>CAMTDV010000002.1:25941750-26565159 GCA_947069175.1 Scalesia atractyloides
GCTGCCGGGACTCGAACCCGGGTCAGCCAGAACTGAAGCCAAAGACTTAGCACACACTCACATCACCACTCCGCCACTTGTTGTTTTCTGTTATCTCTAGGAAACAAATAAGATTTATACACAAACTCGGTTAAACCGGTTGCGCCAACTGAGAAACGGAAATCGGCAAATCAATCGTCAAATCGCTTGATTACTCGCACATTCAGTTTATAACCGATGCACCGACGATTTTAAATCAAGTCGGAATTGATTGAACATCAAGTCTCATCATTATCGGTTTTTATAACCGAAAAATAATCAAGTCCAGATTACTTCAACTCCAGACCCCTCTCGCGACTCAGAAACATCATACCAACATTCCATTTCACTTTCATCACACTTTCAGTTCGTCAGAACGCTTAAATCAACTCGCCGGAATTTTCTTCAAGATTCGCCGGAAAACCGTATTCATCCTCAAACGGTAAATCTTTCAATAACATTGTAGTTCAACAATTGTTAGGATATTTCTAACTTAAACCTTTCAATTGAAATCGAATTCAGGCACTGTATTCAGCTAATTTCAGTTCGCCGGAAAAATTCTGAAATCTCTATATTCATCTGGGAATCGGTAAGGGCATTCAAACCCTCTGTTAACATTTGCTGATCACTTCAATTTCACGATTAGCTAATAAAAACTGTTAATTGTCTTGTTCAGTTGAAGAGCATAAAAACCGGGACCGACACATTGCCGGAAATCTGAAATAAACCGTTCATTGGTATGTTCACCTCTAATTACCGTCTCTGCCATTTCATTTTAGCCTTAAGAATGTTTGTTAATCGTAAAAACAAGGAACGGATTAGTGAATCAGTTGACTGTAATCTGAATGTAGAAGTCGAAGTTAGTTAAGTTATAAGTTTTATTAAAATCAGTAATATGAACGGGTTAGACACATAGTCCAGCGGTGGACTGTGTGCAAAACATATACGCATGTCCCGAGTTTGATCCCTGATACACGCACTCCTTATGTAATAAAATGCCTTTTTGTTAAAAACTAAACCGGGTTAATCCCGTTAGTTGTTAAGTATAATAAAAACCGAGATATTAACCAGGTTAGACACACAGTCCAGCGGTGGACTGTGTGCAACACTGAATCGCACGTTACGAGTTTGAAACCTGATACTGGCACCGGTTCGTTGAATTAAAATGTTTTTGAAATTAAAAGAATTTTGGTTAAACCGAATTAGTATATAAATATAATTAAAAACAAGATTATTTCGGGTTAGACACGTAGCTCAGTTGGTAGAGCTGCGTGCACGCGTACGGGAGGTCTCGGGTTCGAGCCTCACCCGGCGCAAACGATTCCCCTGACCGAACCGGTCAATAAGTCAACAAGTCAACGGTCAACGCAAAATAAACAATTTTTTATATTTTTATTTATTTAATTTAATTTAAAAATCAATTAAAAATACTTAAAAATAACATTTTTAAAGATAGAAAATAGCCTTAAACTCACAAAAATATATCTAAAATTTTCATTTAAAATTCTTAATAAAATCCACTCATTTAATATATTTTTCCGTTATTATTTAGGTTAGTATTTCTCGTTGTTTCCGCTCATCTAATTCGTGCGCATCTCACCATCTCCAATCCAATGCACCCAATGTGAGTGAATCTTTACAAATTCCCCGTTTAATCACGTTTTGGGGTGTATCATGTGTCTTGTTATATATATTATAATTAAATCATTGTGCATATATCATATCATGAACATGTGTATTCAGTTTGTTTCAACTGTTGTGTAGTTATTGTTGGATGCAATTTATTATTTTCAGTACATGCAATTTCATAGGCCGCCGCTCCCCATTACATTATGAGCGTTGAGCATGTTCCCCATTTCATTATGAGGTTGAACCTGGCGTGCCCACATACGATCGGCTCCGTTTGATTGAGCCTTGATCGCACAGACATTTTCATTTTCAGTACATGCAATACGATCGGCTCCGTTTGATTGAGCCTTGATCGCGCAGTTTCATTTATGTTATTTATCGTATGATGTTGGTATGTTCATGTATGCTATCATATGTTATTGTATGTTATAGTTGTGATTGCTGCTTGATTATTTACATTTGCTCATTTATGATTATGCACAATTTTTCATTGATAAACTAACAAGTAAATCATTAATAAATGTTTATCTAATAAGGCTCACTCGCCAACTTATGTTGACCCAAAAACCCCCATTTTTACACATGATACAGGTGAACCAGCAGCAGCCAGAAACACATAGGATTGGACTAGAAGAATAGAATGATTTAGAGTTTGGGATTGTTATGTTTGGTTTATTTTCCTTGTATTGTATGAACATCTTTGGATTATTTTGAATGTAACTTTGACTTTAATAAATATGAAACATATTAGTAAATGTCATGAGCTTTGGTGATAACCCAATTATGCCCCGACTCTTATTCCGTTGCGGGTCGGGGTGTGACAGATTGGTATCAGAGCCATGACTATAGGGATATAGGATAGGTTATTAGACCCTTAGAGCCTATACTATAGTTGATTAGAAACTTATAAGATTTGTGTGTGTTACATGCCAAAATTTCATGATGTTTATATGTTTTATATTAAATGTTACATTCAATATTATGCAAGCATGGTCATAAGTATGTATTATCATATAATGCCTATCATGAATCATATATCATAACATATCACATCCATGAAAGAACACACCACATCATGATTGCTTTTACAATGATTTTTGTGTTTCAAATCTCATCAAAGTGAGTTCTCATGACGGGCATGTAGTAACTGGATGGGTACCAGTACCGGTAGTCGGAACGTCCTGTCTAGGCTGGCATTCGTATAAATCCAAAATAAAGGACCAGTTTACCTACCTGTGGACTAACGATGAGAGTACGAAGTACCTATTAGGCCAAAGCATGCTATACGAAACGTCGTGTGAGCTAACCCCACTTTGAGTTGTCATTGTGTCTACACCTGGACACGTTCGACCAAACATCTCATGAACATATTTTGTGGTTTGCATTGGGGTGATGCGAGTGTTAAATTGCCAATACTAATGTGAATCCTACCAAGCCAATAGCCATGGGGGCCCACATGACTATATAGGTGAAGGTATGGGGGACATTTGAGGCCCAACATGAACAAACCCAAGACATCCTATGGATGTAGTTGCATTATTGATATTTATGTTATTTTCATTTTTAAAGACACATGACACCTAAAAAGACACCATAAACTCACAATCTTCTCATGTATGTTCCTGTAGATGTCGTCCAGACAACAACGAAGGGGTAAAAGATCAGGAAGGTCTCAGGAACGCTTGGCCACCCAAATCGTGAAACAAATGGCCACGATACTGCCTGACATTGTGGTCCAAGTACAACAAGCCCTCGCTACAAATCCTACTAACCCTCCCCAACAACATGACCAGAACATCGACAACCCTCTTACCAGCAAGTGTTCATACAAACATTTCAAGTCTTGTGATCCTCCTAAATTTGAAGGGACTGAGGGTGTCACTGCTCTCCTACATTGGTTCGAGGAGATGGAAAACACCTTTCTAAACTGCGATTGTCCTGAGGATCGCAAGGTTCGATACGCTACCGGGAGACTATTTGGGGTAGCTCTCACTTGGTGGAATACTGAGAAAGGGAAGAGGGGAACTGAAGATGCAATGGCCTTAACTTGGGAGGAGTTAAGGGAAATCATGACTAGGCGTTTCTGTCCTAGGAGTGAAATTAAAAAGCTGGAGGACGAATTTCATTCTCTAAAGCAAAAGGAGGGTGATCACACCACCTATAACAAGAGGTTCTTGGAGTTGAACCAGATGGTTCCAAATTTGTTCACCCCAACTTATCGTCTGATTGAGCATTATATTCGAGGACTTCCCTCGAAAATTCAAGATTCAGTCCTCAGCACTTCACCGATAACACTTGAAGCTGCTATGGAGCTAGCAACTGAACTGACCGAGAACCGAATTCGCAACGGGAAGTTCAAAGAAGAGAAAAAGAAAGCCCTTGTTGAGGGTCAAACTTCAAACCATCCTATCTCTTCCTCTAAGTTTGCTAACAAGAGGAAGCGCAACACCAGAAATTTCGCTGTTACTCAAGCCAACTCCCCTATCCATGCTGCACCCATTACTCAAGTCACTCCTTCACCCGCACCATACAGAAGACCTTACACTGGCCCGTTACCAAAATGTAACCGTTGCCAATATCACCATTCTCCTGATCATCCTTGCCAATATTGCACAGGCTGCGGTCGCGCAGGACATACTGTTCAAACCTGCCGCATGCCTCAGCGAACAAACCGCCACCAGCCTTCAACCCAAACCCACCAACAAATAATGGGTCAAGCCCAACAACCCCTACTATTACCACCCACCCAACACCTAGTCCAAACATATTACCAACCCAATTATCCTATGGGCCAACCTATGCGGGCTTGCTACAATTGCGGAGACCCAAGCCATTTCAGAAACACTTGTCCAAGGTTGGTAAACATTATTCATGCTCAGGCTCAAGCCAACCCAATGAATCAAGCGAACCAGGCTCCTCCACCTGCAAGAGGAAGAGCTTTCAATATCAACGCTAATCAGGCTAGGGCCGACGGCAATGTGGTTAACGGTACGTTCCTTATAAATGGTAGATATGCATCTATGTTATTTGATACTGGTGCGGATAGAAGTTTTGTGTCTTTAGAATTTGAACCTATCTTAAACCAAAATCGGGATAAGCTCACGGAATCCATAACGGTAGAATTTGCCGACGGGAAACCAGTTTCATTAAGTTTTATTATACGCAACTGTACACTCACCTTAAACGACCACGATTTCTCAGTCGACCTTATTCCTATGAAGCTGGGAAGTTTTGATATCATAATTGGTATGGACTGGCTCAGTCAACATCAGGCAGAAGTTGTATGTCGCGAAAAATTTATACGTATTCCTCTTTCAAACGGTCAGACTCTTCGAATCATTGGAGAAACCTCGTCGAAAGGGCTCAGCTTAATGTCTTGTCTTCAAGCTCAAAAATACCTTCGCAATAATTATGTCGCGTTTTTAGCTCATATCATCAAAAAGGGAACCATGGAGAAGAAACTTGAAGACATTCCTGTAGTAAAAGACTTCCCGCAAGTATTTCCTGACGACATTTCAGGACTTCCTCCAGTTAGAGAAGTCGAATTCCGTATTGATCTTTCACCTGATGCTACACTAGTTGCAAAGTCTCCTTATAGGTTAGCCCCCTCTGAAATGCAAGAGCTAGCCAGTCAATTACAAGAGTTGACTGACAAGGGATTCATACGTCCTAGCTCATCGCCTTGGGGTGCACCTGTCCTTTTTGTAAAGAAGAAAGATGGATCGTTTCGTATGTGCATCGACTACAGAGAGCTCAACAAATTAACAATCAAGAATCGCTATCCATTACCTCGCATTGATGATCTTCTTGACCAACTACAAGGTGCCAACTGCTTTTCAAAAATCGAACTTCGATCTGGCTATCATCAACTTAGAGTGCATGAAGATGACGTCCCTAAGACTGCTTTTCGAACTCGATATGGCCATTATGAATTCATGGTCATGCCATTTGGTTTAACCAACGCACCAGCTGTCTTCATGGACCTAATGAACAGAGTCTGCAAACCTTATCTTGATCGATTTGTTATAGTCTTCATCGACGATATTCTTATTTATTCAAAATCTAAATCTGATCATGAGCGTCATCTTCGTCTCATCCTTGCACTTCTAGAGAAGGAAAAGCTTTACGCCAAATTCTCCAAATGTGAATTTTGGTTAAAAGAGGTGCATTTCCTCGGACATGTAGTCAATGATAAGGGAATACATGTCGACCCCTCAAAGATCAAAGCAGTACAAGAATGGCAAGCTCCACGTACACCAACTGAAGTAAGATCTTTTCTTGCTTTGGCTGGTTATTATCATCGATTCATTTCAAATTTCTCTCGCATCGTTGTACCACTCACGGCTTTAACTCATAAGGGAAAACCTTTCATATGGGGACCCAAGCAAGAAGAAGCCTTTCAAACTCTTAAACAAAAACTTTGTGATGCACCAATCCTCACTCTTCCTGAAGGTTGTGATGATTTTGTGGTCTATTGCGACGCGTCAGGGCAAGGATTAGGCTGCGTTCTAATGCAAAGAGGAAAAGTTATAGCTTATGCTTCGAGACAAATCAAGACGCATGAGAAGAACTACACCACTCATGACCTAGAACTTGGAGCCGTTGTGTTCGCTCTTAAGATATGGAGACATTATCTCTATGGTACTAAGTGTGAAATATACACTGACCACAAGAGTCTTCAACATATCTTCAATCAAAAGGAGTTAAACATGAGGCAACGAAGATGGGTCGAACTTCTAAATGACTACGACTGTGAAATTAGATACCACCCTGGTAAAGCAAATGTGGTGGCTGATGCACTTAGTCGAAAGGGTTATGCGAACTCCATTCGTCTTCTATGTTCGCAAATTATAACCGACATTAAAGATCAAATTCGAGAAGCCCAACACGTTTCAATAACGGAAGATGATGTACGAAAGGAGATGTCCTGTGGAGCTGAGCTAAAAATTGAAACTAAATCTGACGGTATCCTGTACTACCTAGATCGTATCTGGATTCCTAACCACAACAATCTTCGTGAAATTCTTATGAATGAAGCTCACAAAACGCGATATTCTATACACCCAGGAGCCGATAAGATGTACCAAGACCTACGATATACCTATTGGTGGCCTGGAATGAAGAAGGATATTGCCGTTTTTGTTTCCAAGTGCCTTACATGTTCTAAGGTGAAGGCTGAACACCAAAGACCCTCAGGACTTCTGGTCCAACAGGAAATACCTGTATGGAAGTGGGAAAATATAACCATGGATTTCATTACCGGGTTACCTCGCACTTCTGGTGGGTATGACACTATATGGGTAATTATAGATCGACTTACAAAATCAGCTCACTTTATTCCTATCCGTGAAGATTTCAAGAACGAAAAGCTTGCTCGTATTTATATCTACGAAATCGTAAGCCGACATGGGGTACCGTTAAGCATTATTTCTGATCGTGATGGTTGTTTCACTTCACGAACATGGCAAGCAGTACAATCCGCTATGGGTACGTGATTAGATCTCAGTACCGCCTATCATCCTCAAACTGATGGACAATCTGAGCGCACCATTCAAACTCTTGAAGATATGCTTCGAGCATGTGTCATAGACTTCAAGGGAAATTGGGACGCCCACCTACCATTAGTTGAATTTTCGTACAACAACAGCTATCATTCGAGTATCGGCATGGCACCTTTTGAAGCTTTATATGGTCGTAAGTGCCGATCTCCAGTATGTTGGCACGAAATTGGGGAAGCTCAAATCACTGGTCCAGAATTGATTCAAGAAACCACAGACAAGATCCATCAAATCCGAAACAATCTTCTAGCAGCTCAGAGTCGTCAAAAGAGTTATGCTGATAAACGACGGAAGCCTTTAGAGTTTAACATTGGTGATCATGTACTTCTAAAAGTATCACCGTGGAAGGGAGTAGTTCGTTTTGGTCAAAAGGGCAAGCTAGCACCACGTTACGTAGGACCTTTCAAGATACTCGAAAGAGTAGGTCCTGTAGCATACAAGCTTGATCTACCAGAAGAACTCAACATGATTCATCCCACATTCCACGTGTCGAACTTGAAGAAGTGCCTCGCTGATGAAAATCTCCACATTCCTCTGGAAGATATTCAGATTGATGAATCTATAAGACCAGTAGAGATCATGGACTTCGGAGAGAAACGTCTACGACGAAGTCGCATTCCAATTGTTAGGGTACGCTGGGAGTCGAAACGGGGACCTAAGTTTACTTGGGAACGTGAAGACTCAATGCGTGAAAAATACCCGCATCTTTTTCCTACTACTTCAAGTACTTAAATTTCGGGACGAAATTCCTAAAAGTAGGGGATACTGTAACATTTGTCAAAAACGGGTTTCCAAAACCCGCTCCGTTTTGTAATCGAATATCAAGTTATAAATGTCACGTTGTGTATTTATGGTTATTTTGGTTTTTAATGATACATAATTAATAAACAAACTAAACTATAAAATTATATTTGATAAAAAGTGAAAACAAAATAAATAAAAAAGAAATGCTGCTGCCGGGACTCGAACCCGGGTCAGCCAGAACTGAAGCCAAAGACTTAGCACACACTCACATCACCACTCCGCCACTTGTTGTTTTCTGTTATCTCTAGGAAACAAATAAGATTTATACACAAACTCGGTTAAACCGGTTGCGCCAACTAAGAAACGGAAATCGGCAAATCAATCGTCAAATCGCTTGGTTACTCGCACATTCAGTTTATAACCGATGCACCGACGATTTTTAATCAAGTCGGAATTGATTGAACATCAAGTCTCATCATTATCGGTTTTTATAACCGAAAAATAATCAAGTCCAGATTACTTCAACTCCAGACCCCTCTCGCGACTCAGAAACATCATACCAACATTCCATTTCACTTTCGTCACACTTTCAGTTCGTCAGAACGCTTAAATCAACTCGCCGGAATTTTCTGCAAGATTCGCCGGAAAACCGTATTCATCCTCAAACGGTAAATCTTTCAATAACATTGTAGTTCAACAATTGTTAAGCTATTTCTAACTTAAACCTTTCAATTCAAATCGAATTCAGTCACTGTATTCAGCTAATTTCAGTTCGCCGGAAAAATTCTGAAATCTCTATATTCATATGAGAATCGGTAAGGGCATTCAAACCCTCTGTTAACATTTGCTGATCACTTCAATTTCACGATTAGCTAATAAAAACAGTTAATTGTCTTGTTCAGTTGAAGAGCATAAAAACAGGGACCGACACATTGCCGGAAATCTGAAATAAACCGTTCATCGGTATGTTCACCTCTAATTACCGTCTCTGCCATTTCATTTTAGCCTTAAGAATGTTTGTTAATCGTAAAAAACAAGGAACAGATTAGTGAATCAGTTGATTGTAATCTGAATGTAGAAGACGAAGTTAGTTAAGTTATAAGTTTTATTAAAATCAGTAATATGAACGGTTAGACACACAGTCCAGCGGTGGACTGTGTGCAAAACATATACGCATGTCCCGAGTTCGATCCCTGATACACGCACTCCTTATGTAATAAAATGCCTTTTTGTTTAAAACCAAACCGGGTTAATCCCGTTAGTTGTTAAGTATAATAAAAACCGAGATATTAACCAGGTTAGACACACAGTCCAGCGGGGGACTGTGTGCAACACTGAATCGCACGTCACGAGTTCGAAACCTGATACTGGCACCGGTTCGTTGAATTAAAATGTTTTTGAAATTAAAAGAATTTTGGTTAAACCGAATTAGTATATAAATATAATTAAAAACAAGATTATTTCGGGTTAGACACGTAGCTCAGTTGGTAGAGCTGCGTGCACGCGTACGGGAGGTCTCGGGTTCGAGCCTCACCCGGCGCAAACGATTCCCCTGACCGAACCGGTCAACAAGTCAACGGTCAACGCAAAATAAACAATTTTTTTTATATTTCTATTTATTTAATTTAATTTAAAAATCAATTAAAAATACTTAAAAATAACATTTTTAAAGATAGAAAATAGCCTTAAACTCACAAAAATATATCTAAAAATTTCATTTAAAATTCTTAATAAAATCCACTCATTTAATATATTTTTCCGTTATTATTTAGGTTAGTATTTCTCGTTGTTTCCGCTCATCTAACTCGTGCGCATCTCACTATCTCCAATCCAACGCACCCAATGTGAGTGAATCTTTACAAATTCCCCGTTTAATCACGTTTTGGGGTGTATCATGTGTCCTGTTATATATATTATAATTAAACCATTGTGCATACATCATATCATGAACATGTGTATTCAGTTTGTTTCAACTGTTGTGTAGTTATTGTTGGATGCAATTTATTATTTTCAGTACATGCAATTTCATAGGCCGCCGCTCCCATTACATTATGAGCGTTGAGCATGTTCCCCATTTCATTATGAGGTTGAACCTGGCGTGCCCACATACGATCGGCTCCGTTTGATTGAGCCTTGATCGCACAGACATTTTCATTTTCAGTACATGCAATACGATCGGCTCCGTTTGATTGAGCCTTGATCGCGCAGTTTCATTTATGTTATTTATCGTATGATGTTGGTATGTTCATGTATGCTATCATATGTTATTGTATGTTATAGTTGTGATTGCTGCTTGATTATTTACATTTGCTCATTTATGATTATGCACAATTTTTCATTGATAAACTAACAAGTAAATCATTAATAAATGTTTATCTAATAAGGCTCACTCGCCAACTTATGTTGACCCAAAAACCCCCATTTTTACACATGATACAGGTGAACCAGCAGCAGCCAGAAACACATAGGATTGGACTAGAAGAATAGAATGATTTAGAGTTTGGGATTGTTATGTTTGGTTTATTTTCCTTGTATTGTATGAACATCTTTGGATTATTTTGAATGTAACTTTGACTTTAATAAATATGAAACATATTAGTAAATGTCATGAGCTTTGGTGATAACCCAATTATGCCCCGACTATTATTCCGCTGCGGGTCGGGGTGTGACAATGCTTTTGTTCTAACATGACCATGCTTCTTTTTTAGCATGATCATGTTCTTTGCACTGCAGGTTCTAAAATGAATTGGTTTTTAACATGGTTGCGGTGGCGGTGGGCGGTGGAGCGGTGGTGGTGGATGGTGGAATGGTGGTTTCAGATATGAAAAGCCCAAAAAGTGGTTGAAGGTGGTGGTGGTTCCAGATCTAGTTTCCGGCAAGATGGTGGCAATCGTAGGTGGTGGTGGTGTTGATTGTGATGTGGTAGTTATGATTTTAAAAATGGTGGATTTGAGCATACGGGGAAGAGAAATGAATTGTAGAGTGCTGAGATTTTTTGAAGATGATGAGTTTTGATTAAAATGCCCCTTCTTATGTTTTTTTCAACTTTGCCACGTGTCCTACTTTTATTGCTTCCTACCATTTCTACCAAAATCATACTTCCTATTTAATCCTCACTCATGGCAAGAATACGTAAAAGAATGATAAAGTTGTTTTGAAGGGAGAAAAGTGTAACTAATTACCAATAATTATGTTAAAACTTATGGATTAAAGTGTAATAAGATGGGGACTAAAATATTATTATTTAAAAGACCAATTTACCTTTATTTTAGAGATGTATTTATAAATTAATAAAGAAATTTTTTTTATTTATTTTAGTATCTTAAAATTTCCATATTCATACATTTTAATATAATGATGTATTATAATATAAAGTATTATAATATAACATAGATAAACTAGAAATTTGCCCAAAGTGCATTGCATCAGCAGCGCAAAGCTTTGACTAAATTCCTTTATTTTAATTAATATCATTACCACGTTACGGTATTGCTAATTGTTATATTAACTAACACAAATGCGTAAGCATTTCGAACTTCAACAATGAAATTTCACAATATATTATATTGTTAGTAGTAGTAACAATAGATATATAGCACAACACTTGGTAGTAGTAGCAATAAATAGCACAACACTTTATAAAAAAAATTTAACATGTCAACGAATAATCAAAACGACTTCAAATTAAACATGCCATCAAACCTATGATATTTGTAATTATAAGTTGATTCTAACTTTCAGAAGAAAACCATCGCACATGCAAATTCAAAAAAAAAATACTTAAAAACTTTTTTACTAGTTTCAAAGCAATAAATGGTATAAGTCTTGTTAGGATCTAAGTTTGAAACTGATAATGAAAGTTTTAAAAATGGTACATTAAAGAAGATAAATCTGAACTCACAGCAGAATAAATGAACTTTAATTTATAACAGTTGATAGATTGTTTTCATTATCATGCTTTCGTAATTATGATTACTTGCATATGACTCACAATCTTCCCCCCAGCCTAAAATCACTGATTTGTTCGTACAGAATGTAAGGAAGATAGGTTAGATTGATAATTGATGAAAGTGATTAAATAGAACAGTACAAGCACTGTTTCATTTATACTACAATCCTAACTATTGAGCATCTTATATGATGTTAGCATGAAAGTAACGCTTAACAAAAATAACAAACTAATAACATCTGCTAAGCTAACCACTGCTATACACTAAACATTACGAGGACTGATAGAAAACACTGATGATACATCCTTTGTTGGTTTTCAGCAGAGCTTTACCTTGACAGACCTTTAGCTTTGATTTTCAGCAGAGCTTTGTCTTGGCAGACCTTTTAGCTTTAGTTTTTAGCAGATCTTTGCATTGGCAGACCTTTTAGCTTTAGTCTTTAGCAGAGATTTGCCTTGGCAGACCTTCAACTTTAGACTTCAGCAGAGCTTTGTCTTCAACAGAGTTTAGCTATGGCAGACCTTGGACATTTAGTCTTCAGCAGAGCTTGACTTGGGCATATGTTGCATTATTATTTGGATCAGAGGTTGTATTATATTTTGGCTTTCTGTCATCTGTTCTTTTGTAGGGTTCAATTCCAACAATCTACCCCTAGAACAGATGATGCCAAAACAAAACTTTATTTCTCATCAATAATTCCCTTATTTGGCCTTTGAATTAAAGTTCAAAATCCAGGGCAATCATATATTCTACATCCCTTTAAAGTTCAAGATTCAACAAGTCTTGGAGATCAGCTACATCCAGACCGTATGCATCTTCCATCTTTATCCTTTGAACTCTACCATCTGACGAGAGCGACGTCAATTCATGGTTTTCTTTGTTAGACTTCCACTTAAGAATTTTTGAGTCAGATGATTTTCTTGGGAGTAGTGTTATTTTTGATGAATTGGGTGAGGCTGGTCTGCGTACAAGTGTAGATATTGAAGCTCTAAGTTTGTCACTTGCAGCATCTGTGTGAAACAAAATTTTGTTCTTTATACTTTCCTTTCTCAATTCTTCATGCATCCTTCGATCTTCTTCTTCCATCTGCTTTTGCCTCTTTGCTTAATTTAAGGCAATGGTAGATAAGCTGGAGGTTGAATTTGATCTTTTAGGAGCAAGGGTCTGTTTAAGAGCAGAGGTTGTTTGATCATAGATTGTCTTTCTTCGAATAGTAGGATCCTTTTTTCTTAGTTCTTCCAACCTTCTTTAGGTATCTACCACTTTAGCAATTTGCCCTATTGTTCCATATAAAGCATCAATAAGCTGGGCTTCTATTCTTTTAATTTTGAGAGCATGGTCTTGACTTTCAATTTGGCCTTTTTCTAAACAGGAGGAGTAGGCTTCTTTGAAGGATCCTTGAGCATAGAATGAATTCTTTCAATTTCTTCTTTAAGCTCATTAGCCGACCAGTCTTTAAATTGTGCCTTTGTTGCTTTGTAAGGCTTATGCTTCATGACATGATCAAGATAATCTTCTTTCAATTCTGGATCATTAGTGGTTGGCTGTTTAGACATAGACTTACTCAGCTCCTTAGCGAATTCTTCAATGCTTCTGACTTTGCTCAGTTGGTATTGCAAGGAGATTTGTAAAGCTCTATCACTTTTATCTTTTGATTTTTCTTTTGTAATGTATTCAGCCTGTCTAGCCTTCAGCTTAAGATATTCATCCAGGTTCCTAGGTTTTCTATACCCTAGAAAGGAAGGAAATTCTCTTTTTGTTGGATCTTCTATTTTGTAGAAAGCTTCAATCTCACCTTTAACTACAAAAATTTCCAATGGATATAATGCACCCATAAGAAGGAATAGGAGGATGGGTGTATAACTAGAAGTGGGGGAAATGGTGTTTCAGTATGTGAAAGTGAAGTGGATGGTTGTGATATGGATTGTGATGAAGTAGGAAGTGGTGATTGGTTGCTTCATCAACATCAACAACAAAAGTTTTTCTTTTGCGTTGGAACTTAATTTTGGGAGAAGATGGATGTGTGGGAATTCAGGATGGTGTGGGAGTGGTTCAATTGTGGTTGGGAAGGTGATCATGGCAGTGGTTTGAACAACATCTGCTGGAACAGCATAAGTTGTTACAACATCTGTTCTAACAGTGTTGTGGTGAGAGTAACAGAGGATACCTGAGCAGTGTTTCAGCAGTGGTTATAGAAGAGATAGGAGTTGGTTATCTTGTTTTTCTACCAGACCTTCTTTGCCTTGAAGTACCAGCATTAAAGCTTCGGCTTCTAGTGTATCTTGTCGTTTCTGCTTTTCGACAGCAATGCTTTTAGCTTCTTGTTTAATGTCTCATCAATTTCTTTGCCCAAAGATGCTTTGGATGCTTCAGCAGAGGTTGTGGTTGTTGCTGGCTGTTGTTACACCTATGATTTAACTTGGGAATCAGGTTGCAACTTTCTCAAAGAATCTTTCTCCCCCTTTTTGGCATCATCTGAAACAATGATAACCGGGGCAGAGCCAGTGGTTTGTAACAGGTGGTCTTTGATGGCTTTAATATCAGCTTGAGTATCTTTATATCTAGCCTCGAACAAGTTGCGGATGAGTTGCATTTGAACTTCATGCTGAATATTGTCTAATTCTCTCTGAAAGCTAGGACGACTGGTTGGAGAACCTTCCATAGCTCATCAGCATTTGGTATGGAGGATGGTTGATGTTAGGAGTTTTGTAGGAGTAGCTTTATAATGGTTTTGATGTCATCAATTGATGATTCCATGGAAGACATCCTTTTCGTCAATTCTTTATACCTTAATTCATCACCTAATCTAATAGGATCATCTGAATTCCTACCAGATGTAGTTGTATTTGGATCTTCTATTGAGTAAACTCCATAGTAACAGACCCAATGCCCCTTGTTCGTGGTTCTGGGGACTTCCAACTGGGTGAGAAGTTACTATTGTAGCTTCAGCAGTTGTTGCCTTCAAGGAAGTCTTATGTATGTAACCATTGTCCAACTGTGCCACTGTTGTAGCAGCAATTGTAGTAGTTGCTTCACTTGAACTACCACCAAGAGTTGCATGTAATTCTTGGGGTGTAACCTCCTCAATTCTTGTGGGCTATTAGATAGAGTTGTCTCAGACACAGACAAGTGTGGAAGTTGACCCTCTTTAATGGGTGAGTGAGAGGGACTCCTAAGTGTCTGAGTTTTCTCTGTTGCTTCAAGCAAAGGCATAAACGTGGGTGGTATTGGAGAAGTGGGTAATGGAGTAGAAAGAGACATAGCCTTGGGAGAGGGGCTGGAAAACAAATGTTCAATTGAATCATCTGCCTCATATTGTGGTGTCCTTGTGATTACAACTTGTTCCTTTTGTGAGGAAGCAAGAGGAGCTTGTGCTGGTGGAGATCTTTGAACCAACTACTGTGAGGAAGTAGCAGCAGTGGTTATGAGTGACCTTTGTGTTGTCACATGTAAGACATCTGGGATCTCATCTTCCAGAGCTACATTTTTGGGGTGTTTGGTGGGCTTGGTGGATTTTGCAGGTTTCTTTATGGTTTTGGCTGGTGTGGTTACACAGCACTGGTTGTAGTGTTGTGATCACCAGGAGCAGTGGGCTCAGCAACAGATGCAGGAGCAATGGTTGTAAAAGTAGTCAAAATTTGCTCAGTCACTTTGCTTTAGTTTTCAACACCTTAGTTTTTGTGTTGAGAGTCTAGTAAAAGTTTCGTGTTTAAGGCTGCCAACTTCACAGATGACACCTTGTTTAAAATCAGACTCAGAAACTTGTTTTTGTAAATATAGACTCAATAACCTGTGGTGTATCAAAAAAGCTTTACCCTTTTTAAGATTATTAAAATTAGCAACCAAATCAGAAAACAATACCTGAGAAAAGTTAAATTTTGATTTGGTTAAAATAGCATAACCAAGGTATTGAATGTTCAAAGGTATTTCGTTGAAAGCGATTGTTTTTGCTGACAAGCAAAGTAAAAGGGTGTGGAAAAAGAATTTCATGTCAGCGGGAAATTCAGGTTTGAAGATGGTAATACCTGAAAGCTGACCTTTATATCCACACTCTAAGAGTTCTGCATGTAAATCTTTCTTTGAGAAAGATGTGGGGTCATCAAGGTCATTAAGACCGAAAGTGGTGGAGATAGTAGAAGGAAAGATTTGGACATGTAATTATCCAAATTTTGAGGTGATAGCAAAGGGCTTTTTGTCCAAAATTGGCGGAGGATATCGATGTAAATCGGTGCTTTCGCAAGTAACACATCTTTGTATGATGATGTTTGTAGAACATCAATCATGGAGTGAAACGCAGTATTATTATTGGTTTTTCGAATATTGGAAGGTAGTTATGGGGAGTTTTGATGATAAGATTCATGGTGAATAAGTAGTATTTAGGGTTTGGAAGAAGAAGAAGAGAGTAATGGAGAAATTTGTGAAGAATTTTTTGTTTTTGAAATTGAACGGCAAGTGGAAACTCTGTTTGGATGAAATAGGGTTTATAAAGGGAAAAAGTGAATGCTGACGTGGCAGCGATTTCCAAATGATCTGATGGCTATCATCTGTGTATGTATAAACTTTGTTTGATAATGGATGACAGTTGTTTGGTAACCTCTGCTGGAGACCAGTAGTGGTTAAATAGAGGAATGATCAGTGATGATTTTACACTATCAGAGGATAGATTATTAGTGGATTGGGAAAACAGTGGTTTCACCAATAATGGAAGTAGGAACAGAGGATACACTTTCAGCAACGGATAGATTTTCATGCCAAGCAGAGGTTTTGAGAAATAGTGGTTGTGAACAGACTTTAGAGATTTATTGAAAAAATAAATTTTAGCTATTTTTAAGATGAAAGTTGATTTTTCTGAACACATTTTAATGTTTTTTACACATGGAAGCCAAAAATTTGTTTTTATTCCATGTTTAGCATACCAAGCCTGGAGATCAAATTTTCAAAGGTAGATGTATCTAATGCTTTTGTTAGAACGTCTTCCAGTTGATCTTTAGTTGGAACATGATGAAGAGAAATCAAACCTTTTTCATAGCAATTCTCACAAAACGACGTCTGATATCAATGTGCTTGGTGCTAGAATGAGATACTGGATTATTAATGATGTTTTCAGCTGATTGACTATCTAACATAAGAGGAGTCTTTAAAGCAGTTACACCAAATCCAATAACTGATTCTGAAGCCACATGAGTTGAGTAGTGCAGCTTGCAGCAGCAATAGCCTATGTTGTGGATGTTGATTATGCAGCCTGCTTTTTGCTCTGCCAAGACACTAAGCAATTGCCTAGGAATTGACAGCCTCCTGAAGTGGACTTCCTTGTGGTTTTACATCTAGCAAAATCACTGTCTGAGAAACCTAAAAGCTCAATATTTCCATTAGCTGGACACCAGATACCAAGTGTGGGAACACCTTTTATGCATCTAAATATCCTTTTTACAGCAATGAGATTGTACTTTCTAGGTGCTGACTTGGATCTGGCACAAACACATGTTGCAAACATGATGTATGGCCTTGATGCAGTTAGGTACAATAATGAACCTACCATGCTTCTATAAAGAGTTTGATCAAGCAAGTCATCTTTTTCATGAACAGTGACAAGCTTTGTGGTTGCGATGGGTGTGCTACATGGTTTGCAATCATTTATATCAAATTTTTAAGCAGTTCTTTGACATACTTACTTTGATGAATGAATATATCATTTTGCAACTATTTTACTTGGAGAGCAAGAAAACATTGGAGCTCACCCATGCACTCATTTCAAACTCTGCTGCATAAGTTTTCTAAACTCTTCACACATGGTAGTGCATGTGGGTCCAAAAATGATGTCATCCACAATAAATTTGGACAGGCATCAAATTCTTTCCTTTCCATTTCAAAAATAAGGTTTTGTCAATTTTACCTCTTGAAAAACCAATGGACAAGAGAAAGGTGGAAATAGTTTCATACTAGGTTCTAGGTGCTTGTTTCAAGCCATACAAAGCTTTATTAAGCTTGTAGACATGATCAGGATAAAATGCATCTTCGAAGCCAGGAGGTTAACAAACATATACCTCTTCTTTGATTTTACCATACAATAATGCACTTTTTATATCCATTTGAAACACCTTAAGGTTGTGGTTGGTAGCAAAGGTTAAGAACAATATGATGGCTTCTAATCTTGCTACAAGAGCAAAGGTTTCATCATAATCAATTCCTTCTTCTTGTCTATAGCCTTGAACCACAAGCCTAGCTTTATTCTTGACAACAATACCCCTCTCAACAGTTTTGTTTTTGAAGACCCATTTGGTGCCAATTGGATATACATCCTTTGGTAATGGTACAAGTTCTCATACTTGTTGTCTTTTAAACTGGATGAGCTCTTTCTGCATGGCTTCTACCCAACTGTTGTCTTTTAGTGCCTCTTGGTTCTTGACAGGTTGTGTGAGAGATAGGAAACCAGCAAAAAGACAAATGTTTTAGGATTGACTTCTGATGAGCACCCCTTCATTTATGTTGCCAATGATAAAGTCAGATGGATGGTTTTTAAGGTAGATTAGATCTCCTTACATGGAATGATAGCATTTTGAAGTGAAGGCTCCAGATGTGAATCATCTGAGCTAACATTTGTTGGCAATTTTGAAGAGCCAACATTGTTTGAAGTGGAGGTGGAGGTATTGGTGAGAGTGGTGTGAGAACATGATGATTTTTATCCACAGTGGTTGGACTTTTAACAACAAAGGTTATGGTTGATGAGATGGTACTGGATTGAGGATCAACAGTGGTTGATCCAGCAGTGGTTGAGTTTTCACAGTTGTTAACAACAACTGTTCCTCTGATGATGGATGTGGCTTTATACTGTGGAATCACAATGCTATATCCATAACATTGATGTGGAGACTGTGGTGTACCCGCATGGTTAGTCTTAATAGACACAGATGCAAAAGTGAATTTATCTAAATCAAAAAGTTCAGTAGGATTTGTTGGGATATTTAATGAAGAAAGTTCACTGAACTTTACATCAAAGTCTCTTCCACACACCTAGTCCTTGAATTAAAGACTGTAGGCTTTAGCAGTGGTTGAGTATCCCAGAAAATAACCATAGTATACTTTGGCTGCAAATTTTGAAATTGAATCTTTTAAGTTTAAAATAAAGCATGGGCAGCCAACGATTTTGAAATAGGAGATCAGTGGTTTGATCTTGTACAGAGTTTCATAATCAGTGGGTTGATGTCTGGAGTTGATTAAACTCTGTTTTGAACATAGCAAGCAGTATTACAGCCTCTGCCCAAAAGGACAAGAGTAAAACCAGAGTCTACAAGCATAGTTCTAGCAGCTTCAATTAAAGTCGTGTTTTTTCCTTTCAACCACCCCATTTTGTTCTGGTGTTCTTGGAATGTTGTACTGCCTTACAATTCCTTTTGACACACAGAACTTATCCAACTCCTTATTTCTAAACTTTGTGCCATTGTCACTCCTGAAGACTTTTACTGACAGGTCAACTTGCTTTTCAACTTGTTGTCACACCCCCTTGTAATCCATCACATCAGAGCAGGGCGTGACCTAAATGGCATCCTCAATGCACAACGGAAGCAGACGTGAGTACTAAGATTTCTAGTAAATGAACGCCTACTAACTACTCGAATCCCCATGGGTTCCACTATTCCAATCGTGCCATACTTATAATCATAACCTGAGAAAGAACATGCGAAAAATCAACATAAAGTTGGCGAGTTCATAGTTTGTCTGTTTTTGTTTTCAAATAAGTCATAAATCATTTGAGCATTTTGCATTCGAAAACCGATTTGTGGGATCCTAGTATCCCAAAGCATTTGAAATGTCATGTCTGTATAACAGTATTGAAATGTTTTTCCATGTTGTTTGCAAATCCATGCATGTAACTGTTATGTTTATAAACCGGTGATAAAATGTTTTCAATCTTATCGTAAATAAACCGGTATTGAAATGTTTTCTGTTATCTTTGTAAACCGGTATTGAAATCGTAGTATGTAGTTTTCCTATGGAATCTAAGGATCAATCAGTGTGTAGCTAATACACTGACCTATGTGCCATAAGTAAGTAACCAAACCGAGACTTCTTTGACATTTTGGGATCCAAAAGCACTCCTAACCGGTTAACTTACCAGGAGTGGAGCGTGTCTCAAACTCGATAGATCTATACCTTTTGCACCTTGGTCACTACGTGATTAATGGTTAATATTGTCATCATCCTACTTACGCACAGTGATCTGTTATAATCTAATACCATAGCTACATACCAATTGTTATAAACCTGTGTTCTTGGGCCTAGCCCATGTTTTCTTGTTATTGGGCCTAGCCTATGTTTTCTTGTCATTGGGCCTAGCCAATGTTTTCTTGTCATTGAGCCTAGCCCATGTTATAAATAAAATTGGGGCCTCCCCCTAGTTGTGACTATGACAATCCCGTCACTAGTCATATAACTCATGCATGTTTCGAAAAGCTTTGTATAGCTGTGAAAACCGGTAAGTTTAGCATAAGTCTTTCATAAACCATTTGAGTTCATTGAAATATCTTTTGTAACATGGTTTAGAAATATATGATTTTCGTTCATCGAAACATTTTATGCTTTGCAAAACTTGCATGTCTTTCCACCCCCGAAAACATTTATAAAAATGTAAAACGGTAAAAAGTGGGGGTTATGAACTCACGTTGATATCGTCGTGCAAAGCTAGCTTAATGTGATTTCCATAGTATTGTCTCCACAACTTGACTTGCTAGCATGCAATCTAGGGTATTCCTAAAAGGGAATAACTTATAAGTTTCTAAGAATGACGTAGCTATACTATGCGATACCGAGCTCTACCAAATCGTTACTCATACGATTCTATGAAATAGTTATTATCTTAACTCGGTTAACCAACCTATGGTTTTCTTAGAAACAATTATGTTTTCGAGAGACTTGAAATATATGTTTACATAAAAACATAACCATGTTTCATGAAATCGTATTAGTCGTCATGTACGTCGACGGATAATAGTACGACTCTACGTAGTTTTCGTAGGATATAATGTATATGTACTTGTAAATATATCCGTATAGATAATACGTTTCGTATTCGCGTAATAGTCTGGCGTATCATTTATAATAAATAAATAACGATGTAATCGTATGCTTGTTATAGTCTTGCGGAGTTGCGTCGTACCTCGTTGAAGCGTTTGAATCGATCATAACCAATATATTATTGTTATAAAATCCTTCGAAAGTATTCGCAAGTGTTCGCGTCGTTGACTTTTGAAATAAATATAACTATATTTATTTTATAAAAATATTCAACATCTCGACATTCGAATAATGTATATAATTATAATTGTGTTATACTATCTCCGAATGTCTGTCGTTTGAAATAAAACGCGCCTTGTATTCGTCTTGTAAAAGCGTTCGGAAACATTGGCGTTCGAAATAAATATAAACAATATACTTATTTTTATAACATCGTTCGAATAATTTATCGAGGTTTGAAATCTAGTTTCCAAGTTTTGACTTTGAATTAAACATAAATAAATATTATTTATCTTGTAGTCGATTGCCGAACGTTTGTTATCTTGAAATCGCGCTCGTTGAAAGGTTGTCGGCTCGAGTTTTGAACGTTTTAATAGCGTCGTCAAATAAATATGCACCTATATTTATTTTATAAAATCGTTTGGATTCGGACGTTTTATCCTTGAAAATGTAACGCGTTTCATGTTAGTATTTTACGGAAATCGGGCAGAGTTTCCTCTGTTCGGACGATCCCGACAATACTAGTTGCGATTTATTTATCAAAACGCAATCTACAATGTACGAAACAATATATATGTAATTCCTCGACGTGTTTCGAATATAATTTTCGCCAAATATTATTTCCGATTTATTTATTTATATATATTTAATGTCGCATAGATTAGGTTTTAACTAATAATTATTCGCGAGTAGTGTACGTCGGCTTGATTATTTACTTTTAATTGCGGCAATAAGTAATCGTTTACGGGTCGGTTTGAGCTCGGTTTCGCGATATATATATATTGATATATAAACTTATATAATTTAAATTTTTGTGTCGTAATTAATTTTTACCGAAGTCTCGGGTTGACCCATTGACCGGGTTTGACCAGAGTTTGACGCATTGACCGAGTTGACTTTTGTTGACTGAACCGAACCGAACACTAAACTGAAACAAACACTTCAAAGTTTAAACTGAACCGAAAATGAACCCAAATCGAAAGAAATGAAATATTGAAAATCTGTTTCGAACCTGAACCAGGGTCGAACCGTGTCGAACCAAATCTGAACCGAGTTTGAACCGAGCGCCGTATCTTGAACCGAGTTACACTACATCCGATCCAAATGATACCCGAACCAAAACTGAACCATGTGAACCGAAACTTGGTTGACCCGAACCGATCTGAGATGAACCGGAGATGAACTGTGTTGAACCGGAGATGAAATAGAACTCCGCCGCCGCCATCGGACTGCCCACGCTGCCACGCAGCGGCTTCGTTTGTCCGACATCTCGCCCAAATCGAACCTGGGACAACCCAATCGGAAGTTGAACTGAAATGAACCAGATCTGAATCGCATGAAACCACCACCACTGTCTAACCCCGAAATCGCCGCTGCCGCCGCCATTGCTGCACCCGAAACAGCGTTGCAGCCGCGCCGCACGCCTCGCCGCACCGCCACCTCTTTCTCTTCGTGTACACTCTCTCTCCATTGTCTCTCTCTCTCTCTGACCGCTCTCTCTCTAGTTCTGTCAATATGTATGTATGCGTTGTGTATGTGTTAGAAAGGAGGCAAGGTTTCGGGTGTGTGGGTGTACCCGGAGAAGACGAGGGGAAAGGGAGAGTGTGGGGTGTCGTGTGGGTGTATCGGCCGGAAAACCGACCGGAGTCGCCACCGGTCACGCCGGATTCCGGCGACCGGGAATGAGGGAGCAGGGGGGTTTTCTTTGAGGTGTGCTAGGGTTTTGTTTTGAAGAAATGAGAGAAAGAATAAGATAACTATGCTTATATAGTTAGGGTTTTTAAGCGGGTTGGCCCAAGGCCACGTTGGTGTGTTTCAAGCCCAATACGTATTTCAAAGCCTGTTTTCATAACCCGAACTTCGTGATTTATCGAAATTTATTCGTTTTAGACTCGAAAGCGTTTAAAATTATATCGGAAGTCGTTGTTTGACGCGTAAACTGTTTGTTGCGTTAAAATCACGTAGTTGCCCTGTTTGTCGTTTCTGATCCATTTTTTGTTCCAGTTTCAACCGTGAGTATTAAAATTCGAAAACGAAGCCAAATATATCATAATATATTAATATTTAGACTAACCCGTAGCCGTGGCTTCCGTTTCGTTGTCGGTGTGTCTGGATTTTCCGCGTAACTTCCGCGTTGTGCTTTGCGATGTTGAACGATCCAAATTTATTGCATAATATAATTGTATGATAAATACAAGTATAAATTCGTATTTTTAGGCGTTGTTAGTTTTGTTTGGCATCAGTTCGCTTATCGTTCAAATTCGCGTTTAGTGTTCTCGATATCGCCAAATCGCGTAACGTGAATCAAGTAGACGTTCCTGGGCTCTCCAGGGGCCTAATTATGATGTTTTTAATGTTCGTTACGCGCTTAATTATGGCCGGAAACTGTCGTTGTCACACTTGTTTCACAAATCCTTGCAAGATACCTGCAGTTTCATCCTTAGAGTACAAAAAAGTAAGTCCATGTAAACCTTGAAAAATCATCAACAATTACAAGACAATATCTCTTTGTTACTGAGGCTCATGACTTTACAAGGGCCAAACAAGTCCATGTGCAACAATTGTAAACATTGACTTGTTTTGGGCTCACCAATTGGTTTGTAAGAACTTTTATGTTGTTTTCCTTTTAAACAGGAAACACAATTTTCTTCTTTTGTGAAAAGTTTTTGTGGTAAGCCTCTTACAATGCTTTGTTTAGAGAGTGTGGTGATGGTTGTCAGATTTGTGTGTCCTAAGTCTTATGTGCCATAGGTCTGTCTCTTTGTTAGAGGCAGCTGAGAACATATAGGCATCAGTCATTGGATTATCTTTCAACATATCAACCACATACACATTGCCACTCCTATGAGCAACAAGCTATGCTTTGCTCTCGGCTATGATTTGATCAAACTTTTTAACCACTTCTATTCCAACAATCTGACAAGTTTTCTCATTGAAGAATGACCCATAGCCTCTGTCACTCATTTGTGAAATACTAAAAAGATTAAATTTCAGATTGTCAATAAGATTGATATTTTCAAATTTGAGCTTCCCATCCTGAACTGTTCCAGACCCAAGTACATTTCCTTTTGAATTATTACCAAAGGATATATCACCCCCTCTATGAGCCATAAAGTCTTTGAGAAGGGCTCTACATCCTATCATATGCCTAGAGCCTCCACTATTTACATACCATAAACAATCAAGGCAAGTAGAAGCTCCCTGCACAATGTAAGTAATTAGTTCAGGTAGGTTTCCAAAGCGTCTCAAACATGTCAGTCTCAAATTTGGAAGAATGAGTAGAGGTTTGAACAGATCTTTGTAACATCTGTTGAGGCCCATCTCCTGTTAGATGATAGTAACCATGAGGATGCCTATTCACTCTTGTTTTGAGAGCTTTTTGTAACCCTCATAACTAAGAGGTACCTTTTGGTAAATTGGTTGGCCATATCCTCTTGGGTACTACTTGGTAGGTGGAGCATCTGTTATTGTACTCTCGGAGCAGAGGTTTTGTTCAGTGCTTTGGTAACAGATGTTTCAACAGACATAAAGGTCTTTTTAGACTTTGTTTTTGTGGTACTTGTCTTTGAACTCTCTAGTGTTTTGGATTTATACTCATTCTTTTTCACATCAAAGTTTTTGAGATAAACACACTCTTGAGTTTTATGATTTGTTTTATTACAGATTTTGCAATTTGGAGAATCAATGATCTCACTTGTTTTGTTGATGTCATAAGCTTTTAGAAGAAGACAGTTTTTAGTAACATGATTTTTCTTTTCACAGAAATCACAAAACAAGTTTTTGATCTTTTCTTTCTTCTTCCCCTTTTCAGACTTTTTGTCAAGTCTGATATGGGAATGATTCTAGCCTTTGGTGCTTTGACACCTTCAGTGGTTGAGAAATCCATTGGCTTAAAATTTTCATGAATGTCGCATTTATCTGACCATGTGGGTTTGAATTGAGATTTGTCAATCTCCTCAAAAGTTGAGGATCCCTCATGTCTTTCTAAAACAATTTTATTTCACTTTTTATATGTGACTTTAATTTCTTGACCAGCCAGGTTTGTTGGAATCAGTTTCAACCACACGAGAATCATTTTCAGTAACATTCTCAAAAACTTGGTCATTTTTCTTGAATCCTATGCGAAATTTTATGTTACTTTTGATCTGGTTTTCCAACAAAATCTCACAACCTTTGTAGGATTCCACCCATTTTTCAAAAGTGATTTGGGTGGATTCCAACTCCTTTTTGCAAACCTGATATTTTTCTATCATGGTTTGGAGTTGATCTTTGGTTATGCTTGCTTCATGTTTTAAGCTGCTGATTTCAGAATGTTTTTCAAGCAATTTTGATTTTAACTCTTTTGAAAGCTTTTGAAATTGCAATTCTCATCTAAAATCTTATTCCTAAGGTTTTCATTCACCTCTTTAATGTTAGCAAAAGCTATAATGCATTTATCTGAACATAGGTCTTTTGGGACCTGAGGAGATACCTTAGTAGCAGCCATCATTGCAAAATCACATTCACCTTCACAAACACTAGCATCCCATGAATCAGACTGAGATTTCACATCTTCATCAGCACTTTCTTTTGTAACCACTGTTGCATCATGAACATTAGACTCAACATATTTAGATCCCACCTCTCAATATTCATCACCCTCAACTATTGACTCTAATGCTATAACGCAAAATTCATTTTCTTTCTTTTCAGTGTCAGCAATTAGCGTAAAGTTTTCATCAGTCAGATCCTAAGGTAAGCTACTCCAATCAACAAAGCCCAAGTAAAGAAGCTCTGTTGATTAACCTTTGCCTGAGCAGTGGTTTGAGTAACTTGTTGTGGAGGTTGCACTTAAACCTGAGGAGCTGGTGCTTGAACATACTGAATTTGAGGAATAATGGTTTGAACATATGGCATGGGAACAATGGTAGCAGGGTGTGCAAAATGAGCATTGTTTTGCATGTGAGGAGTAGGGGTATATTGGGAATAATGGACAGTGTTTTGAGGTCTAGGGCTAGGATGTGTGACAATTGGTCCAGTTGATTGAGACCTACATTCTCTAGCAAAGTGTCTTAGCCTATTAATTTATAACACTTAATTTTTTACTTATCCAGCCCAACTTTTGTTCCCCATGCAACCCTGGAAACTTTCTACCTGTTCTCTTGTAATATTTGTTAGCTCTGACACTTAACAGAGCCAACTGTTGTGAAATGTCCATTTCTTCCAAATCTGATGGATCAAAATGTTAAAGATCACTCAACTCAAAGCATAAGTTGTCAGAGTTGAAACCAGAAGTTATATCAATGAAATGATCATAACTCTGATCCTTACTATGCCAGTAACTTCTTCTTGGCCAAACAGTGTTGTACTACTGAATGCATAGTCATCAGCCACTTTGCCAGACTCTTGTAGCTTCTTTTTCTGGTTCAGCTCACTCTCATAAGTGAGGAGCTTACATGAAGCTGAGTAAGACTCATTTCTTGGAACCCAACTGAATTTCTAGTCTTAAAAGCTATAGTGTCCCATTTGTCTAGTAATGATCTAAGAAAACGACTATTTAGAGTCGAATTTGCAAGTGTAACATTCACCAGCTTAAGTTCACTAATGAGACAACTAAATCTTTCGAACTGTTAGGTTGGTGATTCTCCTTTGACATGACAAAACGTTTCATATTGCTGATTTACAACCTCTCTGTTGTTTTCAATCACTTCCTCAATCCCACCAAATTGCTCTTTCAAAGCATCCCATAATTCCTTTGCATTGTTGCAATGCAACAGGCCAGCATAGATATCGTTTGGCAATGCAGAGGCCACGATTGTAAATGCCTTTGCATCTAGCTCGATTTTTTGGAAATCTTGCTCAGAATAATTTTTAGGATTCTTTGGTACTTGGACTTTAGGGTCCTCTGTACTCAGTATCATTAGAACATGAGGTCCAAAGATGACCGACTTCCAGCAACCGGTGTTGTCCTGAGGAAGGACATGACCCATTCGTCTTTGCCAGATATCATCACATATTTGACAAGGATCGGTGGTTTAAACATGGTGCCGGTGTTATGAGGATCTTATGAAGTGTGTGACATTCTGATTGTTTACAAAAATTTTTGTTTAAAATTTTTTTAGAATGTAATTAAACTCTGTTTTTCAATAAAAACGAATAAACTGAATTAGCAGTGAGATGTAACACCTCGTAAAATTGTGTCCAATAGTATAGAAACACGTGTTGTATTTAAAAAAAAGTCTATTAAAGACCAATAAGGACTAAAGGTGTCAACATGCTCAAAACTTGTCCTCTGAGTGACTGATATGTCAACATGCTTAAACTTGGCCTCTGAGTGACAGATATGTCAACATGCCTAGCCTCTGAGTGACTAATATGTCAACATGCTTAAACTTGGCCTCTGAGTGACTGATATGTCAACATGCCTAGCCTCTGAGTGAGTGATATGTCAACATGCATAAAATGAGTCTCTGAATGATCCTTTACAAAGTCCTAACTCTCATGCGTGCCCGTTGTTGGACGAGAGAGGATAATTGGAGGGATTAAAAGTGTCAACAGGTTAATTTATACCTCTGAGTGACCTTTTAACGAACTGGAGCTCGATAATGTCCGGGCATAATCCCGGGTATGCCAAGTATTGGCTACGGAGGGCTAAAAATGCTAAAAATGTGTTTTAGGAAGGTTTAAGAGGGTTTAATAAGTTGAGAGGCTAAAAGTGTCAAACTTTGAAACTGGCCATGGGGCGCTCGCAGGGCGCGAGAGGCCTGTGTCTGTATAAAATTTGCTTGGCCTCCACGCAAATTGCCAAAAACCATTTGATTCAAAACCATGGTCTTCCAAACTGTTATGCCACGTTTTAGTACACTTGTAAGCTTCCTCTTACACCCGTTAACACCTGGCATCACCTCCTTCAAGCTCTCCAACTATAAATAGGTGCCAAGGTTCACCATTTGAACTTGCACCTTTCTCATTCACAACTCTATCTCCCTCCTCTGGAAGTTCCTAACTGAAAGGAGCATCCAACTTAGTTCTATTGCATTCTAGGAAACTCTTGTAAGTGTTCCTTGCTCTTACATTTCGTTTTATAGGCTTTTATAGCCAAAAGTCAAGCGTTTTACGGAAAACGCCTTGACTTTCGGTTTAAGACCATTATGGTCCAGCCATTGTTCGTAATGAATATGGCTAAGTGATCATAATAAGGTAGGTGTTAGTCCCTATAAAAGGCACCTCCTGAAGATCACGTTTGCTAGACTAATTGACGAGTCAAAGTTATAATATTAAAAAGTCAAACATACCATTTTTTGGAAAAATCATAAATTAATCTTATATATGTTATGAAACCTATTTTGACACTTAAACAAGTTGGTAATAATTATCAGAACATGAAAGAAGATGTTCGGCTCATCAATTTCAGTTCTAGGGTCGGTTCGCAACCGAAAGTCGCGAAGTTTGACTTTCGATTCTGACCCGATTTAGGTTAGTTAGATACTGGTCTAAAGTTCATTATGATCGCAATATAATGTAGAATAACCCTCTTAGGTTATTTACATGATCATAATCAGAATCTGAGTTTATGCACAAGTTCCGTAATTATGTCATTTTGACTAAAATGTCCTTTTTGCATAAAAAGAGGTTTTAATGATAATTTGAAAATGAGATTCCTACTGATGTAATATTATAAGTAGAATTATTTGGGATGTCAAATCAGATTATAAACTGAGTTTATGAGCAAGTCCTCGTATTATGTCGATAAATGAAGATAAGGCCCTTGTGGCTTATAAAATAGCTTTAATAACATCTTTATAAAGTAAATCTTTTACCTACTGATATGTTATATTAAATAACATATCTAAGACATATTAATCTAATCATAACATCAGTTTTCATTAAACATCACACAAATCGTCATTTTACAACATAAGCGTCGTTTGTGCGCATAGTATGGTTTTAAATATATTTATTAACTAAGACTTGTTACCTACTGATTCTAAAACTTATTTTAAATATTTTTACAGTAGGTACATGATACAAACTCAGAATCCCAAATAATTTATAAACTATTTGTAAAATGACCAAAATGCCCCTTTAGTTCATAGTTTGGTCGTAAAAGATAAATTACATATATAATTAATATCCTACTGATATTATATCATAAATAAGTTATTTTTCCAGAATACTTATAATTATAACATTAAATTATATTCAAGTTCCTTTTATACGGTATGAAATTACCAAAACGCCCTTATGAGGCATAGTTTCACTTTAAAACTATAACGAGCATAAAAGTTGATATCCTACTGATATTACAGCTTATTTAAAGTGTAATGGCATATAGAACTTTCCCATGACTTATCTGGTTACCCGATGTCGCTGATACGCATACGGTTAAGCATATGTAACTAGTTTACGAAAATTAATCGAAACGGGTCTAACCTTGTCATTTAAGTCTCAAAATCCAGAATGTTTATAGTTTATCCATATTACACAAGTCAAGGTACTTGTTGGGATTAAACTACATTCTATCCAGTCATCGTTTAATCTAGCATTATACGTTTTGATCAAGTACGCTAGTCGGTCTAAGTCTATGTCTTAAATAAGATCGTTAGTATTTCATTGGTTAGCTTATGCCATAATCCAGACTAGAGAAATTTCGGTAAATGCTATCTGCACTTAGTGCTTTAGTATACGGTGATTAATAAATCTTGCGTTTAAACGAAGACTAGCTCAGGTAAATACTCTCGACTTATTTCCCCTGTACGGGCTTGGGTTATAGTAAACTATTACCGCTTGGTCGGAAATGGGATCAATCGAATGCCGGATTGTGGCTAGTTAATTCGCATATTCTGTTTTAATCAGTTTTGTTTGATAACTTAAACATCGAGGGTTAACTACTGTGTCCTAGATATCCTCAGCTCATTACATTAGTTAATGGCCACGAGCTTAGCGCGGGGTGTCGGCATACACCCGACAGACACTCAAATGCAATTACCCAAGACGTTGGGGATAACTCCTTCGTGAGTTCGTAAGTGGTATGTAGTTAATCATGTCTCGGTTTTCACACTGGGCCCTGTATGTATGGACAAATATGTGAATCTGTTAACAAGGTTGCAACGTCAACTTTCCCAAGTTATAAAAATTTTTTATGCTGATATGCACTTAAAACATGTTTTCATGTTTTCAAAATGAGTCAGTTGGGTGTATTTACCAGCGAAAAGTTGATGTATTTTCAAAAGACTGAGCTTGAAGGTACAATACGAAAAGGCTGGAAGTGTTCTGTAGTGATAAGAGGATCTTGCAAACCCTAGATCTGCCTAAAGTCTGTTTTACATTTTTCTTTGTACGATTTATGACTCGCTTGTGGATCTTCTATTACGAGCCTGTATATTATTTTGTATTTCGAACATTTGGTTTGTAATAGTAATTTAAATCCAAGACTTCCGCTGTGCTGTGTTTAATTGTCTATGATGTTATCAACTTACGTCACGATATTCCCCACCCGGGCCCACCGGTGTTTGATTGGTTGTGGAAAGCCAGGGTGTGACATGAGAGCTGATCTATTTTAATCAAATTGATTGTTAAATCAAATTCGATTGACCAGGCTCTGATACCAATTGTTAGGATCTGAGTTTGAAACTGTTTATGAAAGTTCTAAAAATGGTAAATAAAAGAAGATAAATCAGATGAACTTGCAACGGAATAAATTAACTTTAATTCATAACAGTTGAGAGATTGTTTTCATTGTCATGCTTTCGTAATTATGATTACTTGCATATGACTCACAATCTCCCCCCAGCCTAAGATCACTGATTTGTTCGTATAGAATGTAAGGAAGATAGGTTAGATTGACAATCGATGAAAGTGATTAAATAGAAGAGTACATGCACTGTTCCATTTAAACTACAATCCTAACCATTGAGCATCTTATTATGATGTCAGCATGAAAGTAACACTTAACAAAAATAACAAACTAATAACATCTGCTAAGCTAACCACTGCTATACACTAAACATTATGAGGACTGATAGAAAGCACTGATGATACATCCTCTGTTGGTCTTCAGCAACGCTTTGCCTTGACAGGCCTTTAGCTTTGATCTTCAGCAGAGCTTTGTCTTCGCAGACCTTTTAGCTTTAGTATTTAGTAGAGCTTTGCCTTGGCAGACCTTTTAGCTTTAGTCTTTGCAGAGCTTTGCCTTGGCAGACCTTCAGCTTTAGATTCAGCAGAGCTTTGTCTTCAACAGAGTTTAGGTATGGCAGACCTTGGACATTTAGTCTTTAGCAGAGCTTGACTTGGGCAGATGTTACATTATTATTTGGATAAGAGGTTGTAGTATATTTGACTTTCTATAATCTGTTCTTTTGTAGGGTTCAATTCCAACAAGTCTTGGTCGCAAACGAATAGAACGAACACGAACACAGTCTTGTTTGTGTTCGTTTGTTAAGGAAATAATGTGCTCACGAGCTTCATGAATATTTCCTTACTGAACGGGATTTTTTTGTTCGTGTTCGTTTGTTAAGAAAATGAGCGTATTCATGATCATTTGTGTTTGTTCGTTAATTATATATACCAGACATAAGCAAATACAGATGAATATAAACGGACGTTCATAAATACAAACGAACACAAATGGGGGCAAACAAACCCAAACAAGCGTTTTTTACAAAAACGAAAACAAACCACCCATATATTGTACTAAGAATGACGAAGAACACGAGTGCAAATACCCTAAATTAGAGACTAGAATTTGAGCGGGGTCGTAGTTGCGTCACGTCTGCTTGGAAAGAGAGCAGGCGAGAATTTTTAACTAAGGTTTCCAAGAAGTAAGGAGTAACACTAATACCTAATATACTATCTAATAAGTAATTTATTAGTGGGTATTTTGCAAGTACTTAAATAAAAAAATAAAAGTTAAAAATCCTAATAAACTATCGAACACAAACGAACATATTACAAACGTTCACGAACATAAATGAACGAACTCGACCATTATTCATGTTCGTTTATAACTAAACGAACGAGATTTCTTGTTTGTGTTCGTTCATTTATTAAACGAATAAACACAAACCGACTTCTCGCGAAATAGTTCAAGAACTATTCCCTAAATCTTTGGTTCATTTACATCCTTAGGCTCAACACTTTTTGCATAGAGCAGAGTGGAAGATTCCCAAAAAGTAAACATAAATCAAATCAAACTCAAACTCATGTAGAAGTAGAAGTTAAAAACTTGGTTCAGAATAACAAGTGGCTCTGATTGCTTATTTAAAGCCATTGTATTAGCTATGTAACAAATAATCATCATAGCCAAAGACACAAAATTGCAACTTAAACAAAACCAAGAACACCAACGGCTCAACCATAAACTGTATATGATGGGATGATGAAATGTACATGTTTACCGGATCTAAATTGCCCAAGTTCTTGGTTACTTTGATGTATTTTTGTGGATTGCAGGTTTTACCAGAAAAACGAAGTGAAAGACAAGATTGACCTTCCTAAAAAGTTGAGCTAATGCAGAGAAGAAAATGAGAGTTTTGAACGAAGCATACCCTATGGCCACCAGGCTGTACCCTACGCCCAGCCTACACCAGGTCATAACTTACGCTTAAATTTGACTGCCTTATGGGTGCCTTACGGTTGCCTAGCCAAATCCTCATCAACTGTACGCTACGACCTGGAGGTTGTGCCTTACGACCATATCAATTTCAATTCGCAAATTAAGGGCTTTGAAGAGGTTTGTGAGGAGGAAACATTTCATATTCAAGAAATCCTTTGGACTCTCGTTCTAAGGCTCCTTGGGGTGATTTTTGGGAGTTTTTGAAGGTTTTAGTTAATCTAATATAGGATTCAATTCAAGATTTTAAGATATAAATCAAGTTTTTGATAATCACTCACCCATCATGAGTATGGTTGTAAGTTTTACGGTTTCTTTCTTAATTAACTGATTTTGAGCGCATAACTATTGTAATCTTTTGATTTAAATTGCATGAATTAATTATTATATAATTATGAACTTATGATTGTTAAGATTTTCTTACATCATTGACGTTGTAAGATCATAATTGTTGTTAGTTTTTGTAATACCCTAAAATTAATTAAACAACCTGATAGTAATATGATGCTAAAATATGTATTTGTATAATTGTGTGATTAAGTTGTCAAATAAAAATCTCAATTTTATATGGATAAAATAATACATGCAGACAACTTGAATAGATAACCTAATAAGGGAATGATTATTTGAGAAGAAAATAAAAAAAACATAATGATAAAAATTTTTTAATAGTTTATAACCTTCCTCATTAATTATTTTATCTCTAACTAATTAGGCAAAACCACTTTATCATATACATATAAAATTCATCCCACATTTTATCCTAAACAAATTGAAATTTATCCTGTACTTTATCCTACATATATAAAAAATTGTCCTTTATCGTAATTTTTTTCAAAGTGTATAATTTAAAAATAAGTTACATGTTTAATTAGTTATAATTTAGAAGAATGCTATAAATTAATTAAAATTTTTAAATTTACATATATATTCTTACGATAACATTAATTACATGTATTAAATTAAGCATTTCTATTGATTTAAAACTTATTATTTCTATTGTTAAAAAAAAAAATCTGAACATTCCACTAAGTTACTATTGGGTGTATAGGTTTCATTCAATACGTATACATCTATATGGATAAGATATTCCCACATCAACCTACACATAAAATAAATATATATGCTTAGAATCGCAAAGGAGATATTAAAGTTATCCCTACAAAAGTTCAAAACAACTTGCCAACTTACACCTACACCTATAAGAGTCTTCTTTTCTCTTCTATAAATTAGACTTCCAGTTTCCATTCTCCGCATCCCAACTTCTCAACTTCCATTGTCTGCTTCTTTCTATTCCTTCTCTACTCTGCTTTATTTTATTCGAGTCCGTTGGTTCCGATGAAGTGAACCGAAATCGAACACCTTACCGTCCACCACCGTAACGGTAACCAACCTCGGTGTACCATGACCACCTGAACCAGCTCCTCTAATTTTTCGTTGACTTGCCCAAACCTTTAGACGCGAGCCCAAGCTACCAAATGAACCATTTTTCCGACATCCTTCACATTTTGGCAAAACAACCGTAACGGGAAACACTGTTCCGACCTAAGGTAACCAATTTATGAACCTTATAATTACTTATTTTTAAACTTAATTGTTAAATTTAGAACGAAATGGAATGTAGGATTGAATATGTAAATTTTTATTTTTAAGTAAAAGATGACGAATAAAATGATAAACCAATCACCTGTGTAAATAAATATTTATTGAGTGTGTACATTAACATAGGCTTAGGTAATCCACCATGACCGGACTCTTGTTTATATCCACATGTCCTGAGTTCGAATCATGTGTAAATAAATATTTAAGTACTTATTTTGAATCTTTAATGGAAAATTTGAACCGACTAAAAAAGACCACCTCTAACTTTTTAAACTCCATCAATTAATAAACCCCTTCCAACTTTTTTTTCTTTTAATCCCATAACCATTTATTTATTTTTTCAAACTCCACTAACTATTTTATGACAATTATTTTTAAACTCCGATTAATTATTGTAAGAATTGAAATTTCATACATCACTTTATTATTTGTTTTTAAGTATAAATATGTTTCTTTTAAGACTTCAATTTATTTATTTCTATAAAACTGTTGTTCATCATCTAGACTTTATAATTAATATAATATGAATATGTCATAATACATTTATAATAAAACGTTTAAGTCTATTAACGACGCTGTAGATCTAATAAGATAAGATATGACACACAAAATTACTTTTGAGCAACGTATAATGTAAGGGACTCTGGAACCAGTTAGGATGGAAGGGGTAATCATCACTCATCACAGTTTATCATACACAACTATCAATCACCAATTGATACATCACTCAATCACAATTCACTCTATCATACAAGTGGTCATTACTCATCACTCACTCTTTTTTATAAATTTTTTAATTAAAATAAAATTAAGATAAATAATTAAAAAGTGTATTAAAGTTAAAAAGAGTACAAATAAAATAAAAAAACTGCCAAAATAAAATAAAAAACTCCTGACTTTTAAAAAAAAACTACCGTTTTTTTTTTTTTAAAAACCTACAAGTTACATGCCCAATTCGACTTCTCACAAATTTCTCATTTGCATTCAATGAGAACCGAGCGATATGGTTCTTCGGCGTTTTCGTGCAAGTGGCCCAACACTTTCAAATATTTTTCTTCTCGATCTCAACTAACTGTTTCATGTATTGTTCATCTCTTTTTAACTTTGCATCCGTCAACAACTTGCGTCGCTCTCTATTCTCCTCCATGTCCAATATTTTTGCCGACTTGAATTCGTTCATTAAATCCACTCAACCTTCTTTATCTTTCCCTTTGCTTGACGATCCGAAACGTTTCCTCCGTTGTGGCCTTATTGTTGTTGGGTCGTCGATTGGGTTGTCGTTTAAGTTGATGTTGGGAATATTGCTTGATAATCCATCCATTGAGGTTGTGTAATTTCCCAACTTAGACGTTTTTTTAATCTGAGAACGTGCTATTCAAGTACTTGTAGATCCATCAAGAACAACCAATGGAATTTGTACCCATTTGTCGTGAGTCCTCGCAATTTCCCAAGCCTTCAAATGAATAATTCTGGTTTTCGACGAATAAGGTCTATGGTACTCGCTTAGAGCGGTTTCGATAATTTTCACGTCGTTCGTCCCACTTGGTAGAGTGCGAAGCTATTATATATAAAAAGATACAATTAATCATAGCTAAAGATATATATTTTATCTTTTATAAAATAAAAGGTAACAAAATAATATACCTTTTCCGCATAGCACACATTGAATCGACTCATTTTCTCATTTATATTCGTCGACTTGCCATCATTTGATTCATGGTCCAATTAGTAGCACCGTGTATTCTACCAAAGTGTGCGATAATGCGTCTCCAACAATGGTCTTTGTTTTGTTGATTTCTGACATATTTGTCCTCGAAATATGTAAATACGCCTTCACCAAGGCACATTCTTCGTCTTCCGTCCAAGGTTGCCGCTTAACGGTTTCTTTTCCTTTGCTCTGTCCTCTACGACTAGCCACAACTTGTACTTCATCATCATCTAGTTCTTCATCTTCATCGGCTAGTGGTTCTTCTTCTTCGTAGTCTTTGTCTGAATCGAGTTCATGAACCGGGTTACAACACAGATTGTTTTGGTAGTGTGAGGTAGGCTCATGATACCCGAAACGATCAACCATTTGGTCGTCTATAGAGTCGGGTGATAAAGTAAAATGACCGCTACTGACTTGGGTTACCATGTTTGGGTGGGAGAAATGTTGTGGATAAAGTGGATACGGTTGGGTGGGTCTTGGTTTGTCTTGTGAATGAAACCTACCGGTTCACCTAGATTAGAACGAACATGTGGCCTATATTTTTTCTTCGTCGCGGCCGCTTTTTTGCTTGAGCCTTCCATAATTTTTGTAGGTCCAAAATGGGGTGTTTAAGTATGTATTTTGAAGATGTAAAAGAGTGCCTAAAATGGGTAAAATGTGGAAATATTTATAGTGTTTGGAGAATTTATTTTTTTATATAAATCCATGACCGACAGTCACATTACTGTTCCTGACGGCTATAATTTTCCATCACTCGTTGCTATCTACTTGTGATGTACATCATGTACCACCTCCCATCCACGAGTGATAGCACACTTGTAGTGGTGGTGTGCTATCACTCATCAATCATTGCTATAACGGGACTTCCCCGATCACCCTTATGTGAACCAATTTGGGTTTCCACTACCTTGTAGTTTGAGATTTAGATTCGTTATTGTATGCTTTTGTGATCTTTAAGATTATGTACTATTATACTTATATACATACATACACACATACACACACCCGCAATACACACATACATACATACATACATACATACCATACATACAGGGGAATGTTCTATATAGAATACTACATATTGCGAGAACACGCAGAATAAACTAAATCACCAATTTTTTCAATCCTAAAAACCTAAAAAATAAATGAAAATTGTAACAAATGTAAGATTTATTGTTTCTCACACTAGAATTCAAAACAACATATGAAAATTTTTTATTTATTATATAACCTACACATATGTAGGTTATGCATTGGATAAATTATCTACATGTATGTAGGAAATGTATAGGTAAACATATATGGTTTTTTTATGTATATATAATACACATATGAATGTAAGAAATATAAAATTTTAAAAATATAAACCTTAAATCCTATTTAGTGATTTAGAGTTATTCTTTTTGTTCTCGAAATAACTAGTATTATATATATATATATATATATATATATATATATATATATATATATATATATATATATATATATATATATTATTTGCTATATAGACATTATTAAGAAATAGCATATTTTACTGTATTGTTGTTTCACTGAGTAATATCCAGCCAACTCAGGCGTACATTTTGCTTCTTATGTACATTAGTTTTAAGGACTTTCGGGAAGACTTGGATTGATGACTTAAGGGATTAGAAATGGACATGGATTTTCATAAAAGTTTAAATTGTTTTGTTTGATATTTTGACTTATTCGAAAGAATGTAAAGTTTTTAATTTATGTAATGATGTTTTAATGTACTATATAAGTGACGCATCAGCCTTATCCGGATTGAAGTGTTACAGTTTTGATTCATGTTAGCTTGTGCTCATGAAAGAAAAACTACAAGAACTGGTCGATCACATTATTCAAAATGTTTTATCTATCTTCATATATTACAATTTTCGTGACACATAACATGTAATGAAAGAGCTAAAAAGTATATATCTATCTAAAAAGAAACGACAAGGAACAGTGGGGGCTTAGCCAGTGAAGTTTTCCCTTTTTCATTGACACATAACATATAATGAAAGAGCTAAAATTTATAAGTCTTGAGAAAAAGAAACGAAAAGGAATAGTGAGGGTTTAGTCTTTTTGAACTTGCACAATGAAGTTTTCCTCTTTTTCACGTATTAATTTCCTAGGGTTTACAATAGTTTTTTTACACATTTATGACGCATGAGATTTCGTAATGTAAGAGTTTATTAGCACATTCATACTCGTCAGAAGTGGTCATTTTCGTCCAATTTCTAATGTAATTTTTTATCCTGTATGTCTTTGTTCATCGTTGGAGATTCTTGATTCCATTCGCGTAATTGGTATGTGAGGGGAATATAAATTTTAGATATTATTTAAGTACTTTTCACTCATATATGTAAGCTTATATTTATAAAACACGATATAATACTATCACTCTCTACAACACGTTAGGGCAAGTGCGCCCACTGTTAGTGTAGTATAGTGATGCTAAGATACCGAGATCATCCAAGTACATAAGAGCTTTTAGTACTGAATTATCGTCAACGTCTAATCGACCCAAACTTTGAGAAAAAGTTTTTGAAAAGCAAATTAAATAAGCCAACGGAAATAAAAGAGACAAATAAACAAGATAGAATCATTTGGTTCCGACTCATCCTTTATGTATCCTTTGATGATTTCTGCACCATTGGTTTTTTTAGAGATTACCTTGATTAAAGTGGCATGCCCCTCTTTTGGAGGCGACAATACCCTCAGCCATATTGGTCTGAGTCAGCAGGGATAGAGTCCCGTAAGGCCGGAATATTGAAAGATAATTAAACAAGTTATTAATGCAAAATGTGACATGTCCCTCTTTTGGAGGCAACGCTACTCTTAACCATATTGGTCTTAGTCAGCAGGGATACAGCCCCCAAGGCTGGTTTAAAGTTTTAATAGTAGTTTATAAATAAGCGGCTCAAGTCGTTCTTACTTCTCCCGATTTGATGCATCTGCCTCAAAGGAAGTCCTAATAAGCTTAAACTAAGTCCTTGTAGGATCTATATACTGAAAGAGACCAGAGTTTTACCCAAACCACCTTTCTAATCCCTTTCTAGGCAATTAACACGCTTTATATAGAACGTAAAGACATGAATGAGTGAATCAACAAAACATGAAAAAATGATAGAATAAAACTCACCTTCGGTACAAACAAACTAGTTATTAAAGTCATTAATACAAACCCAATTAAAAAGTTAACCAAAGATTAGAAATCAAAAGTGATACATAAAAGATTTTGTCTTACCAAGTGATGTAAGAGCTTAGTCAAGCATGGCCATAATTTGACAAAGAATGCTACGATCGATCTTGGATCCCGAGACTACTACACACTCTAAAATCTAAAGATTGTGGTGGAAGATGATGGTGGAGTGGTGACAGGTGTGAGAGAAATGGTTTGCCAAGGATGAGTTGGAATGAAACCACACCCCTATTTATAGCTGAGTACAGACCCTTCATATGGCCTCGTGCCCGCAGAGCACAACCCCGTGTCTTCTTTCTTATTTGTCTTCATTTAATTCTTATGTCAAATTAGTCTACTAAACGGCCCCGTGTGTCAACGGCACGACCCCATGGCCATTGTACTTGTTGTACTATTCGACATGATTTATTCTTGTTTTTATATTATTTACAATTCTATTCAGCCTGATTTATTTAGATCACTTTTTAAGAAAAATAAATATTTTTTTGGCATAACATGAGTTTATAAAATTTGATTTAGCAATATAAAATTCACACACCTCACAAGTGATCACTCAACACTCGACCATAAATGTATAAGTGAAATGTTGATACCGATATGGAACTTACTCCTACCATATGCTTGATAAGTAATCAAACCTCCTCCTTTTTAACATAATCTTTATAAATATCAAGAGGTCTTTTAAAAGGGTAGGTTGCTGGCAAGGAGTATGATAGTTTTATTGAAAATGACTAAAATGTAAAATGTTGATTTTCTTTTGAAAATTTATTTATTTTATGACTTAGTTATAAACAATATATTCATAAGCAATACTTTTGCTTATTTATTTCAAGTAGCTAGAGAGATTTTTTTCGACAAAGCTAAGTCACCTCTTTTATATAATTTCCAAAAGATCAACATTTTACTAAAATAAAAGGGGTGTGAAAAGAAAATTTTGGTTTTGGGTGATGGGTAGTTTGTGTAAAATGGTGTTTTGCGGGTTTTTGAAATGAAAGGTTTAGGTTTAACTAGGAGAATATTTTTGTTTTTGTTTTTGGTGGGGAGATAAAAAGAAAATAAAGTTGAAGATGAAAAAAAGGATTTAAATATCCTAATGCCTCCATCATATACTTACTTGGATTTGTTGGTAAGGACCGGGAATGTATTGTCTTGTCAAGTTCTAGTTTCGTAAGAACCACACGGCTATTCACACAAGAAATGAAAATGAACATTTAGTAAAAATATGAATTTGAATGCTCGTTAAAAGGCTCAAAACTCACATTTTTGTAGGAAAAATGGGTAAAAGTGTGAAATTATATATAAAATCAAATTTTACAAAGAATTGTCATGCCTTTTTATAAATTTTTCTTGTATGATTTTTTTTATCACGCCGCTATCGCTTGTAAACTTTATAAAAACTTAAAAATTTTAAAACTTGGTTTCTAACTTAAACTATAAACAAGACAATGCAAAAAAAAATTGTTTTTAAAAAAGATTTGGGATATCTTAGCGTTTTCAAGTAGAGTTTTGTGTAAGGCTTGTTTTTTAGACAAACAATTTCAAGTTAGGCTTACCCCCCACACACACTTCAATTACACATTGTCCTCAATGTGACCAGAATTGGCTATAGTTAATTAAATGCGTAAACGTGGGTTAAAAACAACATTTTTTTTTTCATAAACAAGTAGCTGGGCACGGGGGCGTGTGAAAAAGGCACAGTGGTGAAAGTGCGAGTATAAGAAATTTTTTGAAAACTTGTAGAAGGTGGACATGGGGGCTTGTTAAGGAGGCACCACCCCGTGTGGCAATTCGAGAAAATATTTGTTACGACAAGAGGGACACGAGGCGTGTCAGGTAGACACGACCCTGTGTAAAGCTATTGTTAAAATTTAGAAAAGATGGTAATGTGCCGGGTTTTCTGTTACGGGTTTTGGTGTATGCTTGGTGGTTCCAAGCATCCCAAGGTACCTGTAAGCCTATATAAACCACAACAACAAACAAATATGAAAATGGAAATCATAAGTTATGACCGTCTGATTGTTTCATCATCCATCACAATCAAAAATAGAAAAAATAAAACAGAAAGTAAATTGTTCGGAAAGTAAATTGTTTAACGGGTCGCAGCCCGCAAACCATCATAGTTTCACGAAAGAAAGAGAGATTAACCTGATAGTCGTCTTCTTGACACCACCTTCACCATCACCACCTAGTTTGAATCCATATCCTCTTCCTCCTCGTCCTCGCCTCGGTACATCATGTGTTCCCGAATGTAGGAAATGTCGGTGCACATGGAGGCTACGTTCCTCTCGATCCCGCCAACACGGGTGCTAATGCCTTGGCCCGTGGTGAGGACATTGCGAGAGATTTGGAGTGATTACTGCATAGGATTGTAAAGGTTGTGCATGTTAGGAAAATCACCACCACCATGAGAGGAGGAACTCGAGCCATAGTAGTACTGTCGCGGGTGGTTTGGGTCGTCTTTGATTGCGAGGATCTGGTCGGGTCATTTGGGTTCCAAACCCCCCCTTTTATTTTTTAAGCGTAGGAGACCATTGTCGTATTCGGCGATAAGGTTCAGACTGTGGCAAAGGGCGTTGTCGATCCGGGTGACGCTTACCCCGTTTGAGAAGCTTTGTTGGACGCGTCCAACGTAGGCCCTATAGACCCGGGCTATCCAACCGCTGAAGAATATGGGTGTGGGAGTCGTAGCTCGACCATTGGTAGCCATATTCTTGAGCAGCATTAAGGCGACATTCAGAGGCTCTTGGTTAAGGATGCAATATAGGCAAGTTAGCTCCCAAAGATTTACCACGCCTCCGCTATCTCTCCTTTGGCACAAAGTACCGCTCAGGACCCAATGAATGTAACGAATGAGTGGGTCCTGAATTATGTGCTTTTGGTACTACTCGGATTGTAAACCCCATCTACAATGGTTGCCCAAAATGTGTTGCATGAGTTTGCGGGAAACTCAAAGATGTTTGTCGTAAAAGATAGCTCGGAAAACTCATCCTCGGAATAGAGCCCCACATCTATACCGAACTTCATGACCGAAATTCTGTACCACTTACCACCACATCAGAACTTCACAGCTTCACTATCGTACATGTCCTCGATATCTATCTTGAAGGTGAAAGTGTTTAGAAATTCATGATTGAATTCGTAAATAGACTGTAGTGGTGCCTTAAGAAATAATCGAAGAGGTCCTATGACGAGGCTTTCATAACGGTCTCTTTAGCCAACCGTGTCCAAGGTATTACAACAGACTTGCCTTGGCGGCTCTTCCGTACGGGTCTTGAGAATTTCCATTCACTCCGCGCAGTTAGGATGCTCTGTCCTGTACCTGAGCCATTTGTGTGGCGCCATTTCCTGCACAAAAAAGCATTTAAACAGTTAAGCCTGGTTAAAATAGCGAAAATATGATAAACAGAGGTTTGGGCACGACCCCGTGTCTACTTGACACGACCTTGTGCTGCAGATTTTCAGGATACACGATCTCGTGCCACGGAGGCACGACCCCGTGGTCGGCTACTGTTTTGACCCAATTCTTCAATTTTTCATGTCTTCCTTGAAAATATTTTTGGTCCTCCTGTGTGCGGTATACCCGATAAACAAACCCTAAGTATCAATTTTCACTTACGAACCCACTATACCGTTCGATTTTAAGTTTTTTCGGTTATGAACAGGGGTTTGATAAAACTGGTTGCAAATGCCTAATTTTTCAACAATGGTTTGATGATTCGCTTACCAAAATACTGCTACTACTACCTACTGCTAGCAAGATTTATGAAAAAAATTAGGATTCTTTGGACCAACACGGGTCTAGTTCAAGAACCCTAGATTTTTCCATGAATCTAGATGTTAATAACATGCAAAACGTAAATTGAACAAATCTCAATGTTAGTAACATACCTTGTTTGTAGATTATGGAAGAGAATCCTGAAAGAGTTGAGAGAACCGCCGGTTGCAGAGAAACGGGGAGTTGAAGTTATGAAAAGCAAGGTCTGCTAGAAAGGTTTTATCCCGTCTTCAGATGGGCACGTCCCGGTGCCTTAGAGGCATTACTCCGTATCTCTCTCTCTTTATATGTCCTTGTTTCTCTATTCACTTGGTTCATGGGTTCGTGTTTACCTGGTTCGTAGACTTTTCCTCGTGTTATATTCTTCCAAAATATACATATAAGATGGATTATTTAAAACAAGACAAATATATACAAGTTGTTAGTGTTTTTCTTGCTACTTGTCTACCTCCTCCAAGGCCATTTCCGTTTCTTCTTCCTCGAGAAATCCTTCATAGAATTTAAGCATTTGTCCATTTACTTTAAATGGTTCTTCCTTTGGAGGCTTAATATCTATTGCATGATGGGGGTAAACTTTTGTGATGGTGAAAGGTCCGGACCATCAAGACTTAAGTTTTCTCGGAAAAAGACGTAGCCCCGAGTTAAAGAGAAGCACCTGGTCTCCTTTTCTAAACTCTTTAGGTCCGCTTATATTTATCATGTATTCTTTTTTATCGTTCTATATAGATTTCAGAGTTAGAATATGCTTGAATTCTAAATTCATCTAACTCATTTAATTGGTGTAGGTAATCCTTTCCTTAAATTTCTTGGTCTAAGTTTACGTGCTCTTTGTTAAATTTCTACTGGAAGGTGACAATTTTTTCCATAGACTAACTTATATGGTGTGGTCCCCATTGGTGTTTTGTAAGCTGTTAGAAATGCCTATATAGCGTCGTCTAACTTGTCTGACCATTCTTTTCGATTTTGACCCACAAGTTTTTCTAGGATTCTTTTTAGACCTCGAATTGTTACTTTAGCTTGACCAATGGTTTGACAGTGATATGTTGTTGAGAGGCGATGATAGACCCCATATCGTGTTAGAGTTTTTTTCCATTTTAATATTAAAAAAGTGAGTACCTCTATCACTGGTTAGGGCTTTTGGAGTTCCTAAACGTAAAAATAGCGTTTTCAAGAATTTTTCTACTACTCTTCCATTGTTGGTTGGGAGAGCTTCTGCTTCGGCCCATTTAGAACGTAGTCGACAACCACTAAAATATATTTGTTTCCTCTAGAAGGCGGGAACGGTCCCATAAAGTCCAATCGCCATACGTCAAAGATTCACAAATAAGAATGCTATTTTGTGGCATTTCGTTTCTTCCTGATATGTTCCCTGCTCGCGGGCATGCATCACATGTTTTGACTAATACACAAGCGTCCTTATGTATTGTGGGCTAGTAAAATCATGAATCATACACCTTTCTTGCGGTGCTAGCTATTCCATAATGTCCTCCACATGGTCCTTCGTGAAAATGGTGAAGAATTTGCCTGGCTTCTCGACTATGGACGCATCATCGAATGAGTTGATCTGCACAAATTCTGAAAAAAATATGGGTTTTCCTAGAAATAGTGTTTTACATATGCGAAAAATTTATTTCACTGATGATAAGATAACCCTTTGATGATAGTGCCACTAGCTAAGTAGTTAGCAAAAATCTGCGTACCAAGGTTCTTATTTGAATTCTACCATTTCTATGGATTCCGTGGGGAATTTTTCGTTGATGACTTCTCGAGTTCCTTCCAAGGTAGGGTCTTTAAGACTAGACATGTGGTCAGCAGAAGTGTTGTCTGCACCTCGTTTATCTTTTGTTTCTATTTCAATACTTGAAGAAGAAGAAGAATCCATCTTAAGAGACGTGGCTTTGCGTCTTGCTTTTTGAAAAGGTATCGAATGGTAGCATGATCTGTATAGACTAGAATTTTTGAAAGCACGAGATAGGAACAAAATTTATCAAATGCAAATACTACAACTAGCAGCTCTTTTTCAGTTGTTGTGCAATTTTCTTGAGCGTCGTTACAAGTTTTGCTAATGTAATATATGGGATGAAAATGTTTTCTTTTCGTTGTCCCAAGACCATTCCAACTGCGTAATATCTTGCATCACACATCATTTCAAATGGTAATTTCTAGTCTGGTGCGATCATGATTGGTACTTTGACTAGCTTATCTTTAAGGGTAAAAAATGTTGCCGTGCAATCCTTGTCAAAGATTATTGAGGCATCTTTTTCATGTAGCTTAGTTAGAGGTCGAGACATTTATGGAAAGTCTTTGATAAAATGCTTATAGAATCCGACATGTCCTAGGAAACTTCAAACGGCTCGAATGGATGAAGGAGGAGGAAGTCGAGAAATAATATCAATTTTAGCGCGGTCGACTTCCATTCCTGCATAAGAGATTTTGTGACTGGGTATTATCCCCTCAGGGCCCATGAAATGGATTTTTTCCCAATTAACGGAAACATTCGTTTAAGGTTGTCGAGGCATTGGCAACATTCGTTTAAGGTTGTCGAGGCATTGGAAACATTCGTTTAAGGTTAGTCTCTTCACATCTTGCCAACATTCGTTTAAGGTTGTCGAGGCATTGGCCAAATGAGTCGCCAAAGATAGAAAAATCATCGTGAAAAATGGCTACCATGCAACGTTGGAGTGTTCGAGGTGTGTTACATAAACCAAATGGCATGCGTCGATATGCAAAGGATTAGGGACAAGTGAAAGTAGTTTTTTCTTGGTCCTGAGAGGAAATAGGGATTTGAAAATACCCTGAGAAACCATCTAGAAAACACTAAAATTTATAACCGGATAATCGTTCTAGCATTTGATCAATGAAGGGTAAAGGAAGTGGTCTTTTCTTGTAACGCCCCCAAAACCCGAATGTTTGGTTACTAGTAAGTTTCTTATATATATAACATGAAGGGGTCTAACTAGTTTAATTAACCTAGTTAGAATATGTGCGAAATAGAAAGAAATGGAAGTTGGAAGAGTTATAAGCAAGTAATAAACTTGAGGGACTAAAAGTGGCATGTGGGTCAAACTTTATTAATATTCAGCTTCCATGTGGGGGGGATATGTATATGTCGACATATACATATGCACAGGAAGAAGAAAATGGGGTTTTCCCACAACCCTCTAAATCAAGGCAATTGAAGAAGGATTTGAAGCTAAATCAATGCATGAATGAAGAATCCTTACCATCTCATCCTATGAACATGTGGTAAGTTGTAGATTCTCATTTGATGATCTTTTTAGAAATGGGTTATAATCAAATCCGTAAACTGGTATGAAATTAAGCATGATTATGTGTTAAAATTGTCATATAGAACATGTGTTATGCATGTTTTTAGTTAATTCGATGTTTGGAAGTAAAACCCATTTGGGATGATGAAGATGCTTGTCATCCATGTCTAATCCTATTGCAAAATTGATGAGTTTATGCGGTGTGTAAATTATGTGTTAGTTAGTTTAAAGAATAGTATGAAATTTGTTTGATTATAGTTGTGTTAATAAGATAAATGCAAGAAGTGGGAATTAAAGCATGAATGAGTTGTAAATTATGCTTAGAAAGTGGTATGCACAACAAGTGTATGATGAAATGTCTAAATGAAGTTAGGACGTGAAATTGTATGAAATGGCTTGACATATATGAATGAGATATGTTAATGATGTAGTTAGTAGTAAACTAACTTGTAGAATGCGATAATGCCATGTTTGAAGATCATTAGAAGGGATGAAGTTGAAATGGTGTTGGGTTAGCTTAGTATGGGTTAAGGTGTTAGTTGTGAAGATATGAAAAATGCTAGTGTGGATGGAATGGAGTATATATGTATGTGTATGTGTGCATAATTAAGAGATCATGTAGATGTATATGTCATACAATACGAGTGCCGTGAATGATGATAAGTGAGCTGCATGAATGTGGAACAAGGTGGCTTTTAGTCTATGTCTTATGTATGTGTTATTTGGTTAATAAAAGGTCAAGTAATATATGAATAGAAAGATATGAATTTTTAGTATGAATGAGCATGTGCTCTAACAAGAATGTGATTTGCGATGACATGAAAGTATAGGGATCATGTCAAGATGGATGGAAGCATGGAAGGCTAACGGGTTAAAAAGGAGGCAAGGTAACGGATGCAAATTCGGACGCTAAGGTAAGTGATTTCCAGAATCAATTCTTCTTTTATAAATTAACATTGTTATGATTGAATGCAAGGGTTGTGTAAGAAATTACGGATAAGGGTAAGAATCAAGGCATGAATTGTTGAGATAAGTTATAGGATGCTAACTACGTTCGGAAATTCATAATGGAAGTAAATGGGTCAAAACATAGAATTATGTGTCGGGTGTGGGATTTGGATGTTATGGTATGGGAACCGTATAAGAATGTTTAAGCAATCACAGAACTAAAGAATGTATTGTTATAACAGGTCGTAAATAGTAGCTATGTTGAAAATAACTTAAAATAGTTGAACGGGTCAAAAGAATCAACTAAGTGACTTCTGTTTCACTTCTTGGTAAGTATAGAGAATTTTGATATTATGATTGTGGGGAATCATGTAGTAAGTGCAAGTATTAAGGTAAGTAATTTCTGAACTCATTTCATGACTATGTATGTGAAGATGGTTATATGTTCGATAATCGAAATTAAAAGTGAATGTGTAATTCATAAGAATTAAGAATCCGAGTTAAGGATTTCAAGCTAAATATGTAGGTAAATAATTTACGGACATATAGAAATAAGTTTCATGGGAAACGGATGAAAATGGAATGGGTTACGGAAGTGTTCGTAACTAAAACGACAATGTTTGAAAAAGGCTGCAGCAGCCCACCGTAAGCTACGGTGGCCTACCGTAGCTTACGGTAGGCGGCTGCTGATAAGAACAAGTGAACCTCGACCATAAGACAGAATTCATAGACCGTAAGCTACGTCTGAAGCCGTAGTAAGCTTACGGCGGAAACAGGTGGCAAAAATGTGAAATCTTGATTGTTGTATATATATATTTATATGTTTGAGATTTGAAACTGGTGGGTATGTAGTTCAATGTTCTGTAGTTATATGAAGATGTGAGTCTTCAATATGTTAGAAGATATGTGTTGTAAATTTTTGTTGATGAGGATGAACTTAATTCTAATTATTATTCAAAGAATGGAATGAAAATGGAGGTTTACTATGATGACCTTGAAGTTTGACATTGGAATGAAAGATCACACATGGAAAGATAATCGAAAGGAATTCCATGAAAAGAAAGAATATGAGTGATTATTTAACAATGAATGTTTAATACTATGAATGATGTCACCAAATATTACTACTGCAAATGTATGTGGTGATTGCAGGTTGCGTGGAGTTATCTTTACTATGGAATTTAAATGGGTCGAAGATCGAGTCAAAGAGCAAGGATTGTATGGAAAGAGTGGTCTCATTACTTGTATTATGTATTACATTTAGCAAGTTGGTCAATAATAAATGTAGTAAATCCTTTCTAGAAAGTGTCCAATAATTTATAAATGAACCTTTAAGTATGTTATATAGTTAATAAAGAAAGAATTTTTGAGTCAGTATTTCCGCTGCGTTGTTTTGGATCAAGACGCGTTTAGGGCGTTACAAGTTGGTATCAGAGCCCTGGTTTGAGCAAAATCAATTACACATGGGTGTGTACTTGAACTCAAACTTGCGTGCTCTTGTGATATAAACCGTACAATCCAAGACTCGATCAAGATCCAAATGTGTAAATGGATGTAAGTGTGCGTATATGTATTCATATAAAGAAACTAACTGAATTGTATATGCAAGGTAAGCTTAAAGTATTGAGGAGAATGATCCGAGAATGCGGTCTAGGATGAATACCAAAGCATGTAATTAGACAGATGGACCCCAGGTACACAATATTAATGTATATATATGGGTACCGGTTTTAAGGGAAAAAGGAAGAATCTCCTTGGGGAGGGTAAATATTAAACAAAAGACAATGATATTGTCTTGGAAAGGTTTTAAAGATGTCGCACGAACTGAAACCATTTCTTCGGACATAAGGTGATGACTATCATGAAGGCATGAAACTAGCATGTGGATTGCGCACCTGGCCAGTACGCAAGAAGCATATGACCTTCGTGAAAGCATGATAATCAACGCACGAATGTACGATGGAGTTGGTAATAAGTTTGACGTGTGGGTGAAAAGAGTTGTTAGACTCTTAATAAATAGAAAGAAATCTATGAGAATGAAAATTTCGAATCCGTAAGGAAGTACGATCAAACAAGTAAGAATGTATAATGAGAATGAAATGTATAATCCGTAAGTAGTACGATCACAAGTAAGATGTAAGGATGAATGTCAAGAGTAAGTCGATCAAATCGGTAAGGACGTATGATAAGAATGGAAATGTTTGGAACCGTAAGCTTGAAACAAACAAGTAAACATTCCTTAAAGCAGATAAAATTTAAGTTATATTTTAAACCTACATATATATATATATATATATATATATATATATATATATATATATATATATATTAGCAAATATGTTTGTATACAAGAATGGTTAAAAAGGGACAAACTAGTCATGCGGGTCAAATGGTGCTCGCCATTTGAACCCGGTATTAAATGTTTTGGTTGTCAAGTTTTATGCTTATAGATAAGCTTAATGAATGGGCATGCTTTGCCACAAATTGGAAGGAAATGACTCTTGCAAGGTGTGGATAACGAGTCAATGGTTTTGGACTTGCGCCAGGTATGTATAAAAGGTTATGTTTTCAGTAGGAGCTTATGGCTAGACTATAGAAGGATGTGTCAAATTTAGGATAATAGATTAACCCAAGTAGAATGCACTGATGGATTCAAACATAAAAGAACGAAAGGTATGAATGGAAGGTTTGAATCCATAAACGGATTCAAACATAAAAGAAAGCAAAACATGAGTGAAAGATTAATATCCGTAGGCAAATATGGCTCTAACACCCAAGAGTAATATGTAAGAATGAGAAGAGTAGAATTCTTAAGTAAGTAAGTAAGAACAAAACACATGTGGGATAGATTATGAGTGATTAATAAATCATAAATAAGAATGAATTAATAGTTTAACTTCCTGAAAGGTCAACGAAGTTGGGATGATTAATTATAAGGCAAGTAATTGTAAAATAGCTTGAAAGGTTTGATACATGAAGTAAGTATAACCCTTTGAAAGTTATTGTAGTATTGAGAAAAGTTTAGTTGAAGGAAAAAATATTAAATAAACTACATGTTGCGCATGTTAACAAATAACTCATGAGAGTTGGGGCGAACAACAAGCTATGACCCAGATGTATGGTTTAAGTATGGATGGAAAAGTAAGGTCATGTAAGAAATTCTAAAACAATGAAATGATGTTTTGTAAGCATGTTTGGTTTGGAGGTAAGTACATCACACACACCCCAAAATATGTAAACAATAAATAATAAATGGCAGTTTGACCTAGAAAATTCAAACTATAGAAGTCAGTAAATAATTATTTACAAATTTTGAAGGTATTATGTAAGGAATGCATGGCGTAATATAGATACCCATTAATAAGGGATTTACGAAGGAACATAGGTGAATTAACACCGAATACAATGAAGAACCGAGTGGAATTGATATGTAAAGATGGTGATGTATTGACTCGTTAAGAATGGGTCAAACGGATTAGTGTTTTAAAGGAATCTAGAAAATGACTAGTATGCAAACAAGATGATTGATAAATGCCATACCTAAAAGAATGTCAATGAAAGGTGCTAATCCTTCATTTTATAGATAAAAATGGTAGAATTCTTGGTGAGTAAAACAGGTAGAGTTGGATTAATGTGCATGAGCAGAAACTCATCACATGGATGGACGAAGTCAATTAGTTCTAGCTTGGATTCATAAAGAAATGGGCCAATCCGGATGGCGGATCGATGATTAATGCAATAAAAACAAGGTTAGTAAAATGTTTAACTAGTGAATGTTAAGTATGAATTGGTAGATTAAATACGACATACGAACTAGGAAATGAATGATAAGATAAATATGGTATGGAATGGAATGTTTGACTTTTAACAGTCAACATAAGAAGAAATTCATGTCATATTAAGGAAATATTAAATGCCTTGAATAAAAATTTCGGGTATTAGATAAACGCTTGTACGATGAAATTGCACAACCTAATTACTAATGTAGAATATTTAGTGCGTGAAGAGGGTAGAAAACAAAGTGACATTAATGAAATGATTCGATGCTAAACCTAAGGGCGTGCATAGTACAAGTAATGTTAGAAAATGTAGAATGATGCTAAATCCTCTGATTGAGTACAGATAAGTAAGTATGAAAATGGTACTTATGTTGTAGTATCAATAAATAATTGAATGTTTACGGTAATGCGTATTATCATACGTTTACCTCCCATGTGGATATGAAAGAAATTTGGAGCAACGTTAGTGATGCGATGTAATGGTTTGCTCAAGATAAACAAGAATGAAATGCTAGTTACCTAGTGATAATGCTCAACTTAAATGAATATTTGTAAAATGAGTATGTAGATGGTTCAAATCATTATATGCCAACGGAAGTACCCAGAAAGAATGCTAATAATAGAACACAGAAATAAACTCACAATGGGTACTCATGCAACTAAGCTAGAATGGAATATCATGTGTGACACACGTGTGAGATGGAAATATGCTTGATAAATGTATCAAAGTCTTATTTTAATAAAGAAGGCAAGTACAAGATATATACTTATAGATGTGCGTGAAGGCTACTTCTTAATTGATCACACATGTTTTGTGTTGAACTGGGCATCTTAAATAAATAGAATGAAAAGGTAAGAGAAGAATTGGTCTATTAGAAATGAGAAAGGTTTCGGGGACGAAACTTCCTTTAAGGGAGGTAGATTCGTAACGCCCCAAAAACCCGAATGTTTGGTTACTAGTAAGTTTCTTGTATATGACATGAAGTGGTCTAACTAGTTTAATTAACCTAGTTAGAATATGTGCTAAATAGAAAGAAATAGCAGTTGGAACAATTATAAGCAAGTAATAAACTTGAAGGGCTAAAAGTGGCATGTGGGTCAAACTTTATTAAAATTCAGCTTCCATGTGGGGGGATATGTATATGTCAACATATACATATGCACAGGAAGAAGAAAATGGGTTTTTCCCACAACCCTCTAAATCAAGGCAATTGAAGAAGGATTTGAAGCTAAATCAATGCATGAATGAAGAATCCTTAAAATCTCATCCTAATGAACATGTGGTAAGTTGTAGATTCTCATTTGATGATCTTTTTAGAATCGGGTTATAATCAAATCCGTAAATTGGTATGAAATTAAGCATGGTTATATGTTAAAATTGCCATATAGAACATGTGTTATGCATTGTTTTGATTAATTCGATGTTTGGAAGTAAAACCCATATGGGATGATGAAGATGCTTGTCATCCATGTCTAATCCTATTACAAAATTGATGAGTTTATGCGGTCTATAATATTTTGTGTTAGTTAGTTTAAAGATAGTATGAATTTTTTTTATTATAGTTGTGTTATAAGATGAATGCAAGAAGTGGGAATCAAAGCATGAATGAGTTGTATATTATGCTTAGAAAGTGGTATGCACACCAAGTGTATGATGAAATGTCTAAATGAAGTTAGGACGTGAAATTGTATGAAATGGCTTGACATATATGAATGAGATATGTTAATGATGTAGTTAGTAGTAAACTAACTTGTAGAATGTGATAATGCCATGTAGTTAGTAGTAAACTAACTTGTAGAATGTTAATGATGTAGTTAGTAGTAAACTGACGGATGCAAATTCGGACGCTAAGGTAAGTGATTTCCAGAATCACTTCTTCTTTTATAAAAATATTGTTATGATTGAATGCAAGGGTTGTGTAAGAAATTACGGATAAGGGTAAGAATCAAGGCATGAATTGTTCAGATAAGTTATAGGATGCTAACTACGTTCAGAAATTCATAATGGAAGTAAATGGGTCAAAACGTAGAATTATGTGTCGGGTGTGGGATTTGGATATTATGGTATGGGAACCGTATAAGAATGTTTAAGAAATCACAGAACTAAAGAATATATTGTTATAACAGGTCGTAAATAGTAGCTATGTTGGAAATAACTTAAAATAGTCGAACGGGTCAAAAGAATCAACTAAGTGACTTCTGTTTCACTTCTTGGTAAGTATAGAAAATTTTGATATTATGACTGTGGGGAATCATGTAAGATTATGTGGTAAAATTATGTAGTAAGTGCAATTATTAAGGTAAGTAAATTTCTGAACTCATTTCGTAACTATGTATGTGAAGATGGTTATATGTTCGATAATCGAAATTAAAAGTGAATGTGTAATTCATAAGAATTAAGAATCCGAGTCAAGGATTTCAAGCTAAATATGTAGGTAAACAATTTACGAACATATAGAAATAAGTTTCATAGGAAACGGATGAAAATGGAATGGGTTACGGAAGTGTTCGTAACTAAAACGACAATGTTTGAAAAAGGCTGCAGCAGCCCACCGTAAGCTACGGTGGCCTACCGTAGCTTACGGTAGGCGGCTGCTGATAAGAACAAGTGAACCTCGACCGTAAGACATAATTCATAGATCGTCAGCTACGGTCTGAAGCCGTAGCTTACGGCGGGGACCGTAGCTTATGGCGGAAACGGGTGGCAAAAAAGTGAAATCTTGATTGTTGTATATATATATTTATATGTTTAGGATTTAACACTAGTGGGTATGTAGTTCAATGTTATGTACTTATATGAAGATGTGAGTATTCAATATGTTAGAAGATATGTGTTGTAAATTGTTGTTGATGAGGATGAACTTAATTCTAATTATTATTCAAAGAATGGAATGAAAATGCAGGTTTACTATTGATGACCTTGAAGTTTGACATTGGAATGAAAGATCAACATGGAAAGATAATCGAAAGGAATTCCATGAAAAGAAAGAATATGAGTGATTATTTAACAATGAATGTTTAATATTATGAATGAAGTCACCAAATATTAATACTGCAAATGTATGTGGTGATTGCAGGTTGTGTGGAGTTATCTTTACTATGGAATTTAAATGGGTCGAAGATTGAGTCAAAGAGCAAGGATTGTACGAAAAGAGTGGTCTCATAGCTTGTATTATGTATTACATTTAGCAAGTTGGTCAATAATAAATGTAGTAAATCCTTTCTAGAAAGTGTCCAATAATTTATAAATGAACCTTTATGTATGTTATATAGTTAATAAAGAAAGAATTTTTGAGTCAGTATTTCCGCTGCGTCGTTTTGGGTCAAGACGTGTTTAGGGCGTTACATTTCTTGTAGCTTCATTGAGCCTTCATCCGGTGACGGTTCGTGTTGGCATGATTTTGTTCTTTCCATTGGTTTCGACCATTATACCTCCTTTCTATGGCACAACTTGGACAGGGCTAACCCATGGACTATCGGAAATTGGATAGACGAGTCCGGCGTCTAAGAGTTTTATTACTTCTTTTTTAACATCTTCTTGGACGTTAGGATTAACTCTTCTTTGTGGTTAAATTACCCCTTTATAATCATCTTCTATTAAGATTTTATGTGTACACATGGAAAATTTTATTCCTTTTATGTCCATTAACTTCCACGCAATTGTCGTTTTATGTTTTTGAGGAAATTAAGTAATTTTCTTTACAAGTAAGATACGATGAAATGATTACGGGGATTTATCTTGGTTGTCGAGGAATGCATATTCTAAGCCTTTTGGAAGTTCTTTAAGTTCTAAAGAAGGCGGTTCTTCAATAGATGGCTTAGTTTTGTGCATCGTGGTCGATGGATGAAACTGGAGTTAATGGTGATTTCATCTTCAACAAATTGATCATTTTGTTCCTCCGTATCAGGTGGCTCAACTCATCTTCCAACAAGGGGTCGTCATTGCCGATTGGTTATATTAAAATTTTCGGTCCCAAGTTTAGTGGGAAGATTTTGATGCTTTTGTTTGAGCAAAGCTTGATGAGTTTTGAGAAAAGGTATCCCAACACGAGGGGAGCATCATCTAAGATGACGAAGTTGGTTGGAACAATCGTTTGATTTGTTTGAATGAGAACGTCTTCAACCGTTCCTGAAGCATGTTTAAATTTTCGATTAGCCAAAATGATAGGAATTTTTTTTGGGAAAAAGTCACCAATACCTAATCTTTCAAAAACGTAGCTTGGCATTATGTTAACAAAATCTTTGTCGATTGAGATGTTACTAATATAGATGTTTTGAATAAAACATATTACCGGTTTTATGTTTAATCCAATTTGTTAATCTTGTATTAGCAAAGTTTGATCTTTAGTTAAGTAGATACTTGCCATTTCTTGGATGTTAAGACCAGTTGTTATCTCTTTTAGAAACTTAGCATGAGATGGGACCAAGATATGATTTTCAAAGGAAGGTTGTAGCATATGTATTTTTTGGAGGTCTTTTTGTTCCTACCCGAATTTTACCTTTGAGAACTTACCTTCCGAATTGCTTGTCTCAGATTTTTCATCTTCATCTGTCGGTTATTCTTCAAGTGGCTCCTCCGGTGTTGGCTCTTGAGGTTTTACCTCTTCTATGATTACCTCTTTGGTACAAATGGTCTCTTCTTTTGCACGAGATTGCTTGATAAAAAATTCTAGGTTCTTGAGACTTTGTATGAGGCTTTCTGCTTCAAGTACAATTATAGGTGGTGTCTCGTATATTTCAAATTCGGGAGGGTCCAATCAAAGTTTTATTTTGGAAGCTCAAAACGCGGTCCCTCATATGTTGCGTATGAGGTTGATGTTCGAAAAATGTAAGAATTTTGTACCGAATGAGATTCACCACATATGGTACAATATGGTTCCTCATAATCATCATCATCGTAATAGTTGTAATCTCCCATGTAATAATCCATTGTTTGGATAGTACCAAGAAGATCACAGCTCTAGAAAATAAAAAAAATTATGAAAACAGAAGGTTTACACGGCCCCGTGTCCAGGACTGTAATCTATTCGGTACTGGCGTTTTTTAAAATTATGAAAAAGTTTTGTTTGGTTTTCAATTACTGCAGATTGGATACGGCCCTGTGTTAGTGCAGCACGACCCCGTCTTAAACTATTGTAACTAAAATTTTTGGAAAAACAAACAGAAATTTGAACAGAAAAATTAAAGAAAATGATTAGGCCATTGATTTTAAGCTTTCTTATAATCCTTGTGTCGCCGGCAACGGAGCCAAAAACTTGAGTTAATGGAGTGTGAGTATAATTTTTAGATATAATTTAAGTACTTTTCACTCGTTTATGAAAGCTTTATATTTATAAAATACGATATAATACTATCAATCTCTACAACACGTTAGGGCAAGTGCACCCATTGTTAGTGTAGTATAGTGATGGTAACGTACCGAGATCGTCAAAGGACACAAGAGCTTTCAATACCGGATTATTGTCAACGTCTAATCGACTCAAACTTTGAGAAAAGGTTTTTGACAAGTAAATTAAAATTAGTAAACTGAAATAAAAGAGACAAATAAAGAAGATTGAATCACTTGGTTCCGACTCATCCTTTATGTATCCATTGATGATTTCCGCACTATGGGTCTTTTAAGTGATTACATTGATTAAAGTGGCATGCCCCGCTTTTGGAGGCGACAATACACTCAGACATATGGGGCAGACTCAGCAGGGATACAGTCCCTTAAGACTGGAATATTGAATGATAACCAAATAAATTATTAATGCAAAATGTGGCATGTCCCTCTTTTGGAAGGAACGCTACCCTCAGCCATATTGGTCTGAGTCAGCAGGGATACAGTCCCGCAAAGCCGGTTTAAAGTTTTAATAGTAGTTTATATATAAGGGGTTCAAGCCATTCTTACTTCCCCGGATTTGATGTTATCTGCCTCAAAGGAAGTCCTAATAAGCTTGAACCAAGTACTCGCAGGATCACTGAACAAGGCAAGAGTTTTACCCAAACCACCCTTCTAACCCCCTTCCAAGTAGTTAACACGCTTTATATAGACCGTAAAGACACGAATGAGCGAATGAGCGAATCAACGAAACATGAAGGAATGATAGAATAAAACTCACTTTCAATATAAAGAGTAACTAATAGAAATCTAGTAAAAAGTTAACCAAAGATTAGAAATCAAAAGTGATACATAAAAGATTTCGTCTGCACCAAGTGATGTAAGAGAGTAGCTAAGCATTGACATAGTTTGAGAAAGACTCTTACGATCGATCTTGGATCCTGAGAGTACTACACACTCTAAAATCTGACGATTGTGGTGGAAGATGATGGTGGGTGGTGGCATGTGTGAGAGAAATGGTTTAGCAAAGGATGAGTTGGAATGAAACCAAGCACCCCTAACCCTTCACATGGCCTCGTCGCCACAGAGCACGGCCCCGTGTCTTCTTTCTTCTCTGGCTTCATTTAATTCGTATGTCCGATCAGTCTGCTACATGGCCCCGTGTGTCAATTGTAACATTTGTCAAAAACGGGTTTTCCAAACCCGCTTCGTTTGTAATCAAATATCAAGTTATAAATGTTTCGTTGCGTATTTATGTCAATTTTAATTTTTTAATGATGCATAATTAATAAACAAACTAGAATATAAAAGTTATAATTGATAAAAATTAAAAATAAAATAATTAAAATAAAAATAAAATAATTAAAATAAAAATCAGGCATGCCGGGACTCGAACCCGGTCAGCCGGGTAAGCATAAGACTTATCACACACACATATAACCACTCCGCCACTTGATGTTTTCTGTGAATTCTAGGAAACAATTAAATTTTATGATCAATCATGAATCGATCTGTTTACGCTAACTGTAACCGAAATCGGTCACCAAACGTCTAAAAATGTTTGATTTCTCGCGGTTTACCGATTATAACCGATACACCGACACCTTCAATCAATTTGATCTTGAATGGACTTGAATTCATAAGTTGATCGGTTTTAATAACCGAAAAATCTGCACTTCCTGATTTACTCCAACCTAGTCCCCTCTCGCGACTCAAACTCATCTGCAGACCTTCAATTTCATTTTCGCACTACTTTCAGTTCGCCGGAGCAGCTTTTTGAACTCGCCGGACTTTCGCCGGAAAACCGTGTCTTCCATCAAATCAGTAAGTCTCTTAATTCTTTCATCGTCTATCAGTTGTTAAGCTATTGCTAACTCAAAACCTTCAATCGGAAACAGTTACAGACGTCGATATCGAATAATTCACTCTCGCCGGAAAACTCCTGAAAATTCCTATTTTCCGCTGTAAAACGGTATAGTCATTCAAACCTTCTGATAACTCTTGTTTAGTACTTCAATTCCACAATTAGCTAATCAAAACAGTTAATTTGTTCGCTTAGTCGAAGTTCATAAAAACAGAGCCGACGACTTCGCCGGAGTTCTGAGAAAGATCATCATTCCGGTATGTTCATTCCCGAAACTTTTCCTATCCGTTACATATAAATCATTTGTACGTCTGTTAATCGTTTTAAGCAAGAACAGTTGATTAAATCAATGTCTGTGAGTTTAGTGAAGAAGATGAAGTCTGTTATGATTATAAGATTAATTAAAATCGGTATTATAAACGGGTTAGACATACAGTCCAGCGGTGGACTGTGTGCAAACAATACGCATATGTCCCGAGTTCGATCCTTGACACACACACACTCTCTGTAATTAAAATGTTCTTTTTTTACTGAACCGGATCCTTTCACAATTAGATGTTAAGTATAATAAAAATTAGTATATTAACCAAGTTAGACACACAGTCCAGCGGTGGACTGTGTGACAACATTAAATCACAGGTCCCGGGTTCGAGACCTGTTGACGGCACCGGTTTGATAATTAAAATCCTTTTTAAAAATAAATGAATTTTGAATAAATTAAAACAGTATATAAATATAATTAAAAACAGAAATATTTCGGGTTAGACACGTAGCTCAGTTGGTAGAGCTGCGTGCACGCGTACGGGAGGTCTCGGGTTCGAGCCTCACCCAGCGCATACATGCACACAATAGAACCGGTCAAACAGTCAACAGTCACAGTCAAACAGTCAATGGTCAACGCAAAAGTCAACATTTTTTTTATATTTTTATTTATTTATTTTATTTAAAAATCAATTAAAAATACTTAAAAATAATTTTTTAAAGATAGGAAATAGCCTTAAACTCACAAAAATATATCTAAAAATCCTATTAAAATTATTAATAAAATCCACTCATTTACTATACCTTCCGTTATTAATTTAGGTTAGTTAATCCTCGTTGATCAATCTTTCAAACTCGTGCGCATCTCATCATCTCCAACCGAACGCACCCAATGTGAGTGAATCTCTACAAATTCCCCGTTTTAATCACGTTTTTGGGGTGTATCATGTGTCTTACTATTTATTATATTTAAATCATTGTGCATACATCATATCATGAACAAATGTGTATTCAGCTTGTATCAACTGTTTGTGTGGTTATTGTTTAGATTTAATTTATTATTTTCAGTACATGCAATATCATAGGCCGCCGCTCCCCATTACATTATGAGCGTTGAGCAGTTCCCCATTACATTATGAGCGTGAACCTGGCGTTGCCAACATACGATCGGCTCCGTTTGATTGAGCCTTGATCGCACAGACATTCAGCATAGGCCGTCAGTTCCCATTACATTATGAGCGTGAACGTGACGTTGCCAACATATACAGTTTCATTCATGTTATATATTACATGCAAGTTCATATGTTATTGTTTGTGGTTATTATTGCTATTGTTTGATTATTTACATTTGCTCACATATGACTAATGCACAATTTTTCCTTGATAAAAATAACAAGAAATCAATAATAAATGTTTATCTAACAAGGTTCACTCGCCAACTTATGTTGACTCAAAAACCCCCATTTTACACATGATACAGGTGATCCAGCCGCAGCAAGAAAACATAGGATTGGCTTAGAAGAATAAACTGGTTTAGAGTTTGGATTGTTTAGTTGGTTATATTTCTTTGTATTTGTATGGACATGTTTGGATTATTGAAAATGTAATTTTGACTTTAACAAATATGAAACATATTAGTAAATATCATGAGCTTTGGTGATAACCCAATTATGCCCCGACTCTTATTCCGCTACGGGTCGAGGTGTGACAGATTGGTATCAGAGCCATGATTATAGGGATATAGGATAGGTTATTAGACCCTTAGAGCCTATACTATAGTTGATTAGAAATTTTTAAGATTTTTGTGTGTTACATGCAAAATTCATGATGTTTATATGTTTTATGTTTAATGTTACATTCAATGTTATGCAAGCATGTTCATAAGTACATATTAGAATATAATGTCTATCATGAATTATATTCTCATAACATATCATATCCATGAAAGCACACATCACACCATTTTCATGATTGTTTTTACAATGATTTTTGTATTTTCAAATCACATCAAAGTGAGTTCTCATGACGGGCATGTAGTAACTGGAAGGGTACAAGTACCGGTAGTCGGAACGTCCTGTCTAGGCTGGCATTCGTATAAATCCAAAATAAAGGACCAGTTTGCCTACCTGGGGACTAACGATGAGAGTACGAAGTACCTATTAGGCCAAAGCATGCTATACCAAATGTCGTGTGAGCTAACCCCACTTTGAGTTGTCATTGTGTCTACACCTGGACACATTCCTACCATACATCTGTAAACATATTTCGTGGTTTTCATTCGGGTGATGCGAGTGTTAAATCGCCAATACTAATGTGAATCCTACCAAGCCAATAGACATGGGGGCCCACATGACTATACAGGTGAAGGTATGGGGGACATTTGAGGCCTAACATGAGCAAACCCAAGACATCCTATGGATGTAGTTGCATTATTGATATTTATGTTATTTTCATTTTCTTTAAGACACATGACACCTAAAAAGACTCCATAAACTCACAATCTTCATATGTATGTTTCTGTAGATGTCGGCTAGACAACAACGAGGGGGTAAAAGATCAGGAAGGTCTCACGAACGCTTTGGCCACTCAAATCGCAAAACAAATGGCCGCGGTGCTTCCTGACATTGTGGTTCAAGTACAACAAGCTCTCGCCACAAATCCCACCAATCCTCCCCAGCAAGAAGACCAGAACATCGGCAACCCTCCTACCAAAAAGTGCTCATATAAACATTTCAAGTCTTGCGATCCTCCTAAATTTGAAGGGACCGAAGTGTCCACTGCTCTCCTCCACTGGTTTGAGGAAATGGAAAACACCTTGCTCAACTGCGATTGTCCCGATGATCGCAAGGTACGATACGCAACCGGGAGATTATTTGGAGTAGCTCTTACCAGGTGGAATACTGAAAAGGGTAAGAGAGGGATCGAAGATGCAATGGCCTTAACGTGGGAGGAGTTAAGGGAAATCATGACGAGACGATTCTGTCCTAGAAGTGAGATTAAAAAGTTAGAGGACGAATTTCATTCTTTGAAGCACAAGGAGGGAGATCATACTTCCTACAACAAGAGGTTCTTAGAGTTGAACCAAATGGTCCCTAACTTGTTCACCCCAGTTTACCGCTTAATCGAGCATTATATTCGAGGTCTTCCCTCGAAAATTCAAGATTCAGTTCTCAGCACTTCACCAGCAACACTTGAAGCTGCTATGGAACTAGCTACTGAACTAACCGAGAATCGAATTCGCAACGGTAAATTTAAAGAGGAGAAAAAGAAAGTCCCCGTTGAGGGCCAAACTTCAAACCATTCCACCTCCTCCTCTAAGTTTGCTAACAAGAGGAAACGTAACACCAGAAACTTCGCTGTCACACAAACCAATTTCCCTATCCCTGCTGCACCCATTACCCAAGTTGCCCCCTCACCTGCACCATACAAAAGGCCATACTCTGGTCCATTACCAAAATGCAACCGTTGCCAATACCACCACTTTCTAGATCATCCCTGCCAACATTGCACCGGCTGTGGTCGCGCAGGTCATACTGTTCAAACCTGTCGCATACCTCAGCGAACGAACCGCCACCAGCCTTCAACCCAAACCCACCAACAAATAATGGGTCAAGCCCAACAACCCCTACTACTACCACCTACCCAACATTTAGCCCAATCATACTATCAACCGAACTATCCCATGGTGCAACCTATGCGGGCTTGCTACAATTGTGGAGACCCAAGCCACTTTAGAAACACTTGTCCACGGTTGGTGAACATTATTCATGCTCAAGCCCAAGCCAATCCGGTGAATCAAGCTAACCAAGCTCCTCCACCTGCAAGAGGAAGAGCTTTCAACATCAACGCTAATCAGGCTAGAGCTGACAGCAATGTGGTTAACGGTACGTTTCTTATCAACGGTAGTTATGCATCCATGTTGTTTGATACTGGCGCGGATAAAAGTTTTGTGTCTTTAGAGTTTGAACCCATCCTAAACCAAATTCGTGAGAAGCTCATGGAATCCATAACAATAGAAGTTGCTGACGGAAAACTGGTCTCATTAAACTCTATATTACGCAATTGTACCCTCACCTTAAACGACCACGATTTTCCAGTTGACCTCATTCCTATGAAGTTGGGAAGCTTTGACATTATAATTGGTATAGACTGGCTCAGCCAACATCAGGCTGAAGTTGTATACCACGAGAAGTTTATACGCATTCCTCTTCCAAACAGTCAGACTCTACGAATCTTTGGAGAAACCCCATCGAAAGGGCTCAGATTAATGTCCTGTCTTCAAGCCCAAAAATATCTTCGCAAGAATTATGTCGCATTTTAACCCATGTCGTCAAAAAGGGAACCATGGAGAAGAAACTCGAAGACATCCCAGTAGTAAAAGATTTCCCGCATGTTTTCCTGACGACATTTCAGGACTTCCTCCCGTGAGAGAAGTCGAATTCTGCATTGATCTTATACCTGGTGCTACACCAGTTGCAAAGTCTCCTTATAGGTTAGCCCCCTCTGAAATGCAAGAGCTAGCCAGTCAATTGCAAGAGTTGACTGACAAAGGGTTCATACGTCCTAGCTCCTCGCCTTGGGGTGCACCTGTCCTTTTTGTGAAGAAGAAAGATGGAATGTTTCGCATGTGCATCGACTACAGAGAACTCAACAAGTTAACGATTAAGAATCGCTATCCATTACCTCGCATTGATGATCTTCTTGACCAACTTCAAGGCGCCAGCTGTTTTTCAAAAATCGACCTTCGATCTGGTTATCATCAACTCAGAGTACATGAAGAAGACGTCCCAAAGACTGCTTTCCGAACTCGTTATGGTCATTATGAATTCATGGTCATGCCATTTGGTTTAACCAACGCTCCAGCTGTCTTCATGGATCTAATGAACAGAGTCTGCAAACCCTATCTCGATCGTTTTGTTATAGTCTTCATCGACGACATCCTCATTTATTCAAAGTCTAAGTCTGATCATGAACGGCATCTACGACTCATCCTTACACTCTTAGAGAATGAAAAGCTTTACGCCAAATTCTCCAAATGCGAATTCTGGTTAAAAGAGGTAAAATTCCTTGGACATGTAGTCAATGACAAGGGAATACATGTCGACCCCTCAAAAATCAAAGCGGTACAAGAATGGCAAGCGCCACGTACACCAACTGAAGTAAGATCATTCCTTGGTCTGGCTGGTTATTATCGCTGTTTCATTTCAAACTTCTCTCGCATTGCTGTACCACTCACGGCTTTAACTCATAAGGGAAAACCTTTCATTTGGGGACCCAAACAAGAAGAAGCCTTCCAAACCCTTAAACAAAAACTCTGTGATGCACCAATCCTCACTCTTCCTGAAGGTTGTAATGACTTCGTGGTTTATTGCGACACGTCAGGGCAAGGACTAGGCTGTGTTCTAATGCAAAGAGGAAAGGTTATAGCTTATGCTTCGAGACAACTCAAAACTCATGAGAAGAACTACACCACCCATGACCTAGAACTTGGAGCCGTTGTGTTTGCTCTTAAGATATGGAGACATTATCTCTACGGTACTAAGTGTGAAATATACACTGACCATAAGAGTCTTCAACATATCTTCAACCAAAAGGAGTTAAACATGAGGCAACGAAGATGGGTCAAACTTCTAAATGACTACGACTGTGAAATTCGGTACCACCCTGGCAAGGCAAATGTGGTGGCTGATGCACTCAGTCGAAAGGGTTATGCGAACTCCATTCATCTTCTATGTTCGCAAATCATAACCGACATTAAAGATCAAATTCGAGAAGCCCAACATGTTTCAGTAACGGAAGACGACGTACGAAAGGAGCTGTCCTGTGGAGCTGAACTTAAAATTGAAACTAAATCTGACGGTATTCTGTACTATCTAGATCGCATATGGATTCCTGACCACAACAACCTTCGTGAATTTCTTATGAATGAGGCTCACAAAACACGATACTCTATACACCCAGGAGCCGATAAGATGTATCAAGACCTTCGATACACCTATTGGTGGCCTGGAATGAAAAAGGATATTGTTGTTTTTGTTTCCAAGTGCCTTACATGTTCCAAGGTGAAAGCTGAACACCAAAGACCCTCAGGACTTCTGGTCCAACCTAAAATACCTGTATGGAAGTGGGAAAACATAACCATGGACTTCATTACCGGGTTACCTCCACTTCTGGTGGGTATGACACTATATGGGTAATCATTGATCGTCTTACAAAATCAGCTCACTTTATTCCTATCCGCGAAGATTTCAAGAACGAAAAGCTAGCTCGTATTTATATCAGCGAAATCGTAAGCCGACATGGTGTACCGTTAAGCATTATTTCAGATCGTGATGGTCGTTTCACTTCACGAACATGGCAAGCAGTACAAGCCGCTTTGGGTACACGATTAGATCTCAGTACCGCTTATCATCCTCAAACTGATGGACAATCTGAACGCACCATTCAAACTCTTGAAGATATGCTTCGAGCATGTGTCATAGACTTCAAGGGAAATTGGGACGCTCATCTACCATTAGTTGAATTTTCGTACAACAATAGCTATCATTCAAGTGTCGGCATTGCACCTTTTGAAGCTTTATATGGTCGTAAGTGCCGATCTCCAGTATGTTGGCACGAAATTGGGGAAGCTCAAATCACCGGTCCAGAATTGATTCAATAAAACACAGACAAGATCCATCAAATTCGAAACAATCTTCTAGCGGCTCAAAGTCGTCAAAAGAGTTATGCAGATAAACGATGAAAGCCTTTGGAGTTTAACATTGGTGATCATGTACTTTTAAAAGTATCACCATGGAAGGGAGTAGTTCGTTTTGTAAAAAGGCAAGCTAGCACCACGCTACGTAGGACCTTTCAAGATACTCGAAAGAGTAGGACCTGTAGCATACAAGCTTGATCTACCAGAAGAACTCAACAGAATTCATCCCACGTTCCACGTATCAAACTTGAAGAAGTGCCTCGCTGATGAGAACCTCCATATTCCTCTGGAAGATATTCAGATTGATGAATCTATGCATTTTATTGAAAGACCAGTAGAGATCATGGACTTCGGAGAAAAACGTCTACGACGAAGTCGCATTCCAATTGTTAGGGTACGCTGGGAGTCGAAACGGGGACCTGAGTTTACTTGGGAACGTGAAGACTCAATGTGCGAAAAATACCCGCATCTTTTTCCTACTACTACTACTTAAATTTCGGGACGAAATTCCTAAAAGTAGGGGATACTGTAACATTTGTCAAAAACGGGTTTTCCAAACCCGCTTCGTTTGTAATCAAATATCAAGTTATAAATGTTTCGTTACGTATTTATGTCAATTTTAATTTTTTAATGATGCATAATTAATAAAAAAACTAGAATATAAAAGTTATAATTGATAAAAAGTAAAAATAAAATAATTAAAATAAAAATCAGGCTGCCGGGACTCGAACCCAGGTCAGCCGGGTAAGCATAAGACTTATCACACACACATATAACCACTCCGCCACTTGATGTTTTCTGTGAATTCTAGGAAACAATTAAATTTTATGATCAATCATGAATCGATCTGTTTACGCTAACTGTAACCGAAATCGGTCACCAAACGTCCAAAAACGTTTGATTGCTCGCGGTTTACCGATTATAACCGATACACCGACACCTTCAATCAATTTGATCTTGAATGGACTTGAATTCATAAGTTGATCGGTTTTAATAACCGAAAAATCTGCACTTCCTGATTTACTCCAACCTTAGTCCCCTCTCGCGACTCAAACTCATCTGCAGACCTTCAATTTCATTTTCGCACTACTTTCAGTTCGCCGGAGCAGCTTTTTGAACTCGCCGGACTTACGCCGGAAAACCGTGTCTTCCATCAAATCAGTAAGTCTCTTAATTCTTTCATCGTCTATCAGTTGTTAAGCTATTGCTAACTCAAAACCTTCAATCGGAAACAGTTGCAGACGTCGATATCGAATAATTCACTCTCGCCGGAAAACTCCTGAAAATTCCTATTTTCCGCTGTAAAACGGTATAGTCATTCAAACCTTCTGATAACTCTTGTTTAGTACTTAAATTCCACAATTAGCTAATCAAAACAGTTAATTTGTTCGCTCAGTCGAAGTTCATAAAAACAGAGCCGACGACTTCGCCGGAGTTCTGAGAAAGATCATCATTCCGGTATGTTCATTCCCGAAACTTTTCCTATCCGTTACATATAAATCATTTGTACGTCTGTTAATCGTTTTAAGCAAGAAACAGTTGATTAAATCATTGTCTGTGAGTTTAGTGAAGAAGATGAAGTCTGTTATGATTATAAGATTAATTAAAATCGGTATTATAAACGGGTTAGACACACAGTCCAGCGATGGACTGTGTGCAAACAATACGCATACGTCCCGAGTTCGATCCTTGACACACACACACTCTCTGTAATTAAAATGTTCTTTTTTTTACTGAACCGGATCCTTTCACAATTAGATGTTAAGTATAATAAAAATTAGTATATTAACCAAGTTACACACACAGTCCAGCGGTGGACTGTGTGCAACATTAAATCACAGGTCCCGGGTTCGAGACCTGTTGACGGCACCGGTTTGATAATTAAAATCCTTTTTAAAAATAAATGAATTTTGAATAAATTAAAACAGTATATAAATATAATTAAAAACAGAAATATTTCGGGTTAGACACGTAGCTCAGTTGGTAGAGCTGCGTGCACGCGTACGGGAGGTCTCGGGTTCGAGTTTCACCCAGCGCATACATGCACACAATAGAACCGGTCAAACAGTCAACAGTCACTGTCAAACAGTCAACGGTCAATGGTCAACGCAAAAGTCAACATTTTTTTATATTTTTATTTATTTAATTTAATTTAAAAATCAATTAAAAATACTTAAAAATAATGTTTTTAAAGATAGGAAATAGCCTTAAACTCACAAAAATATATCTAAAAATCCTATTAAAATTATTAATAAAATCCACTCATTTACTATACCTTCCGTTATTATTTAGGTTAGATAATCCTCGTTGATCAATCCTTCAAACTCGTGCGCATCTCATCATCTCCAACCGAACGCACCCAATGTGAGTGAATCTCTACAAATTCCTTGTTTTAATCACGTTTTTGGGGTGTATCATGTGTCTTACTATTTATTATATTTAAATCATTGTGCATACATCATATCATGAACAAATGTGTATTCAGCTTGTATCAACTGTTTGTGTGGTTATTGTTTAGATTTAATTTATTATTTTCAGTACATGCAATATCATAGGCCGCCGCTCCCCATTACATTATGAGCGTTGAGCAGTTCCCCATTACATTATGAGCGTGAACCTGGCGTTGCCAACATACGATCGGCTCCGTTTGATTGAGCCTTGATCGCACAGACATTCATCATAGGCCGTCAGTTCCCCATTACATTATGAGCGTGAACGTGACGTTGCCAACATATACAGTTTCATTCATGTTACATATTCATGCAAGTTCATATGTTATTGTATGTTATTGTATGTTATTGTTTGTGGTTGTTATTGCTATTGTTTGATTATTTACATTTGCTCACATATGACTAATGCACAATTTTTCCTTGATAAAAATAACAAGAAATCAATAATAAATGTTTATCTAACAAGGTTCACTCGCCAACTTATGTTGACCCAAAAACCCCCCATTTTACACATGATACAGGTGATCCAGCCGCAGCAAGAAACACATAGGATTGGCTTAGAAAAATAAACTGGTTTAGAGCTTGGATTGTTTAGTTGGTTATATTTCTTTGTATTTGTATGGACATGTTTGGATTATTGAAAATGTAATTTTGACTTTAATAAATATGAAACATATTAGTAAATATCATGAGCTTTGGTGATAACCCAATTATGCCCCGACTCTTATTCCGCTGCGGGTCGAGGTGTGACATCAATGGCACGACCCGGTGGCCATTGTACTTGTTGTACTATCCTAGATATGTGAATCTTGAAGTTGACCACGGCCCATGCCTAAGGGGACACGACCCCATGTCTCTTGTTTGATTCTATATGTCTTTTTCTGAGATGGACTCTTGAAGGGGCACGACCCCGTGCCGACTAGGCACGTCCCCCTGCCAGACTTCTGATTCGTTGGTTTTAGTCTTAAGGTGAAGCTCGGAGGGTTGGTATTGTGTGTTGTCTTCCCATCTTTCATACTTATGCTGAATTATGTCGTTAAATTGTTCCTTTTGCAAATTTAAGCTCTTTTAATCCTGAAAATCAAAAGTATATAAAGAAACGCATTTTTCGTACATTAATACTAAAAAGGGTTGATTTTATTCCATCTTTGATACAATTTATATGTTACGTTTGATGCATATCAATATGTTCCCTCTCTCTATGTATGTATGCATGTGTGTGTGCACACACATTTAATGTGTTTGTGATATCATGTTGTTATGTCGGAGTATTGGTAGTGTAGGTCAGTGTTTGCTTTGGAATCTAGTTACTCATTATAAATGTTATTCTGTTTGTTCGTTTTCCACTTCTCATATCACCAATTGAACTTGAACTAATTAATTGTCTTCTAACAATTCTAATAAACTCTTCAATAGATATAAACTAAAGCAAGTAATTAAATAACTACATACGTACATGCAACCATTTATGTCCTACAAACTTCAAAAAGTTCTACCACAAATTAAGTCATTATATAAGCCTAACAATGAATTAATTTCCTTGAAAAACCCTACCCAAATGTCTATATCCATGAAGTGGTGACATCATGAGGGTGCTACTTGCTGCCACCGAGTGTGGTGGCATGGCGGTGGCACATGGTTTTGGGTGTTTAGTTGTGAAATTTATGGTATCAACAGAAACAAACTCAGAAATACCCAAACCCTGAATGTTGTTAACCTCAGAATGAATATTCTAAACAAATACAAAAGATGAACTAAGACACAACACCACTCTCAACACTCTTTGAATGATCTTTAACAAAGATCTAAAGACTCACAACAACTGAGAATCAAAGAGATTCTCAGATGAAACCCTAATTGCCACTAAAGAGAGACACACGTAGAACTAAGTGAAAAATATATCAGATATCTTTGAAAGCATCTAACTTTGGAAGCATCTGGACTTAACATATTTAGAGACGCGGGAAGACCCTGAAAGGTAACCACCCATACCCGGTTTGTTAGGACTTGTAATAACAACCTACAAACCAGTCTTCATGCGTCCTTCCAAGAGAGTCCAACATCCATCCAGAAGCCCAACAAGCACAACAGCATCTCAAGCATAAGCCCAGCAAATCAGCAGACCCATATGTAAAAATCAAAAGAAAGAAAAATAAATACATGTTAAAATTGTTATAAATTATTATCTATTAATGGTGTGACTATCCACTTTTATTTACCATTATATTTATTAATGGTGTGACTATCCACTTGTATTTGCCATTATATTATGACTCTCCATGTACTTAACACCCATCTTGTAAGCCTATAAATAAAGGCGCATGTGATCCATATTATATACAAAAATAAGATATCCATTTCCCCAATCTCTTTTTCTTATCTCTATAATGTTAATAGGCTAGTTGTTTCAAACACGTTATCAGCACTATTTGCTTTTAGAGTTAGATCGTATTATTATAAGGTAAATTAACTTTCATTGTTCTTCATTCTCTTAAACGTATATTGCAACTCATATAATGTTGTGTTCATAGATTTGTTTTGTTCTCTCTTAAATCTCACAAAATAGTTCACAGTTTACTTATATACAAGTCTGGAATAATTATATTTATTGTTTACTAATATGTTTAACAAATCCAAAATAAAAAGGGATGTTGATTCATGTTTCTTATAAGCAGAAAGAATGATGATCATCTTATTATATTTCATTATAGACAGTGAGTGGAAAATATATTCCATATCTTTAAAATTGATGATAAAACCTTTTTTGTCATTTAAAATAGTTAATAATTTTGGTATATTGATGGACCTTATGGACAGATTAAATCAAGAAATAAAACACATAAAATGTTTTGTTCAAAGGACTATTATGATATTATTAGTTATATATTTTTATTTAATCTAAACAAGGGGGGGTGAAAAACGTTTCTATTCTCTTTTAATGTTAAGCCATAGAACTTTATTCCATCTTTCACAATCATAAATTTTGTTTTTAATGAATACTAAGAGTTTTCCGTAGAAAGATATAGTTAAAACACATATTTTCCTTTATTATATATGCTTGATAGTATACATACACTGATGTTAAATAAGAAAAGGTATGAATAATTAATTTTTTTGTATTGCCAGTTTAGCTTGTTACATGTTCTTACCTGAGTTAGAATTTTATAATGTGATGTTCCTCACTGTTGTATCTATTTTCATCCTAACACACAAAAGAATTTCATAAAGTAAACAAATGGCCAACATGAACTCCGAACACCTATTTTGGTTATTATTAAAGAATTTGATCCCATTCTTTCTTCCATATTTCTTTATTATGTTTTATTAAAAGACAATAAATTTGATAAAATTAGGCTTTAACCCCTTGGGTTTGCTTGTGTCTGTTAAAATTCCTTTTATGCCAATATTGATGAGATAAATTTAAGATATGATAAATGATTGTTTATAACCTAATGAGTTTTGTTAGGCTTACAGAACTAATTATATTAAGTCATGTAATTTACATATTTATTTGTTTGGATTTATTTTAAGTTGGTAAAACATACAAAATAATTAAATAAATAAAACAAAACACACTTGTAGTATAATTTAGTATTTCATTACTGGTTACATTTTCGTTAATTACCAGATTGTATTTACTTGTTTATTAATCTATAAACTATATGCAGTTGTTTATTATGTTAGCACAATGCAACATTATTATATCATTGTTTAGCATAATAATAATTAAGAGGGAAAATTTTGACGAAGTCAAAAGTATATGTATTTCAAATTATTGGTATCTCCCATCTATTAACTAACCTAACGTCTATATATGCATGGATATATCATATACAAATATATGTAAACAAACTTAATTGGTAATGACTAAATACAATATTATTTTATTAGTCTTGTTTTATTTTACAGTCAATAATGGTTAATAAATTTTATTTCATTATAATTTAAATAAAATGCATTAATTCATGCGTATTTCTTTAATATAGTTAGCTATGTCGAATATTACAAAGCTTGAGTTTATCGCTTTAGACATCACTAGAAAAAATTATTTGTCATGGGCTTTGGATGCTGAAATCCATCTAAATGCCAATAACCTTAGGGAAACAATTAAAGCAGGAAATAAAACAAATACCCAAGATAAAGCAAAAGCAATGATTTTCTTACGCCACCATATTCACGAGTCCTTGAAAAATGAATATCTCACTATCAAAGATCCACTCATCCTGTGGACTAAATCTAAAAGAAAGACATGACCATCAGAAAACAGTAATTTACCAAGAGCTTGTTATGAATGGCTCAATTTAAGGTTACAAGACGTTAAGTCTATAAGTGAGTATAAGTCGGCAATGTTTAGAATCATGTCACAATTGATTATATATGGTGAAAATATTACTGATAAGGAGATGTTGGAAAAAAAAACATTCTCCACTTTTCACGCCTTAAACATTGTCTTGCAACAACAATATCGTGAAAGGGGCTTCACCAAATACAGTGACTTAATATCATGTTTTCTTGTGGCTGAGAAAAATAATGAGTTACTAAAGAAAAACCATGAAACTCGTCCGGTTGGTACAACCCCATTCCCAGAAGTGAACATGGCAACAAATAATGACCAAAGTGCAAGTCATGGACGTGGTCGTGGCTATCAACGTGGGTGTGGTCATGGTCATGGTCGTGGATGTGGACGTGGATATGGTCGGGGGAATTATCATGGTGTTCATTTTAAAAACAAAAGAATCCACCAGAGGTTGCATGATTATGAAAAGAAATCCAATGATGGAAAAGGTAAAAACGAAAATAGAACTCCATCAAATGCCTGCTATCGATGTAGAAGTAACAACCATTGGGCTGGTACATGTCGTACAGCCAGATACTTGGTAGAGCTTTACAAATAATCTATAAAAGACAAAGGAAAAGGAATAGAGACAAATTTCACATATGAAGATGGAAATGTTGGTGTCCCAAGTGGTGAAAAGGACCTTATGTAACGCTTCGCTTTTTGTAACTTTTTAATCTTAGTATGATTGTTTCGAAGTTCTATTCTTGGAAAGTCTAAACCTTGTAATCGTATCACATTTCTGAACCATTGTAAATCCAAGGCTTTGATTGTAATCGAATTAATCTTTTTTACGAAATCCACAACCTTTATACCTTCTTATAGTTATGAATGTACGCTTATTCGTTACTTGATTTATCAATACAAATTAGCGCGTGAATTCTTATTGTACATCCGTAAACCTTAAACAATTCAAATCAAGCAAGACGATCTTGTGATTCAAACACAAAACACTTGAGCATTGCCATCATAAGACTTGTCACGTTTATGCTAAACACTCACTATCTAACAACTCTTTTTTTAGGGTTTTGTAACACCCCCCATATACTTGATTGTAGCCTACCAAACAAACTATACTTATGTTTTATATAAAGTATATTATACAAACAACAAGAATCACAATTATATTTATAAAATAACAAAAAAAAAGAAAAAGAAATAGACATCTTGTGGCCGCAAGCTGTCAAGGTGTTTAAAACGTTCTTATTTCAAGATTTCTACCCACCTAACTAACTTAAATGCTAACCTAACTTAACCCTAATATTCCTTCTGTATAAACCCACCTTTCCCCAACCTTTTCTCACTTTTACAAGCCTCCAACACCTCACAAAACCTCCCTAAACTTCCAGAATTCACTGCTGTGATATTTCAGTTTGAAAGTGAGTTCTAACTCACTTCTTTTGATGTTCAAGCCTCGTTTCTTCTTCTAAAACACTTAGATAACCTCTAGGAAGGTTTTCACAAGTTTGCTTGGGCAAACTAAGGTGAAACCTCACTATTTTGAGGTCCAAAAGTGTCTTAAACTTTTTGCCCGTTTTTATCTTTCATAACTTCAAAAACTTCAAGTTTTCTTCCTCTACAATGTTTGATAAGCCTCTTGGGTTGTTACCATAGGTTTTCCATGGAAAACCAAGATGTAACAATACCATTTTTATGGCCAAACATTCTGTTTTGGAAGATAAACTTGTAAACTTTTTATTAAACATGTTTTCTTTTAAGAACTTTATGCTACTTGTGCCTCTAATCAAGCCCATGATTAGTGAGCTAGCTAGAGATGTTTCATACAAATTAATAGGTATAAAATACCTCTAAACTTGTTGTTTTACTAAAGGTTTTAACCCACAAGTGTTGGAACCATCCAAGCTTACAAAGCTTGAGTTTTGGTAAAGGTGTGATTACATGGAGGCCTTGGCTATCCAACTTTCAATCCACCACCTCATTTGATGATTTCTAAGACACTAAGATATGTTCAACCTTCACATGAGTAACAAGTCTACGACACGTCCCCAAACGTTTCCATGTTCGGGATGCGCAAACCTAACTTGCTTACTCGGTCGATACATAATTTAGTGAAGTATCTTACTTTTATTTCATTCATGACCATCCGGATTGTTCTTGTGACAATTTGTGTATTGGTGAATCTTAATAAAGAGGTTAAGGACGGTTATCCTCCTATCTCCATGCATGACTTCTATGACTTCCATAAAATCCATGAATTATATGATAAACTTGATAATATAATAAGTAACATATATATGTAAATAATAACTATAACCGAACCTTTTACAATGACCGTATGGTTACTTGTCCTAATATTAGGTTATTTTATCTAAGACCTAACCATTGTTACAATTCTATTCGGAATGATCCATAAAACCACAAACACCCTATGGGGCTTATAGTGTCAAAAACGAACATTAACGTCTAGATAAATACTTTCGACAATACATACTTTTGCATACTTTAAACTCCTAAACTAATGAACTCTTCCAATACTCACACACCCATGTTTCCTTGTGTAGGATAACTCGGTGTTCATCCCTTAATCAAACAAACACTCTCACGGATCTAAACTTTGCAAAACCATGAGTACACTCGACACCCTTTTACGCTTTACACTTTTGGTGCAATATGTTAATCTATCAAAAACACACTAAATCACAGTTGTATTTTATGAAATCACATAAACAATCCATCATACATGCTATAGTTATGTGATACCTAATTTGTATACTTGGAACATTCTTATGTGAGACTAATTGTCATTAACTTCATACGAGCCTCCCCTTTACATGTATAGCGCTATAGGAGTAACGCACCGCCCGTATTCTTGTGGTCATGTTAAGTTTAATCTATTTTTGCGGTGACACTTGAAGATTGACTTGTTCACATGCCGTGTTTACATTAATCTCGTATACTATCTTAACATGTGGATTCGTTTAAACGGTTTTTAATACTTATGTTATGATTCAAACTTGTGTACTCGCCAATTCTTTGTATTGAACTATACTTTTTAACATGTTGCAGGTTGATGATGTTGATATGATGAAAACATAGTAGGAACGGCATAGAAACACACTTATAATGCTAGTTACTTGTTATGTTATTTGAACATGTTCTATTCCGAATTTATATTGTATTTGATTTTGTGATGTATTTGACTTTTGGGATAAATGAAATGAAATAAATGGTTTAATTTAATATTGTCACAATTAGTGTTATGATGTCTCGAGCAATCTCGTTCGTCTCACTCCTATGTTTCCGTCAGTGGTTGGGGTGTGACACCTTACTAATGCAACTAATCTGGATTATGATCATTTCCTTATCGAGCAAGCAAATTTGGATTCTGGTGGTATCGTGGCTGATACCAACCAGTTGGATGCTTGTAATTTTCCTTATGCGTGAATGATTATATTTAAAATTATGTTATTCACTTGATGTTTTATCAAGACATTTTGTCTGGGATTTTGTTACGCTTTGTTTTGAAGTATTTTTGGGGCACTTTATGGGATTTGTTATGTTTGAACCATATTTATGAATTTTTTTTCTTTTTTGAAGCATATGGAGTGTTAAACTAAACGTCCTATTAGTGGTGAAGATGTATGTCTAATAGACAGTGCTACTACGCATACGATTCTAAAGAAAAAGGATTATTTCTCTAGTTTAACAATGAAAGAAGCAAGCTTGGTACTATATCCGGTAAACAAAATTAATTGAAGGTTTTGGAGAAGCTTATGTAGTTCTACAAAGTGGAACTTTGCTCAAAATTAACAACACACTATTTTCCCCACTATCTCAAAGAAATCTAATAAGCTTTAAAGATATTCGTCTAAATGGATATCATTTTGAGACTATAAGTAAGGGACATGAAGAGTACATTGAAATCACAAGTATGATTTCGGGTAAAAAGCATATATTAGAGAAGTTACCCGCATTTTCCTCTGGTTTGTATTATACTAAAATTTGTGCAGTTGAATGAAATGCAATCATACACCATAATTTTATGGACCGAGAAAAGTTTATAATTTGGCATGACCGGTTAGGCCATCCCGGATCAATAATGATGCGAAAAATTATAGAAAATTCATGTGGTCATTCTTTGAAGAACCAGAAGATTCTTCAATCTAAGGATATTACATGTGTGGCATGCTCACAAGGAAAGTTAATCACTCGCCCATCACCAGTTAAGGTATGGAAAGAATCCTTGAGTTTTTTTAGAAAGAATACATGGGGATATATGTGGGCCTATACACCCTCCTAGTGGCCCAAATAGATACTTTATGGTCTTAAGTGATGCATTAACTAGATGGTCACATGTGAGTTTACTATCAACTCGTAATATGACATTTGCACGACTACTTGCTCAATTAATAAGGCTAAGGCACACTTTCCAGATTATCCCACCAAGAAAATTCGATTGGAAAATGCTGCTGAATTTACATCCCAAACCTTCAATGATTACTGCATGTCTATTGGCATAAGTGTAGAACATCCTATACCTCATGTACACAAAATGGACTTGCTGAATCGCTTATCAAGCGACTTCAAATGATTGCAAGACTAATGATTATGAAATCGAACCTACCAGCATCTGCTTGGGGGCATGCAAATTTACATGCAGCAACACTAATTCGCATTAGGCCAACGAGTTACCACATTTCCTCCCCATTAAAGTTGGTTTTTGGTCAGGAACCGGATATTTCCCATCTAAGGATTTTCGGTTGTGCCGTATATGTTCCTATCGCTCCACTGCAACACACAAAGATGGGACCTCAAAGGAGGTTAGGAATACATGTTGGGTATGAATCACCATCGATCATTAAGTATTTAGAGCCATCAACAGGTGATTTATTTACGACTCGATTTTGGGATTGTCATTTTGTTGAAACAACATTCCCACCATTAGGGGGAGAAAAAAAGCAGCTGAAAAATAATAATATAATTTGGAATAATTATCATTATCTCATCTTGATCCTCGAACTAAACAGTGTGAACTAGAAGTTCAAAGGATAACTCATTTATAAAGATTAGCAAATCAATTACCAGACACATACAGTGACCCAAAGAGAGTGACTAAGTCACACATACCAGCTGATAATGCTCCAGTAAAAATAAGTGTCCCAGAAGGACAACCATATGTTGGAAATGAGTCTAATGCACGCCTCAAACGTGGTAGCCAATCGGTTCTAAAGATAAAAATCCTCGAAAGAAAAAATGAGCAAATTGTCACACCCCAACCGATGGCGGAAACATCGGAGTGAGACGAAATAGATTGCTCAAGGCATCATAACACTATTTGCGATGATATTTAAATCAAAATTCATTTAATTTCATAACAAGATTGTCAAGTACAACAAGAAATTTCAAATACAAAAAGTTTAACAACATAAATCCTAGCATTCTACGTATGTTTCTAAGCCATCCCTACTAAGTTCCATCATGATCAACATCTTTAACCTGCAACATGTTAAAAGTATAGTTCAATACAACAAGTATTGGCGAGCACACAAGTTTGATATAGCATAAGTACAAAAAGGTTTAAACGAATCCACATGCTAAGCTAGCATACAAGATTTATGTAAACATGGCATGCAATATATATGTCAATCCTCGCGTGTACCGCAAAAATAGAATAAGACTTAACATGACCTCTAGAATGCGGGCGGTGCGTTACTCCTATAGCACTATACATGTTAAGGTGGAGGCTTTAGCCAAAGTTAATAACGAATAGTATCACATAAGAATGTTCCAAGTATACGAATCATGTATTAAGTAACTATCGCATGTATGATGGATTGTTTGTGTGATTGCATAAAAGTATAAGTGTGATTGTGTGTATTTTGATAGGTTAACATATTGCACCAAAAAGTGTAAAGCGTAAAAAGGGTATTCGAGTGTATTCACGGTTTTGAAAGCTTTCACTTGTTACTTCGCAAAGGGTTTGGAGGGTTGGAGGAACACCAAGCTATCTTTTGATGCCTTGAACCTTTAGATAGAGATAGCTTTAGATCTTTAGAGAAGAAGTGTTTGAGGTGTGAAATGAGAGTGGCAGGAGGTGGGTATTTATAGATGGGGTTTTGGGGGTTGTTAGTTGGGTGCATTTAATGCAACAAACAAAAAATGGACCAATCCATGGGCAAGAAACCAATTTCTCCGGATTATGCTATTTTTAGTCCTTGAACTTAGTTTATCTTTCATTTCATGGTAAAACTTGATATTTTCGCATGTTTTCAAGTGTATAGTGTATATGTAAGTATATTTTAGGTATCAAGTATGAATGTATAAGTATTTTCACGTATAACAAGCATCGGTTTGTATGTAAACACGTATTTAACAATTAAATGCATGTAAGACAAGTATGTATCAGGTATGAATTTTATTACGATCAAAGTCTCGGATTATAAGATTGGCAAATGAAATACGAATGCGATACGAATAAAGTTTCCATAAATAGAAATACGATTACACTTTCTAATTAAGGAAATTATGAAAAAGCGAGGTGTTACACAATAATGGAGATGGTCAATTCGAGGTAATGATAATGCCAAGAAAAGACTCTTCTGAAGAGACACTAGACATGATGGTTCTAGAAGAACCTCATGTACCTGAAAACGAAGAGATCTCAATAAATTATATCATCTAGAAAGGTATGGAACCGAAATGAAATCGACGTCGATGACAATTTTTTATATAACGTAGTTGTAGAAGTAATGGAAAATAATGAGGATCAAGAACCAAAATCTATTGAGGAATGTAAAAAAGAAATGATTGGCCAAACTGGAAAGATGCAATTAAGGAAGAATTAGATTCCTTAATAAACGAGAAATTTTTGGACCAGTAGTCCTTATACCTGAAGGTGTAAAGCCTATCAGATATAAGTGGGCCTTTGTACGAAAACGTAATGAGAAAAATGAAATCATACGATGCAAGGCAAGATTAGTAGCACAAGGATTTTCGAGAAGACCTTGGATTGATTATGAAGATACATATTCTCCGGTAATGGATGCGACAACTTTTGTTAGTCTGGTAATACAAGAAGGGTTGACTTGCATCTAATGGATGTTGTGACAACCTACCTCTATGGCTCAGTTGACACTGATATTTACATGAAACTCCCTGAAGGATTCAAATTGCCAAACTCATGTACCTCTAGTTCTCGAGAACATCTTTCAATTAAATTAAACAAATCATTATATGGGCTAAAACAATCTGGGCGTATGTGGTATAATCGCCTTAGTGAGTATTTGTTAAAAGAATGTTATAAAAATGATTCAATATGCCCATGTATCTTCATAAAAAGGTCAGAAGCTGAATACATTATAATTGTTGTATACGTTGATGACTTGAATATAATTGGACCTCCAGGGGAGCTCCAAAAGGCGTTTGAATATTTGAAAAGAGAATTTGAAATGAAAGACCTTGGCAAAACAAAATTTTGTCTCGGGTTACAAATCGAACATCTTAAGGGTGGAATCCTTGTGCATCAACAAAACTACATACAAAAGTTACCCAAAAGGTTCTATATGGAAAAATCACATCCATTGAGTACTCCAATGGTTGTAAGATCTCTTGATGTCGAGAAAGACCCATTCCGACCTCCGAATGACGGAGAGGAAATTCTTGGTCCAGAAGTACCATATTTAAGTGCAATTGGTGCACCAATGTTTCTTGCCGGTCATACACGACTAGATATATAATTTTTTTGTAAATTTATTGGCAAGGCATAGTTCATGCCCAATAAAAAGGCATTGGAATGGGGTAAAACAAATATTTCGATACTTTCAAGGTACAAACGATATGAGTTTTTACTAAAGAATCGACAACAAGTTTGGTTGGTTTTGCTGATGTGGGGTATTTTCTGATCCTCACACTGAAAAATCTCAAACTGGATATTTATTCACAAGTGGAGTTACTGCTATTTCATGGTGTTCTGTAAAGCAAACAACCAAAGCCACATCATCTAATCATGCAGAAATATTGGTGATTCATGAAGCCAACCGAGAATGTGTTTGGTTAAGAAATGTGATACAACACATTTGTGGGTCTTGTGGCATTTCTATGAGAAATGAGGGACCAACAATTTTACATGAAGACAACGCAGCATGCATTGCTCAACTCAAGAAATGATACATCAAAGGAGACAGGACGAAGAACATTTTAGCAAAGTTCTTTTTCACACATGATTTGCAAAAGAATGGAGATATTATTGTCCATCAAATTCGTTCTAGTGACAATTTGGCAGACTTGTTTACTGAATCACTTCCGACCTCTACATTTAAGAAACTAGTTTATGGGATCAGGATATGTCGACTCAAGGAGCTTAAATCATTAGGGGAGAATAATACGTGTTGCACTCTTTTTCCCTCAGCTATTGTTTTATCCCACTGGGTTTTCCTGACAAGGTTTTTAACGAGACAGCATCACCAAGCGTAATATAAGAATAATATATTATTTTGTCACGTGGATAGTCAAGGGGGATTGTTATGAATTATTATCTATTAATGGTGTGACTATCCACTTGTATTTGCCATTATATTATGACTCTCCATGTACTTAACATCCATCTTGTAAACCTATAAATAAAGGCACATGTGATTCATATTATATATGAAAATAAGATATTCATTTTCCCAATCTCTCTTTCATATCTCTAAAATGTTAATAGGCTAGTTATTTCAAACAAAAATGTACAAAATGTGTATTGAGAAAATAAAAAATGTGATTATGTTTATGGAATTGAGAATATTACTCATATTTTTAATACTAGTTTGGTTAAGGTGAAGAGTGGTAATGGTAATATCGTGAATAGTTGATATCTTTCTATCCTTTCCTCCTCCGCATAACTGTCAAATGAAGTATTTCTGTGCATGACTTGCCACCTGCATAGGCGTCGCGCTTGTTACAAATTGCGTAAGATATTTCTCTAGTTACCCCAACATTACTTGCCACCTGCGTAGGCGTCCTGCTTGTCACAAAATTGCGTGATATATTTCTGCGGTCCCTTTTACCATACTTGTTCAACCCCAAAAGAAATTTCCTACAAATCCATATTTAAAATTAATTAAATATTTAAAGTTAGCTATGGGTATATATGTTAATCACATACAATTCAAAAAATTTTCAATCTATATATATACACACACCCTAATATATATATATATATATATATATATAGTGGAGAGTTTAAATGAGAATTTACCCTACACGCATGTAAAATATCTACATATTTCAAAATTTATCCTACATATATCTTATATTTATCTGAATTTATCTTACACATGTCGAAAATTGTCCTTCACCATAAATTATTTTATTTTGAAAAAAGTATATTAAAAAAATGAGTTACAAGTTTAATTAATTAGCTAATTAATGACAATTATAGATTTACCTATATGTCATTTTTTTATAATATTAAATACACACATTAAATAAAGTAAATGGAGAATTTCTATTGATTTAAAAGTTATTCTTTTTATTTTTACAAAATTTTTCTTCGAGTTAATAATACGAAACATATAATGTATTTAGTCTTTATACTTAATTTCTTTATCATTTAATCTTTCAGGAACATTATACATAGTGTTGACTTATACCCAACATACTTTAACAAATAACTATCCAATTAGCCAACCACTTGTAATAATAAAAAGTGTTGTAACTAGTACAAAATAAATTTTTTGGTGTTTCACTTTATGCTTTATGCTTTATGCTTTATGATATAGCAACAATATGGCACCAGATAATAAATGAGATTTGTTTGTGTTGTTCAATAATAGAACCATTAAATCTCCATACAGTTCACTAAAAAATCAATGATGGAACACAAATCACAGCACCAATAAATCTTTAAATGCACATCAAAAAATCAGTGACAGAAACTAACATGTGTCAATATGAATTCCCCACTAAAAAATAAGATAAGAATTTCTTTTTAATATTTTTGCAAAATTCCACAATTTGCAGAATATTTCCCAATAAAACTCTAATTACACACAAATACACATGCTCATGACAAAAGTTAACTAATATTAAACAACCGTTCAAGTATATCGAATTACAAAAGTATGAAACACAAGCTAATGCTTACAACATCGAAACATCTTTTTAATAAATCCAGACATTTAAATTCTCAATTTGAGATTCTCCAAAATACCCTCTTCATTCCAAAGCTAAAAACAAATAAATACAAAAGTTAGATTACAAATATGTATAATTTAATGCAGTAAACAAAGTTTATGAATATTTACAAAAAACTCACACGGTTAACCAAATCATGTTGTATAGATTCGATAAACTCTATTATATGTTTGATTACCATATACCTACATTCCAGTTGTCTTTCTGTTGTTTGCGTTGCATCATATTCATAATTAACTACTTTAAACAAAATAATTTTTTTGACTAGACTATTTTAAACAAAATAAAGTATTCACATATCTGTGCCATGTGCCACTTAAAATTATCTCAAAAACATGTTCAATGATATTGACCAGCATGTATTTGTCATGGGTCTTCCCTTTCTTTATAGAATCAACAATATAGCCAAATTTGAAGTCCGGACAAACAATCATAAGCGACCAATGTTTACTACAAAAATAAAAATTATAAAACATATTAAATATGTATTTATATGCGTATGTGTGTATGTATGGTGAGGAATTTATATTACCCGGCTAAGTATGGTGCAAGATAAAACATTGTTTAAGAATGAAACTCACGTATATTTTTACGTTTGTTTTAACATCTTCAAGATGTGTTTTAAATGGTGATCCAATGATTTGTTGTGGATCGAAAAAACACAACGAGAATTGGGCGACTCAAAGGAATGCCTAAAAAAATTGTGACAAAGTTCAATTCTATCTAAACATGTTATGGTACCATAAAATAATAATATGGCAACTTACATGGCAAACCAATGTAATACTATAACATTAAGGCAACCCTTCAAGAGCATGTTTAACAAATTGGAATACAGGATGTTCTCATAAACCGGCCGGGGATATGTCCCGTTAGGTGAATTGACCCGAATGTAATGGTTCTTACCAACGTCAAATTGTAAGTGATCAATTAATTCTCGAATTCGTGGAGGCTTAAGCTTTATCCTCTCCAAGGCCAGACACACATCAGGGTCACTAAATGCGGGCCTGGGCTCGGGCTCGGCTCCGGCTCGGGGATGGGATTAGAATTTAGCTCGAGGATTGAAATCATACAACTCAAATGAATTCTGTGAAGCAAAGATTGTTCACATTCATTAACTAAAACAATTATTAAAAAAACATTAGTACTTAAATATTATATATATATACACACACACAATATATATATATATATATATATATATATATATATTGGATTGTTATAGAAATAAGTTTTTAATTAGTTACCAAACTTATAGAATTGCCTTGAAGTTGCATCACATATTCTGGAGGTTGGATTTGTAGAAATGGGTTGACTTCAAGCTAATATAATAAAAAGGTGTTATAAAATGCACAAATAAATCTAAATTAATATAAAGTACTTGCGGACGATAATTTAAAGTCTTCGTGGTGTCATCAGCTTGTTTTGTGACCAACACTTTTATGACAAGGTAATCCGTGACTCGAGGCCATTCTTGAGGTACTTGATTTGCTTGGTGCATCTCCGTTCAGAAGCTACAATTTAATCATAAATGTTAAAAGTAAATATTGATATGCTAAAATATTATGTAAAATATAAAACAAAAATATACATTTAGATGTTGTCTAGGCCACTGAACATAACTATGAAGCATATATCCACAGTTATGAAAGCTTCAATGCATGTTTCATCCAGGACACGCAATCCCGAATGTTTGTTACAAAAGAATGAACCTGAATTCGGACACAACTCCCCTTCATAATCATATTTGGAGGGGTTGGCCATGCCATACGTTTTGTCACTATCACTTCCTCGTGAGCATGGTTGGGAGATAACAACTCACATTTGGTCGAGTTCTGCAAAACCATAATTAATTGTTTAATATGTATAAATATATAACATTTTTATTGAACAAACTATAATTATGTATTTTCTAGATAGGTGGAGAGTCGATAAACGGTCCACCACACCCACAACTAGATTCACGAAAACCAAGACTCGTGTCCACCCATGATGACGAGACTCTATCATGGTTCACATCGACACCCGAGTCATTATTTCCCCGTTTTCTACCAGTTTTCTTCTTCTTCTGAACCTTTGTTGCACCTATAAACTCAATATTGAAACTAAATCACTTTCTATGTATATATATACGCAGACACAAACTATATCAATTTATAAATTATAACTGTATTGGATTCGGTGGAAGTTCATACGAGTTTGTTAATGTGTTTTTTTGCTCGACTCGCTATGTATTTTTTAGTAAAAGGATGTTTTACGCCTTCAAGGGATTTTTTGGTTGCTTCAAGTGAAGATCATATTCCGTCAGCTTTATTTTCAAAACTTGCCGACCCGTCGGAAGGAATCTTCGATGTCCCATGTATACTGTTTTTTGCAATTTTTTAACCTTATTGAACTTGTCTCGTCTTCACAGATAGGGCAAGCTTTGTACTGCATCCTAACAAATTACCGTATGTTAGAGAATCACTTATAGTGCAAAAAACCATGGCCCGCAACTGAAAGTGTTCTTTCATATAAGCATCATACATGTCAACACCTGAACTCCAAAGAGTTTTTAAGTCATCAACCAAAGGAGGCAAATACACATCAATATCATTGCAGGGTTGTTTAGGACCCTGAATTAACAACAACATCATAATGTACTTTCATTTCATGCATAACCACGGTAGAAGATTGTGGATGCATAAAAGAACCGGCCACGTACTATGGCGACTGATCATGTTACCAAAAGGATTGATCACGTATGAACAAAGCCCAAATTGTATATTTCTAATGTCTTTTCCAAATTCTGGATACATGTCATCAATGTTTGTCCATTGTGGTGAATCCGCCATTTGTCTTTATTTACATATTTACACGCTCATTCGAATGCCAACGTAATAATTTTGCTTATTTTTCGTTTGAAAATAATCTTTTGAGTCTCGGTATAATGGGGATATACCACAACATTTTAGCCGATGGTCCATTTTTTGTCACATTATCGTCATATTCATCTTATTCTTTTTTACGTTTGTTCCTTGATGCATGGCAGATAACACATACATGTAGATCCTCGAACTGCTTTCTATACAACATACAATCATTTGGACAAGCATGTATTCTTTCAACTTCCAATCCTAACGGACACATCAGTTTTTCGCTTCGTATGTTGAAATTTGTAACTCATTGCCTTCGGAAGTATGTCATGCAAAAGCTATAAAAGATTTGTGAAACTTTTATCACTCTATCAGTTTTTCGACTTTATGTTAAACAACTTTAACACAGCATCAAGCTTTATTAAAATTTTTACAACCGTATATAATGGTTTTTTTGCATGTTCAAATAGGTGTTGTAAATTTTCTTGCTCATCATCACTAATATTAGTCTCTACCTCATGTAACATTTCCTTTAAATTATCATTGGGGTCATTTGAATTTAAATGATCATTATCAGCATCAAGGTATGAATCATTGATCTCCCCGTAATCATTAATGTGTGAGTTGATCGACGACGTGCTATTATTAAGTAGTGTCTCTTTATGCATTGACCGACAAGTGTATTTAGGCATGAAACCAATTTTCACCAAAAGAAACTGTATGTCTGTAATATCATCAAAGGTTATAAAATTATTACAAACTTTACAAGGACAACAAATCATTCCACCTTTTTTATTCACCATATTAGCTTCGACATCCTTAAGGAAACTTTTAACACCCTTCGTATATATTGATGAAGCATGCGAAGTCTCACACATCCAATAAGCACGATCCATCTGAAATTAAAATAAACAAAAAAATGATGTAAACTTATGTAAACCAACAGTTTAAGACGGTGGATCCTAACCCACGTTTTGAATATTCTATCTCATATATATAGATCTTAACGGGTTATCTCAGAAAAATCGGCATCAACTCCCCTTAACTCTTCTCCATGTATGCGTATAAACGAATACCCAAAAGAGTAGGCATGCCGATTTTTTCTTATTGGGATAATCCAAAATTTATCTCCCTTAGATAAATTTTGGATGGGTATACGTAAAGGGTTATCTATTATGTGTATTCAAATACACACAAACACATCATATAATACATAAAATCATATAATACATAAAAGAAATCACAATAAATATAGTTAAATTTGAATTTTATATCTTAAACTGATGATTGAATGATGATTTAAAGAAACTTGAATAATTCCACCATAGCTACATTTAACAATTTATATTAAATTAAAACATATTAAATGAAATATTAAATCAAAAGATATAATCAATAAATTACCTTTAATTTGGATGGCCGATTAAGGGCTTAGGGTTTTTATGAGATTGGATAGGTTAAAAAAGTTGTAGGTATATATATCAAGAGAAGAGCCGATAAGTATTTTTGGTGCTATTTTCAACTTTAAGACTCAAAAAATAATTTTTATCGTGTATTTTGGTGCTATTAACAAATTCACCCTAAAAAATCAATTTGATGGTACTATATAACTTCTTTTTGTAATCTATTTTTTGTGGTGCATTTATTTATTAGTGTGATAATGTTATTATTTGATGCGTTGTATTATAAGACAATACCAATAGATTGAATTTGACACCACCAAAAAATTGGTTTTGTACTATTTATAATATTAATTAATTAATTATGTGTGCTCTTTTTATGTCCCCAAGGAACTCCTTTTTTTCTTTTCATAACCATGAAACCTAATTGATCCACCTCTTTCATTCCTCCATGACTATAACCCGGATCATTGGGTATCATCACTAATACACTTGCCTCTATATCCCTAATATCTTCTTCCAATTTCCTATACTGTTTCATCCCATCCATCAGGCTTTTTCTCCGAATCAAACGTGCCACATTGTGCCACGTGTCCGGTGTCTCTATATTATACAACGCCAATGCATCCTCAAAACAATTGTTTACTTCGGCGGTCCGTTTGGTATTTGATGATGGATTCAGGATTTGGGTTCCTCTATTCATATCGTTCTTTAACAAACCCAGATAAGTAAAAGAGCTTCATCAAACATGAAAAGAAAGAGAATTGTTGGGATGAACGGAAGTGAGCTTAGCTTACAGAAGTAAACTGGACTTGACTCAAAGATTGGCAGATACATTAGACCAAAAGGGACAACTTTAATTAATAAGAGGTGCTTAAATATGATTGGCAAGTATGTCTTTGTGGGGACTTACACTAAAATAAAGGTTCAAACTTTTAAATTATACTACATATGTATGTGTATGTATATATAATGATTAGGTAAAGACAACAATATGTGATTGGTGAAGGAGATGCACATGGGTTTTATGTTGAATTCACACAAAAGTTTGGCATCAGTTGTGTTGACATGTAGTTGTGCCTTCTAGGAATGGTATTCAATAATTGTTGTCTTGGTGTTAGTAGAGAGAACTTGCCTTACACTATATCGACAAAGAGATGGGGTTCTTTTTCTCATAAATTTTGTTTTATTTACGGTTAGGAGCTGTTTATTTACTTGTTAACAGAGTCTTAACGGTTCAAATATCTTATTGGTTCAGACTGTTTGTTTCACGAACATATGTCTAAATGGTTCAGATATTTACCTTTAAATAGTTAAGCATTATAATGAGTCTGAATAGTTCAGACCTCTAATCTAAATTGGTCAGGCATTTGTCTCTGAATGGTAACACATTATACTGCTTCTTAATGGTTCAGAGCTCTTACTCTGGCTTAGCACTTAATGGTTCAGACCTCTTATTAGTTTAGCATTTAATCATTCAAAAGTTGTCAAACAGTGCCTTTTTAATTCAGTGTGATTTTTAATTATATGTTGAAAATGCATGATAGTTATTTGTTTATTAAAAATAAAAGCATTGCAAAATAGATACCAGTGGCGGTGATCAAGGTGTGCGCGGAGGACCACCGCATAAGGCCCGTGACTTTGAGAGGCATGTGTTTTGAAAAATCATATATATATGTTAATTTAAAAAAATAGTATCCCCATATCAACTCTATGATAAGGATATTTACAAAACAATTTTTATGATTTAGATTAAAAGTTAGCCAATTGATGTTAGGAGTTCAATACCCATTTGAACTTTAAAAAATAAAAAAAAAACATTACGAAAAGACATATTTTTTCAAGCTCAAACAAGGTATATGAATTATCATATACCCCACTAATAGATACTCATATAAAAGTCTTAGTAACAGTGAAAAATAATCGGATAGAACTTCGATATATATTATGTTATATATTATTTTAAGGTATAATACAGAAATACAATAACATCGTCGTGCTGAAATATGCACATAAGTTCTTTGTGTATACCTCACTGAACGTACCGTTTGAGTACAACGTACATGTAACAGAGAGGTATGGGTTGATAGTTTTAAAAAGGGAGTTACTTGTAACACCTCGTAAAAATCGTATTTGGTAAAAAATCGACACGTGTATATGCCCTTAGAAAATACCTCAAATGAGTTAGCCACCCAACTATCCAAAAATCCAAAAAAAAAAAATTTTAACCTGACAGTAGCTTATGGTCCGGGACCGTAGCCTATGGTCTAGATTTTCTGGTTAGAAATTATAACTAACCGTAAGCTACGGTCTGGCAACCGTAGCTTACGGCGAGTCACTAGAACTTCATTTTTACACCATTTTAACTTTCAACTAATTACCCTAAGGCCCCTAGACTTTATTATTACATTTTCCTTGCATAAATAAGTCATTTTTCGTCCCGAACGACTCCCGGTTAAGGTGATATCTTGTGATTCACCATTCTTGAGTATCACACATCTTCACCGAACCTTAAACCTTACTAGCTTGGGTGATTTAACCCATTAAACCATAATATTCGTATCTTTCACATTTAAGCTAGTAAACGCTTATAAGTCGTAAGAACACCTAGTGTGACACCCTTTGATGTTCAGTTACTCGTACTCTTCTTCAATACATCTCGTATTGAACGAAAAGACCAAGTTGTATCATTATGTCATTAGATATAAGTCAAGGAACAATTCATGACAATCCACAAAAGTATTATTCAGGGACTAAAAGTGTCAAAACCCTAAAATTCTGTCAAGATGCCACCTCTCCTACAAAATGCCACACTCTTGCAGCTTTTGACACCTTGCTAGACACTTGTGATGATCCTAGAACACCTCTAACACATGGCTTCATCTTCACACACCCTCTTGCACTATAAATAGCAACTCAAGCTCACTCATTTCCTTGCTCATTCACTCTTCTCCTATCTTATTACCCTCTTGGAAGTTCATGACCATTTAGGAGCTTCCCTTTGAGTTTAAGTTTCCCTTGGATCACTTATAAGTGCTCCCTCTCTGCTCTTTTCTTTTTATAGGCTTTTAATAGCCAAAAGTCAAACATTTCCATAATGTTTATGATCATAACATCAGAATACATGCAAGTTCCTTTTATACGACATATAATTACCAAAAATGCCCTTATGAGGTATAATTTCGTTTCAAAACCTTTTCGGGCATATAAGTTGATATCCTACTGATAATACAACTTATTTGAAGTATAATGACATATAGAAATTGTTCATGACTCCTCCGGTTACCCGATATCGCTTATATGCATACGGTTAAGTATATGTAACTAGTTTACGGAATAACCGAAACGGGTTTAACCTTATCATTTTAATCTCAAATTCCATATTGTTAATTATTTACCCATATTATACAAGTCTTAAGTACTTGTCGGGTTTAAACTACATTCTATCCGGTCATCGCTTAATCTAGCGTATCGTACCATTTTTGATCCATTACGCTAGTCGTTCTAAGTCTATGACTTGAATAAGACCGTTAGCATTTTAATTGGTTAGCTTATGCCATAATCCAAACTAGAGCCCTCCGGTAAATGCTATCTGCACTTAGTTCATTTTGAATACGGTTGAGATATAAATCTTGCATTTTAATCAAGACTAGCTCAGGTAAATACTCTTGACTTATTTTCCCTATACGGGCTTGGGTTACGGTAAACTATTACCGCTTGGTCGGAAATGGGATCAATCGAACGCCGGATTGTGCCTAGTAAATCCGCATATTCGGTTTTGATCAGTTTTGTTTGATAACTTAAACATTGGGGGTTAACGACCGTGTCCTGGATATCCTTAGCTCATTACATTAGTTAATGGCCACGACCAAAGCACAGGGTGTAGGCATACACCCGACAGATGCGAATGCTAAATTATTTTCACCCACAAGTTGGGGATAACTCCTTCATGGGTTCTTAATCATGTCTCGGTCTCTGTACTGGGCTCCATATGTATTGACAAACATGTAAAGCTGTTAACAAGGTTACAACACTGACTTTCCCAAGTTATAGAAGATTTGTGCCTTGTGCACTTAAATCTAAATTTTAAGTCAGTCGAGTGTATTTACCAGCGAAAGATGACGTATTTTCAAAAGACTAAGATGCAGGTACAATATGAAATAGGCTGGAAGCTACTCGGTAGTGATATAAGAGGATCTTGCAAATCCTTAGATCTTCCCAAAGTCTGTTATACATTTTTGTACGCTTTACGATCCGCCTGTGGATCTTTCATTACAAGCCATCTGTATATTATTTTTCGTACTTTGAACATTTGGTTTGTAATAGTAATTTAAAATCCAAGACTTCGCTGTGCTGTGTTTAATTGACTATGATGATATCAACTTATGTCACGATATTCCCCACCCGGGCCCACCGGTGTTTGGTTGAAAATACGGGGTGTGACAGGTTGGTATTAGAGCCAAGGTTTTATAGAATTAAACACTAGCCTTCTTGTGTTTAATCTCAAACTTACACAAGCACATTCCTTAGACTTACAAGTCTAGGCTTTGACCTAGGATTACTTATCTCATTATTAAGTTATTAGTATTGTTTTTAAATTTGAATTTTAACAGGAAAATGCCGCCAAGAGTAAGAGGAAGAGGTAAAGGACCAATGAGGGGAGGACCCTCAGGACATATCCCTTCTCATCCCCATCACCCGTACCCCTATGAGGATTCAGGGATTCATGGCCATTTGCCCAACATTCGCCTACCCACACTCAAAGTTCTTACCACTCGTACCGTTCGCACCACTCTCACCACTCCCATCACTCTCATCATTCTTACCATGATGGGTTTAATCCAAACCAATATTTAAATACACCTTCAGCCGATCAAACTCAGTTGGACCAACCAAACCCCATGGACGAGGACTCCGACCCGGAGATGCCGCCGTCGGGATCGCATACGCATCCCATAGAAATCTCAAGCGATTCGAACTCTTATGCCGGATCGCCGTATGAAGGTCCTAATGAATGGGACCAATATTGGAACCAATTTACCTTCGCCAACACTCCTTCCCATCACTCTCAACCACCTACTATACAAGAAGACGTCCACATGGAACCAGTGGACCAACCTCAACCACCACCTGAACCACCAAGGAGGAAACGTGGAGAACGTATGTCGGTACGTGCGGGCCAATGGTCGGGATCGCTGCCACCTTTTCCCAAACCTTACCCAACCAATCAAGAGGATCCACAAATGGGTGGACCCTCCAATGCTTCACCTGTGGTGGAACCGATACCATCACCAGTGGTTCAACCACCACCATCGGGTTTTAATAACCCTATTCCTACATATCCAGATATATCTGGATATGATCCTTTTAACCCATCTACATCGGTAGACTATCAAGCACTTTCGCATGACCCTTATATGCAAGCGGTCATGAATAACGCACTTTACCCGTCTCCTTTCCCACCTGCTTATCCACCTACTGGATATCCAACTTATGGATACCAGTATCCTATGATGCCATAACCACAAACACAACCTCCGCCGCAACTCGAGGCCATTAACGAGGCCTTGGAATGAATGAAAGAAATGCAACAACAAGCAGAGAAAACGGAGAAGCAGACAAACAAATTCTTCAAGAAACTCTCTAAGTTGGTTAAGGGAAAGAAGGACGAGTGAAGTTTCTTCTAATAATAAATGTTAGTCCCTGCGAGGACATTCTTATTTCTTTAGTCCCTGCGTGGACAAGTTATTTCTTTTAGTTATTGCATGGACAATTAGTTTTAGTTATTAATTTCAAGTATTATATTTTCTATTATCATTTAATGAAATATTTTGGAAATTATATATATATATATGTACTCATCCTTTTCAAGCGATCGTCTCGATTTTACTCGAAATTTATGATCAGTTATATCATTCCAAAAGATCTTAATGGTTTTGATTAGCCAAATGGCAAAGTCCATAATAATTGGCCAAATTATAAATGATAGTTAAGGATGAATAGCCTTCTATCATGATAGTTAAGGAAGAATTATCCTTCTATCCAAAGTGGTAGACTATGTTCAAGCCTCCAAGTCGTTAAGGTAAATGCGACCGTGACTATTAATCGGCCATTAAGATACTCCTATGTTAACATTCAGGAATGTTCATACTCCTGGTAGTGTGACTTGAGGAATCACACTAACCGTCTAGGTAAATGGACTATGTCCTAACCTATTATATAGCCTATGTGATCAAATTTGATCCCGTCTAATATCGTCAATGCGATGATAAGGACTAAACATCCATTAGTGATGTAGTGCCTACAGGCCATAACTAAACATCCATTAGTGATGTAATGCCTACGGGCCATGATTAAACATCCATTAGTGATGTAGTGTCTACAGACCAGAATTAAACATCCATTAGTGATGATTTGCTATCGTGCAATATTATATTAAGATAGCGACAGTTGTAACCTTATGGTTCCCTATCCAAGGTGGTGAGTTATGCTCAAGCCTCATAGATGATCAATGAGATCATGACTAATATCATCAAGTATGATGATTATCTATCTTAACATCTAGTTGATGATAATTAATTGTTTACAAGCCAATGTGTCGTATTTTTTGTCCATTAATGACAGGCCAATGTACTGCATTCTTATATGTCCTTAGTGACAAGCCAACATGCCATATTTTAATGTCCTTCGTGACAAGCCTATGAGCTATTTATAATTGTCTAATGACAAGGACAGTTGTGACATTACGATCCACTGTCTAATAATATATGGACTATGTCCAAATTGTAATTTGCCTTTGATGGTCCTTTTGAGACCTAAACCAAATATAGATGACATTCATTTAAAATGGTAAGCCTGACAGTTGTAATTCCATGCATACTGCTTCAAATAGACAATGGATTTATATATCAAAACTTTATAGCCTATATGGTTATTAATACCATGGCTAATATAAAATTTAATTTGGTATATAGTACCCAAACATCAGAGATGGCTAACTTAGATGAGGCACAAAGTAATCGCCGTGATAAGAGTACTGAGAAAGCTGAAAATATAGCCATCAATAATGATGATTTCCAAGCTCGCATTGATGCAGCTGTCAGAAAAGCCATGGAGAAATTTAAGGAAGTGAGCGCTACTCGCTCCAAACCTTTATCTATTCCACCATCATTAGCTCGAAAGGAGAGCTCTGTCCACTCTTTAAATGCGAAGAGTGAACGAAAGAAACTAGAATTCAATTATAGGTCCGGTACTTCTAAAGATGGATGTACCTATAAATACTTTGTCTCCTGCAAGCCCCGAGATTTTAATGGAGAAGGGGGAGCAATAGAAGCCTTAAGATGGCTTGATGAGATGGAAACTATTGTAGATATCAGCGGTTGTGCTGATAAGGATGTGGTGAAGTTTGTATCCCAATCCTTCAAGGGCGATGCCTTAATATGGTGGAAGGCCATGGTCCAGTCAACAGGAAAAGTACACCTGTATAACTTGGGATGGACCAAGTTTGCGAACCTTGTTAAAGAAACGTAATGCCCACCTCATGAGGTGGAGAAGATAGAGTCAGATTTTCTGACTCTTACAATGAAAAATCTAGACTGTCAGAAGTATGTTACCGACTTTAATTCCTTATCCAGATTAGTATCTTATCTGATTTCACCTGAACCCAAACGCATCACGCATTTTATAAATGGGTTAGCGCATGAGATTAAAGGCATGGTAAAGGCTGCTCAGCCCACTACTTATAGGTCTGCTGTTGACCTATCTCTCTCTCTCACTTTAGATCTAGTGAGACAAAAGTCAGTCAAGACTGAGACTGGCGGGAAAAGGAAGAGAGAGGATGGTAACTCCCAAAGATTTCATAAGATGAATAAGGGGAGATTTGAGTTCAGAAGGAACCAAGAAAAGTCGCGCGTGACGTCAACATGTAAGACCTACAACAGCAAGCACTAGGGACAGTGTAATTTTGATCCACAGGCTAAACCCTATGGTATTTGTAAGAAAAAAGGGGCATAAGACCCTAGAATTCAAGGATTTTAAGGATGCCGTCTGCTACGGCTGCAATGAAAAAGGACATATTAAGACTAACTGCCCTAAGAATCTCAAGAGTAATAATGCGAAGCGTGGAGAGGCCAAGAAAGGAAATGCTCGTGCCTTTCAGATGAATGCTAGAGAGGCTGTTAATGACAACAACGTCATAACATGTACATTCCTCATTAATGACATATATGCTAACGGAACCTTAGAAACAGCATCTTCCATTCTTGATGGATGTTTTATATCCATTAAGAATCATTCAATTCCTATCTCTCTTCTACCAATGAAATTGGCGGGGTTCGATGTAGTCTTAGGCATGGATTGGTTATCCCATAACCAAGGCCGCATTGCTGTGATAAGAAACTCATCGAAATTAAAACCCCATCTGGTGAAATGCTCACCATCTTTGGAGCTTTCACTCTTTGGATTGCCAGACAAAGTGTCATTATTTAAAGCATCCAAGTGTCTAGGGAAAGGTTATGTCATTTACATGGCACAAGTAACTATTAACGAGTCGAAGCCAAATATTGAAGACCTTTCAGTCATCTTAGAATATCTAGATGTTTTCCCTGAGGAATTACCAGGTCTACCTCCAGATAGGCAAGTGGAGTTTAGGATTGACATCCTACCAGGAGCAGCACCTATTGCAAGAGCTCCGTATCGGCTAGCACCGACAGAGATGAAGGAATTAAGAATGCAATTAGATGAACTTCTAGAAAAAGGATTTATTCAGCCTAGTTCCTCACCTTGGCGAGCTCCTATCCTTTTCGTTAAGGAAAAGGACGGTTCAATGCGGATATGCATTGATTATCGTGAACTAAACAAGATAATGATCAAGAATCGTTATCATCTGCCCAGGATCGATGACTTGTTCGATCAACTCCAAGAGGCTAGTTACTTCTCTAAGATCGATTTGAGATCATGATACCATCAACTGAATGTTAGAAGTGAGGATGTTCCCAAAACTGCCTTCAGGACCCGTTATGGTCATTACGAATTTCTGGTGATACCTTTTGGGCTCACAAATGCACCTGTAGCATTCATGGATCTCATGAACAGAGTCCGCAAGTCGTACCTAGATAAGTTTGTCATTGTCTTCATAGACGACATACTTATCTACTCTCGTAATCAAGTTGATCACGAGAAACATTTTCGGTGCATCTTAGAATTGCTAAGACAATAGAAGCTTTATGCTAAGTTCTCTAAGTGCGAGTTTTGGCTTAGAGAAGTCCAATTTCTTGGACATGTTGTAAGTGAGCGGGGTATCCAAGTGGATCCCGCTAAGATTAAAGCCATAATGAATGGGAAGTACCTAAAACTCCATCGGAGATTCGTAGTTTCTTAGGATTGACCGGTTATTATAGGAGTTTTATTGAGAACTTTTCGAGGATAGCCACCCCTTTAACTACCTTGACCCATAAGAATGTCAAGTTTGACTGAGGTCCAAAAAAACAAGAATCTTTTGAGATTCTGAAACACAAGTTGAGCAATGCTCCTGTGTTATCTCTACCTGAGGGTGTTGAGGATTTTGTCGTTTACTGTGATGCCTCGCACACTGGCATGGGCTGTGTGCTAATGCAAAAAGGCAAAGTGATTGCTTATGCATCACGACAATTAAAGGTGCACAAAAGGAATTACACCACCCATGATTTGGAATTGGGTGTTGTTGTATTTGCACTTAAGTTATGGAGACATTACTTATATGGCACAAAGTGTATTATATACACTGACCATAAGAGCCTCCAACATCTGTTCAATCAGAAGGAATTGAACATGCGACAACGCCGTTGGATGGAAACACTTAGTGATTATGACTGTGAAATTCGCTATTATCCCGGCAAGGCAAATGTCGTTGCTGATGCCTTGAGTCGCAAGGAAAGGGTTAAGCCCATTAGGATTAACGCCAAGAGCATTGAGCTCAAAAACAACTTGAATGAGAAGTTGTTAGATGCGCAAAAACAAGCCCTATTAGAGGCTAATATTCCTAATGAGGAATTAGGCGGAACTGTTGATCAGTTAACGCCTGGAAAGGATGGAATCCTTAGATTTAATGAAAGAATCTGGGTTCCAATCTTCGGAAGACTTAGAGAACTAATCCTCCAAGAAGCATATAATTCGAGATACTCAGTTCACCCAGGTGGTGACAAAATGTATCAAGATCTGAAAAAGAATTATTGGTGGATGGGTTTGAAGAAATCCATAGCCACTTATGTAGCTTGTCTGACGTGTTCGCAAGTTAAAGCCGAACATCAGAAACCGTCAGGACTCCAACAACAGCTTGAGATTCCCACTTGGAAATGATAAATGGTAACTATGGATTTGATCACCAAGTTACCTAAGACCAAACATGGCAATGACACGATTTGGGTCATTGTGGACAGGCTGACTAAGTCAGCACATTTCTTGCCAATTAAAGAGACTTATAATTCTGATAAGTTGGCAAAGCTATATGTGGATAAGATTGTGTCCCTACATGGTGGGCCAGTATCTATTGTATCTGATAGAGATACTAGATATACATCTCACTTTTGGAAAAGTTTCCAACAATCTTTAGGCACAAGATTGAACTTTAGTACGGCTTACCACCCACAGACGGATGGACAAAGTGAGTGTACTATCCAAACTTTGGAAGACATGCTTAGAGCATGTGTGATTGATTTAGGTGAAAGTTGGGATGACCACTTACCCCTAATAGAATTCTCCTACAATAATAGTTATCATACAAGCATCAAGGCTGCTCCTTTTGAAGCCTTGTATGGGAGAAAATGTAGAACGTCTGTTTGTTGGGCTGAAGTTGGGGAAGCCCAACTGTCTGGACCAGAGATTGTCCTAGAGACCACGGATAAGATAATGAAAATCTGTGATCGACTCAAAGCTGCCCGTGATAGGCTGCAGACAAGAGGCGAAAACCTCTTAAGTTCCAAATAGGGGACAAAGTATTATTAAAAGTATCGCCCTGGAAAGGTGTGATGCGCTTCGGAAAGAAGGGTAAGTTAACCCGAGATATATTGGACCATTCGAGATAATCGAATGTGTCGGTTATGTAGCTTATAAGCTCAAGCTGCCTGAGGAGCTCAGTGAAATCCATGATGTGTTCCACGTATCTAATTTAAGGAAATGTCTAGCCGATGAGTCGCTAGCAATGTCACATCAAGATGTGCAAATTGATAAAAACATGAGGTTCACTGAGAAACCAATTCCGATCGAGGATCGACAGGTTAAAAAGCTCTGAAGGAAGTTTATACCTAATGTAAAGGTTAAGTGGGATGCCTTTTGATGCCCCGAGTATACATGGGAGGTTGAGTCCACTATGCGACAAAAGTACCCCCATCTTTTTTAATAAAATCTCGAGGTCGAGATTTCTTTTAAGGGGGTGATGATGTAACCTCGTAAAATTCGTATTCGGTAATAAACCGACACGTGCATATGCCCTTAGAAAATACCTCAAATGAGTTAGCCACTCAACTCCTTAAAAGAATCCAAAAATCCAAAAAAAACAAAACAACAAATTTTTTTTTAAAACCTGAAAGTAGCTTACGGTCCGGGACCGTAATCTACGGTCTAGACTTTCTGGTTAGAAATTATAACTAACCGTAAGCTACGGTCTGGCAACCATAGCTTACGACGAGTCACTAAAAATTCATTTTTACACCATTTTAACTTTCAACTAATAACCCTAAGGCCCCTAGACTTTATTACTACATTTTCCTTGCATAAACAAGTCATTTTTCATCCCGAACGACTCCCGGTTAAGGTGATATCTTGTGATTCACCATTCTTGAGTATCACACATCTTCACCGAACCTTAAACCTTACTAGCTTGGGTGATTTAACCCATTAAACCATAAGTATTCGTATCTTTCACATTTAAGCTATTAACGCTTATAAGTCGTAAGAACACCTAGTGTGACCCCTGTTAATGTTCAGTTACTCGTACTCTTCTTCAATACATCTCGTATTGAACGAAAAGACCAAGTTGTATCATTATGTCATTAGATATAAGTCAAGGGACAATTCATGACAATCCACAAAACTATTCTTCAGGGACTAAAAGTGTCAAAACCCTAAAATTCTGTCAAGATGCCACCTCTCCTACAAAATGCCACACTCTTGCAGCTCTTGAAACCTTGCTAGATACTTGTGATGATCCTAGAACACCTCTAACACATGGCTTCATCTTCACACACCCTCTTGCACTATAAATAGCAACTCAAGCTCACTCATTTCCTTGCTCATTCACTCTTCTCCTATCTTATTACTCTCTTGGAAGTTCATGACCATTTAGGAGCTTCCCTTTGAGTTCTAAGTTTCCCTTGGATCACTTGTAAGTGCTCCATCTCTGCTCTTTTCTTTTTATAGGCTTTTAATAGCCAAAAGTAAACATTTTCGACGAATGCCTTGACTTTTGGTTAAGACCATTATGGTCCAACCATTGTTCGAAATGAACATGGCTAAGTGATCGTAATTAGGAAGGTATTAACCCCTTAAAGGGGCACCTCCGAAAGATCATGTTTACTAGGCAATTGAGGGTCAAAGTTTATGTTTTAAAAAGTCAAACAAGTCAGTTTCATAAATATTATAATCTGAGTTTATATATGTTATAAACATGTTTTTGACACTTAAGCAAGTTGGTAATAATTATTAGAACATGTGGGAACATGTTCGATCCGTCAATTGCAGTCCTAGAGTCGGTTCGCAACCGAAAGTCGTGAAATTTGACTTCTGCTTTGACTTTCGATTCTGACCCGATGTAGATTAGTTAACTTCTGAATTAAGGTCACATTATGATCGTTATGCAATGTAGCATAACCCTATGAGGTTATATTACATGATCATAATCATAATCTGAGTTTATGCACAAGTTCCGTAAAATGTCAAATTTTGACTAAAATGCCCTTTTTTACATAAAACAAGTATTTAATCAACAATGAACTTATAAATGAGTTACCTACTGATATGTTAATGTAATTAACATATTATGATGTTAATATTCTGATCATAAACTGATTTAGTATAATATCGTAAACTATACTTTTAAAATGACCAAAATGCCCTTTCGGTGCATAGTTTGGTCTTAAACAACAAACACACTTATGTGTGCTATCTTACTGATAATATACCACAAATTAAGTATTTTTATAGAATTTTTATAATCATAACATCAGAATACAGCAAGTTCCTTTTATACGACATATAATACCAAAACGCCCTTATGAGGCATAATTTCGTTTCAAAACCTTTTCGGGCATATAAATTGATATCCTACTGATATTACAACTTATTTAAAGTATAATGACATATAGAACTTGTTCATGACTCATCCGGTTACCCGATATCGCTTATATGCATACGGTTAAGTATATGTAACTAGTTTACGAAAATTAACCGAAACGGGTTTAAACTCATCATTTTAATCTCAAATTTCAGAATGTTAATTGTTTACCCATATTATACAAGTCTTAAGTACTTGTCGGGTTTAAACTACATTCTATCCGGTCATCGCTTAATCTAGCGTATCGTACCTCTTTTGTTCCATTACGCTAGTCGGTCTAAGTCTATGACTTGAATAAGACCGTTAGCATTTTAATTGATTAGCTTATGCCATAATCCAGACTAGAGCCTTCCAGTAAATGCTATTTGCACTTAGTTCATTTTGAATACGACTGAGATATAAATCTTGCATTTTAATCAAGACTAGCTCAGGTAAATACTCTTGACTTATTTTCCCTATATGGGCTTGGGTTACGGTAAATTATTACCGCTTGTTCGGAAATGGGATCAATCGAACGCCAGATTGTGGCTAGTAAATCCGCATATTCCGTTTTGATCAGTTTTGTTTGATAACTTAAATATTGGGAGTTAACGACCGTGTCATGGATATCCTTGGCTCATTACATTAGTTTAATGGTCACGACCAAAGCACGGGGTGTAGGCATACACCCGACAGATGCGAATGCTAAATTATTTTTACCCACAAGTTGGGGATAACTCCTTCGTAGGTTCATAAGTGGTGTGTACGTGAATCATGTCTCGGTCTCTGTACTAGGCCCCATATGTATTGACAAACATGTAAAGCTGTTAACAAGGTTACAACACTGACTTTCCCAAGTTATAAAAGATTTGTGCCTTGTGCAATTAAATTTAAATTTTAAAATGTTTTCAAAATGAGTCAGTCGGGTGTATTTACCAGCGAAAGCTAACGTATTTTCAAAAGATTAAGATGCAGGTACAATACGAAATAGGCTGGAAGCTGCTCGGTAGTGATATAAGAGGATCTTGCAAATCCTTAGATCTGCCCAAAGTCTGTTATACATTTTTGTACATTTTACAATCCGCATGTGGATCTTTCATTACAAGCTGTCTGTATATTATTTTTCGTACATTAAACATTTTGTTTGTAATAGTAATTTAAAATCCAAGACTTACGCTGTGTTGTGTTTAATTGACTATGATGATATCAACTTACGTCACGAAATTCCTTATCTGGGTCCACCGATATTTGGTTAAAAATACTGGGTGTGACAGTACTATTTACACATCACTCTATTTTATCTTTCTATACATATATAAATACATATAAAAAGATAGAGTGAAAAAGAATATGTTAATAAAATTTAGAGGTGAAAAATGACAGAAACTTTTTTAAAAAACAAGTTGGTGGTGAAATCTATGGCATTATATCAATTTATATTGAAATAATAATATAGAGATTGCTGGCTCTGCGATTGTTTTTTATTCAAAAAGTGTGGTTAGTTGAGTGGCCATGTCTTTCACTATTTAGGTTAAGAATAGGATTGTTCCCTTTCTCCGTTGCAATGTCAATCTTCCAAAACAGAAAGATGATGTGTCGTCTTGACTTTGCGCACATGAAACCAATAACTTTTTATCATCATCATTAGTATCCATCTATAATTTACTAAAATCTAATTTATCAAAATTTTAATGAGATTGTGTTTTACTATTCAATTTTAAATGTTGTTGATTGGTTGATAAATTTTATAGGTAAATGAATAGATGTTATGGGGCATTTATTACTTTTTTTAATTTTCTTTTATCTATATGTACAAGTCTTATATTTATTTGTACAAGTTACTATAACATATAAGTACTTATGTTTTCTTTCCTAAGGCTATTAGACGCAACGATACATTCTCTAATTCACTACAAATCTTGTTGCATTCGCTCGTTTGATTAATTAGTTTGAACACAAATCAAATATAACTGCATAACCTGAATACATCTTATGTAATATGTTTCTGTAGACATATTAAACCACAAAACAATTTTTAATCAAGTTATGAACGAAATGGAAATTGGAAATGTCGTGATAAACTTGTAACATTGTTGGCAGCTGGAGTAACATATCTATATAGGTTTACATTCTTGAGAAAATCAATAAAAAAATTGAAAACCAAAACTACAACAAACTAATCAATTTATTTTATTTTCAATTTTTATATTATAAGGTTAGTATTGTAAAAATAAATAAAAAAAAATCTTTTTAAAAAGTGGTTTTTCAAAGTTATCAATTTTTTTCTAAGTGGATCTAATAATCCACTCTCTCTCTATATATAAATATAGAAGGGTTAGAAAAAAACCCATTTGAACTAAGAAAATTTAAGAAAATCTTATGTAACAATTCTTTTTTCTAAAACAACAAGTAAATCTAAGTTACATGTTATCAAACGTTTTGCAACAAAAACAAGCGCTAAGGAGATTTTTATATAATTTTAAAAATTCAATACAAAACGTTCGATAAGGTTTTCTTGAGTTTAGTTAACTTAAGTGAATTTTCTCTCTATATTTCCCCTATGCTTATTAAACGAGTTAGATTTGGCAACTCAAAACTTACTTAATATTTTAATCAAAACTTGTTGGTTCTTAATAAAACATTTCAAGGTATGCAAACGTGACCTTTGGGTGAGCGAGTCTGACCAGTCCAACCAGCCGATCCAAATTTTGGGTTGGGATGGGGTTACTTAGGATTTTGGGTGGTGGTGGGGTGAGGGGTACATTGTTTTTGTTTATTTTGTTTGTGGTGCTTCCCGTTTTAAATGGTGGTTCTTGCATTAAATCCTACCCTATATATATGTATGTGTGTGTGTGAGAGAGAGAGAGAGATTAAATGGGTTAATAAGTTGAACAAGTTAGACATGTCAACCCGTATGCTTATTAAACGAGTTAAACTTGACAACTTAAAACTTAGTTACCACTTTAATCAAAACTAGAAATTCTTAATAAAACACTTCAAGGTATGCATACGTGACCTTTGGGTGAGCGAATCCGAGTCCGACCAGTCGATCCGATCCTCTTATTAAAACAACTAAAAATATTCAATAAGATGCAACCATAAATGGTGATGTATATTCATTACAGGACAACAAAAAATCACTTGAAAAACATATTATGGTTCTTCAAAAAATAAATCCCTATAGTCAACCACTCTTTTTTCTCTCTTAACATTTCGGCAAATCCTTTGGAGGTGGTAGAAGCGATTCATTTGGTCCATTTCCATTTTCAACCAAAAACGCCATCTTTAACCCCCAAGTTGTATGCACCTCCAAATGACAATGCAAGAACCACACACCTGGATTATCAGCTATAAATCTAATAGCAACCCAACCACCCGAAGGCACACCAATCGAATTCCTCTCAACAGGATCAACAAGGTTAAACTTCTTCGAATCTATCGTCGGGTTATAATTGCCAATCCCCTTGCCAACAGCGAAGAAATTGAATCCGTGTAGATGAATCGGGTGATTCTCGGCAGCAACGATACTTGTGTCTTGAAGTACCAACTCGACAGTGGAGTTGTATTTTAGCCGATAGAGCTTTGTCCCATTGTTTGTGGCCAACTTTGCGGGTGGGGTTCCGGTGTAATTGAAAGCAATTGGCGGCTTTCCCGGAAAATCGGTGGTGAAGACTCCTTTCTTTTTGAAGTAATGTGCTTGAAGAAGAGCTGTGGTGGGCATAACAAAGGTAACATTGTTTACACCCGCCACAACTCGACTTCCATTACCTGCTTTACAAGTCGGGCATGGGTTGATACCAAGTCCAACCGTGAAATATAAGGTGTGGTCAATTTTCAAGGGCACTTTGGCGGGGAATCTTTTTGAATTTAAACTACGGAGGGAATCTACAAATTTGTTGGCGACCGCCGTGGCATTTTGTGGGGGTGGGGTGGTTAGGATGGTAGTGGTGGGGGAAAGGGTGCCGGTGTAGTGAATGGTGGCGGTGGCGGTCTTGTTGTCGACCGCAATTGGTGAGTCCATGAATGGGGAGGCAATCATCATGTACTTACCGGATTTCTTGTCAGCTGTAACGATGACATTGGTGGTTTGGCCCGGTGCTATGACAATAGTGTCGGTTTTAAAGGGTTTGACATAGACGGCATCCACTTCAACCACCGTGAGCTTGTGGCCGGCGATCTTAAAGAACAACTCTTCATTGAGTGCAGCGTTAATTATACGTAGCATGTAGGTCTTTCCTTTTTCCACACTCAATCGAAACCCTCCTGCATGGGAAAGGAAAAAGGAACAAGCTTAGATGTTTTTATAACTTTTTCTTGTAATTCGTAGGTTGTTGGGATGGAGGCCGGTAATTTTAGGTTGTTTTAGAACTACTTGGTACTTCTACATAGTTTGCTACGCTTAAGAATGGAACTCATGGCAAGTCTGCCTATGTTTTGTAGATCGCTGGTGTGACAAGCGAACTCAACAAGTTTTCCTGGTGTTGCAGGCTAGCTCCATACAGATATGTGTTTCTAAAACGCTTGACGTACCAGCCAACAGTTCACCTGCCACACTATCAAACTTACCAAGTTCGCTTGTCACACAAGCCAACTCTAAACAATGTTATCAGGCTTGCCATAAGTTCGCTTTCAGTGATAACAAACTGACTAGAAGTGCAAGGAATTCTTAAAAGCACTAGAGGTGGCAGTCTCATCCCAAACAACTACTAATACAAATATTTGATGTTTTTTTCATCACCTTGTGTTTGACAACCATGAACTCGTCCCGGGTGACCATTAATAGTATGGGCATCTGAAACGTTGGGTGCTAGCCCAGATTTTAATGCTTGATTGATCACCGCTTCGGTATCTGATATCCACCATTCACCTACGTACATCAACGATAACAGTCAAATTTTCATAGGTGCAATGATATGTTAGTTCATTTATGACAATACTGAATGAAGTTAGTTTATATAAATAGCGACCTAAAATCACAACTTGTTCCATATGGGGTTTAGGAAAGGGATATGGAACACCAAGTTTAGGCAAGATGACGATAGCACCATGTACAGTAGCTCTTAACCAAAGAATATGAGCATGCCAAAAAAGTGTGCCTCGTTGCCCTGTAATGGTGAAGTTGTAAACATAGTTTTGCCCTGGCTGGATCGGGCATTGTGTTATGTATGCGGGCCCGTCTGCCCAACCTGTGCGCAATTGTCTTATTCCATGCCTGCCAATAAAAGCAAAACTAAGTCTCAACATCTAGTTAAAATCACCCAAGAATTGCATGATTTTTGTAACCAAACCATACCAATGGATGGAGACGTTATACTTGACATGGTTGACAACCTTTACGAGGACATTGTCACCCTCCCGAGCATATAGTGTCGGTCCAGGAAATCGGCCATTAACCGTCACAATGGGCTTACTTGAGCATAAACGATTCGCGTTCTTTGTAACCACCTACATAAATTTTGTGATACAAAATCGATAAACTATTCATAAGAATTCAAAGACCTTTACAAGTTAAAAGAATGAGTATTATAATGCATGCATGCATGCATGCCGTTTTATATGTGTTAACCTTGAAAAATAAAAAAGAAATTTCAGCCGTTCACTTCGTCATACTGTTTAATCAAAAAAGGTACACGAGAACTGATCACGAAAACTCACATTGAACTTGTAGTGACGTATGCGACCTTGAACCAACAACGGGAACAAGAAGCCGACTACGATTAACGCTCGAACCCAACTTTCCATCTTCGTTAATTGAACATGTGTGCTAGTTGATGGTTAACAGCTGGATATAAGTGATGAGGGATGACTAGCCAACGCAAGCTTATATATGGCTATGGCCTGATTGCTGCGATGTCATTTTTGGTTGGTTATGGTTAGGTATGGATGCAACCCAGCAGCAGGAGCAGCAGCTGACTGCTGGTAGTAGTTTGATCTTGATTAATTTCTTTAACTGAAAGCAAGTTTGATGTAGATATATTATATTGTTAATTAAGATTATTGGTTCATAGCATTTCTTCCATTTCACATAAAGTAACTAGAGGGTGTGAAAGTTTGTTAGAATGTCTATTTCTTATCAAACATTATCGACGATGTGACAATTAAAATATATACCAACTATCGGGAATTTTTATCTTGTATTATTTGTTAATGTCAAGAGACTAAATGAAAATAAAACTAAATTAACTAGTTAATTGGTCCAAGGAAGTCTAAATACTAGAGTTTCTCTAACAACTAGCCGTAGGTTTTACGAAAATCGAATAGTTCTCAATTAGCGTACCGATGGGTCAGTTTTATTCTAAAATCAAAACCATAGCTGAGATGTCGTTTAATGAATAATCATAAAAATAACCGATCGGTTAAGACGATTTCGGTAATCTATTTTGAAGGTTATATATAATGGGTTGGTTATGAGTCGGTCAACCATGAATTTAAGCTTTAGATAAAAGCAGTTAAAACAATATAATTTTGCATTATATAAGCCTGCAAGTTTGGTATTAAATATTTTTACCATAGAATAAATTGTCTCTACACATAATTTCTATATATTTATTTATTACATAGCATTTAAAAATACATATAACCGACCGAAAGGTTTTGTGTTCGGTAAGTTTTTTCTGTTCGTAACTGTCTGTTAATAAGGTTTTTTTCACACCCCTTGCCGCATCATCTCTTGTGAATCGTGTATGGATGACTTTCAAATAGAACTATTCTGATGATACAAATGGAAAGTTGAAGCAGATAACTCACAGAGTCTAATAAGAACGAAATGTAGAGCAAATAAACTGAGTGGACCATAAATAGACCAGAGATCATCTTTATATAGGGGACGTACCATTGCAACATTTAACATCGCAGTTGGCGATTAGCAATTATAACAATCAACGATACACATTTACAATGGAAAGTCCTCAATAGATACCTCTATAAGTGTTAATGTAATTGCCACTGACATCCAAGTCGCAGCTAACAATGAGTTACCATTCACATTTGGTTACCATTAACCATCATCAACTGAAATTGATGAACAAAATTTCTATTGATAATCACTTACAACGTATGCCCCTCCACGGGGAAAATGTATGTTAAAATATATGTTATGCAAAATTTTATTGGTTTATTCATTTGTCGACTTTGAATAATAAATTTATATGAAAACGAAAAAAATCACTTCACAAGAGTATGTTTGAATGTGTTTTAAATAATTTGTCGCAAAATATCATCAGTTTATTCACTCGTTGATTTCGACTAGAATTTATATGAAAATGTAAAGAAAAAAATCATGTGGCAACTCGCAAGGCTAAGCTAAAATACAACTTAAAAGAAAGAGAAATATAAAGCAGAAATGAAAAAAACAAAATGGAAAAATAAGAAGAGGAAAAAAAAGCCAAGTGGTTTGAATAGGATTAGGAGAGGGGTAGCAGGAGCCTTTTTCTCAACTCTTCCAATCTGTTCCCTTGAGCACAAACGTGTGTGGGCATGGAGGTGGTACCAAAAGTGGCACCACGACTAGAGTCATAACCGCCAACACCACCTGCACCACCAAGACCAAGGTACGTCTCAGATGTTGCCCAGAATGATCTTTGATCTCTAGATTGCAAATGATAAACGTAACTTTATTGAATATTGAATGTGATATTACAAATGAAACTATCTATCCCTATTTATAGTTTCCTAAAGGTACGAGTGAACAGACGCGTCTCTTCGTGAACGGGTGTGTCCCTTGAAATGTGTGGTTGAGATTTAACCCGAAGAGGTGTGTCCCTTGATGAAGAGTTGTGTCCCTTCTTGTTGAATCGCTGCCATCGATCATGGAGATGTGTCTCCAAGAGATCGCACCCCTTGAGGGTGTTGGTTTCTATCTTCTGTTTAGTCACAAATGGCCCCTCAACTTTGTAACCACTTTGTAACCGCCAATCTTTATACTAATTACCATATATCCCTTGTACTAGATGATGTAAATGATTAGTCTTTCATTCACCCCCCTAATCATGAACATCATTGGGTTGTTGTAGATCTTGAACTCCGAGCAGTTCTCGCATTGTAGCAAACTTGACCCTTGCTAGTGCCTTTGTTAGTATGTCTGCTCGTTGTAGTTCTCCACTTATGTGTTCTACTTCGATGTCCTCATTCTCCACGCATTCTCTTATGAAATGATAGCGTGTATCTATGTGCTTGCTTCTTCCATGAAAGACTGGATTCCTCATGAGTGCTATTGCAGAAACATTATCCACCTGAGTGTTATCTTCTCTTCCTTCCAGTCTGTAATCTCACTTAACAATCTTTTAAGCCATAGTGCTTGGCATGCTGCGGCAGTGGCTGCCATGAACTCTGATTCACATGATGAGAGTGCCACTGTCTGTTGCTTTTGTGTACACCAGGTTATAGGTGATTCTCCAAAGTAGAATACCAGACCAGTTGTTCCTTTTCCTTGGTCTGTGTTAACTCCATAACTGCTATCGCTATAACCGGTGATTTTACATCCTCCTTGCTTCTTGTAGATAATTCCATGCTCTTTCGTTCCTTTGATATAACGTAGTACTTGCTTCACTACCTTCAAGTAATGTTCCTTTGGTTCTTGCATGAATCTACTAACAAACTGACTGGGTAACATAGATCTGGCTTGTGTGCAATAAGTACCTTAGAGAACCTATCAGGCTTCTGTAATGCGTTGCATTTACCGGATCTCCATCTTCAGTCTTTTTTAATTGTGTTCCTGGATTCATAGGAATCTTCGTATCGTTACAGGTTAACATATCAGCTTCCTTGAGTATCTTGTTGATATAGCCTGTTTGCTTGATGGCTATCTCACCCCCTGTTTGTGTAACTTCTATTCCCAGATAGTATGCTAGCAATCCAAGATCGCTCATTTCAAACTTGTTCTCCATCTGAGACTTGAAAACATCTATCTCCTTCCTTGATGTTCCAGTAACTATCAAATCATCAACGTAGACTCCAACTATCAGTGTAGAAGTCTTACTTGTCCTTGTATAGATTGCATGTTCTAAAGTGCACTTCTTGAAGTTAAGTGACTTTAGGGTTTGATCTAACTTCGTGTTCCAAGCACGTGGTGCTTGTCTTAATCCATACAGTGCTTTTGATAGTTTGTAAACCTTTCCTTCATCTCCTGGCTTTACGTACCCTTCTGGTTGTGAGACATAGACCTCTTCCTTGAGATCTCCATTTAAGAATGCAGACTTCACATCTAAGTGATGTACCTCTCAACCTTGATATGCTGCTAAAGCCAACATTAGTCGTATTGTTTCAATGCATGCTACTGGTGCAAAGACTTCATCAAAGTCAATCCCGTGTTGCTGAACATATCCTTTTGCTACCAGCCTTGCTTTGTGTCTAGTGACTTTTCCACTTGCATCTTTCTTTGTCTTGAAAACCCACTTTAATCCTATTGCCTTGTGATTCTTGGCAACTCAGTCAATCTCCAAGTGTTATTCTTGTTTATTGAATCTAACTCAGCCTTCATTGCTTCAATCCATTTGCTGTCACTAGATTCTTCCTTTTAATTCCTTGGTTCTTCTTCAGCAAGTAGTAATTCGTGTGGATCTACTTGAATTTCTTCTATCTCGTCATACAATTCTTCGAGACTTCTTAGCTTTACTGGAGTATCGCTAATGCTCTCTGTTGTACTTTCTGATGTTGAAGGACCACCATTTAACAAACTGCTTGAACTTCCCGATGAGTTCTGATTGTTTGAGTGTGCTGGTGGTGTCATGTAGGAGTCTGGATTCTCCGACTGATCTACTCCTGAATCTTCATGATGTGGACCACTGTTTCCTGGACTACTTGGTGCATCTTCCTCTAACTCTGGAGGGTTGTCATCATCTTGAATGACAAAGTTTGTCCATTCGGGATTCCCTGAATCTACCGTCCATATAGCTATTCCAGTTCCATGGTTGACCTTCCATGAACTTTACATCTCTGCTGACACATATTTTGTTATTTGCTAGATCATATAATCTGAATGCCTTCGGTCCTTCTTCAAATCCAAGATAAATCATAGGTGCACTTCTATCATCCAACTTATTTTGCTGAAGTGGTAGTACCTTAGCATATGCAGTGCAACCAAAAACTTTTAGGTGTTTCAGATTCGGCTTTCTTCCTTTCAAAGCTTCATATGGTGTCTTGTTCACCAAGGCTTTCGTTGGAACCATGTTTAGTACGTATATTGCATGTCGTGTAGCTTCACCCCAAAAATTTTGTGGCATGTTCATTGCCTTTAACATACTGCGAGTAGTTGACAACATCGTCCTGTTTCTTCTTTCTACTACTCCATTTTGCTGTGGGGAATACGACGATGTGAGTTGTCTTCCTTATGCCATTGTCTTTGCAATACTTGTTGAATTCAGCCGATGTGAATTCTCCTCCTCTATCTGTCCTTAGCATCTTTAACTTGGTTCGTGTTTCCGTCTCCACCATTTCTTTGAGCTGCTTAAAAGTTTCGAATGCTTGATCCTTGGAGGTTAGTAAATATGCCCACATGTAGCAAGCGCAATCGTCTACAAGTAGAAATATATACTTCCTCCCAGCATGTGTTGATGGGGATATAGGACCACACAGATCTCCATAGACTAAATCTAGAGGTTTTGAGGATCTTAATTTCGCCTGATTTGGAAATGGTGTCCTACTATGTTTCCCTAATATGCATGCGTCAAAGATTTGACTGGCATGACTTATTGGTGGAATTCCATGTACCAAGTTCTTCCGGGTCATTTCTTTGATAGCATCGAAATGTAAATGGTCTAACCTCGCGTGCCATAACCATGCTAAATCTTCTGTGTTTGAGAGCAGGCAGATTGGTCTTCCAATCTTCAACTTAACCTTGTAAAGCCTGTTCTTCATCCTCTTGACTCGCATTAATAACTTTCTATTTCTGTCGCGGAGTGTTAGCAGATCTCCGTCCATATTTACTTTGCAACCGATTTCCGTGAGTTATCCGAGGCTCAATATATTGGACTTCAAACTTGGAATGTAGTATACTTTAGAGATAATCTTTTGCTCTTGATTTTGACATTCCAGCAGTATTGAACCTATGCCTTTAATCTCTACGTGCGACCCGTCACCAAAACGTACTTGTCCTGACACCTTTTCGTCTAATTCTCTGAAGTGACTTTGCACACCTGTCATATGGTTGCTTGCACCGTTATCTAAGTACCATAGACTTTCATCTTCCGTGGCGTACCTTGCTGGTTCTATGCATTCTTCGTTTAGCAGGACCCTTTCTTGAACAACGTGTTCTTCTTCAATCGCCATTAGTAACACTGGTGCTTCATCTTCCTCGACGAGATTTGATTGTTCTTGTATGACGTCTTTTCGGGACAATCTTTCTTGTAATGTCCAAACTTCTGACACTTGAAACACTGAACTTTACTCAAGTCTGTTTGGCTCCTTCCAAACTTCCTCCAATTCTTAGAGTTTCCACCTCTAGGTCTGAATGAAGATCCTTCATTCTTAGTGCTTTGCCTGTCACTATTGTCTCGCCAATTTCCTCGCGGTGGGTTGAACCTCCCACGCCCGCGGTTTCCAAATTGTCTTCCTCTACCAGTGTTGTTGTCTTGATGTTAAACATCAACATGTCTTGACTTTCTCCTGGGCTACCTTTCTTTTGCTTAATCTTTCTTCGAACGTCTTTAACCTTCCGACTGCTTCTTCTACCGTCATTGTCTCTAGATCGGAGTACTGTTCCATCGAGGCGACAATCTGGGTAAACTTATCTGGCACGGCATTTAAGAGTTTGCGTACCAGAGTCGGTTGACTCAGCGTTGTCCCTAATTCACTTGTCCGGGTAACAACACTATTTATCTTTGCGATGAAAGAGTCTATAGTGTCATCTTCCCTCATTTGCATTAACTCAAATTCTGAAATGAGTGTATGCCAACGCGCCTTTTGTACCCGATCAACACCAACGTGTCTTGTCTTCAGATTTTCCCAAATCTCCTTTGCAGTTTTACAACTTGCAACTTGCAATATAACATCTTCCGGTATTGCTTGGAACAGATAAGTGATCGCTGACTTGTCTTTCTAAACATCTGTCTGTGTATTTTCTCCTGGTTCAATCATTTCCCATAGTCCGTTCGCTTCTAAAATCATTTTGATACGAATTGCCCAAACCGTATAATTCGTCGATTTTAGAATTGGACACTGAAACTGGGAAAGAGAACTTCCTTCCTTTTGGATTACAATTTTGGACTCGACCCTACTGTCGTTCCTGACATATTTTCTGACCGAACAATTTTCACTTTTGACAAAGTTGTAATCAACCAAACTTATTTCTAACGCGCGAGAATCCCGAAACGCGTAATAACCAATCAATCAACTTTTCACTATAACCCCGAAATCAAAACCCTTGATTTCTAACCCCTGGTTCGAAACCCTGAACGAAACTAATAAACCGAATTGAAACTTGCGAATTGAAAGATAGAACCTGATCGCGAATTCCCTGCGATGCCATAGAGCCTGATGCTCTGATACCAATTGTTGCCCAGAATGATCTTTGATCTCTAGATCGCAAATGATAAATGTAACTTTATTGAATATTGAATGTGATAATACATGAATTTTTGAACAATTACAAATGAAACTATCTATCCATATTTATAGTTTCCTAAAGGTACGAGTGAATAGACGCGTCTCTTCGTGAATGGGTGTGTCCCTTGAAATGTGTGGTTGAGATTTAACCCGAAGAGGTGTGTCCCTTGATGAAGAGTTGCGTCCCTTCTTGTTGAATCGCTGCCATCGATCATGGAGATGTGTCTCCAAGAGATCGCACCCCTTGAGGGTGTTGGTTTCTATATTCTGTTTAGTCAAAAATGGCCCCTCAACATTGTAACCGCTTTGTAACCGCCAATCTTTATACTAATTACCATATATCCCTTGTACTAGATGATGTAAATGATTATCTTTCATCAGACGTAATTGTCATCACCTTTCTCCTCTTCCTAAACTCACGAGTCTTTGAGTCATCTTTCTTCTTGCTTGAACCATCACCATCATCGCGCGTGGAAGTAGACTTCAACGGGGCATTAGTATCGCCCGCTACAAAACTACCATCTTTCTTTCCACCTCACCATTTGTGCTAGAGGGCTTAGACCCTTTCCTCTTCACCACAAAACGAGCACCAGACCCTGAGCTTTTTCTTCTTCGCTTACCGTTGCCAACACTAACGCGTCCGTTGGACCCTTCTTTACGCCCCATGGCTGCAATATGGCCAGCCACGGACCCAGAAGTCCCGCCTTCACAAGTCCTAATAGAAACTCTCCTGATGATGTGACGGACTCCTCAGTCAAGATGATCATGACTTCATCCCTCGCGGTATTAACAATAATGTAGAGTTTTACAACTAAAATTGGATATGCACTTATAACAGTAGCAGTTGGCACACCTAAATCCGCTACGTTAGGATGGAGGAAATGATCATCAATTTGTTCTATCCAGGGCATTCTCACACGTAGGCAATAGTCTCATGTCCATTTCACATAACACATCATCTAACATCACATTGTAAACACTCATAACTACAAGAAAGAAGGATTAGTTATGTTAAAAGAAATGCACCAGAAAGGAAGAAATAAACTAGCACTCCCTCTTCAGACCCAAGATCATGCTCATCCCCGCCGCCACTAGTGTGGCATCAGGGATCTGCTTCATGGGAGATGGGTTGGCAGTCAACGTCATGTACCATGGCTGATCCTTAAATGCAATCACTAGGTATTTCAGAAACTTCTTCCCCGCATCCTGGATGATTATTTGCTTAAAGATCAATGTCGCACGTATGAACAAAAATTTGTTCTTCCAGTCATAAAAGATGCATGGAGGTTCCGAACCTATTGATTCGGTAGTCAAACGTTGAGCAAAGTCGTAAGATGCGACGAGATAATTAATGTTGTAAAAAACATTGAACATATCCCACGACGGGGTTATGCCCTGAGATTTTCAACAGATTTTGAAGTTAGTGACGTGAACCATGCTGAGTGCACTCACTTGAGAAATGTGTACCCTTACTTCACTAATAAAGTCGAAACAAGTTTGGTCACCGGCTACCAGAATTCCTCGCACCAAAAAAAATCAATCTCTAGGGCTATCATGTCGGTTGGTGGCTTTGTTGTTATTGTCTCCTCAATGGGGTAAATAACACCCCATTCATCGGGATACTTCATCTCCTAGGATAGAACTGTCACACCCTGACCCACAGCGGATATCGTAGTCGGGGCATGATTCGGTTTTCATCAAAGCTCATGACATTTACTATTAAAAAATTTCATATTTATTATTTCAAATTAAAATGAAATATTCTAATCAACACATAATCCATACAAACACAAAATGTTCTAAACAAAACTTTCAAGTAACATTTTATTTTCTTCTAAGGCCCATGTCCTATGTGTTCCTTGCTTCAACCTGATCACCGGTATCATGTGTAAAAATAGAGATTTGGGTCAACATAAGTTGGTGAGTGAATCCCATTTAATCATTAAGAAAAATGATATGTTTATTATCTTTGATAAAAATGTGCATTAACCAAATATGAGAAAAAGTAAATGCCATATAATTCACAACCATATAATCAACTAGCAATGTACATGTGAGCACGATAAGCGATGTGCTGTGAGATCAAGGCTCAATCAAACGGAGCTGATCTAAAATATTAGGCAACACAACGCTCCACCCGTTAATAACAGGGAACAAGTGGGCCTAATGTGAGAGCTTGACTGTAATGAGAAATAAAAACACAAATAACATTAAACAACAACATCACATAGCACGTTAGATCACATAATGGTAATAGCACGAGGTTTTGAATTGGTGGGATAAACATTTGTGGCACATGATACACCCCAAAAACATGAATAAAAAGGGGAGTTGTAGAAATTCACTCACAGTGGGTGCGTTTATGAGTTGATGATGATTGCGCACGATTGAGATATCGAACAGCAAGAAAGCTAACCTAAGTATTCACGTAATAAATTCTGTAAACATATATTTCTTTTTGGTCGAAATTAGTGTTTTTACTTGGTTTATTATTTACACAACTTTATTTGATATCTAAGATAATTTTTATTGTATTTATTACTATTTTTATGTGCTTAAAAAGAGATTATTTGATTATGTATTTTAATCGTTTTTAAGAAAGAAATAATCAAAAGTTTAATTAAAAAAATATGTTTCTTTTGGATCGAACCAGCCGGATGGTATGCAGCGTGTGGGGATCGAACTCATGACCTCTCGTTTACGTGCACGCAGCTCTACCAACTGAGCTACATGTCTAACCCGAAATTTATTGAAATTTAATTACATTTATATACTTATTGAGATAAACCTTAATTTTATTTTATTAAAAAGGTTTGGTAAATTACAAGGGACAGTGTGTAACCGGACTCGAACCCGTGACCTCTGCTTCGTGTTGCACACAACCCGACCAATTGGGTTGTGTGTCTAACCTGAAGGATATAGAATTTTAATTAACTTTATATACTAGCTAGGTTGTTTCCTGACTGTATTATAAAAAGAGTTTGTATAATTTAGCGAACCGGAAGCATATGTAGACTCGAACCCATGACCCTATCTTCATGTGCACACTGTTGTAACACCCTGTAAAATCATGTCCAGTAGTATAGTGACACGTGTTGTATTTTGAATATAGTCTCTTAAAGACCAATAAGGACTAAAGGCGTCAACATGCTCAAGTTGAGCCTCTGAGTGACGAACCGATGTCAACATGCATAAATAACAGCCTCTGAGTGACTGATATGTCAACATGCTTCAAATTTGGCCTCTGAGTGACCGTTGTGTCAACATGCCTAGCCTCTGAGTAACATCGGAATCAACATGCATGTAATAAGCCTCTGAGTGATCTATTGTGAAGTCCTAACTCTCATACTTGCCGTTTGTTGGACGAGAGAGTTCATTTTTGTAAAAATGTGAAAGTTGGATAATGGAGGGAGTAAGAGTGTCAACAAGTTAATTTATACCTCTGGGTGACCTTTTAACGAACTAAGAGCTTGACAATGTCCGGGCATAATCTCGGGTATGCCAAGTATTGGCTACGGAGGGCTAAAAGGGCCAAAAAGGTGTTCAAAAAGGTTTTAGAAGCTTTTTAAAGTTAAGGGGCTAAAGTGTCAAATTTTGAAACTGTCCATGGGGCGGTCGCGGGCCGCGAGAGACCTGGCCTGGGCCTCTCGCGCACCTCGAGAACAGGTCTGATGTAGAAAGTTTTGTTTGGAGACCAAGCAAAGCTCCTAAACCATTTAAACGAAACCCTGGCTTCTCTAAACTGCTATACCACGTTTTGGGACACTTGTAAGCTTCTTCTTACTCCCCTAAACACCTAGCTTCACCTCCTTTGAGTTCTCCAACTATAAATAGCTGTTCAAGTGTTCATTCCAACTTGTACCTTTCTTAAACATAACTCTTCTCCCTCCTCTGGAAGTTCCGAGTTGAAAGGAGCACCCAACTTAGTTCTATTGCATTGTAGGAACCTCTTGTAAGTGTTCCTTACTCTTGCATTTTCGTTTATAGGCTTCTATAGCCAAAAGTCAAGCGTTTTACGGCAAACACTTTGACTTTCGGTTAAGACCATTATGGTCCAGCCATTGTTCGAAATGAAAATGGCTAAGTGATCATAATAAGGTGGGTGTTAGTCCCTATAAAGGGTACCTCCTTAAGATCATGTTTGCTAGACCAATTGACGGGTCAAAGTTATGTTATTAAAAAGTCATACAGGCCATTTTTCGGAAAAATCATAAATTGATCTTATATATGTTATGAAACCTGTATTGACACTTAAACAAGTTGGTATAATTATTAGAACATGTATAAACATGCTCGGCTCGTCAATTTCAGTTCTAGGGTCGGTTGCAACTGAAAGTCGCGAAGTTTGACTTCTGCTTTGACTTTCGATTCTGACCCGATTTAGATTAGTTACCTACTGATCTAAAGTAGCATTTTGATCATAACATAATGTAGCATAACCCTCTGAGGTTATATTACATGATCATAATCAGAATCCAAGTTTATGCGTAAGTTCCATAATTATGCCATCTTTGACCAAAATGTACTTTTTGCGTAAAACAAGGTTTTAAATGATAATGAACTTAAAAATGAGTTTCCTACTGATGTAATATTATAAGTAGGATTATTTGGGATGTTAAACCAAGTTATAAACTGAGTTTTCAAGCAGGTCCTTAAACTATGTCGATAAATGACGGTTTTAGTCCTTGTGACTCATAAAATGATTTTTAATCAATCTTTTCAAGGTAAATATTTACCTATTTATATGCTATATTAAATAACATATTTTAAACATTTTAATCTGATCAAATGTCAGTTTTCGTAAACATCGCATAAAGACGTCATTTTACGACAAAAGTGCCATTTCGGCGCATAGTATGGTTTTATACCATATTAATGGACAAAGACTTGTTAGCTACTAATTTTAAAACCTATTTTAAACATATGTACAGTAGGTACATTTTATAAACTCAGAATCCCAAATAAATGCCCCTTCGGTGCATAGTTTGATCATAAAAGGTAAAATACACATATAATTAATATCTTGTTGATATTACATCATAAATAAAGTATTTTTCTAGAATACTTATAACTATAACATTAAATTATATTCAAATTCCTTTTATACGGTATATAATTACCGAAATGCCCTTATGAGGCATAATTTCGTTTTAAAACCTTAACGGGCATACAAGTTGATATCTTAACTTATTTAAAGTATAATGGCATATAGAACTTGTCCATGACTTATCCGGTTACCCGATATCGCTATTAAGCGCATAGTTATGTATATGTAACTATTTTACGGAAATTAACCGAAACGGGTTTAACCTTGTCATTTAAGTTTCAAGATCCAGAATGTTTATAGTTTAACCATATTATACAAGTCAAGTACTTGTCGGGATTAAACTACATTCTATCCGATCATCATTTAATCAAGCGTTATACGTAATGATCATGTACACTATTCGGTTTATAAGATCGTTAATATTTAATTGGCTAGCTTATGCCATAATCCAGCTAGAGCCTTCCCGGTAAATGCTATCTGCACTTGGTACTTTTGTATACGGCTGAGTTAATTAAAAATAAAAGAAGAAGGCTAGCTCAGGTAAATACTCTCGATTTATTTTCCCTATACGGGCTTGGGATACGGTAAATTATTACCGCTTGGTCCAAAATGGGGTCAATCGAATGCTCGCTTGTGGCTAGTAAACCCGCATATTTCGTTTTAATCAGTTTTGTTTGATAACTTAAACATCGGGGGTTAAATTACCGTGTCCTTGATATCCTGGGCTCAATACATTAGTTATTGGCCACGACTTTAGCACGGGGTGTAGGCATACACCTTTTGATGCTCATATGCAATGTTCCCAAGACGTTGGGGATGACTCCTTCGTGAGTCCTGAGTGGTGTGTATTTAATCATGTCTCGGTTTCTGTACTGGGCCCTGTATGTATGGACAAACATGTGAATCTGATACAAGGTTGCAAGGTCAAATTTCCCAATTTAATAAAAGATTTTGGTGCCGTTTGCACTTAAAACCATTTTAATGTTTTCAAAATGAGTCAGTTGGGTGTATTTACCAGCGTAAGCTGACGTATCGTCCAAAGGCTAAACTGCAGGTACAATACGAAATAGGCCGGAAGCTGCTCGGTAGTGATTGAGGATCTTGCAAATCCTAAATCTGCCTAAAGTCTGTTTTGTATTCTTTCCATGTACATTTTATGATCCGCCTGTGGATCTTCTATTACAAGCTTGTATATTATTTTGTATTTTCGAACAGTCGGTTTGTAATAGTAATTTTACTCCAAGACTTCCACTGTGCCGTGTTCAATTGACTATGATGTTATCAACTGTTGTCACGATACTCCCTACCCGGGCCCACCAGTGTTTGGATTTCGGGGTTGGAAATCCGGTGTGTGACAGGGTTGGTATCAGAGCCAACGTTTGAGAGAATTAAACACTAGCCTTTTGTGTTTAGTCTCAAACTTACACGAGCACATTCCTTAGACTTCCGAGTCTAGGCATTGACCTAGGATTACTCATTTCATTATTAAGTTATTAGTATTGTTTTTAAATTGATTTCTAACAGGAAAATGCCGCCACGTGTACAAGGACAAAGTGGACGAGGAAAAGGTCCAATGAGGGGAGGACCATCGAGGCGTATTCCTCAACCTCATAATTCAGATGCATATCAAGAACCAGGAGATTCGTCTCCATTGCAACCAGCGAGACGTTCCGTCTCTAATAGACACTCGCCCTCACATTCCCAAAATTCTTACCACTCACACCACTCCTACCATTCTCACCATTCCCATTCTCATCACTCCTACCATGAAGAGTTTAACCCCAACCGTTACTTAAACATACCTCCAGCTGATCAAAATCAGTTGGACCAGCCACATCATATGGACAAGGACTCCGACCCGGAGATGCCACCGTCGGGATCAAATATGCATCCCATTGAAATTTCGAGCGATTCAAACTCATATGCCGGATCGCCCTACCAAGGTCCTAACGAGTGGGACCAATATTGGAATCAATTTACTTTTGCCCACAATCCTTCTCACCATTCTCAACCACCCCCTGTTCAAGAAGATGTCCACATGGAACCGGTGGACCAACCTCAACCACCACCTGAGCCACCAAGAAGGAAGCGTGGAGCACGAATGTCAGTACGTGCCAGACAAAGGTCGGGATCGCTGCCACCTTTGCCCAATTCTTACCCCACCATTCAAGAGGACCCACAAATGCATGGACCCTCTAATGTTCCACCTATAGTGGAACCAACACCAACACCTGCTGTTCAACCACCACCAACGGGTTATACTAACCCAATTCCCACGTACCCAGACACGTCTGGATATGATCCATTTAACCCATCTACGCCGGTAGACTATCAAGCGTGGTCGCAAGACCCATACATGCAGGCAGTTATGCACAACGCACTTTGCCCGTCTCCTTTCCCACCTTATCCACCAACTGGATATCCAACTTATGGGTACCAGTATGCGGTTATGCCACAACCTCCGCCACCACTAGAGGCCATTAATGAGGACTTAGAAAGATGAAAGAGATGCAGCAGCAGGCGGAGAAAACAGAGAAGAAGACGAAAAGTTCTTCAAGAAACTCTCCAAATTGGTCAAGGGAAAGAAGGACGAGTGAAGTTTCTTCTAGTTATATGTAGTCCCTGCGAGGACATTGTTATTTCTTTTAGTCCCTGTGTGGACATGTTTATTTCCTTTAAGTCCTTACATGGACAATTTATTTCATTTTTCTAGTATTGTAATTTCTAAATTTAACCAAGTACTTTTGGAATTATATATATATGTATTCATCTTATTAAAAACGAGCATCTCGATTTTACTCAAATTTATGCTCTGCGATATAATTCCAAAAAGATCTTAATGTTTTGATTTGCCAAGTGGCACAGACCACATATTTGGCCAAATATATATATATATATATATATATATATATATATATAATTTATATGATATAGTTAAGAACGGAAGGGTCTTCTATCAAGATAGTTAAGGGAAGTTATCCTTCTATCTAGAGGTGGTGGACAAGTTCAAACCTCCAAGTCATTAAGGTCAATGCGACCGGGACTAATAATCAACCATTAAGGTCCTCTTATGTTAACATTCAAGTGATGTGCATACTCATGGTTGTGTGACATGAGGAATCACACTAACCTTCAAGGTAATGGACTATGTCCTAACCTTATAAATAGCCCTTGTGGTCTGTTTGATACCCGGCTAATATCACCAGTGCGGTGATTAAACATCCATTAGAGATGTATTTTATAAAACCCTTGTGATCTATTTGATCCCGGTTAAATAGCCCTTGTGATCTATTTGATCCCGGCTAAATAGCCCTTGTGATCTGTTTGATCCCGGCTAATATCACTAGTGCGGTGATTAAACATCCACTAGATATGCATTTTATATAACCCATGTGATCTAATTGCTCCGGTTAAATGGCCCTTGTGATCTATTTGATCCCGGCTAAATAGCCCTTGTGATCTGTTTGATCCCGGCTAATGTCACTAGTGCGGTGATTAAACATCCATTATAGATGTATTTTATAAAGCCCTTGTGATCTTATTGATCCCGGCTAAATAGCCCTTGTGATCTGTTTGATCCCGGCTAATATCACCAGTACGGTGATTAAACATCCATTAGAGATGTATTTTATATAACCCTTGTGATCTGTTCGATCCCGGTTTAATATCATCAGTGCGATGATAAATAAAACATCCATTAGTGATGTATTATCCTTTTCGGGTTATGATCTATTCTATATAGCCTATGTGATCTATCTGATCTCGGCTAATATCACCAGTGCGGTGACTAAACATCCATTAGTGATGTAGGCCTATGTGTCATTTTTATGTCCATTAGTGACAGGCCTTTGTGCCAAATTTTGATGTCCTTTGTGACAAGCCAATGTGCTATATAATTGTCAAATATGATAATGACAGATGTAACATTTCGATCCCCTGTCTAGTAATAAATGGACTATGTCCAGATTGTAATTTGCCTATGATGGTCCTATTAAGACCTAGGCCAAATATAGTTAATTATTAAGCCTTAGAGTTGTTATGTTACTCACACTATATAGGCGGTGGATTTTTCTTATATCCAATGTTTAGAAGCCGATATGGTTATTATACCATGGTTAAGATAAATTTTATTTGGTATATAGAACCAAAGCTTTGAAGAATGGCAAATTCTAATGAGGCACAAAGTAGCCATCGGAACGTCAAAGACGCCAAAAATATAGCCATAAATAATAATGACTTCCAAGCACGCATTGATGCGGCTGTAGAAAAGGCCATGTGTAAGGCCATAGAGAAGTTAAGAGAGTCGAGTGCTACTCGCTCGAAGCCATTATCAATTCCACCATCCTCAGCTCATAAGGAGAGCTCTGTTCACTCATCAAATGCGAAGAGTGAACCTAAGAGATAGACTATGTTGATAGGTCCCGTTCTTCCAAGGACGGATGCACCTACAAGTACTTTGTCTCCTGTAAACCCCGAGACTTTAATTGGGAAAAGGAGCCGTAGAAGCCCTAAAGTGGCTGGACGAAATGGAGACCATTGTAGACATCAGCAGCTGTGCTGAAAGGGATGTGGTCAAGTGCGTATCACAATCCTTCAAGGACGATGCCCTAACATGGTGGAAGGCCATGATTCAATCAACAGGTAAAGTATACATGTACCCACTTGGGATGGTCCAAGTTTGTTGATTTTATAAAGGGAACTTACTGCCCAACCCATGAGGTGGAGAAGCTAGAGACAGACTTCTTGTCTCTATCAATGAAAAACCTAGACTGTCAAATGTATGTTTCCGATTTCAATTCCCTATCTAGGTTAGTTTCCTATTTAATTACCCTGAATCCAAACGCATTGCGCGTTTTATTAATGGGTTAGCGCCCGAAATAAAGGGCATGGTAAAGGCTGCACAGCCTACTACCTATAGGTCTGCTGTAGACCTATCTCTTTCTCTCACCCTTGATCTAGTGAGACGAAAGTCAGTTAAGTCTGAAACTGACGAAAAAGGAAGAGGGAAGATGACAACTACCATTAGTTTAATAAGAAAAATAAAGGGAGATTTGGGTTGAAAGGAAACCAAGGCAAGTCAGCTGTGATGCCATTTTGCAAGACTTGCAACCACAAACACTGGGGACAGTGTACTTCTGATCCACAAGCTAGATCTTTGGCATATGTAAAAGGAGAGGGCATAAGACCCTAGATTGTAAAGATCTTAAGGATGCTGTATGCTATATCTGCAACGAAAAAGGGCACATTGCAACTAACTGCCCTAAGAGTTCAAAGAATAATAATCCGAAGCCGGAGGGCCAAGAAGGGGAATGCACGACCCTTTCGGCTGACTGCTAAGGAAGCCGTTAATGACAATAACGTCATAACAGGTACTTCCCCATTAATGATATTTATGCTAGAGTTCTTTTCGATTCAGGTGCGGATAAATCATTTGTTAATCATAAGTTTAGTAAACTATTAAGTTTACCCATAAGAACTCTAGATAAAATTTATGAGATAGAACTCGCCGATGGAACCTTAGAAACTGCTTCTTCCATTTTTGATGGATGCTCTATATCCATTAAGAATCATTCCATCCCTATCTCTCTTTTTCCAATGAAATTGGCGGGGTTCGATGTTGTCTTAGGCATGGATTGGTTATCTCATAACCAAGCCCGCATTGCATACGATAAAAAGCTCATCGAGATTAAGACCCCATCTGATGAAATGATCACCATCCCTGGAGACTCACAGTATGGATTGCCAGACAAGGTGTCGTTATTTAAGGCATCCAAGTGTTTTAGAAGAGGTTGTGTCATCTATATGGCACAAGTTACCATAAATGAACCAAAGTCGAACCTTGAAGATCAACCAGTTATCTCGGAGTATCCCGATGTTTTCCCTGAAGAATTACCAGGCCTACCTCTAGATAGGCAAGTGGAGTTTAGGATTGATATCCTACCAGGAGCAGCACCTGTTGCTAGAGCTCCGTATCGGTTAGCATTGACGGAAATGAAGGAATTGAGGACGCAATTAGATGAACTTTTAGAAAAAGGCTTTATTCAGCCTAGTTCCTCACCTTGGGGAGCTCCTATTCTGTTTGTAAAGAAGAAAGACGGTTCGATGCGAATGTGCATCGACTATCGGGAGCTGAACAAGCTAACCATTAAGAATAGATATCCTCTCCCCAGGATTGATGATTTATTCGACCAACTTCAAGGGGCTAGTTACTTTTCTAAAATAGATTTGAGATCAGGATATCATCAACTGAAGATTAGAAGTAAAGATGTTCCTAAGACAGCCTTCAGGATCCGCTATGGTCATTTTGATTTCTTAGTGATGCCTTTTGGGCTCACAAATGCACCGGCAGCATTCATGGATCTCATGAATAGAGTCTGCAAACCGTATTCAGATAAGTTTGTCATTGTCTTCATCGACGACACACTTATCTATTCTCGCAATCAAGATGATCACGAGAAACATCTTCGGTGCATCTTAGAATTATTAAGGCAGGAGAAGCTTTATGCAAAGTTCTCAAAATGCGAATTTGGCTTAGAGAAGTCCAATTTCTTGGACATATGGTAAGTGAGCGTGGTATCCAAGTGGATCCCGCCAAAATTGAGGCTATAATAAATTGGGAAGTGCCCAAGACCCCAACAGAAGTTCGTAGTTTCTTAGGACTGGCTGGTTACTATAGGAGGTTCATTGAGAACTTTTCAAGGATAGCCACTCCTTTAACTACATTGACCCGTAAGAATGTTAAGTATAATTGGGGTCCAAAGCAACAATAATCTTTTGAGATTCTTAAACACAAGTTGAGCAATGCTCCTGTGTTATCTCTACACGAGGGTATTGAAAATTTTGTTGTCTATTGTGATGCTTCGCACACTGGCATGGGCTGTGTGCTAATGCAAAATGGCAAGGTAATTGCCTATGCATCATGACAACTAAAGGTGTATGAAAGGAATTACACCACCCATGATTTGGAACTGGGTGTCTTTGTATTTGCACTAAAACTGTGGAGACATTACTTGTATGGCACAAAGTGTGTTATATACACAGACCATAAAAGTCTCCAGCATCTATTCAATCAGAAAGAATTGAACATGCGACAACACTGTTGGATGGAAACTCTTAATGATTATGATTGCAAGATTCGCTACCATCCAGGCAAGGCAAATGTAGTTGACGATGCCTTAAGTCGCAAGAAGAAGGTTAAACCTATAAGGATTAACGCTAAGAGCATTGAGCTTAGAAATAGCTTGAGTGAAAAGAGCTATTAGATGCGTAGAAGCAAGCCTTGTTAGAGGCTAGCATCCCTAATGAGGGATTAGGCGGAACCATTGATCAATTAACGTCTGGAAAGGATGGAATCCTAAGATTTAATGATAGAATTTGGGTTCCGATCTTTGGAGGACTTAGGAATCGAATTCTCCAGGAAGCGCATAATTCAAGATACTCTGTTCACCCGAGTGGTGACAAGATGTATCAGGATTTGAAGAAGAATTATTGGTGGATGGGTTTGAAGAAGTCCATAGCCACTTATGTAGCTAAGTGTCTGACGTGTTCGCAAGTTAAGGCTGAACATCAGAAACCGTCAGGACTACTACAACAATTAGAAATTCCCACTTGGAAATAGGAAATGGTAACTATGGACTTGATTACCAAGTTACCTAAGACCAAAAGTGGAAATGACACTATTTGGGTCATAGTGGATAGGCTGACCAAGTCAGCACACTTCTTGCCAATAAAAGAAATGTATAGTTCAGATAAATTGGCTAAGTTGTATGTGGACAAGATAGTGTCCTTACACGGTGTGCCAGTATCTATTGTATCCGATAGAGATACTAGATACACATCTTACTTTTGGAAAAGTTTCCAACAATCTTTAGGCACACGACTAAACTTTAGTACGGCTTACCATCCACAGACTGATGGTCAAAGTGAACGTCCTATACAGACTCTAGAAGACATGCTCAGAGCATGTGTGATTGATTTAGGCGGAAGTTGGGATGATCACTTACCCCTAATAGAATTCTCCTACAATAATAGTTTTCATACTAGCATTAAGGCTGCTGCTTTTGAGACCTTATATGGGAGAAAATGTAGAACACTCGTATGCTGGGCAGAAGTTGGGGAGGCCCAACTATCAGGACCAAAGATTGTCCTGGAAACCACGGAAAAGATTATGCAAATCCGTGATCATCTCAAAGCTGCCAAGGATAGGCAGAAGAGCTATGCTGACAAGAGGCGTAAACCTCTTAAGTTCCAAGTAGGGGACAAGGTCATACTAAAGGTATCACCCTGGAAAGGTGTGATGCGTTTTGGAAAGAAGGCCAAGTTGAGCCCAAGATATAATGGACCATTCGAGATAGTCGAATGTGTCAGCACTATGGCCTATAAGCTCAGATTGCCAGAGGAGATTAATGGAATCCATGATGTATTCCACATATCTAATCTTAAGAAATGTCTAGCCGATGAGTCGCTAGCAATGTCGCACAATGAGGTGCAAATTGATGAAAACCTGAGGTTCATTGAGAAACCAATTTCAATCGAGGATCGACAGGTTAAGAAGCTCCGAAGAAAGATGATACCTATAGTAAAGGTTAAGTGGGACGCTTTTAGAGGTCCTGAGTATACATGGGAGGTTGAGTCCACTATGCGACAAAAGTACCCCCATCTTTTTGAATAAAATATCGAGGTCGAGATTTCTTTTAAGGGGGTGAGGATGTAACACCCTGTAAAATCGTGTCCAATAGTATAGTAACACGTGTTGTATTTTGAATATAGTCTGTTAAAGACCAATAAGGACTAAAGGCGTCAACATGCTCAAGTTGAGCCTCTGAGTGACGAACCAATGTCAACATGCATAAATAACAGCCTCTGAGTGACTGCTATGTCAACATGCTTAAAATTTTGCCTCTGAGTGACCGTTGTGTCAACATGCCTAGCTTCTAAGTGACATCGGAATAGACATGCTTGTAATAAGCCTCTAAGTGATCCTTTGTGAAGTCCTAACTCTCATACGTGCCGTTTGTTGGACGAGGAGAGTTCATTTTTGCAAAATGTGAAAGTTGGATAATGGAGGGATTAAAAGTGTCAACATATTAATTTATACCTCTGAGTTACCTTTTAACGAACTAAGAGCTCGACAATGTCCGGGCATAATCTCGGGTATGCCAAGTATTGGCTACGGAGGGCTAAAAGTGCCAAAAAGGTGTTTAAAAAGGTTTTTAGAAGCTTTTTAAAGTTAAGGGGCTAAAGTTTCAAAAATTGAAACTGTCCATGGGGCGGTCGCGGGCCGCGAGAGACCTGGCCTGGGCCTCTCGTGCCCCGCGAGAACAGGTCTGACGTAGAAAGTTTTGTTTGGAGACCAAGCAAAGCTCCAAAACCATTTAAACGAAACCATGGCTTCTCTAAACTGCTATGCCACGTTTTGGGACACTTGTAAGCTTCTTCTTACTCCCCTAAACACCTGGCTTCACCTCCTTTGAGTTCTCCAACTATAAATAGTTGTTCAAGTATTCATTCCAACTGGCACCTTTCTTAAACATAACTCTTCTCCCTCCTCTTGAAGTTCCTAACTGAAAGGAGCATCCAACTTAGTTCTCTTGCATTGTAGGAACCTCTTGTAAGTGTTCCTTACTCTTGCATTTTCGTTTATAGGCTTCTATAGCCAAAAGTCAAGCGTTTTACGGCAAACGCTTTGACTTTTGGTTAAGACCATTATGGTGCAGCCAATGTTCGAAATGAAAATGGCTAAGTGATCATAATAAGGTGGGTGTTAGTCCCTATAAAGGGCACCTCCTTAAGATCACATTTGCTAGACCAATTGACGGGTCAAAGTTATGTTATTAAAAAGTCATACAGGCCATATTTCGGAAAAATCATAAATTGATCTTATATATGTTATGAAACTGTTTTGACACTTAAACAAGTTGGTAATAATTATTAGAACATGTATAAACATGTTCGGCTCGTCAATTTCAGTTCTAGAGTCGGTTCGCAACCGAAAGTCGCGAAGTTTGACTTCTGCTTTGACTTTTGATTCTGACCCGATTTAGATTAGTTACCTACTGATCTAAAGTAGCATTTGATCATAACATAATATAGCATAACCCTCTGAGGTTATATTACATGATCATAATATGATTCCAAGTTTATGCGCAAGTTCCATAATTATGCCATCTTTGACCAAAATGTCTTTTTGCATAAAACAAGGTTTTAAATGATAATGAACTTAAAAATGAGTTTCCTATTGATGTAATCTTATAAGTAGGATTATTTGGGATGTTAAACCAAGTTATAAACTGAGTTTTCAAGCAGGTCCTTAAACTATGTCGTGACGGTTTTAGTCCTTGTGACTCATAAAATGATTTTTAATCAATCTTTTCAAGGTAAATCATTTACCTACTGATATGTTAAATTAAATAACATATTTTAAACATTTTAATCTGATCCAAATGTCAGTTTTCGTAAACATCGCATAAAGACGTCATTTTACGACAAAAGCACCATTTCGGCGCATAGTATGGTTTTAAACCATATTAATGGACCAAGACTTGTTACCTACTAATTTAAAACTTATTTTAAACATGTGTACAGTAGGTATATTTTATAAACTCAGAATCCCAAATAATTTATAAACGATGTGTAAAATGACCAAAATGCCCCTTCGGTGCATAGTTTGGTCATAAAAGGTAAAATACACATATAATTGATATCCTGCTGATATTACATCCTAAATAAATTATTTTTCCAAAATACTTATAACTATAATGTAACATTTGTATAAATCGGGTCTCCAAAACCCGCTCCGTTTTGTAATCAAATATCAAGTTACGAAATTTCATTAAGTATTTATGAGTATTTTAAGTTTAAACGTTACATAATTAATATATAAACTAAACTATAAAAATTATATTTGATAAAAAGTCAAAATAAAATAAATAAAAAATAGTTGGAGCTGACCGGACTCGAACCCGGGTCAACTGCCTCCAACGATTTAACTTCCCGTCTCCAAACCAACTCCGCCACTAGTTGTTTTCTGTTGGTATTATGAAAACAATTAAATTTTATACGCAAACTCGGTTTAACGGTTACTGATATATGAATAACGGAAATCGGTAAGCCAAATCGCCAAATCAGTTTTCGTTCGTTTAATTAACTTATAACGACGCATATCGGTTTTAATTAAATTTTCAGATTGAATGAACTTCAAGTTTTGGGTTTTGAAACCGAAAAACATTCAAGCTTCAAATAATTCTGACTCCAATCATTTATACGATCCAGAACTGTCTCAAACACACTCCAAACCCTTTTCGTCGCGTTTTCAAGTCTTTTGAGCTCAAGAAAATTGTCGCCGGAATTCCCTGCAACTCTCGCCGGAAAACCGTGTTCAACATAAATCAGTAAGAATTTCCTCTCTTGCTGTTTCAATTTATTGTTGGGACCCTGCTAACATTATTCCGTCACTCAAAGTCAGTCATAGAAGACTTTGCTGGATTTCTGGTTTCGCCGGAGAAATTCTGGGATTTGCCGGAACCACGCTAGTTGACGGTAAACACATTCAATCGTGCTAATAATTCATGTACTCTGGTTCAATTTCAAATCTAATTCTTTAATTCTGTTGATTAGCCCTCTCAGCCGAAGTTCAAAAAACGGAGTTGCCTGTTCTCGCGGACTTCCTGAAGAAGACGACCTGTCCGGTATTTCTTGTCCCAAACTGTTCGGTTTGTTCATTCAAACTAGTAGGCATGATATTTAAGTAGTAGAGCCATGAATCAGTTGTCTGAGTAAAAACCAGTAATCATAACGAAGAAGACGAATCTAAAAACGGAATAAGAATAATTAAAACTCGGATAATTAACGGGTTAGACACACAGTCCAGCGGTGGACTGTGTGCAAAGTTTATATACGAGTCCCGAGTTCGATCCTTACTACACACACACTGCGTAATAACATTCCCTTTTTATTCATAAAACTAACCAGGTTAGATTGAGTAGTTGTTAAGTATAATATAATTCAAGAATATAACCGGGTTAGACACACAGTCCAGCGGTGGACTGTGTGCAACACAAACTGCACGTCACGCGATCGAGTTCCGTCCCACACGCCGGTTCAAAGAGAATAAACGTTTTGTAAAATAAAGGAATTTTCGGTAAATTCGAATAAGTGTATTAATATAATTAAAACTAGATTTCTATCGGGTTAGTCACGTAGCTCAGTTGGTAGAGCTACGTGCGCGTGAACGGAAGGTCACAGGTTCGAATCCCGCTCGGCGCAAGAATTACCGCTGACCGAACCGGTCAACGGTCAACGGTCAACGGTCAAACAGTAAAAAAAAATATTATTTTTTTTAAATAATTATTTGTTTTATTTAAATTAAAAATACTTAAAAATAACATTTTTAAGGATAGAAAATAGCCATAAAATCACAAAAATTATATCTAAAAATCCCATTAAAAATCTTTAATAAAATCCATCCATTTAATATATTTTTTTCCTATTATTATCTAGGTCAGTGATCCTTCGTTAACTCGTTTCGTCTAAATCGTGCGCATCTCACCAATTCAAATCCAACGCACCCAATGTGAGTGAACCCTTCAAATTCCCCGTTTTTAATCATATTTTTGGGGTGTATCATGTGTCTTATTCATTTACTTATTATAACCAAGTTATTGTGCATATATCATATCATGACATGTGTGTTAATTGTTGCTGTTCAGTAGTTAGAATTGTTTGCAAGTTATTATTTCAGTACATGCAATTGCTGAGGCCGTAACTCCCCATCCCTCGAGGTTGAGTTTGATCCCCATTTTATTATGTGGTTGATCAGGGCGTGCCCGCACGATCGGCTCCGTTTGATTGAGCCTTGATCGGTTTATTTACATTTCAAGTTCATGCAATACGCTCGGCTCCGTTTGATTGAGCCTTGAGTGCACAGTTCAATTACATTTCAAGTTCATGCAATACGCTCGGCTCCGTTTGATTGAGCCTTGAGCACACAGTTCAATTTACATTTTCAGTTCATGCAATACGATCGGCTCCGTTTGATTGAGCCTTGATCTCACAGTTCATTTATGTTAATTATCATATGATGTTGGTATGATCATGTATGTTATCAATTATTAATGTATGTTATAATTGTAACCGATGTTGCCATTGCTTGATTTTCATACATATGCTCTTTTATGATTATGCACAATATTTTATTGATAAACTAACCAGAAAATCATTATTAAATGTTTATCTATAAGGTTCACTCGCCAACTTATGTTGACCCAAAAACCTCCCATTTTACACATGATACAGGTGAACCAGCAGCAGCTAGGAACACGTAGGACCTGGATTAGAAGAAATAAAATGATTTAGTGTTTGGGATTATTATGTTTGGTTATTTTCCTTTGTAATGAATGAACATGTTTGAAGGTTTGAGAAATGTAACTTTGACTTCATTTAATTATGAAACATAATAGTAAATGTCATGTGCTTTGGTGATAACCCAATTATGCCCCGACTCTTATTTCCGCTGCGGGTCGGGGTGTGACAGATTGGTATCAGAGCCATGACTATAGGGATATAGGATAGGTTATTAGACCCTTAGAGCCTATACTATAGTCGATTAGAAACCTATAGGAATTTTGTGTGTTATATGCCAAATTTCATGATGTTTATATGTTTATGTTAAAATGTTACATTTGATATTGTTCAAGCATGTTCATAAGTATGTATTATCAAATAATGCTTATCATGAAATCGTATGATCATAACATATCACATCCATGCAAGCACACACCACATCATGATTGATTTTACAACGATTTTCGTGTTTTCAAATCTCATCAAAGTGAGTTCTCATGACGGGCATGTAGTAACTGGAAGGGTACTAGTACCGGTAGTCGGAACGTCCTGTCTAGGCTGGCATTCGTATAAATCCAAAATAAAGGACCAGTTTGCCTACCTGGGGACCAACGATGAGAGTACGAAATACCTATTAGGCCAAAGCATGCTATACCAAACGTCGTGAGAGCTAATCCCACTTTGAGTTGTCATTGTGTCTACACCTGGACACGTTCCGACCAAATATCTCATGAGCATATTTTGTGGTTAGCATTCGGGGGATGCGAGTGTTAAATTGCCAATACTAATGTGAATCCTACCAAACCAATAGCCATGGGGGCCCACATGACTATATAGGTGAAGGTATGGGGGACATTTGAGGCCCAACATGAGCGAACCCAAGACATCCTTCGGATGAAGTTGCATTATTGATATTTATGTTATTTTCATTTTTTTTAAGACACATGACACCTAAAGGATACCATAAACTCACAATCTTCTCATTTTATGATCCTGTAGATGTCGTATAGACCGCATCGAAGGAATAGGAAATCGGAAAAGTCTCAGGAACGATTGGCCACTCATATCGCCAACCAAATGGCCACGATATTACCTGACATCGTAGTGCAAGTACAACAAGCTCTTGCTGCAAATCCTACTAACCTCCTCAACAACAGGACCAGATCATCAACGACCCTCCTACTGGCAAATGCACTTACAAACATTTTAAGTCCTGCGATCCCCCAAAATTCGAAGGGACTGAGGGAGTCACTGCTCTCCAGCGTTGGTTCGAGGAGATGGAAAACGTTTTCTTAAACTGCGATTGTCCTGAGGATCGCAAAGTTCGTTATGCCACCGGGAGACTACTTGGCGTAGCTCTCACTTGGTGGAATACCGAGAAGGGAAAGAGGGGAATGGAAGATGCGATGGCCTTAACTTGGGAGGAGTTAAGGGAGATCATGACTAGGCGATTCTGTCCTAGGAGTGAGATTAAGAAATTGGAAGATGAATTTCATGCCCTGAAACAAAAAGATGGTGATCACTCTACTTACAACAAACGGTTCTTGGAGTTGAACCAGATGGTACCAAACTTATTCACTCCAACCTACCGTCTGATCGAACATTACATTCGAGGACTTCCCTCGAAAATCCAAGATTCGGTCCTCAGTGTTTCACCGGTAACACTCGAAGCTGCCATGGTGTTGGCAACAGAACTAACCGAAAACCGAATTCGTAATGGGAAGTTCAAGGAAGAAAAAGAAGAAAGCCCCTGCTGAGGGACAAACCTCAAACCACCACACTCCTTCCTCTAAATTTGCTAACAAGAGGAAGCGTAACAACAGGAACTTTGCAGTCACCCACACCAACACCCCTGTTCCTGCTGCACCCATCACACAAGCCACTCCTCCACCCGCGCCATACAAAAGACCATACACAGGACCACTACCAAAATGTAACCGTTGTCAGTATCACCACTCCCCTGACTTTCCTTGCCAGTACTGTACCAGCTGCGGTCGCGCTGGACACCTTGTACAACAATGCCGCGCACCTCAGCGAACAAATCGCCACCCACCTATAACCCAAACCCACCAACAATTTATGGGTCAAGCCCAACAACAACAACCATTTCCACCCACTCAACATTTAGCCCAAACATACTATCAACCCAACTACCCTATGGGTCAACCTATGCGGGCATGTTTCAACTGTGGAGATCCAAGTCATTTCAGGAACACATGTCCAAGACTAGTCAATATTATTCATGCTCAGGCCCAAGCCAACCCAGTGAATCAAGCAAATCAAGCTCCTCCACCTGCTAGAGGAAGGGCTTTCAATATTAACGCAAACCAGGCCAGAGCTGACGGCAATGTGGTCAACGGTACGTTTCTTATAAATGGTAGATATGCCTCTATGTTATTTGATACTGGTGCGGATAGAAGTTTCGTGTCATTAGAGTTTGAACCTATCTTAAGTAAAAATCGAGATAAACTCGCGGAATCCATAACAGTGGAAGTTGCAGATGGAAAACCAGTTTTGTTAAACTCTATTTTACGCAACTGTACGCTCACCCTAAACGACCACGATTTCTCGGTCGATCTTATTCCTATGAAGCTGGGAAGTTTTGACATCATAGTCGGAATGGATTGGCTCAGTCAGCATAATGCGGAAGTTGTATGTCGTGAGAAATTTATTCGTATTCCTCTTTCAAACGGTCAGACTCTTCGAATTATTGGAGAAACCTCGGCGAAAGGACTCAACTTAATGTCTTGTCATCAAGCTCAGAAATACCTTCGCAAGAATTATGTCGCGTTTTTAGCCCATATCATCAAGAAGGGGACCGCAGAAAAGAAACTTGAAGATATTCCTGTTGTAAAAGATTTTCCACAAGTTTTTCCTGACGACATCTCAGGACTACCTCCAATCAGAGATGTCGAGTTTCGTATCGATCTTATACCTGGTGCTACGCCAGTGGCAAAATCTCCATATAGGTTAGCCCCCTCTGAAATGCAAGAGCTAGCCAGTCAATTGCAAGAGTTGACTGACAAGGGATTTATACGCCCCAGCTCATCGCCTTGGGGTGCACCTGTACTTTTCGTAAAGAAGAAGGATGGATCTTTTCGCATGTGCATCGATTATAGAAAGCTCAACAAGTTAACTATCAAAAATCGATATCCTTTACCTCGTATAGATGATCTTCTTGACCAGCTACAAGGTGCCAGTTGCTTTTCGAAAATCGACCTTCGATCGGGCTATCATCAGCTTAGGGTGCATGAAGAAGACGTCCCTAAAACTGCTTTTCGAACTCGATATGGTCACTATGAATTCATGGTTATGCCGTTTGGATTAACCAACGCACCAGCTGTTTTCATGGACCTAATGAATAGAGTCTGCAAACCTTACCTTGATCGATTTGTTATTGTGTTCATTGACGATATTCTTATCTATTCAAAATCCAAAGCTGATCATGAGCGTCATCTGCGACTTATTCTTGCACTTCTAGAAAAGGAAAAGCTTTATGCCAAGTTCTCTAAATGTGAATTCTGGTTAAAAGAGGTGCAATTTCTTGGGCATGTAGTCAATGACAAAGGAATACACGTGGACCCATCAAAGATTAAAGCAGTTCAAGAATGGCAAGCTCCACGTACGCCAACTGAAGTAAGGTCTTTTCTTGGACTTGCTGGTTACTACCGTCGATTCATTTCAAACTTCTCTCGCATTGGGGTGCCACTCACGGCTTTAACCCATAAAGGGAAACCATTTGTATGGGGGCCCAAGCAAGAAGAAGCTTTTCAAACCCTCAAGCAAAGACTTTGTGATGCACCAATCCTCACTCTTCCTGAAGGTTGTGATGATTTTGTAGTCTATTGCGACGCGTCAGGGCAAGGATTGGGATGCGTTCTCATGCAAAGAGGAAAAGTCATAGCTTATGCCTCAAGGCAACTCAAGACTCACGAAAAGAACTACACCACTCATGACCTTGAACTTGGAGCCGTTGTATTCGCTCTTAAGATATGGAGACATTATCTTTATGGCACGAAGTGTGAAATATACACTGACCATAAGAGTCTTCAACACATCTTCAATCAGAAAGAGTTAAATATGAGGCAACGGAGATGGGTCGAACTTCTAAATGATTACGACTGTGAAATCAAATACCACCCTGGTAAAGCAAATGTGGTGGCTGATGCACTTAGTCGAAAGGGGCTATGCGAACTCTATTTATCTTCTATGTTCGCAAATTATAACCAATATTAAGGATCAAATTCGAGAAGCTCAACACGTTTCAATAACAGAGGAAGATGTACAAAAGGAGATGTCCTGTGGAGCCGAGCTAAAGCTGGAAACTAAATCTGATGGCATTTTGTATTACCTAGATCGTATATGGATTCCTAACCATATCAATCTTCGTGAAACACTCATGCATGAAGCCCATAAGTCGCGATATTCTATACACCCAGGAGCCGATAAGATGTATCAAGACCTACGGTACACCTATTGGTGGCCTGGAATGAAGAAAGATATTGCCGTTTTTGTTTCCAAGTGTCTCACTTGTTCTAAAGTAAAGGCTGAACACCAAAGACCCTCAGGACTTCTGGTCCAACCAGAAATACCTGTCTGGAAGTGGGAAAATATAACCATGGATTTCATTACCGGGTTACCTCGCACTTCTAGTGGGTATGACACTATATGGGTGATTATAGACCGACTCACAAAATCAGCTCACTTTATTCCTATTCGAGAAGATTTTAAGAACGAAAAGCTTGCTCATATTTATATCAGCGAAATCGTCAGCCGTCATGGAGTTCCATTAAGTATTATTTCTGATCGTGATGGTCGTTTCACCTCACGGACATGGCAGGCAGTACAATCCGCAATGGGCACTCGACTAGATCTCAGTACCGCCTATCATCCCCAAACTGATGGTCAGTCTGAGCGCACCATTCAAACCCTTGAGGATATGCTTAGAGCATGTGTCATAGACTTCAAGGGAAATTGGACGCCCACCTACCGTTAGTCGAATTTTCGTACAACAACAGTTATCATTCTAGTATCGGCATGGCACCTTTTGAAGCTTTATATGGTCGAAAGTGTCGATCTCCTGTTTGTTGGCACGAAATTGGGGAAGCTCAAATTACTGGTCCGGAATTGATCCAAGAAACAACAGATAAGATTCATCAAATCAGAAACAATCTTCTAGCGGCTCAAAGTCGTCAAAAGAGTTACGCAGATAAACGACGGAAGCCTTTGGAGTTTAGCGTTGGTGATCATGTGCTTTTAAAAGTGTCACCGTGGAAGGGCGTAGTTCGTTTTGGTCAAAAGGGAAAGCTAGCACCACGTTACGTAGGACCTTTCAAAATACTCGAAAGAGTAGGTCCTGTAGCTTACAAGCTTGACCTACCGGAAGAACTCGACAGAATTCATCCCACATTCCACGTGTCGAACTTGAAGAAGTGCCTCGCTGATGAGAATCTTCATATTCCACTAGAGGATATTCAGATTGATGAATCCATGCATTATATTGAAAGGCCGGTAGAGATTATGGACTATGGAGAAAAGCGTCTACGTCGAAGTCGCATTCCTATTGTTAGGGTACGCTGGGAGTCGAAACGGGGACCTGAGTTTACTTGGGAACGTGAAGACTCAATGCGTGAAAAATACCCTCATCTTTTCCCTACTACATCAACTGTTTGAATTTCGGGACGAAATTCCTAAAAGTAGGGGATACTGTAACATTTGTATAAATCGGGTCTCCAAAACCCGCTCCGTTTTGTAATCAAATATCAAGTTACGAAATTTCATTAAGTATTTATGAGTATTTTAAGTTTAAACGTTACATAATTAATATATAAACTAAACTATAAAAATTATATTTGATAAAAAGTCAAAATAAAATAAATAAAAAATAGTTGGAGCTGACCGGACTCGAACCCGGGTCAACTGCCTCCAACGATTTAACTTCCCGTCTCCAAACCACTCCGCCACTAGTTGTTTTCTGTTGGTATTATGAAAACAATTAAATTTTATACGCAAACTCGGTTTAACGGTTACTGATATATGAATAACGGAAATCGGTAAGCCAAATCGCCAAATCAGTTTTCGTTCGTTTAATTAACTTATAACCGACGCATATCGGTTTTAATTAAAGTTCAGATTGAATGAACTTCAAGTTTTGGGTTTTGAAACCGAAAAACATTCAAGCTTCAAATAATTCTGACTCCAATCATTTATACGATCCAGAACTGTCTCAAACACACTCCAAACCCTTTTCGTCGCGTTTTCAAGTCTTTTGAGCTCAAGAAAATTGTCGCCGGAATTCCCTGCAACTCTCGCCGGAAAACCGTGTTCAACATAAATCAGTAAGAATTTCCTCTCTTGCTGTTTCAATTTATGATTGGGTGACACTACCTAATAGAATTCCGTACAAAATTTTCATCATAGATTAAGGACTGTGCTTTGGATTCTTTTCGCGGAGATGAAAATTCTGGGGAAGTTTGGCGGAACCACGATTGTTGAACCCGGTAAACAATTTCAAATCGTGCATAATTCATGAACTGCCAGGTAGGTCAAATTTCTGAAAAGCTAATCTTAAGTTCTGTAGGGACAGGCTCTAAGGATTCACTAAAGGTGTTGCTGTTTTGGAAAGAGGCCAGTTGAGCAAGATAAGGACCATTCGGTGTAATGTTCAGCACTTGCCTAAACTGTTGCGGGGATTATGGTATCCATGATGTATTCACATATTATTTAAGATGTCTAGCCGATGAGTCCAGATGCCCTGAGTGAATAGAAAACCAGTTATAGAACCATTTAACGAGGATCGACATTAAAATCGAATGAAGATATACCTAATAAAGGTTAGTGGGACGCTTTAGAGTCCTAGTCATGGGAGTGAGTCACAGCGACAAAAGTCCCGATCGTTTTATAAAATCAGGTCGAATATTCTTTTAATTCAATAACACCTAATCGTGTAATTAGTATGTAGTTGTTGTATTAATATAGTTGTTAAGACATATAAGGATTTAAACATAAACAGCCGGTGGAGCTTGGTGAACACAATGTCAACATCATTACGCCTCGAGTGACCAGTCCAACATCCCGTTAATTTGACTTGAGTACCGTTGTGTCAAATGTATTAAGGACATCGGAATGACTAGTTGTATATAAGTTATGATACTTGAGAAGTCTAGATCTCATCGTGCGTTTGGTCACGAGAGTCATTGTTGAGATCGTGAGTTGGATAATGGAGGGTCAAAGTGTCCTATTAATTCCTCTGGTTCCTTTAACGAACTAAGAGCTCGACAATGTCCGAAATCCGGTATGCAACGATTCACGACGGTCAAAAGGTGCAAAATGTAAAAAATTTTAAGTTTTTTTTAACTAAATTTAAATTGATGTTGGAGTCGGGAGAACTCTGCTCTGGCCCCCGAGAAACAATACTTTAAAAGTAATTTGTTATAGGACAAGAAATAGCCAAAACATAACAAAATGGTATCTTAAACTGCTATCCACTTTAACATTAATCTTTTACTTAAAACCTGCTCATTTTAGTTTATTAATATTGTTCATAGTATTCATTCCCACTGGCACCTTCTTAACATCTTTTCCTCTCTGAATGTTCCTACTAAAGAGCATCAAATTTAGTTCCTTGCATTGTAGGAACCCTTTCAAGTGTTCCTACTCGTTTTTTCTATATTTATTAGCGGTGTTATTGGTCTAACGCTTTACTTTTGGTTAAACCATTATTGTGCACAATGTTCAAATGAAACATGGCTAGTGTCTAATGGTTGGCTGTTTCCTTAGCTCTTAAGAAATTTGTGTTGCTAAGTTATGTATTTAAAGTCATGCCAATTTGAACAATCCATAATCGATTTATTTGATGAACCTTTTTTTAATAGTGGTTGATATGTGGAACATGTCACAACGTTCGGCTCGTATTTCATTTGCCTTGAGTCGGTTATACAGTCGCAAGTTACTTGCTTACGTTTCTGGCTCCGTTTGATTAGACCTTGATGATCAAAGAGCTTTCGATTTACATTAATTAGCATAACCTCTGAGGTTTATCTTTCATATTGATTCCTTTGAGCGCACAGTTCAATTTATCATTTTCAATTCTTTGCATACAACGGTCTTATGATATGAACTTAATAAGTTTCATTGATGTAATTTATAATAGGATGTTGGTATGTCATGTATGTTAATCAGTTTTCAATGTATGGTTTAAACTTGTGTGACGGTTTAGTCCTTGTGATCATAAATGATTTTTATCATTTTAGGTAAATATTTACTATGATAGTTAAATAAAACATTTATTAAATTTTAAATCTATAATGTCAGTTTCAACATCGCTAAGACGTCTATGTTACACAAAACCCCATTTCGCACATGTAAGGTTAAACCATACTAAGGACCAAGACTTGTTACACAATAAAAACTATTTATTTTATAATTTAAGTAGGTAATTTTTATTAAATGAATCCCAAAATGTTTGAAAGCGTTGTGAAATGACCAATATTGACCTTCGTGCATAGTTTGGCATAAGGGTAAAATGTATTTGATTCTGCTGATATACACCAAATAATTATTTTCCGATGGATCTGTGAAACTATAACATTAAATTATATTCAAATTCCTTTTATACGGCATATAATTATCGAAATGCCCTTATGAGGCATAATTTCGTTTTAAAACCTTAACGGGCGTACAAATTGATATCTTAACTTATTTTAAGTATAATGGCATATAGAACTTGTCCATGAGTTATCCGGTTACCCGATATCGCTATTAAGCGCATAGTTACGTATATGTAACTATTTTACGGAAATTAACCGAAACGGGTTTAACCTTGTCATTTAAGTTTCAAAATCTAGAATGTTTATAGTTTACCCATATTATACAAGTCAAGTACTTGTCGGGATTAAATTACATTCTATCCGATCATCATTTAATCAAGCGTTATACGTAATGATCATGTACACTATTCGGTTTATAAGACCGTTAGTATTTAATTGGCCAGCTTATGCCATAATCCAGACCAGAGCCTTCCGGTAAATGCTATTGCACTTGGTACTTTTGTATACGGCTGAGTTAATTAAAAATAAAAGAAGGAGACTAGCTCAGGTAAATACTCTCGACTTATTTTCCCTATACGGGCTTGGATACGGTAAATTATTACCGCTTGGTCCAAAATCGGATCAATCGAATGCCCGCTTGTGGCTAGTAAACTCGCATATTTCGTTTTAATCAATTTGTTTGATAACTTAAATATTGGGGGTTAAATTACCATGTCCTGGATATCATGTGCTCAATACATTAGTTATTGGCCACGACCTTAGCACGGGGTGTAGGCATACACCTTTTGATGCTCATATGCAATGTTCCCAAGACATTGGGGATGACTCCTTCGTGAGTCCTGAGTGGTGTGTATTTAATCATGTCTCGGTTTCTGTACTGGGCCCTGTATGTATGGACAAACATGTGAATCTGATACAAGGTTGCAAGGTCAACTTTCCCAAGTTAATAAAAGATTTTGGTGCCGTTTGCACTTAAAACCATTTTAATGTTTTCAAAATGAGTCAGTTGGGTGTATTTACCAGCGTAAGCTGACGTATCGTCCAAAGGCTAAACTGCAGGTACAATACGAAATAGGCCGGAAGCTACTCGGTAGTGATAGGATCTTGCAAATCCTAAATCTGCCTAAAGTCTGTTTTGTATTCTTTCCATGTACATTTTATGATCCGCCTGTGGATCTTCTATTACAAGCTTGTATATTATTTTGTATTTTCAAACATTTCGTTTGTAATAGTAATTTTACTCCAAGACTTCCGTTGTGCCGTGTTTAATTGACTATGATGTTATCAACTGTTGTCACGATACTCCCCACCCCGGCCCACCAGTGTTTGGATTTCGGGGTTGGAAATCCGGGGTGTAACAACTGTCCATCCAACTGGACTGTGTGTCTAACCCGATTTTAACACAAGATTAATTCCTTTGAAACCCAGACTTTAGCTCGTCTTCTTCATTCAAATAACACAAAAGTGTGAAAACATGATTTTATTACCCTGGTTACAAGTTAAACCTTTTTACATCTACTAGTGCGATTAAACAACAGAATGGAAAGAGTTAAGTGTAGTGGCATACCGAAACCGAGATGTTCCCGATCTCCGATGATGATTCCGGCGACTTGTTATGCTTCCGGCGAAGGATTGTTGTTGATCAGAGGTTTGCAGAGAGTTTAAGTGAGTATGTGGTTGTTCTAATTGAGTTTCTAAAACCTCTATTTGTAGAGAAAGGCAGTAGTATGTTTTAATTTTTCGGTTTATGTCAAAAGTTTATGGCCGTGATGATAGCATAACTGATTTCGATGAATTGACTCAGTGATTGAGTCTAGTTGCCAATTAGAAACGGTTTAACGGATTGATTGTAAAGAAAACGGCAGTTGTGATGATTTCCCGAATTCAATCATGGCTGTTATAGGCGGGTTAATTAAAAAAGGATGACTTGGATAAGAAAGTTTAAAAGTTTTATTCGCTGGTCTTGTTCAGATGTTGTGTGTGTGCTGCAGTGGTGTGTTGTGTGTGTGACTTGAGTAGAGACCCGGGTTCGATCTGCGGTCCACTCTTTATATTGTTTTTAATTTAATAAGTTTAATATATATTTTAATTATTATTATTTATCTTTACTATTAATTATTTTATTAATATATTAAACAACTAACATAAGTTCAAACAAAAGATCATAACTTACACTTAATTACAAAACGGAGCGGGTTTTAGAACCTGTTTTTCGTCAGATGTTACAAGAATGTATGCAGCAGTTGCAGGCGAGGCCTTCTAACCTTTCTTCTTCCTCTTCAACATGCAAGGATGTAGACATATTATTTGAAGAATTTTGGAAGGTTTTTTGGAAAAAGTTGAATAACACTCAAGAAAAACATGAAGATCTTCTATGGAATCGAGAGGGAAATAAAGAAGGAATAGAGATAGTGAACCGTTTCTAGGGCTTCCATCGGATATTTAAACCCATTGCATTTAATGTGATGGGTAACCGTGCAAGCCTACTAGTTCCTCATAAAAGAAGCAAGAAAGATCATCAACAGTCATGCCCACACCCATTCAAGAACCAAAACCAAAACTTGAAGCTCAACCAGAACCACAAGTGCAGTCTGAGCCTGTTATTCGTGAATCAACATCATTTGTTCATCCACATACCTCAACCGTCACCATAGAGACTCCAAGAGGAAATCCAAGAGTCTCATTTGACACTAATCAATTCTTTATATTGTCTCCATCTACTGCATATCAAGAGAGAAATCTTGATCTTGTTCATGTAGATGTTCATGCTTTACAGGAAAGAGTATTCTAGCTAGAACAATAGTCTGTTGCTAAGAAATTGCTCATCAATGAAATACTTAATATTAAAGCTACCGAGAATAAGAAATAGAGAAACTAGAAGTCAATCTATGATACATGTTTGGTTTGCTAGTTAAGTTAATACAAAGACTATTACCTGATGAAGATAGAGGCAACAATGATAGGGAAGAGAACAATGACGGGGATGATAATAATCATAATGGTCAAGGACTTAGTGGATCAGGGAATCCAAGTAGAGGTGACCTAGAGTTTGATTTTAAAGGAGACATCAAAGGCAATTTAGATGATATCATTGAACTTGTCAAGCCTGCTAAAACAGAATCATTTAAGCCTACTGAAGCTTACATCTGAGAGTCCTACTAATGATAGACGACATGTTCATGAGAATGTTAATACAAGCCAAGCACTACGTGACTACTTTGTTGGTAAAAACTACGGAAAATCGTCTATAGGGCCAAGAGAGACATTGTACGTGCCTAACATTCGTCAGCAACATGATTATTTTAAAGAGCCAAAAGATCCTCCAGAGGCTTATGTGATTAATTTGGGAAAGAGCCATTACGGCCAAGTGGGTAATTGATTAGGAATAAGATCATGGCATATTAAGCATGTGAAGAATATGTAGATGGTTATCAAACAGAACAATGAACGTGAATATTACTTAAGTACGAAAGAACATTGAATCATGGAACATAATCAATCTTCAAGAGTTAAATGAAGCACCGTTCGGGAATCCATGAGGTGTGAAGAAGGCTTGGATTTCTTTGTTTTTCTTGATAAAGAAGTAAAGCAAGGATCTCCAAACATCAAGACTGTTGAGTCATATCTAAAGAAAGCTTCTTGGTGGGAGATGGTAAAACTGACAAGATTACAAATAATGTTATTTGGCCTCCTTTGAAGAAGCCTACACAAATTCCTGTTCTTCATCATTTTCCTGAAGGATGTCTTGACAAATTCAAGTTCTAGGTTATGGATCTCTACTTTGCTAAAGTTTGTATTGTTTGTGAAGACAAAACATATCCTAAAGATCTTATCAGGTTTGGTCAGAGAGAAATTGACATGCTATCGAAGAGTCAAATCAAGGCACCAAAAATATTTTAGCTTGCTACTAAAGAGTACACTTGAACGCTTCAACGTTTACCAGAATAAATGTAGGTCGGTTCTAAAGAATGGAAGAAATTGCCATCTAAAATTGATAGCATAACCCTAGGGGGAGATTGTAAGGTCAGATATATAGGTTTATGTATCAATTAAGTGTGCTCTCAGCTTGGTGTGTCCACATTGCAAACCAAGTCTTTACGATGGGCTAGTGTTATGTTGGGCTAGGCCATGTCAGCCAGATTTGCTAGGCTAGACTATATATTCATGTTATGATCATTAGTCTAGGGTTACCGGTTTTGCATAGTGTTTCCATGTATCCGATGGTTAAACAATAGAATCGTATGCTTTGGAAGATTTCGTTGTTCTTGAATCATATAAGTAATTGTTTCCACCAATTGTTTGTGTTTGCTTAATATTGTTATTGAAGATCCACTATTTCAAGACTTATAACAATAACAACCCCCTCCAGGATTCAAGTACTCAATTTCACACAAAACTCATTTAGTTAGATGGACACCACATATATACATGGTCTTGGGAATAAACAGTTAAGTGGTAATTGAAGATCATTTTTTTAAAAAAAATATTTAGTGCAATCCAATTACTGAATGCAAATAATAACTGACAGATATTGAAACATAAACAATTCGTTTAACTCAACACATCAAGTTTTTCTAGAACATTTAATAAAGAACAAATCCAAATATAAAACCAAACAAAGTTTTAATGATTAACCTACACTCACGGTTCATCCAGAGAAGATCATAAGAAAATTAATCGTGAACACTCATCACGTTTAACGCCGGCAACTCTAAAATCTTTTAAACCCTTCTTGATTTATGTGTAGCAGCAAAGGTGCCTTGGATCTCGTGCGACTCCAAAAACCCTTATAGTCATCTTGAATTGCGTATCGAGCAGCCAAGAAGGCTGCTCCTTCTGCCCTTGTCGTGCGAACCTTCTACATTGAACTTCGTATTCAGTTGTTCAAAATAGATGTCGTCAAAGCCTTTTATTCCCTCAATCTCTCCACCGACTTCCTTATGTGATTTAATAGGCCCAACATTTTCCCATAAATCCCTTTGTATTTTTCTTATGCACAACCAATTCAGCTACAAATTAATTATTGAAGTCCAGCTCTAGATTACAATGATTGCTAAACCAACTAATATTAATTTTTGTTGTGGACTTGTAATCTAAAGGTCCCGTATTTCCTTTGTTCATTTAATTTCTTTTGTTCTTTTCTCTATTGTGATGACTATAAATTCTCTTTAGTCCAAGACCCATAATTCAATCTAGCTTCTCACATTTGTAACATGTACTAGATTTCAGAAACAATTCAAATTCCCAATTAAATTTGATTTAATTCTATTAAAGTAGCATTAATGGTTCAATTATAATCATAACAGTCATTTCCTTTAGTTCTCTTCAACACATGTTATATATTGTGAAACAATTAATTATCCATTATTTTATTAGTTATTCATATCAGTACGATTTTCCTTAAAACCAATAAGATACAAAAACATATTAAAATAATACATTTTATACTAATATTGGTTCATTTAAGGTCTTTTGGTTCAGGGAATTCACAGGAATTAGAATTAATCCCATCTAAATTATTCTTGTTTCAAAAATTGAAGGAAACTGAATGTGATAAATTCCTCCAAATTCCCTTATTTGATCCATTTAGGATTCGCGTGTTGCGACACACATGTCAAACGGAAAAGAACAGACGATGTAAAAACGTTAACCCACACACGTAATATATATACACGCACACACATATATATATATAGGAAGGGATAATTTGAGAAAAAAAAACTTAATGTAAGAAGAAAAAGAACAAATTGCATAACAGTAAACAATAAATAGTGTATAACTCATTCCATTAATTATTCACTCTATAAATAATTAAACAAAAATATTTTATCCTACACATTCCGAAATTTATCTTACACACATCGAAATTTGTCCTACATATATCCTACACATATCGAACTTTATCATACACATGCCGAACTTTATCTTAAAATAACAAAAATTGTCCTTCACTATAAATTATATTGTTTTGAAAAAGTATATTTTAATAATTAGTTATAAGTTTAGTTTAGTTAATTAGTTTGGAGAATACAATCAACGAACTAATTTTGTTAATTTACCTATATGCCCTTACAAACAACATTAAATACATATATTAAATGGAGCATTTATATTGGTTTAAAATTTATTCTTTCTATTCTTACAGAAAATGTACTTCTTATTTAAACAGTCCACTATAGAGGGGTATATGTATGAGAAGGTTAACGTACAATAGCCCATTAACATGCAAAGCGAACGTGACTTGTGCGTATATATACATATTTTTACAATGAATTTTACACACGAACTCGGTTTTAATATTTATAAAAATGATTTATACCTAACATTAAAACACACACAAAAGGACAATTGTACCCTATCGTATATGTAGTAAAATATGGGTAAGAACCAGATGTCGATCCATGGACGTGGACAGACGCTTATGTACTAAACCGTCATTATTTATCTACCGGTAAAAAGATATGTGAAAGTGTTTTTACTAAAATTTTCTAAAAATATATTTTAAAACATATAAGACTCAAAATACAAAAATATAATTTCTTTTTCTTTTGTCTTGTTTTGTAAACAATCTAAGCATGTTATCAAACATGTCACAAAGGCACTTGATCAATTTTCCAATTATAAACACAACTAGTACCCCTTTCGGGAATCCTAACATGATAATTCTTCGGAAAGTTAACGCGATAAACACACTTTAACCACCTAAAATTATTCTTTAACGAGCTATTGATATATTTTAATGTGAATCTTTAAAAATAAGTTACTCATCGGTTAAGAGTTTTCTAACCTTACTTTATCAAGGAAAGCAATACCGATAAACCCCATACAACCACCGAGACAAGCATAACGTAGATGATATCACAAACTTATCCATTTTGCAAGTCTTAAACATAAATTTACCAAGTTGGTCATTTTGGCCAAAAATATTCAACAAAGATTATGACCCATGTTAAGAACCCGCAATAACACCATCTAACCCGTTAGAGCCCTTACGTGTAAGAAAGCATTCTTGATCAAAATCAGATTTGTCTTTTATTAAACCAATACTCATTTCTAGTTTCATGGTGTAAACATATTAATCAAGTTAACAGTTTACTAATAAATGATTAATTATGGGGTTTATTCAACTTATCCTAACTAACCATTTACTAATCATCCAAGATAAACAATCATAATCAAGAATCCAACATCAATGAACCAAGTTTGCCATATGATCATCAAGATTCAAACATGAACAAGTTTCCTGAGCTTCATTTTAATATGATAATAAATTAAACATTGATCATAAAACAAGTGTTTTCATAACATTCATAACAATATTACAAAAACATCAGCTCAATGCTTGCAAATGTGCTTAAAATGTATATTAAGAACAAGAAATCAAACCATAAACAAGCAAGGATTTGATGGATTGGATGAATGATAAGCTTCTTGCAACCTCGAGGCTTGAAACCGTCCTAACCAGAAAGCTCTGCACTATATGTGCACGGTCGTGCACATCAGCATGACGTCACTACAGGACATGGGCAGACAAGTGTGTAACATCCGTCAAAAACCGGATTTACCAAACCCGCTTTGTTTATTAACCAAACAACCAGTTAAAAATTTCGTTGCATATTTAATGCTCAAATTAATTTTAAACGATACATAATTAATAAGTATATTAGAATATAAAATTTATAATTGAAAATCTATTAAAAATAATGAAATAAAAATAAAATACTGATGCCGGGTTTCGAACCCGGGTCAGCCGAATGTTTCACAAAGACTTAACTCACACTCGCCCAACCACTCCGCCACTTGTGTTTCTTGTTGATTTATTGATTCAATTAATACATATAATAAAAGCTGAAGTCGAATTCGGTCACTCAGCGCCCAAATCATTCTCGCCGGAAATCCCGACGAATTCATCAAACATTGAAGTTTCTTTTGTCATAACGGATGCATTTACATCATCGCCGGTTATAACTGAAAAACGTTAATGTCCCTCATTCAAATCACCAAACCATAACCGAAAGATTTTGGAATTTGAAAACGAAAATGTAAATCAATCTGAATTATACATCATTCATCAGTTGAGCGCGAGTTTATCAAGATTACACTCTCCATTTCGCGCAGAAAAGCCTCGCCGCAGTCGCCGGAATTCTCTGTAAATTAACCAGAAATTTTCGCCGGAAAACCGAATTCATTCCATCCCGTCTGCTTACCCAAAAAATAAGATTTTAGAGCTCATACTGACATCACCCACACTCACCTTAAACCTCTGAAGAATCTCTGTCGCAAGAAATTTCACTCGCCGGAATTCTCTGCAAGTCGCCGGAAAACCGAGACTTTCATCTACACGGTAAATACCTCGACTTTTTCTGTTTTAACCCATTGTTAGATTATTACTAACATCAATCCCTCACCCAGAATCTATTCCAGACGACGTTGCCGGATTTTCTGTTTTCGTCGGAAAACTTATGGAATTTCCAGAAACTCGCTGTTAACCGGTATGATCATTTAAACCTACTGATAATGTTTACTCAGTAGTTCAATTTCACATCTAATCCATTCAAACTGTTAATCGATCCTAACAGCCGAAGTTCACAAAACAGAGCCGACGAATCCTTGCCGAAGTTCTGAAAAAGTCATCTGTTCGGTACATCCTCTCCCCAAACTTTCTCTGTCCATTGCATTTAAATCGTTGATATTGTCCGTTAATCAAATTAAACAAGAAACAGTTGGTTTAATCATTGTCTGTGTTTTGAACGAAGAAGACGAAGTCGTGTATGATATAAGATTAATTAAAATCGGTATTATAAACGGGTTAGACATACAGTCCAGCGGTGGACTGTGTGCAAACAATATGCATACGTCCCGAGTTCGATCCTTGACACACGCACACTCGCTGTAATAAAAATGTTTTTTTTAAACCGAACCGGATCCACACGCAGAATCATGTTAAGCATAATAAAAACCGGAATATTTACCAAGTTAGACACACAGTCCAGCGGTGGACTGTGTGCAAAACTAAACCACAGGTCCCGGGTTCGAGACCTGTGGAGAGCACCGAGTCGATACTATTAAGTCCTTTTTAAAATAAATGATTTTCGGATTAACTTAAATAGTGTATAAATATAATTAAAAACAGAAATATTTCGGGTTAGACACGTAGCTCAGTTGGTAGAGCTGCGTGCACGCGTACGGAGGTCACGGGTTCGAGTCTCACCCAGCGCACACATACAGACGACCGAACCGGTCAACGGTCAACGTCAAGTCAAAAAGTCAACATTTTTTTATTATTTTATTTATTTATTTAAATAAAAAATCAATTAAAAATACTTAAAAAATAACATTTTAAAGTTAGAAAATAGCCTTAAACTAACAAAAATATATCCAAAAATCCTATTAACATTGTTAATAAAATCCATTTATTTACCTTACTTTTTCGTTATTAATTAGGTTAGTTTTTCCTCGTCGATCAATCCTCTAAACTCGTGCGCATTCAACATTATCAACCGAACGCACCCAATGTGAGTGAATCTCTACAAATTCCCCGTTTTAATCACGTTTTTTTGGGTGTATCATGTGTCCTATTATTTATTTTATTTAAACTATTGTGCATCCATCATATCCATGAACAAATGTGTATTCAACATGTATCAACTGTTTGTGTGGTTATTGTTTAGATTAAATTTATCATTTTCAGTACATACATTATCATAGGCCGCCGCTCCCCATTATATTATGAGCGTTGAGCTGTTCCCCATTACATTATGAGCGTGAACCAGGCGTTGCCAACATACGATCGGCTCCGTTTGATTGAGCCTTGATCGCACATACATTATCATAGGCCGCCGCTCCCCATTACATTATGAGCGTTGAGCTGTTCCCCATTACATTATGAGCATGAACCAGGCGTTGCCAACATACGATCGGCTCCGTTTGATTGAGCCTTGATCGCACAGACATTTGTCATAGGCCGTCCGTTCCCCATTACATTATGAGTGTGAATGTGACGTTGCCAACATATACAGTTTCATTCATGTTATATATTCATTCAAGTTGATATGTTATTGTATGTTATTGTTTGTGGTTGTTTTGTTATTGTATGTTATTGTTTGTTGTTGTTTGTTATTGTATGCTATTGGTTTGTTATTGTATGCTATTTGTTTGTTATTGTATGTTTATTTACGTTTGTTCATATATGAATATTGCACAATTTTTCCATATTAAATACAATAAGAAATAAATAATAAATGTTTTCTAACAAGGTTCACTCGCCAACTTTTGTTGATCCAAAAAAAACCATTTTTACACATGATACAGGTGGAAAGGATGAAGCAAGGAACACATAGGAAAGTGCCTTAGAAGAAAAATAATGAAGTTTAGATAGATGTATAGAACATGTTGTATTTGTATGATTTGATTGTATGATCTCTTTTAAATTGTAATAATAAATATGAAATATTATAATAAATGTCATGAGCTTTGATGAAAACCCAATCATGCCCCGATCACCTTTTCCGCTACGGGTCGGGGTGTGACAAAGTGGACGTTTGGGCGGCAAAGTCTTCAGATGTGCATGGTCGTGCAATTGGGTCGCACGGCCGTGCGTGCCGAGAAATGAGCTGCACTGCCTCGCGCACGGTCAGTGCTTCCAAGATCGCAAGTCGAGCACGGTCGTGCCAATGGGTTGCACAGCCGTGCGTGAGCTGTAACTTCAAAAGAATCTGCAGAATTCATCCGGAACATTCGTTAATCCCACTTTTTCTCCAACTTTGTCTCTGGTACGTCGTTTTGACTGAAAATATAAAATTGACCGATTAACTACCTATACGACGATGTTTTAGCCAAAAACGTACAAAACGAGGGCAAAATGGGGAACTAAATTATGTATATTTTAACGTATATCAAACATCCTCACACTTCAACTTTTGTTTCTCCTCAAGCAAACTAGAAGTAAAAAACGCGGGCCTACGAAGGTCCCAAACGTCGTTACATAAATATCCGGCGGTTGTTTTTTCAAAAAGTCAACATCAAAGACCTCAAACCAAACAAGCAAATGCGAATATAAGAAAAGATAACTAAAAAGCAATGATTCTACTTCCGATCGACTTAACATGCAAATCCTCACATTGCTCACAATGTTCACACACACTCGGTTATATTTATGAGTCATACATGTAATGTATATGTGTAAAACACTCAATGCCAAGGCAATGAATCATGCAATATAATAATATTGTCAAAAGATCTAATCTCCACCAACTAACATGCGAAAAAGCATAAATCAAGAGGTCTTTGAGGGTTGTAATGATAGGCAATGGTTTTGGGTAGGAAATGGACATTTAAAAGTGGCTAAATGGTTAAAAGTCGGCGGTTATTTCTAACAAGCGTAAATGAATTACAATTATACATAAATAAAGCATAAACGGCCGATTATGACCATATCAAGCTAGTCAACGACATTTACATTCAGCATCTAAAATTGCTCCGATTTGATCCTCTTTCTTCTGTTTTGGTTGTTTTTTTATAATTAAAAACATTCGCAAGTTAGATAGTAACCATAACCGAGTTTTAACAAAAAAAAGTTAACCAATAAAAAGGCTCAATTTGGTTAAGTGGATTAAATGGGTGTAAACGGAAAAACATGGGAGATAGTCTCAACATAGTTTAACTAATGGAATGATGGTTGTTACGGAAATTAAACAAAGAAAAAAGACTAACACGAGAGGGGTATTCTTAGTGTCTCTATCACATTCATGCTCTTTTCACATATTCATGGCCTTGAAAAGTATACTAATGACAAGTTCTAAATCATATGAAACATTCGGCTCGCTCGTATTCCGAACAAAAACAAGCATAATAAGAATTGAAAGGCTAAAATATGCTCATGTAATTGAAGGAATGGGTATAAATGTAAAGATATGCATGCAAGTCTTTCTTTTGTTTGTCACGCTTTTAGTTGTCATTTCTTTTAAAAAGCAATTTAGCATGTCGATTTTAATCATATCTGATGATTTTTAAATGAAATACAACTGACCGTTTGTTTTAAAATTTTTTAGGACAAACAAAGTTACACAAGTTAAACCCCTCCCCACACTTGAATTTCACATTGTCCCCAATGTGAACCAAAAATTAGTTACACAATTATTAATAGCGAAACTGAAGTGTGAAAAAGGTGAATAATACTCCCCTCGAGTGGAAGAAGACTTGGAGATATTTGACGTGACCATTTTTTTTCTTTCCGACTATGTGTGCATTTCCATGTACCTGCAAAGCTTGTCCATCTAACCAAAACACACGCCACGCAATTGATCAAAATATTAGGTAAATAAAGATTCATCAAAAAGTTGAAAATTTAAATAACATAAATACTAATGAAGTGTTTCAAAACGTACTACATATCCGCGGGTTTTTTTAAAGAAAAGTAGTCAAAAAAGAAAAATCCCGAAAAGAGACAATAATAAACAATGACAATAAATAATGACACCAGCGGTTACGTAAGCTAAACTCTTCCCTCCTACTAGTCCTCCTCATCCTCTTGGCGGGCTCCAGATGGGCCCGCGTCATCATGTCTTGGGTTCCCTAATGGGAACTATGGAGGATCGCCAAAGTGTTTGGGAAGGCGTTGTATTGCCCTCCGAAAATGTAAGAGAATCCAGCGTGCATCTCTTCCCTCATGGTGTTCTGGTTCACCTGCATTTGCTGGAATTGCTGGTAGAACTCTGGGTATGAATGGATGCCATGTGGCCAATCCTGATGCGCCTGATACTCTTGCGGGTGCTGGTACTGGTACTGCTGTTGTTGCTGCTGGTCTGGTGGTGGTCCGATGAAAGCATCCCCGTGAGCATGTGCCTCGTGGGAATGCCCCATTTCGACATCCTCTTCTTCGTCAGATGGCAGCTGTGGGAGTGGGTCCCAAACTTCCCCACGTAGGCCTCTCAACCTTGGGTCATTTCTAGTGTCTACAATTAAGCCCATCACCCTTAGGGAACGAATGTCCACCTCACCCCATGAGTGGACCAGTCTACATTTTCAGTCAAAATCCCGATAGAGTGAGCGAGTTGGGTCACATATTCCCCACCGTGAATCTCGCTGCTCGCCGACCTCCCCGCGCTGTTCATAAAAAATTACGCCATACGGGCGGCGAGGTTGACGTGTACCCCATTCACTATGGAGTACAAGAATAGCAGGTCCGATGTGGGACAGTTCCAAGAACTGTCCATGTGCCCGCAAATAGTGTGGCTCATAACTTGGTGAAGAACCCTAAAAGTGGGTCCTTCAGCCTCGACGCTTTCGCTCTCCTAGCCTCATAAGGTAGCCCATCAGCCATGTGAGCCTAGAAGTCTGCTCTATCTTCATCGCTGTCGAACTTATAAATGTTGGTAAAAATCTCGAAGTTTATATCTTCGTCACTGTAAATGCCCAACTTTTTACCAAGCTTAGCCACGGACCATTTGTGCCATCTTCCCCCGAGCCTGAAGAATGATTTTTGCGTTTCTGAAATCTGGGTTCTCGCTTCTTGGTTTGTCGTATCCGTAGGAAGCAAAAAACTCTAGTGTTAGCTCAATGTAGACGGGTCGCTCTATATTTAGCAACCTCGCCATCGGGAGTGAAATCATCTTTTGAAGCCTTTCTGATTGGTTTAAGGCTTGCATTGCTTCCCAACTCAGCCTTCATGGTTCGCCAATCTGGCCTCGTCTGTTCCATAGAGTTTGTTGTCGATTAATACATGGCCGCTCTTTTTGTTTGTCGGCATCAAATTGCAAGAAAGGATGATCCATCTGTATACAGTCAAGCAACAAAAATCAGACCAGACCTAAAAGATTTCGATCCCGGCACCAGAACAGCATTTTTGGAACATTTATTTGTTGTTTTCAGGTGGCGCACGGCCGTGCGGACCAGGTGCACGGCCGTGCGGATCCAAATCAAGATGTCGAATTCACTGCAGCGATTCAAACCCGCAAGGCCGTGCGGATGAGGCGCACGGTCGTGCATTGTCTGCATTTTCCAAAAATTGGTTCCATTCACTGATTTCGGCCGTTTAATCACAAATCAAGGTGCTATTCTCAGTGAATGGAACAAGGGTTCATGATTGGGTTTTTAATTTTCCCAATGACTCAAGAAATAAGGTTTTATTGGCATTTATGAAGAGAAACCCCAAAATTTCTTAGCAAGAACCCTAATCTACAACTAAAACTAAGATGTAAAACGTAAAGGGATTCATACCTTGATTGAAGATTACACGAGATTCTTGCAAAAAGTGATTATTTTAAGAGAGTGCGGGCGTAGGAACGGCAGTGCGGCTAGGGTTGCGAGTGAGACTTGTTTTTTCTGAAACATGCATATTTATACACGCTGTAGAACTGTCAGAAAAGTTGCGCATGGTCGTGCGCAGATGTGCACGGTCGTGCGGATTCCAAATTGCAACACCTTGGTTCATGGTTCTCGGGTCGCACGATCGTGCAGATTGGCCGCACAGTAGTGCGTGTCCGAGAAGTCAACCCGCACGGTCGTTCCTTGAAGATGCAGATCTGAGGTGCACGGCCGTGCGGATCAGTTGCACGGCCGTGCGGCATCTGGCATTCTGCAGATTTTGATCAGAATGCACCCAGCTCTGTTTTTCGACAAAAATCACCAACTTTCCAAGTTTTTAGCTGTTGGAACATCGTCTCAACTTCAGAACTTTCCAAGGCATGAATCAAAACAGTAAAAACCTACAACTTACCGAAAAATGAACAAAACGCGAAAGAAAGACTAAAAACTAAAATAATTACATATTTACCCTTGGCGTGCTAATCAGGCCCGCTAAATTTATTCTTCGGCGAGTCGTTAGCTAGACTCTCCTCCCCACACTTATTAAGCGTGCGGGCGTGGAGTTCGATAACCTCCACCGCCGAGTTAAGCGGTCCGTTAACATAAAGCTTTAATCTGTGACCGTTGACTTTGAACGTTACCCCATTCGAATCCTCGATGACGATAGTACCGTATGGGAATACTTCCTTGACTGTGTACGGCCCCGTCCATCGGGATTTCAACTTACCGGGGAACAACCTAAGCCTCGAGTTGAACAACAATACGAGATCTCCTACTTGGAACTCCTTATGATCTTTCAAGCGCTTATCATGTAGTCTTTTAATGCGCTCTTTATATAAGCAAGAGTTCTCGTAGGCGTGATTTCTTAATTCGTCAAGCTCATGGATCTGCAAGAAGCAAGCCTCACCGCCGCTCTTCAAATCCAAGTTTGTAGTCTTTAACGCCCACCACGCCTTATGCTCCAACTCGAATGGCAAATGACACGCTTTCCCGTAGACTAACCTATACAGAGTAGTCCCCATAGGCGTTTTTTACGCGGTTAGAAAAGCCCAAAGCACGTCATCCAGCTTGTCTGACCAATCCTTGCGGTTCTGACCCACCGACCACTCAAGGATCCTCTTCAGTCCCCGGTTCGTGACCTCTACCTGCCCGCTCATTTGGGGATGGTATGGTGTGGCTAGTCTTTGATGAACACCATATCGAGACAGGGCTTTTTCTAGTTGCGCATTGCAAAAATGCATTCCACGGTCACTAATAAGTGCCTTCGGGGCACCAAACCGGGCAAACAAGCTTTTCAAGAACCTCACGACTACCCTGGCATCATTCGTGGGTAAGGCTTGCGCCTCGGCCCATTTTGACACGTAGTCCACAGCTACCAAGATATACTTATTACCGCGTGAGGATGGGAATGGGCCCATGAAGTCGATGCCCCACACATCAAATACTTCACAGACCTGGATCGAATTCTGAGGCATTTCGTTCCGCTCGGATAGATTTGATGCCCTCTGGCATGCATCGCATGCTCTCACCAACTTCTGTGCATCATGAAAAATTGTAGGCCAATAAAAACCGGCATCTAACACCTTCTTCGCGGTGTAGTTGGCTTCGTTGTGACCTCCGGTAGGCCCTTCATGACATTGGCGCAGAATGTCGGCTGCCTCCTCTCCAAACACACATCTACGAATCACGTGATCCGCTCCAACTCGAAATAAGAATGGGTCATCCCAAATATAAAGTTTAAGGTCTGCAAAGAACTTCCTTTTTTGTTGATGTGCTAATCCTTTGACAAGGATTGCACATGCTAGATGGTTCGCGAAGCCAGCAAACCAGGGCGATTCATCTCTTACTTCCACACTCATGAGGAACTCGTGGGGGAAATTTTCATTTATTGGTTCCTTCCACGTATCCTCAGAATCTCCGCGCTCGAGTTTCGAGAGATGAATCGGCGGCAACGTTCAGCGCACCCTACTTATCTTGAATCTCAATATCGAATTCTTGCAGCAACAAAATCCATCTAATCAAACGTGGTTTTGCGTCCTGTTTGCTGAAAAGATATCGAATAGCAGCGTGATCCGTGTATACAATAGTCCTGGACAGCACAAGGTATGATCTAAACTTATCAAACGCGAAAACTACCGCCAAAAGCTCTTCTCCATGGTAGTGTAGTTCTCTTGCGCATCGTGCAAGGTCTTACTGGCGTAGTATATTGGATGAAAGTGCCTTTCCTTTCGCTGTCCCAAGACTGCCCCTATCGCGAAATCGGCGGCGTCGTACATAATCTCAAATGGCAACGCCCAATCTGGTGCTACCAAATAGGGGCTTCGACTAGGCTTTGCTTTAACAAATTGAATGCCATCAAGCATTCATCCGAAAACACAAACGGAGCATCCTTTGCCAACAAACTCCAACAAACGGGTCATGGGTCTCGCGATTTTTGAAAAATCTTTAATGAATCTCCTGTAGAACCCAGCATGACCAAGGAAACTCCTAATTGCTCCAATTGAGGTAGGGGTGGAAGTTTAGAAATGACGTCCACTTTGGCTGGATCAACCTCTAACCCCGCTTGCGAGATCCTGTGCCCGAGAACTATCCCTCCTTTCACCATGAAGTGACATTTCTCCCAGTTGAGCACAAGATTAGTCTCTTCACACCTCATCAACATCTTTTTCAAATTTTTCAGACAATGATCAAAGGAACTCCCAAAAACAGAAAAATCATCCATGAACACTTCCATGGAGTCTTCAATCATGTCATGAAAAATGGCAACCATGCAGCGCTGAAATATCGTCGGTGCATTGCACAACCCAAAAGGCATACGCCGATAGGCGAATGTGCCAAAGGGGCAGGTAAAAGTAGTCTTCTCCTGATCCTCAGGAGCGATCGGAATTTGAAAATAACCCGTGAACCCATCCAGATGACAATAAAATGACTTCCCCTACAGACGTTCCAACATTTGATCGATGAATGGAAGCGGGAAGTGGTCCTTGCAGGTGGCGTCATTAAGTTTGCGGTAGTCGATGCAAACTCGCCATCCGGTGATGGTACAAGTCGGAATAAACTCATTCCTGTCATTTGAGACTACAGTTATGCCTCCTTTCTTGGGCACCACTTGCACAGGGCTCACCCACACTGAATCAGAGATATGATATATTAACCCTGCATCTAGTAACTTAATCACCTCTTTCTTCACGACGTCTTGCATATTAGGGTTTAACCGCCTCTGAGGTTGCGCACACGACTTGTAGTCATCCTCCATCAGAATTTTATGAGTGCAAAAGGAAGGATTGATGCCTTTGATATCCATAATCTTCCACGCCATGGCTTTCTTATGAAGTTTTAGAACCTTGAGAAGTTTTCTCTTTTCCTCTTCCTCTAAGATGATGAAATGATGACCGGAAGACGACACTCCTCGTCCAGAAATGCATACTCGAGATGTGGTGGGAGTTTTTTCAACTCCAATGATGGCGGATCCTCAACTGAAGGCTTCGAATTTCCTTAAACTTCACAATCAATCTCCACAAATCTACCCGGACACTGGGAACCATCATCACCGATTTGACAAACCGGCTGCTCAAGTCTGTGTGTGTCCGAATCGATCTCCTCAATCGTGCCTTGGAAATGAGAGCTCACAAAGGTATCGACAATGTTGACATAATTGAGCGTATCATCTTAACTTTGCAGATGCTGCATCGACTGTTTAATGTCGAAGGTCACATGCTCATCATTAACCCGGAGCGCGATTTGGCCAGCGGCTACATCTACGATCGTCCTCGCGGTATTGAGAAACGGGCGTCCGAGTATCAAAGGCACCTTTGAGTCTTCATCCATATCCAGAATAACAAAATCTACAGGAAACACGAATTTGTCGATCTTAACAAGCATAGTTTCAACAAATCCGCACGGATATTTGATTGAATGATCAGCAAGTCGAATACTCATCCTCGTAGGTGACGGCTCACCTAGATCTAGTTTAGCAAAAACCTTATACGGCATAAGGTTTATGCTTGCTCCCAAATCAACCAATGTGTGGCTGACAGACATGTTGCCTATAAGACAAGGAAGGGTGAAACTGCCCGGATCTCCCATCTTCTCAAGTAAACGATTTTGGAGAATAGCCGAGCAGTTCTCATTCATTAAAACACAAGACATGTCCTCGAGCTTTTGCTTGTTTGTGAGGATGTCCTTCAGAAACTCCGTGTATGTAGGCATTTGAGCCAATGCTTCAACAAATGGTATGTTTATATGCAATTGTTTGAACATCTCAAGAAACTTACCATATTGTTCTTCGTTCCTTTGCTTCTTTAGTCTGCCCGGGTACGAAACTGGAGGTGTATAATCTGTAACTGGCTTCTGGAGCTGTGCTTTACTTGCTGGGACTCGCCTAGCGTGCACCTCGTTCGAAGCGTCAGTATAGACCATCTCAGTGATCGGTGGTGAGTCCGATATGTCAGGTCCCGTTGCTTTACCACTCCTCGTCATCACTGCATTAACATGCCCTCTTGGGTTTGGCTCTGTATTGCCCGGAAGACCGCCCTTGAGCTCGCTCAGATAACATCTTAGCCAACTGGCCTACTTGATTCTCAATGGCCTGAATGGAGGCCTTCTGACTCCTCATCTCCCCTTCATGGGCCATGAAACGCTCCTCGTGCTGCTGATAACGCTTTTCAGCTAATTGATTCGCACTGTTCGAGTTGCTTAAAAGTTGTGCCATCATTTCCTCAAGCTTAGAGTTATTTTGAGGGGCTTGTTGCTGGGAACTGCTCCCGGCACCCTGATTATGATACATATTCGAATACGGCTGGTAGGGATGACTTTGAGACTGAAAATATTGACTGTAGGATTGCTGTGGCGCGGGAGCGTGCTGAGTATACCCGAGTGGGTTTTGGTTACCTAAACCACCCTTCCACCCAAAGTTTGGGTGATTCTTCCATCCCGGATTGTACGTGTTACTATAGGGGTTATTTTGGGGTCTAGTTTGATTTCCCAGATAATCCACCTCCTCGTGGCCTGTAAACATAACACCCTGCTCGCACATACCTGGATCGTGTGAAATTCCACATTGCTCACATGAAGATTGAACCCGCGAAACATTATGAGCTTGATCGATTTTTGTAGTAAGGGCTCCAATCTGAGCAGTAAGGGCCATATATGTATCAGCAGCATGAACCCCTGAACGAGGTGATGTCCTAGCTCTCTCTTCGGCTTGACGAGAACTCGACTTCAAAGCAGCTTTCTCGATAATCACGTAGGCTTCATTTGGCGTCTTCGTTCCAAGATCTCCCCCTGCATACACGTCCAAACGCTCCTACGAATCATAGTTGAGTCCTTGGTAGAAAGTTAATACCAGTTGTCTTTTGGAAAAACCATAATGTGGGACATCATTAAGAAGATCTCTAAACCTTTCCCAAGCAGCGCGTAAGGACTCTCCATCATCCTGTCGAAATGTCATGATACGGTTCTTTAACTTAGCTGTTTTATCCGGAGGGAAGTACTTCTGCATAAACAGCTCTGCCATTTCATTGCAGGTAGTAATGGATCTTGCAGGAAGTGATAAAAGCCAAACTCGGGCTTTGTCTCGCAAAGAGAATGAAAAGAGCCGCAATCAGATTGCATCGTCAGAAACGTCTCGAATCTTGAAAGTAGAGCAAACCTCAAGAAATGCGGCAATGTGTCGACCTGGGTCCTCGTGATCCTTTCCATAAAACTGCACCGAATTTTGCAACATGTTAATGATGCTGGATTTGATCTTGAAATTCGGCGCCACCATAGTAGGTCGGGCGATACTAGGCTGCAGGCCTTTGCCTCCCGGACGGCCGGTCTCATTCAACGACCGGTTGTCGTCTGCCATGCTGCTCCCCCCTTCGACCTCTGAGTATTCACTCTCAGCAGGTATCTCTGGCTCGTTTACTATAGCTAAGATAGTTGTGCAACAATACGAGACTTTTCTTGAAGTCTCCTACTCCTCCTTAGGTCACGTTCTTGTTCGTCAGATGGCTCAGCAGCAGGGGGCATGGGGGTTGAGAACATCAACCTGTAAGGAAGGGATAAGCACATCCCGAAACGATTAAATAAAATATAATACGATATAATATCAAATCATAATTAATTAATTAATAATAATAATATATATCATTATTTTTTTTAAATGGCCAATCAATTTATTTTCGAATTTAGGCATGCAAATAAATAATAATCTTGAAAAAATATATACATACAAACAATTAAACAAATAAGTAATTATAAAAAAATATTCACAGGCATGTACACCGGTAAAGAAGTGACTCGAATCGTTCCAAAGGTTAGCCACGTCCCTGGCAACGGCGCCAAAAACTTAACGTGTGCGTATATATACATATTTTTACAATGAATTTTACACACGAACTCGGTTTTAATATTTATAAAAATGATTTATACCTTAACATTAAAACACACACAAAAGGACAAGTGTATCCTATCGTATATGTAGTAAAGTATGGGTAAGAACCAATTGTCGATCCATGGACGCGGGCAGGCGCTTATGTACTAAACCGTCGTCATTTATCTACCGGTAAAAAGATATGTGAAAGAGTTTTTACTAAAATTTTCTAAAAATATATTTTAAAACATATAAGACTCCAAATACAAAAATATAATTTATTTTTCTTTTATCTTGTTTTACAAACAATCTAAGCATGTTATCAAAAATGTCATAAAGGCACTTGATCAATTTTCCAATTATAAAGACAACTAGTACCCCTTTCGGAATCCTAACATGATAATTCTTCAGAAAGTAACGCGATAAAGCACCTAAAATTATTCTTTAACGAGCTATTGATATATTTTCATGTGAATCTTTAAAAATAAGTTAGTCATCTGTTAAGATTTTTCTAACCTCACTTTATCAAGGAAAACAATACCGATAAACACAATACAACCACCGAGACAAGCATAACGTAGATGATATCAAAAACTTATCCATTTTGAAAGTCTTAAAGATAAATTTACCAAGTTGGTCATTTTGGCCAAAAATACTCAACAAAGATTATGACCCATGTTAAGAACCCGCAATAACACCATCTAACCCGTTAGAGCCCTTACGTGTAAGAAAGCATTCTTGATCAAAATCATATTTATCTTTTATTAAACCAATACCCATTTCTAGTTTCATGGTGTAAACATATTAATCAAGTTAACAGTTTATTAATAAATGATTAATTACGGGGTTTATTCAGCTTATCCTGACTAACCATTCACTAATCATCCAAGATAAACAATCATAATCAAGAATCCAACATCAATGAACCAAATTTGTCATATGATCATCAAGATTCAAACATGAACAAGTTGCCTGAGCTTCATTTTAATATGATAATAAACTAAATATTGATCATAAAACAAGTGTTTTCATAACATTCATGTCACACCCTGACCCGCAGCGGAAAAGGTGATCGGGGCATGATTGGGTTTTCATCAAAGCTCATGACATTTATTATTACAATTTAAAGGAGATCATACAATCATATCATACAAGTTCAACATGTTCTATACATCTTTCTAGGCTTCATTATTTTTCTTCTAAGGCACTTTCCTATGTGTTCCTTGCTTCATCCTGTCCACCTGTATCATGTGTAAAAATGGTTTTTGGATCAACAAAAGTTGGCGAGTGAATCCTATTAAAACATTTAAACGTGTTTATTGAATTGATTATAAAATAAAGTGCATAACCACATATGAGTAAATGTAAATGTAAATATATTCACAAAACACTTAATATTAAATATTGCACACACATACAACAATAGATTGTTTTGAGGCACGCGTTGTTCAACTCGTCTCCCACGAGGAACTGATGGGCCTAATGAATGAGTTTTGAGGCACGCGTTGTTCTACGAACTGATGGGCCTAATGAATGAGTTTTAAGGCACGCGTTGTTCAACTCGTCTCCCACGAGGAACTGATGGGCCTAACAAATAATTTGCATACAACTTGACAATATGTAATACATAACAACAAACAATATTTACATTCTAAGTTTAGATCATATATGGTATAGCACGAATTTGAATAAACGAATTAGTTTAAGCGACACATGATACACCCCAAAACATGAATAAAAAGGGGAATTTGTAAGAATTCACTCACATTGGGTGCGTTCGTTTGATGATGTTGAATGCGCACGAGTTTGGAGTGTTGATCGACGAGGAATAACTAACCTAAATAATACGAAAACGTACGGTAAATAAGTGGATTTTATTAACAATTTTAATAGGGTTTTTAGATTTATTTTTGTGAGTTTAAGGTTATTTTCTAACTTTAAAAACATTATTTTTAAGTATTTTTAATTGATTTTTAAATTAAATAAATAAATAAAAATATAAAAAATATGTTGACTTTTTGGGTTGACCATCAACCATTGACCGTTGACTGTTTGACTGTGACTGTTGACTGTTTGACCGGTTCAATCGTGTGTATGTATGCGCTGGGTGAGGCTCGAACCCGAGACCTCCCGTACGCATGCACGCAGCTCTACCAACTGAGCTACATGTCTAACCCGAAATATTTCTGTTTTTAATTATCTTTATACACTATTTAATTTAATCCGAAATCATTTATTTTAAAAATGATTTAATTATATCAGACCGGTGCCCTCAACAGGTCTCGAACCCGGGACCTGTGGTTTAGTGTTGCACACAGTCCACCGCTGGACTGTGTGTCTAACCTGGTTAATATACTGATTTTTATTAAACTTAACATCTCTCTGAGAGTTGATCTGGTTCAGTTTAAAAAGGAAACATTTTTATTACAGAGAATGAGATTATGTCAAGGGTCGAACTCGAGACGTGTGTTAGTTGTTTGCACACAGTCCACCGCTGGACTGTGTGTCTAACCCGTTTATATAACTTGTTCTATATTACATATATACACAATCCAAAACTTCATCTTCTTCGTAAACATTACCCATAAACCAAATCCCGACTGTTTCGATAAATTAATCAATTTCTTTAGTAAATTGTAATTAACTACATATGAGATTAATAAAAATGAGAGAGATTAGGTGTAAGATATACCGACAGAGATCCCTGTTTCGCCGGCGAGATTCCGATGACAGCAGGTTATTCCGGCGACGTGTATCTTACGGCAGAGGATCTTCAGGAAGTTTGAGGTGAGTGTGGGTGACTTCGGTATGAGCTCTAGTTGTTCTGTTTTTAGAGTAAGGCACAGTGATGAAATGGGTTCGGTTTTCCGGCGGGTTGAAGAAAGTTTCCGGCGAGTTGTTCTTGCCGATTAGGGACTTGTAGGGAGGTTAGCGAGTGTGTTGAGAGTTGATTCGAGTGAATAAGCGAGTTGGGTTTTCCTGACTGAAGGTATTTTTAAGTATATGTGATTTCAAGTTTTCGGTTATGAAATTCACGGTTCATGAATGAAATTGAATCGAGTTGTCGGTTATAACCGACTTTTTACTTGCTTGATTCCGGAGTCAAAGGAAACCGTCGTAATTTCGCGTATTTTCCGGCGTCTGCAGATTTGGGCGCGCTGGTTTTGAGTTTCGAGTTTTTTTATTAAGTATTAATTGTTTCAGTATTATCAACAAATAACACAAGTGGCGGAGTGGTGTGTTGTGTGTGAGTTAAGTCTTGGAGGTTTTATCCGGCTGACCCGGGTTCGAAACCCGACATCAGCAAATTATTTTTATTTCATTATTTATTATAAATTTTCAATTATAGATTTTAAATTCTAATATATTTATTAATTATGTATTGTATAAAATTAATTTGAGCATTAAATACGCAACGAAATTTTTAACTGGATGTTCGGTTAATAAACGAAGCGGGTTTGGTTAACCCGGTTTTCTTTTTTCTTTTTGACGGATGTTACAGTATCCCCTACTTTTAGAAATTTCGTCCCGAAATTTAAGTAGTGGCATGTTTGACTCAAAAGGATGGTGTTTTAATTTGACAATTACATACTTAGAAGGGAGTAAGAGTTTAAATTTTGTTTGAGGCGGTAACGTTCCTTGTAAGGGTTGAATACCCTGCTACAGGAATCGCTTTTTGTTGCCTACGATAAAGAATATTGATAAACAGAGTTGATTGACTAAGTGTGATTTTATGCATATGAGTTTTGATACGTTTTGAAAGATAAGGTTATACCCTAAAACAAAACTTCTACTACTAAAACCTTCATGGAACTTCTCATAACCGCCTGACAATGCCTCTGATCCTTTGGCAAGAATACTTATATATAGAAAGTACCAGCGGCGTATCCACCATATTCTTGTCAAATTTTCATTGGTTTTATCAGTAAGTTATGATTGGTTCTATGATGTGACTCTAGAACATAAACAAACACAACAACCAAAGCCTGAGTCCTAATTCTGATAGTATACATGTTTGAATGGTGACAGTACCTCTCTCGTTTGTTATGACGGAGAGGTTAGTCTATGTAGAAATGGAACACAATCCAACTTCTTTAAATGATGAGATGATATGAATGCTAAATCAGTGAGTATAAAACAAACTTCAACCAAGACATTACTAAATCCTACATGGAACTTCTCATAACCGCCTGACAATGCCTCTGATCCTTTGGCAAGAATACTTATATATAGGAAGTACCAGCGGCGTATCCACCATATTCTTGTCAAATTTTCATTGGTTTTATCAGTAAGTTATGATTAGTCCTATGTGACTCTAAAACATAAAACAAACACCACAACCAAAGCTTGAGTCTTAATTCTGATAGTATACATTTGAATGATGACAGTACCTCTCTCGTTTGTTATTATGGAGAGGTTAGTCTATGTAGAAACAGACACAACCCAACTTCTTTAAATGATGAGACTGAGATTCGTCGTGCGGTATGATGATATGAATGTTAATTCAATGAGTATAAAACAAAACTGAAATAGTAATTCGCATTAAGATTTTTGGATAAATTTCCAATTTATAACTGAGATACGTGAAAATTGAGATAACATAAAGAAAAACATAAAAACTAAGCAGTTGGAGTTGAATCTTGATTTTTGGTTAAGGAGACTAGTTGGGTGGTTCGTTTGGGACGTCATTATCTTCAACAGGATTGGCGTTGATGTTGTAAACTCTTCCTCTTGCTGGTGGCCTAGTGATTAGGTTTCCTTGATTTGCTTGGTTAACTGGGTTTGCTTGAGCTTGGGCGTTTATGATGTTAACCAATCGAGGGCACGTGTTTCTAAAGTGGGTAGGGTCGCCACAATTGAAACAAGCTCGAACATATGGGAACATGGGGTATTGGGGTTCTTGATATGTTTGGATCATGTTTTGAGTAGGGGGTGAGGTTGGGTTTTGAGAGGTGCGACAAACCTTGCTCAAATGACCATAGCGTCCATAATTCGCACATAGTCGACAAGGTAAGGTAGATGGATGGTGATAAAAATAGGTGTTACATTGAGGGTGAGGTCCAAGGTAAGGTTTCTTATTTGGGTAAGTTGAGTTGGGTGCTACTTGAGTGATTGGGATAGCTTGGAGGGGTACGGCTTGTGGGGCTGGTTGATTGCGTTGGGTGACAGCGAAAAGTTGCCCATCTCGTTTTCTCTTAGAAATGGGTTGAGAAGGGGATTCGGTTTGGGTGGAGTTTGAGGTTTCAGTTGATGCTTTATCCTTCTTCTTCTCCTCCTTGAAGTCCTTATTTCGTATGCGGTTCTCGGTGAGCTCTGTAGCTAACTCCATTGCTGCTTCCAAAGTTGAAGGTGTGGTACTTATTACAGAGTCTTGAGTTTTTGAAGGAAGACCTCGAATGTAGTGCTCGATCAAACGGTAAAGAGGAGTGAACAAGTTGGGAACCATTTGATTTAACTCAAGGAATCTCTTGTTGTATGTGGTGTGGTCGCCTTCCTTTTGTTTCAAAGAATAGAACTCGTCCTCCAATTTCTTGATTTCACTTCTTGGGCAAAACCGTCTTGTCATGATTTCCTTCAACTCTTCCCAAGTCAAAGTCATAGCATCTTCAACACCTCGTTTGGCCTTCTCTGTATTCCACCATGTAAGTGCTATTCCAAGTAAACGACCAGTAGCATATCGCACTTTGCGATCATCGGGGCAATCGCAATTTAGAAAAGTGTTTTCCATTTCTTCAAACCAATGGAGGAGAGCGGTGACACCTTCAGTCCCTTCGTATTTTGGAGGGTCGCAGGATTTGAAATGCTTGAAGGTGCATTTAGTGGTAATTGGGGGAGGGTTAACAACATTTTGATCTTCTTGATTGACGGGATTAGCGGTAAGGGCTTGTTGAACTTGAACTACAATGTTGGGTATTACGGCAGCCATTTGTTGAGCGATTTGGGCAGCCATGCGCTCGCGGGCTTTTCCTGATCTTACCTTCCTACGAGCGGAATTAGAAGACATCTACAAGGAATACATATCAAGAGTATGAGTTGGACGTTTTAGGGGTCATGTGTCGTATTTAGGAATGAACATTCATAAAATAAATATAGAATAATAAATCTACTACATCCATAGGATGTCTTGGGCTTTGCTCGTAATTGGGCCTTGCATGCCACCATACTTCACCTTCGTAATCTTGTGGGCCCCCATGATTACCGGGTTTTTCATATGGTTCGCATGTGTTAGCCTGGTTACGTACACTAAAACAGAAAGAAAATCGAGAAATATGTATGTAACGTATGATATTCGGAATGTATCCAGGTGTGGACACGGTGACACCTCAAAGTGGGGTTAGTTCGAACGACGTTTGGTGTGGCATGCTTTGGCCTAATAGGTCCTTCGTACTCTCATCGTTGGTCCCCAGGTAGGCAAACTGGTCCGTTATATTGGATTTATACGAATGCCAACCTAGACAGGACGTTCCGACTACCGGTACTTGTACCCTTATAGTTACTACATGCCCGTCGTAGAACTCACTTTGATGAGATTTGAAAAATGACAAATGCGACAAAATCTTGAATAACGGAAGTATGAAGATGATTTGAATATGTGAACATTGAAATATGTATGATGAATGTGTATGTAATTATGTATGTTTGACTGTAAGTATAATTCACTATGTATCACAAAATGTAATATTGGAAGTGTTTGCATGCATTTGTGTATGTAATAAATATGAAAGAAATAAACATCATGAGTTTGCATGTAACCACATAAACAATTAAAAATCTAATCAACTATAGTATAGGCTCTAAGGGTCTAATAACCTATCCTATATCCCTATAGTCAAAAGCTCTGATACCAATCTGTCACACCCCGACCCGTAGCGGAAAAGGTGATCGGGGCATGATTGGGTTTTCATCAAAGCTCATGACATTTATTATAATGTTTCATATTTATTATTACAATTTAAAGGAGATCATACAATCATATCATATAAGTTCAACATGTTCTATACATCTTTCTAGGCTTCATTATTTTTCTTCTAAGGCACTTTCCTATGTGTTCCTTGCTTCATCCTGTCCACCTGTATCATGTGTAAAAATGGTTTTTGGATCAAAAAAAAGTTGGCGAGTGAATCCTATTAAAACATTTAAACGTGTTTATTGAATTGATTATAAAATAAAGTGCATAACCACATATGAGTAAATGTAAATGTAAATATATTCACAAAACACTTAATATTAAATATTGCACACACATACAACAATAGATTGTTTTGAGGCACGCGTTGTTCAACTCGTCTCCCACGAGGAACTGATGGGCCTAATGAATGAGTTTTGAGGCACGCGTTGTTCTACGAACTGATGGGCCTAATGAATGAGTTTTAAGGCACGCGTTGTTCAACTCGTCTCCCACGAGGAACTGATGGGCCTAACAAATAATTTGCATACAACTTGACAATATGTAATACATAACAACAAACAATATTTACATTCTAAGTTTAGATCATAATATGGTATAGCACGAGTTTGAATAAACGAATTAGTTTAAGCGACACATGATACACCCCAAAACATGAATAAAAAGGGGAATTTGTAAGAATTCACTCACATTGGGTGCGTTGTTTGATGATGTTGAATGCGCACGAGTTTGGAGTGTCGATCGACGAGGAATAACTAACCTAAATAATACGGAAACGTACGGTAAATAAGTGGATTTATTAACAATTTTAATAGGGTTTTTAGATTTATTTTTGTGAGTTTAAGGTTATTTTCTAACTTTAAAAACATTATTTTTAAGTATTTTTAATTGATTTTTAAATTAAATAAATAAATAAAAATATAAAAAAAATGTTGACTTTTTGGGTTGACCATTGACCGTTGACTGTTTGACTGTGACTGTTGACTGTTTGACCGGTTCGATCGTGTGTATGTATGCGCTGGGTGAGGCTCGAACCCGAGACCTCCCGTACGCGTGCACGCAGCTCTACCAACTGAGCTACGTGTCTAACCCGAAATATTTCTGTTTTTAATTATCTTTATACACTATATAATTTAATCCGAAATCATTTATTTTAAAAAGGATTTAATTATATCACACCGGTGCCCTCAACAGGTCTCGAACCCGGGACCTGTGGTTTAGTGTTGCACACAGTCCACCGCTGGACTGTGTGTCTAACCTGGTTAATATACTGATTTTTATTAAACTTAACATCTCTATGCGAGTTGATCCGGTTCAGTTTAAAAAGGAAACATTTTTATTACAGAGAATGAGATTGTGTCAAGGATCGAACTCGAGACGTGTGTTAGTTGTTTGCACACAGTCACCGCTGGACTGTGTGTCTAACCCGTTTATATAACTTGTTCTATATTACATATATACACAATCCAAAACTTCATCTTCTTCGTAAACATTACCCAGAAACCAAATCCCGACTGTTTCGATAAATTAATCAATTTCTTTAGTAAATTGTAATTAACTACATATGAGATTAATAAAAATGAGAGAGATTAGGTGTAAGATATACCGACAGAGATCCCCTGTTTCGCCGGCGAGATTCCGATGACAGCAGGTTATTCCGGCGACGTGTATCTTGCGGCAGAGGATCTTCAGGAAGTTTGAGGTGAGTGTGGGTGACTTCGGTATGAGCTCTAGATGTTCTGTTTTTAGAGTAAGGCACAGCGATGAAATGGGTTCGATTTTCCGGCGAGTTGCAGAAAGTTTCCGGCGAGTTGTTCTTGCCGATTAGGGACTTGTAGGGAGGTTAGCGAGTGTGTTGAGAGCTGATTCGAGTGAATAAGCGAGTTGGGTTTTCCTGACTGAAGGTATTTTTAAGTATATGTGATTTCAAGTTTTCGGTTATGAAATTCACGGTTCATGAATTTAATTGAATCGAGTTTTCGGTTATAACCGACGTTTAAAATCCGTTATACTTGCTTGATTCCGGAGTCAAAGGAAACCGTCGTAATTTCGCGTATTTTCCGGCGTCTACGGATTTGGGCGCGCTGGTTTTGAGTTTCTAGTTTTTTTATTAAGTATTAATTGTTTCAGTATTATCAACAAATAACACAAGTGGCGGAGTGGTGTGTTGTGTGTGAGTTAAGTCTTGGAGGTTTTATCCGGCTGACCCGGGTTCGAAACCCGGCATCAGCAAATTATTTTTATTTCATTATTTATTATAAATTTCAATTATAGATTTTAAATTCTAATATATTTATTAATTATGTATTGTATAAAATTAATTTGAGCATTAAATACGCAACGAAATTTTTAACTGGATGTTCGGTTAATAAACGAAGCGGGTTTGGTTAACCCGGTTTTTTTTTTTTTTGACGGATGTTACAATTCATAAAAATATTACATAAACATCGGGTCAATGCTTGCAAATGTGCTTAAAATGTATATTAAGAACAAGAAATTAAACCATAAACAAGCAAAGATTTGATGGATTGGATGAATGATAAGCTTCTTGCAACCTTGAGGCTTGAAACCGTCCTAACCAGAAAGCTCTCGGACCTCAGAAATCACCCAGAAACTTGGAAAATTACCCAATGTTTCGATCAGTAGCGTCTGCTCTGTTTTATAGACAAATTCATATCCGCACGACCGTGCACTTTGTGTGCACGGCCGTGCACATCAGCATGACGTCACTGAAGAACATGGGCAGACAAGTGGACGTTTGGGCGGCAAAGTCTTCAGATGTGCACGGTCATGCACTTGAGTCGCACGGTCATGCAAGGTCTTTAGATTACATGTTGATCAGCATCAAGTCACGCATGGTCGTGCACTTGGGTCGCACGGCCGTGCGTGCCGAGAAATGAGCTGCACTGCCTCGGGCACGGTCAGTGCTTCCGAGATCACAAGTTGCGCACGGTCGTGCCAATGGGTTGCACGGCCGTGCGTGAGCTATAACTTCAACAGAATCTGCAGAATTCATCCGGAACATTTGTTAATCCCACTTTTTCTCCAACTTTGTCTCTTGTACGTCGTTTTGGACTGAAAATATAAAATTGACCGATTAAGTACCTATACGATGATGTTTTAGCCAAAAACGTACAAAACGAGGGCAAAATGGGGAACTAAATTATGTATATTTTAACGTATATCAAACATCCCCACACTTCAACTTTTGTTTCTCCTCAAGCAAACTAGAAGTAAAAGAACGCGGGCCTACGAAGGTCCCAAACGTCGCTACATAAATATCCGGTGGTCAATTGTTTTTTCAAAAAGTCAACATCAAAGACCTCAAACCAAACAAGCAAATGCGAATATAAGAAAAGATAATTAAAAAGCAATGATTCTACTTCCGATCGACTTAACATGCAAATCCTCACATTGCTCACAATGTTCACACACACTCGGTTATATTTATGAGTCATACATGTAATGTGTATGTGTAAAACACTCAATGCCAAGGCGATGAATCATGCAATATAATAATATTGTCAAAAGATCTAATCTCCACCAACTAACATGCGAAAAAGCATAAATCAAGAGGTCTTTGAGGGTTGTAATGATAGGCAATGGTTTTGGGTAGGAAATGGACATTTAAAAGTGGATAAATGGTTAAAACTCGGCAGCTATTTCTAACAAGCATAAATGAATTACAACTATACATAAGTAAAACATAAACGGCCGATTATGACCATATCGAGCTAGTTAACGAGATTATACTATTCAGCATCTAAAATTGCCCCGATTTGATCCTCTTTCTTCTATTTTGGTTGTTTTTTTTATAATTACAAACATTCGCAAGTTAGATAGTAACCATAACCGAGTTTTAACAAAAAAAGTTAAACAATAAAAAGGCTCAATTTGGTTAAGTGGGTTAAATGGGTGTAAACGGAAAAACACGGGAGATAAGCTCAACATGGTTTAACTAATGGAATAATGGTGGTTACGAAAATTAAACAAAGAAAAAGGCTGACACAAGAGGGGTATCCTGAGTGCCTCTATCACATTCATGCTCTTTTCACATATTCACGGTCTTGAAAAGTATACTAATGACAAGTTATAAATCACATGAAACATCCAGCTCGCTCGTATTCTGAACAAAAACAAGCATGATAAGAATTGAAAGGCTCAAATATGCTCACGTAATTAAAGGAATGGGTATAAATGTAAAGATATGCATGCAAGTCTTTCTTTTGTTTGTCACACTTTTAGTTGTCATTTCCTTTTAAAAATCAATTTAGCTTGCCGGTTTTTATCATATTTGCTGCTTTTTAAATGAAATACAACTGACCGTTTGTTTTAAAAAAAATTAGGACAAACAAAGTTACACAAGTTAAACCCCTCCCCACACTTGCATTTTGCATTGTCCCCAATGTGAACCAAAAATTAGTTACGCAGTTATTAATAATGAAACTGAAGTGTGAAAAAGGTGAATAATACTCCCCTCGAGTGGAAGAAGACTTGGAGATATTTGGCGTGACCATTTTTTTTTCTTTCCAACTCTGTGTGCATTTCTATGTACCTGCAAAGCTTGTCAAACTAACCAAAACACAGGCAACACAATTGATCAAAATATTAGGTAAATAAAGATTCATCCAAAAGTTGAAAATTTAAATAACATAAATACTAATAAAATGTTTCAAAACGTACTACATATCCGCATGATTTTTTAAAGAAAAGTAGTCAAAAAAGAAAAAACCCGAAAAGAGATAATAATAAACAATGATAACAAATAGACGAATATCAAAAGAAACTAATTCTACCTAAAAACCGAAATAGACGAATACGAAACTATACAAACTTTACACGATAAATGTGTGTTTTTTGTAATACATCAACTTGCAGCAGATGTTTCTTCTTGAATAGTGGTTTCAAGTCTTGATCAAATGTTTGCTTTGTTCTTGAACAAATGTTTTGAATAGGTCTTTATGATTCACTATCTTTGGGAGAGAGACTAGTTCAATCTTTTGTTTATTTCTTGATCAGTGGATCATGTTTTAGCTTTTGGATATCATCTGTTCTTTTGTAGGTCTAACATGAAGTAAGAGTTCTCATAGTTCCACAACTCATGATGATTCTTAATTGAACCAATTTCTATATATATATGGTAGAGTTAGTCTACAAAGGCCATTTCTACAAAGTGCAAGAAGTCTTTGCAGGTATTGTGTTTTAAGTTTTAAGCATGATGTTTTGGAATATTTTGACATGGTATATTATAGAAAAACACCAAACCTAACAATTTAAAACACGATCATATATAGTCTAGGCATTAAATTTAAAACACATGTATTTTAGATTTTATGTCTAGAATACATTTCATTGTGTTTTAGTTGTTGTGTTTGGTATTTTTTTTTATATTATACCATGTCAAAAGAATCTAAAACAACAAGGCTAAAATTCAAAACACAATGTCTAGTAGGCTAAAATTCTAAAATTTCTAAAAACTACGAAAAGCCATAGGAAGGTGACATTTGACAGTTCCTAATAAATTGGGTAAAGTGTATAAGAGTAAATGAAACAATTCTTGTAAAATAAAACACAATGTACCGGCAAAATAAAATATCATGTACCTGCAATATAAAACACCATGTACATTTGTTACGTACAAAATAGAACACTATGTACCATTTGTTAACAACAAATAAAACACCATGTACCTGTTGTAAACAAAACACCACATAATAAATCATTAGTTAACTGCAATAAAACACCATAGCCTAAATAAAGCGACTTTGTATAAACATAACCAAAAACACCATAAACTATAAACACCTGGTGGAAACGTAAATATATATAGCAATATGATACTATATTAAAGATAATAAACGTTCGCTATGACAGTGTAAATTTTTATAAAAATAAATACATATAAAAAAGTTCTTAATGTTTAAAAAGACAGAGAAAACTTGCATGTGGGTTTTTGAATTTAAAACAGGTCGACTTTACCTTTATACACACAATCCAACAAATCAATGGATAAATTCAAAACATATATTACAAATTAACATTCCTTTAATCTGATTAATTAATTATTTTAATTTAAAGTCCCGTAACATTTCACTTTTTTAGAGTAAATCAACTCTATAGAACTTCATCCTATCTATCTATCTATCTATAGTTGTGATTTTATTTTTTTTATTATCAATAGAAAATGGATAGTTTGAAGTTAATAATAATTAAAAATTAAATACTTGTATGCAAAATTACCAAAATACATTTATTTTTTATTGAGTTAGAGTTAGGGAGCAAACTACTAATAAGCGAGAAAAATGACATTTTTTAACTACTGGGTAAAAATGCTAAAATAGTTAAAGCGCGGGAAGAAAAACGAAGTCAACTCTAACTTTTTAATATTCATATCATCACAAGTTATGATTTTATAATTAGATGTATAGGACATGATTTTACAATCGAGTTTATAAACTCGAGATTATCATTACTCATCGTAAACTTATTTCATTATGATCACTACATAAAAGACTAACAAGCATTGATGCTGTATCTCTATTTTGAATAATAAAATGAGTGGGTAAGCTACCATTTCTTTTTGGGTCATATAAATGCATTTTAAATGATAAAATGAGTGGGTAAGCTACCATTTATTTAGGGTCATATAATGCAATAAGTTTGAAAAACAGAAAAATGAGTGCAATTAATTCTGGAAGAAATTCGTAACTTGATACTACTTTTTCGTTTTTGAACGGCTCGTAACTTGATAATACCACATGTTTTATTTGTAGAATATATTATATTTTATGGGAAATAGAAAGGAATATGTGACGACCGGACCAAATTATTCAATTTTGAGAATATGGTGCACAATTGGCAAAGGTAAGAGAAACCGATGTTTTTACATTACCAATATAGGTTCTGCATTAAGACTGATGCGTTAATAATATTCAAAGCTTTGTTATAAAAAAACAAAGCTTATATGAAATGACCTAAAAAAATAGAGTCAAGTTTTACATCGATTAAAAATTATAAAAATAAAACTGATGGCGAGTTCTGATAAGATCGAAACCGGTATCGATTCAGTCAGTCACAGTATCAATATAACGCCGCTTCTAGTTATGGCTTATTATACAAAATAGAAAAAAAAATGTTTTTTAGTACAATCTGAAAAAAATTATATGGGATTGCAAAAAAAAAAAAAAACTATTGCGTATGCAGTTCTGTTAAAAAAAATATATGGGAATGCCAAAGAAACTATCGCGTATTCAGTTTTGTTAAAGTTAACAAAAGAGAATTATTACAGAAAATCAAATGACTAAAACCTGTCAAATTACTAAAACCTAAATGATTAAACTCAGCTACCATATATCACTTGTGAAATTGAAATATAAAATAAATACAATCACTGTTATTTACATAGTGATTATGAGTGAGATGGAGTTTGCAAACTGTGGTATATTAAATAAATTAAATTTCTAATGTAAAATCGAAACTCTAGATATCAAATCAATTAGTAGTCCTTTTATTATAGGTGTGGTTATAACTCTCATGATTACCATGACTCTCTATGTTAATGTCATGTCAATTACTTCTAATTCATCATCCAAAACCACTACCTTAAGGATGTGGTAAAGATCCAGACCATTGTTCTCTTAATTTATTTTATTTATGTGAAAAGAAAAGGACATATTGAATAAAGAAAGCAGGCCCATGGCTGTCATGGTTTAATACATGGGAATCATGATGGATGAGCCAAGAAGATAGTGTAGCAATCTATTAATGGTCCTACGTGACGATTGATAACCTAACGATGCGCCCCACACCCTATAGCCTTATAGTATAATCGAAACTCATAGATATCAAATCAATTAGTAGTCTTTTTATTATTTTACTTTCAACTCTTATCCTATTATATAATACCATATTTAATAAATTTAGTTTGGGTTTCTCTGATTATCCTATTATATAATACACGTGTTTAATACGTTGAGTTTTTTTTTACTAATTTGAGTTTATCTGATTAATACACAACAATATTTTTTATTCCCGACACTCCGATGTAAATTTTGTTATAAAATGGTGTGGTGCTCGTAATTTAGTATATATCGTAAGCTATATCGAGTGTCGGCATTTGTGTTGATATTATCGAAACCGGTATCAATGTGTTTTTTATTGTTTTCGATGAGTGCAAAATATAACCTTATTTTTTGGTTTTATCATGTAACTTTTGTTTAATGAAACCATTGTAGATAATTATTTTCTTTATATCTTAAACTATCATATAACTTTTGTTTATTGAAACCATTGTAGATAATTTTTTTTTGTATCGTAAACTAATACGAATACCGGTGTCATAACGAACCAATTTGTGTTCAGAATAATTTTTTTTTGTCGTTAACTATACCGATTGACTGCATCGTACCAGTAATGAAACAAATCAAACTAATGCCGACTAAACAACGTCAATACCAGTATCGGTGGTATTACGAGAAGATGATATTTTTGTTACTTTTCAACAGATAGAACCCGTCGTTGGGAACAAAAGACAAAAAAACGAAGAAAAGTTACGGATGCGTTTTTGGACCCAATTTAATGTTGTCAAATCAATAGCAGTTGGATATAATATCTAACTTTTGAAGCCGATTTAAATTTATTATCTATGTCAAACATACGTCATACATGACACATATACCTAACTTTTGAACCCAAATCTCAAAAGACGTCACAACGTTACACACATCTCGAGAACTTATGAGGTACCACCACCCTGTACCAAGAAACCGTATATAGGCTTGATTTCTTAAAGTTGCTCGTGATCATCTAGGAAACATTTGTAATACGCTATAAGAACTAGTAACTTGTGGAGAAGCTGTCACAAAAGGATTCACCAATTGTGTGCCTCCGGATTTTGTTGTTTCTAGTGGCTTACTACGGCCGTTAGAGGATGAACGCTGTCGGTATATCCCCGGTTCGGTTAACAATCTTACGTTAAGTCTGACTGATCTTGAGAGCATCTCAACTACTTGGCTCATTGAGGGTCTTTGGTTTGAAATTGCTTGTGTGCAAAATAATGCAACTGTAATGAAGCGCGTAACCTCATCGTGCGGACAATTTGTTAGGTCAGGGTCAACCAGATCTAGAAGTCTTTCTTCGTCTTTCAGCTTCCATGCCTACAGATTAATATTGTAATGCTATGTTATGCTATGTCATGTTATAGTCATGTCAGTGTCTATATTCAGATCATTAAATAAATCACTAATTTGATAACTGCTAGCAAAACAAACAAATGCTAAAACGGTTATAGAAAGAAAGTGTTCATTCAGCATGCCGAAAAAAAAGATTATTCATGAAAATCGTTACATACCCATTCGACAAGACTCAAGAGTTCCTCCCCGAAAGCGGCTTTACTGATACTTCTACAACTTATAACTTCCAGCATAAGTACCCCAAAACTATATACATCCACTTTCTTTGTAAGTTGTCCTAACAATGCATACTCAGGAGCCAGGTATCCCCTATCATATATACATTCAGACACTCAATTACTACATCAATGAAAGGGAATATATATATATATATATATATATATATATATTATATATATATATATGGTGAAATTTGGTTTCTTAGTTCTTACGCTGTTCCGGCAACCCGAGTACTAATATGGGTGACATTATCCGGGAAAAGTCTTGCAAGCCCAAAATCTCCTATTTTGGGATCAAAGTTTCCATCAAGAAGTACATTGCTTGCCTTTATATCTCGATGGACAATACGCGGTTCAGCTTCTTCGTGAAGAAATACAAGACCCGAAGCCGTGCCTTTGCATATACTAGCTCTTGTTGCCCAGTCTAGCTCTACTTGTTTCCCTCGTGAACCTACAATTTCATAACATAGACTGATCACAAGCCTTCCATATTGTAATTATCTCTACCATAATTAAAAGATACGAAACCATAGAAACTAAAATCATTTTGTTCAAGAAAATTAGCTAATAGTTCAAATTTAGAAACAAACAACCCATGTGGTGGTTGTGGTTGAAAAGTTGTACCAAGTATGGCGTTAGCAAGACTGTTGTTGTTGAGGTACTCGTATATCAGAATCCGATTGCCGTCCTCCACACAGCAACCGATGAGTTGAACAAGATTCGGATGCTTAATCCTTGAGATCATATTAATTTCGGTCAAGAATTCGATGGTCCCTTGTTTGGATTCAATAGAAAGAGACTTGATGGCCACCTGAGTGCCATCTCTCAGAACCCCCTTGTGGACAACTCCAAAACCGCCTCTGCCGATCTTGTTCTCAGGGTGAAAGTTTCTGGTGGCTGATCTTAATGAATTGTACGAGAATTGTTTAACGTTGTTGGTAGCAATTTCTTCTGACCAACAAAACATAACATGAGTTCCAGTAAAATTATTAACAAAAACTTAATCATGTGAAATAATGTCTTACCATGTTGGGGATTTCTACTTTTGGCTTTACATGAATCAAAAGCACCGAAACAGCCAATACCCATTGCTCCACTACCACCTGATTCTCATTTAATTTACCCACCCATCTCTTTGATCTTCATGAGACAAATTGATCAACTCTGGAAGATGATACCTGAACTCAAGAGGCAATGATTGAAAGATACTTACACTTAATTGTTAAATGGGGCAAAATATTTAATGATGAAATTATTGATGTAAACAAATCTCCAGTGGTTTCTTATAACTGATGTCGTTTTTGCTATTTTAAAATATGTAAATTAAAGGGAAAAAACACTAACATTTAGGGCTGGAAACAATTCAAACCTAACCTAAAGGGGAGTCCCGAAACATTCATGACCAGTAATTGGATATAAAGTTAGGGTGAGTTTATTGTGAGAAAATTTAATAGTGTAAGAAATATAAGAAAGAATCTAAATCATTAGATATTTAATCTAATGGTTGAGATCATAGTGAAAATTCTGTAAATAATATTGACTATTGAATTTTCTAGATTAAGGGTATAAAGGTAAATTTAATATTATTAAATTAAAAAACTAACATTAATATACATGCAAAGTTCTCCCCTTCTTTTTTAAACATCAATAACTTTTTATACGTAACTCTTTTTTAAAAAAAAATTACACCATAATAACGAGTGTTTTTTTTATTTAATATGTAGAGTTATTCTGTTTTTATATATTTAGGGTGTTATTTCTGTTTTGATTCTGATTAAAGTGTTGACTGGTGTTATATTAGGGTGTTATTCTGTTATATTGAATGTTAGGGTGTTCTTTATAAGATGTGTGCCTTCAATATAACTGTTGTGGTGTTTTTATGAGTTATGGTGTTATTTTTGTTATATTTCTGTTCTTTATAAGATGTATGCCTTCAATATACATGTTGTAGTGTTTTATGAGTTAGGTTTTTTATTAGTTAGGGTGTTTTTATGAGTTATATTTCTGTTCTTTATAAGATGTATTCCTTCAATATACATGTTGTGGTGTTTTTATGAGTTAGGGTGTTATTTCAAATTCGAAAATCCCTACAATAACTGCCAAAAATCGGTTACATATATTCATTCCATGATTAGATTTTATTAGTTAAATTACACTTATACCCTTAAACTACCAAAATAAAAAGGGACACATGTCACTTCCATAATCTTTCTTATCCTTCTCATACTTTTAAATTTTCTCACATGAACCTCTAACTATAAAGTTAATCTTAAAAATTTTGAAAGTATGAGAAAAGTACGGTATTAGATAATATTTAATTCGGTTACTTAAAACAGATGTATCCGTTTACCTGAATCATATATCAACAATTTTCTTTTGTTTTTCTTTCTCCTAGGATAATTGAGTAACTACTAGTCCATTCACATTTTGTTTTTGAATTTGAATTTATTTGGATATAAAATTATATAAATTGGTAAAAATGTAAAATAGTAAAAGATATATGCGATAAAACTAACTGTATACCTAATACTTGGTGGTTAATAAATAATGGGTACCCATATTGACAACTATTTTTGTATAAATGTTTAGTTTGGTCATAGAAATTATTTTAGTGAACATCCGTGAACTTTATAAAAATATTTTGTTTAGTGTAATATGAACAAATTGTATAATATTTTGCTCTAACAAAATTCTAAGCAGATGTAACAACCGGCAATATCATTCTTATTCTTATTTTAAAAGATAATCCATATTAAAATTGAAGCCTTTACTTAAATATAATTTATTGCTTGAGTAAGCCAATTAAAGTTATAATGAAGTATACTTTCATTTTTTTTCAATTTGACACATTGAATAGTAAGTCAACCAATAAATTTGTAATTATAGGCCTGCTGATCGAAATAAAATTATGACCCACCCCAAATAGTAACATGAAAGGGACTGGCTGCTATTTCTTTGTAGCTTAGGCTACTCGGTGTAGATGATGGGCCTCTCTCCAGGACGACCCGTCACGTCAGTAAATGTCAGAGAGCTTGAAGGACGTCACTGCAGAGGTGGAAGCTTGGAAATAGGTGACAACCCGCCACGTCAGCAAACGCGTCAGAGATTTTTTTATTTTTCTTTATTAATTAAACTAGTTTTTTAACATTTACTTATATAAAGAAAATCATTTTATATTAAAAAAACACACATTACATAACCTAAAAAAAGTAAATAATAAAAACATTACTGAAAAAATAATAACCATAACCTAAAAAAATAAACTAACATATTAAAAAAAAACTGCTAGTCTTCATTGGTGGGTTCGTTCTGTGTGTTGTTCCAAATGTAGTCCAACAAGTCTGCTTTAGGTTGTGATGTATGTACTCGTTACGTAGAGAGAATCTGTTTAAATCTTGTTGTTCTTCACTCACTGGAGCAGAATTACCGCTAGACTCGTTTTCGTCGTAAGTCAGAGATCGCTCTACCCTCGTCTTCGATGATCATATTAGCAGCAAGATACAAGCATACATAATGTATCGCAACCTCTGTGGTGTAAAAGTACGTGCCGGATATTCAATGATATGCCACTTTTTGGTAGAACTCCAAAACACCGTTCAATATCTTTTCTCGCCCCCTCTTGAAACTTGACAAATTTCTTTCTTTTGTAATCTGTAGGGTGCGAATAGTTTTAAACGATTGTAGAGTACGTCGGGTATATTCCATCTGCAAGGTAGTAACCGCGCCTGTATTCCACCCCGAAATCGTAAAACTTGTATCTAGACCTATTTCTTGGATTACATCGTCAAATACCTGTGATTGGTAGATGATGTTAAGGTCGTTAAGTGAACCAGGCAAACCAAAAAAGGCATGCCAAATCCAAAGATCTGTGACGTAACAGCCTCTAGTACTATAGTTGGATGACCGTGATCGCCCCGAGTATACTGATCTTGTCAGGCAGTAGGGCAGTTCTGCCAGGCCTAGTGCATGCAATCAATGCTTCCGAGCATTCCTGGAAAACCATGTCTTTCTTTGTGCGCTTGATATAATTTTTGGACGTCGTTTGCGTTTGGTTTCCGCATATATTTTTTGCTATATAACGTCACGATCCATTTGCAAAACTTGTGCAGACATGCGCGTGAAGTTCTTTCGGACATCCTTAAATACTCGTCTAACGAATCGAGTGCAGTCCCGTATGCGAGCAGGCGAATCGCCACGGTACATTTCTGTAAAGTGGTAAATCCCCTACGACCCCTGGCGTCGTATCGAAGCATGAAATATGGATCATACTGCGCCAAGTCGTCTGTATACGTAAGAAAAGTCGACGACTCATTCGGAACCGACGTCTAAACATCCGTCCGTGTACACGGGTTCATCGGCAAAGTAATCGGTTACTAAACTATCATACCCAGCTGATTGTCAACGAGTTGTATAAATTAGGAAAGCAATCAAAATAAAGACAAACTAGAAAATTAAACACGTTAAACGATTTAAATACCTTCTCGTTGTCGATTTAAGGCGGCCGCCCTCGTTTGTGGTTGTGACGAGGTTTCTTCCTCTTCCTCCTCCATGATCATCTCTGCTGCTTGCATAACGAAGTTCGCAACAAAAACTTCGGCGTCGTCCAAAGATGATGAACACAACGACGAAGGTGACATCTCTATATTTAAAAAAAAGGTTGGAGAATTATAAATAGACGGGAATGATTTTATAATTTTGAGAGATGGAGATGAGTAAATTGTGTAAAAAAGTGGGATGGTATTGGTGTATTTATAGGTAAAATTATTAATTTGAAAATATTTTTTTAAATCTAGCCGTTTGTAACGCGTATATGTTTAAAATATAAATAAAAATCGCCCCGTCTCACACATCCCTGGAACGACTGCAGGACGACGCCGGGCCACCCGGCATGGTGTTGGGAGCGTCGTCGCGCGCGACGCGGCTGGGACGGCCCACACCGAGTGGCCTTAAAAGCTTGCCTTTTGACTTGTCCCCGTTTCTTTTTTGTGGTTAAAATTTAATTATTACACATCATATGGTCTTAGATAGTCTAAAGCTATTTCAGACGGGAAAGGATCACTAAATCTTCCTTTATTATACGACTGATTCAACAAAGGTTAAGGAGGATACATGTCAATTCATCTCCATTTTCGTTTCAAATCCTAATCCGGTATAATAGTCAACATACATCTACGTACAATAAATCCCTGAACAGGGCCCGGACGGCTGGATGGCCAAGCATAGATTGGTTCAGAAATTCTGAAATAAGAACATGCAATTAAGAAGGAATCTAGTTGGAGGAGTAACGCTCAAACAAAGGTCAGGCGTCAGTCGCCTGACATTTTATTAGTTAAAAAGAGCTAAAGAGGGTGAACAAAATATGGGATTGACGGGGCCTCGTCAAGTGGTTCAGGGGAAACGACAACACCAAATCTTTGAACTGGTACACAAACTTCTCAGACATTGAATACCAAAGATCTCAACAATTGACGAAGATAATAATTTTAATTAATTTACATGCAGATTAATTTGGTTAGAAATTATTTTACATGAAACACGTTAAAAGTAATTTTGCTATGTGGGTCAGTTTTGTAACAACATTTAACATCAATAGCTTAATAACTAGAAAAAGAAACAAGTGTTTTCATACGCAAAAAAATAAATATACACAGTTAAAGCTTATAAAATTATCAATTGTATTTCACTTCCACATGCATATTGAATTCCAAAATCAAAAGTAACACGTGTTATGCGGAAACATATATATGAACACAAAGTGGCTAGAGTTATAAATTCATTGAGGTTGGGTCATGGTTAAAAGACTTAAATACTTCACCAAAATGGATTGTGCCGGTGGAAATCTAGAATATAAGTATAGGGGTAACGTTCAAAATCTTCTTTATCATTTATTCATACAATGTAAATGGAACAAACCCGATAATAAAAAAGTTAAATGAATACTTAAAAGATTTTTCCTTTTTGTCATATTTTCTATCAAAATAGCTGATATCTCATTAAATTGATTTCCAAGTTTATGATTTTGCATATCTAAAACCGTATTAAAAGTTTTAAATTCAAAAGAATGTCGATCAGTAGTGACATTCTTTCGGTTTCTTTGAATTCCAAGTTTGTATTGATCCATTTATCAACTTAGTTGCTTCTATTAAAATTCATATATCTTAAAACCACTATAAACTTGTTTCATTTTCAACATGCACAAAGTTGTTTTTCTCATACCTTAGCAATCTCAATTTAAAGGAAATGTGAGATTTCGATTGACAAGCTCAAGATAACGTATCCTTACTATCCATCAAATATCAACCAAACAATAATTAAACTTTTATTGCATCATCACCAATCTCATCTTTTGAATTTTACGGTAAAATTAATTATTATTTTATTAACAAGTATTTAAGACACGAAATTTTAACATTTGAAATTTTAATGTCAGATAAATTATTATTTATTAATTAACTAGCATTTAAGACATGAAATTTAACATTTGGTTTAGATTTCATAACTCTTAAAGTAAGTTTACGCAATATGATAAAACCTTTTTTGTATTTATCTAAACAATAATATAATATAAAATAAATTACAGATGCGAAATAATACGAACGAGACTTAGTGTATCATCAATATTAGAAACTAATAGAGAACTATAATTCCTTCTAAATTACTTAAACATAAAAATCATTAAAAAAAAAGCTTTAAAAATATAAAGCTTCCTGTGTTATGAAGTTTTATAGAAATAAAAGGATTATAAAGAGGTCGCTAAAAAAATATTATGAAAAGAGATAATATATAATATTAGTCTACTACCTATGTGGCTATGTTGTCATTATTTATTACATGGCCAACAAGATCATAGTAAATTAAATATCTCTAAATCATCATCTTCTCCTTCTTCTCAAAAGTAAAGTGCATTTTTGCTTAACAAAATTACAGAATGCAATAGTAAAACTTCGATTTACCCTCTTGTGATTGCTTCAATGATTTGAAGGGTAACCTAAAATTATTTTAGTTGTAACGAAATGCATAAAACGTAAAAGTTGAGAGGTAGTAGTTGCTACCCCTGGCAACAGGCTACGTCCGCCCCTAGATTGTGCCATAGTTAAAGACTTAAATACTAACTTAAAAAGTCTATGGTCCTATAGATTCGGCCATGTTTAAAACGTTCGATTCGGTTCGGTTATTTGTGGTTACGAAACTAAGAATAACCATAACCGAACCGTAACATGCGGTTATCAAAAATACAAATAACTGACCTTTCGGTTATTTCGGTTTTCGGTTATTTCGGTTTGGTTTTTTCAGTTATTTCGGTTACGGTTCGGCTAATTCGATTTTCTGCTCACCCCTAGCATGAAATTTAGTTTGTTCTCACTTAAACAACTTCATCCGTTGATTTCAAACGGCGGTAACTTTTTTCGTACGTTATTTTCTTTAGAAAAAGAATACACCGTATTAACGAGTGTTTCATTCTCTTTAATTCGATCAGCTTATTGCTATAGTTTTCTAAAAACAATTACGTGATTTTGAATGCCCATTAGTTCATTACGTGATTTTGAATAGCTAGCATATGACTACGTGATTTTGAATACTCATTACGTGATTACCCATTCAACATAAACCATTACTTGATTACACATTTAATATAAATCCATAACGTGATTACGCATTCAATATGATTGGTATAACTAATGTTATTACAATTATGTTTATAACGTAATTACTCAGGGTGGTTTCACATAAAATATACTATAATGAAATCATGTAATCGCGAAATGAGTATTCAAAATCACGTAGTCGTGTAATAAATACATAGTCAACTATTGTTACGTAATTACGTAATCACTTACTGTGGTTTCACTTACTATAATGAAATCACGTAATGGGTGTTCGAAATCATGTAGTCTTGTAATGAGTATTCAAAATCACGTAATCACATAATGGGTATTCAAAATCATGTATTTTATTTAAGAAAACTATAGCAATAGGTTGATCGAATTAAAGAAAATTAAATGTTCGTTAATATTTGTGATTTTTTTTAAATATTAACGTATGAAAAAGTTATAGCCATTTGAAATTAGGGGGAGTTCAAGTGAGAACGGACCAGAATACTTTTTCTCTATTTGTCTTCAATTATTTGACCGTGATATTTACAAAATTACCCCCTCCTGGTTTTGAGCCATTGATATCTGAGATCAATGGCTGAGCTTGTCTCATACACTTCGTACGATAAATCTCTCATGTACATGATCTCTTATCTATTTATTAGAGCTATCTATTTTTTTATTTTTCCGCATTTATCTTCTACTTAATTATGAATAATTACTTTTTAATTAAAGATTTTATCTTCTACTTAATTATGGATAATTATTTTTAATTAAAGTTAATTATCGTTATCTAAATAAAACATCAATATCTATTTATATATATATCTATATTGATATCTATCTATATTATATTACTAAAGGGCTGTTTGGCAGCATCTTAACCAATAAGTATTGAATGAATAAGAGGTCTGAATGGGTAAGAGGCTCTGAACCAGGAAGTGCTGAACCAGTAAAGTGTTGTTTGGTTGCACCTCTGAATGACTGTGTCAAATTACATTTTTATCTATCTGAACTACTTTGTGCTGAATGAAATATAGTTGTTTGGTTAATGCTCTGTACTGAAGATAAATAACTTAAAAAAATACAAAACACAATAAGAAATCCAAGTTACACAAAATTTCTTCAAAGTTCATGGAAACATAATATAATACAAATAGAAATTAATACTATGCGTACAATTTTAACTTGTACCATTTGATCATAGTTGACTAGCAATCTTGTTACGTAAGGTATTCATATACTCAATGCCTTGTGAACTCTATTCTATGTCTTGAACGAACTGCCCATCACTTTCTGCACCTTGTATTTCGGAAAGCAAAGTGTTCTCGTCATAGTCCATAAATAATTGATCATGAATATTGTATTTCCTTATGGACGTCAAAACAAGCAATCACTATGTCTCTTTGTATTGGAAAAGAAAAGGGAGTTATTTGCTTTAGGACTAGGAATCTTGCCTTTAAAACACCATATGAGCGCTCAATAACATTTCTCAGTTGTGCGTGTGCATGATTGAATTTTTCTTCCTTAGTTAACGCACGTTGTCGTCAAAAACCGACTAACCAATACCTCATATTACGGTAGAGAGTCATAAATCCACGAGTGTTGGTGTATGCAACATTGCAAAGGCAATATTAATTTGTAAACGTTAGATCAGAACTAGTACATAAAAAACACATAATGTATTGAATAGTCAGTGTTAAAGAATGGTTAAAAACCTGGTGGGGGGAAAGGAAAGCCGAAAGTTTGGTTAAGTGCTACTTCTTTTAAAACTCGTGAATCATGTGCTACGAACGTGAATATCATATCGAAATCACAAATTGCTAGTACATTTTGAAAGCATTCACCTTTTCCTCTTCCCCTATAACGAGTCTGTTGACAGCAGACATGATCGCATGTACAAGAGTGCAATCTAACGCGCATATTGCTCTAGAAAATATTTATTTTAGTTTTCTATGTCATTCTGATGTGTTGGCGTTTGCATTAGAAGATGTTGGAACGATAACTTCTCTTGCGAAATTCATCATTGCCTTTAAGACCTCGTGAAAACATCTATGAATCATTTTCAGTCGAGTGATAAACCTTCGTTTCACCATTCGAAAACGTTCATTATGTCCTATGACCATAAAAAATATAGCCAACTTTTCTTCAAAACTTGTCAACTTACTACTTTGCAACCAATTTTTTAAATGGTTGCACAATAGTACAAATGCCTCACGTGAAAGACGCATCATCTCATGACATTGTGTAGAAGATCTATGCAACAATTATTGTATGTATACATGACCGGTCAATGCCGAATTTAGATCTCTTTTCCTTTTATATCTTTCTGAGCATAATGATGCCACATGGTATAAAGGATAAAGAAAACTAAAATCTCATCATCCGAATCCATACGAAACCTTTCATAAAAATTCAAACAAACATAAGAAAAAAACATTGGTAACATAACATCGAAATATACATAATAGAAAATAAAACATCTGTAGCATAACATCGAAACATAATAGAAAAAAACATCCGTAACAAAACATCGAAACAAACATAATAAATAGTTTCAACGAAATCCTTAACAAATAGTTTTAACATCTTTTCCAAAAAAACTTTCATAACAATAAGTTCAACAAAATCCTATTAGAACAATCTGTACTTTACTCCCGCATTTTTAAACCATAGCTCGCAACTCTTCGGCTTTAGTCGTCACCACGCTTTCCTATCAGGACTTTCACCAAAAAGTAAAAGCGTCGTTTGATGTCTTAAATTCGATTCTTCCCATCCCATTGATTCCAACTTCTCCATGCACATATCCATATCATTAGAGAGTTCATGTTTCTCAATCAATATCTTTGCCACCTTGGTAATACAATCCCTAACTTCTACTAGCGCTGAATCTTCGGATGCATTATCTTTTCGTTTCTACCCTCTTGTTTTTAGACTGAACCGTTGACTCGTCACTACCACCATGACCCGGGGGGCTCCACTTGAGTACACTCGACGACATCCTCAATACCATTTAAATTCTACTCAAAACACTTCTTCATTGGGGTGAGGAAGTGTAGAAGATGGCCCCTAACAGTCAAAACCAGTCGAAGTAGATCACTCAAACAGTTGAACACAAAGTTCCGGGTAAGATAGTGGTACACTTCTCAAAGCTTCTACATATTTGTTGGACTGTGTGAAAAATATTATAAAATACTATAAGATTGTTGAAATATAATAATATCTATTACTTGGAAAAAGAAAAAAATATACCTTCATCCCATTTTGCCTTTCTTCTTCTGATAAGTTAAATGTGTTCGTTATGGAATCATAAACATTCTGGTTTTGCTTTTAAGCTTTAACCAGGCTGCAAATTTTGATTTTGTATAATCATAGCGGTTCTTCATTTATTTTTGATCCACTATGAAATTATGTTCTATTTTAAACTTTTCAGCTACATTCTTCCGTGAGTGTTGTTTAAGACTGCTTCCTTCGCAACCACGAAGTGTCATTTCTTGAAGACATGTTTTAAGAAATGTTTTTCTCAACACCCTCTAGGTTCCAGTTAGTCCTACCCTTTTTTGTTCCATTTCTTTGAACAATTCAAAAAACACACACCAAAAAAAGCTACTTAATACAAACCATACAAGTGTTACAAAGAAAAAATAACCAAATTACAACATCACAACATCATATCGTTAAACAATTGCAATCTAATAAACAGTTCCTAAAGCACTTCTGTACAGTACAACTACTTCACAATCTACATTTACGTCTAAACAACATAGAAGCATCAATGTTCCATCACCAAAGCTCTACTTAACCCTAAGAATATAATCATGCTATGATGTAGTTAAACCACACAGAATCATCAATGTTCCATCATCAAAATTCTAATTAACCATAATTCCATACAAAACCACACCATAAACAATTCAAATCCAAATTTCACAAATACGCTATTAACAGTAACAATTAACATCTCAAAACAATCACTCGACAAGTAAATTATAAACAAACAACAACATGCTCGCTTACAAAGTTATAACGATTTTCTGAATAGGAAGGCTGTTAGGACCAAAATCAAAATTATGACCATTTTTTTGTTTAGACAAGTACCTTAATCAAGGCCGCTGTGGAGGAAGACCACTATGTAGAAGGCCAACACTTTGGAGGAGGAGACTGAAGAAACACCAGTTTAACCAAGGGATGTCCAAAGATATATTAGTTACAACCTAGGGATTTCTGCATAAAAGGTTGCTCCTTCATTCGCTCTTCGGGGTGATCTCCTCGAGCTGATCTGCAAAACTAGCAACGTCGTTAGCCTCGTCACGGGGAAAGAGGAGGGTTTTCTCCGTGACCACACTCCAGCGTAAGAATAAGTATTTTTTGTTTGCAAGGTAATAGCAAGTGAGTAGTAATTACTGAGTGAACAAGAAAGCATGTGTTTTACCTAGTGGTTCGATACTCATTTTATAGCCGAAAATAAGTGGGTTAGGAGATGGGCTGATGGACCTTGGGCCCGGCCCAGACGACCAGGGATACCAGTTCTGCCCCTCTGCATTGACCATTAATGCTCTGGACCGACCATTAATGATATCTGGTAGGGGGCGTGCTTTGTCGGATGTTGAATGGTGCCACATGTAAAGGCAACTGTCCCTGATGTTAGACCTGTCATCAGCCGAAAGTCGAGAAAGTATGACAATCATTGGCGTAAGTATGGTTGGTGCACAATCAAGCCTCTGCATTACTATTCATGTGACGCAGTCTGGCACAACCTGCCGAGTAACCATTGGGTCACAACTCTGCCATATTGTACCCTTGTATATAGTCAACTCCTCACTGCGCTTTTCCATTCTGCGAGGCTTTCAGTGCTTTCTTGCCAGCATAGAGTTGTAGGGATTAATTCCTTTTATTTCCAAGACTATGAGTTGCTCTCATGTTTGTCTTGTCCTTGTGCAAGGTTTTAAGGTTTCGCGGCTGGCGGGTTGTTTGGTCTGCGCAGGGTCAAGTAGCCTGCGTGTTTAAGTATAACTTACCGTTGCGCCAAGTACGCAAGGCTCGTTGTGTGACTTGCTATTGTTGGTCTCACTTGTTGTTGCGCTGAGTGTGCAAGGCTCGTTGTGTTACTTGCTAGTGTTGGTCTAACTTGCCGTTGCGCTGAGTGCGTAAGGTTCATTGTATGACCTATATGTATTGGTCTAACTTGTCGTTGTGTTGAGTGCACAAGGTTCGTTGTATGACCTGCATGGTATTAGGATTGCCATACCATTACGCATTGGGTGCAAAGTTTGCTAGGCAACCTATTGGTTCCAAGAATGGCGCACCGTTGCACGTTGCGCGCAAGGTTATTCTTGTAGTATGTTGTTGTTGAGGGTATGGTTCCTTGCGCAGGCGCAGGGTTTTTGAGACCATACCCCTCCAGTGGAGGCTGTGGAGGAGGAGGAGGCTGTGGAGGATTAAGTGTGGAGGAGGAGGGCGGCAGTGGAGCATTCTGTTGTGGAGGAGGAGGCCGGCTGTGGAGGAAGCCGACGATGTGGAGGGCGGCAGAGTGTGGAGGAGAGGAGAGGATAGGAAGATGGGGACTGCTATGGAGAAGAGCTGAATAGAGAGGAGCAGCAGATTGTATTGTTAGGGTAAGGGCATAGCATCCAATGTTTCATTCAGATTTTAAAAAAGTTGAACCATTAAGATCTGAATGGTTCCATTAAGATATGGTGTTTTGGTGAACCAAATGCATGTATGTCTGTCTGATTCAGAGGCTTGCCTCTTAATGGAATCATTAAAAGGTAAACAAACATTCCCTAAATCTAATTTAAATCTAATCTTCTAATCTAAATCTAAATTCAATAAAGGATTCCAATTAATGTCACATGACATTCTCTCCTTTAGCATAATTTTTTTATATTTTTTAACTATTTTAACAATTATTAATACATGAATATCACTTATCTTTATCAGTACTAATAAATTAATTAATAAATTATTCCAAATAAGTAATCAATTAAAAAGGTTAAAAAAATTTAATTAGTTACAAATCATTACACGGGTTTGCGTTGTACCCAAAAGTTAATTTACATATTTATAATTATTACGCACAAATATTAACGTATCAATATAACACAATGAGAAGTGAATATTTAATTGAAATATGTTATAAATTGTAATACAATGAGTGCTTCATCATATATTTCCACTAAAAAATTCACTTTTTAATAATTAAGAAGAGAAATTTGCCCTTTTTTTAATAATTAACTAATTAATTAATGATTCCAAATAATGTCAACCCGTGTAAGATCCTCAGGTGGAGGTTGAGGCCGTAGAGCCCGAGGTGGTGGTGGAAGATCCATAGGTGGAGGTTGAGGAGGAGCAAGCTGATGCTCCACAGGGGGTGCGCACAGAGGAGCCGGCGCCCGGGGGTGAAGCCGGGGGATCTGGTAGAAGCCCTTCCGCAGAAGGATCTCCATTCCGCCCGGATGAGACCCCGGGTGATTACTATTACAGGTTATATACCGCGGCCCGCACTAAAGAGACTCACACCCCTTTGTGGAAGTTAAAGACAGGAGATGACTTTTCTCATTGGCCGACGTGCCATGAGTGGTTTAAAGGGACCTTCCCTCCAGCAGAGGTGCGTGCGAGCGCCAAACATGATCAAGAACAAACTTACCGCGCGTACCTCCAGGCAGCCGCTAGCTCCGCCTCGGTCATGCTGAAGAAACAAGCCAAATTCGAAGCTGCCCAAGTTGACCTGGTTAAAGAGTGAGCCTAAGTGGCTGCACAGAAATCTGAGTTGGATGCTAACAAGGCTAAATTTGCCGAAGCCCAACGGGTCGAGGAGTGGGCCGCGTGGGGTGGAAGAAAAGGGCCGAAAGCTCCGCTGCCACACTTTCAAAGGAGCACAAGTTGTGGAAGGATGCTTGTGAAAAGGAAAATAATGAGAAAAAAAATCCTTGAGGGATGAACTGGCCTAGTTGCGCGGAGAAGAGCGCGAAAGGAAAGAAAAGGAGGCAGTCAACGTTGCGGCCGCGAAGCCCAGGGCGCACCGCGAGCACAGTGAACAAAAGGAGGTAAAAACCTACCTCTATTATGTTTCCCTTTACTTGTCTGATCTATATGATGTCATACTAACCTTCTTGTATGTGACCAAGTTGCTGCTTGCGCCGCGTTGGAGGGCGCTAAGAAGGATCTCTTGGTGGCCTTGGTGGAAAAAAGGCTGAGATACAACGCAGGCACCTGAAGTTAAAGAGCGGCTGCGATTGGTGCAAGCCAAGGTGGACGCGGGCGAGAAGAGCTTGGATAATTTTGAAGCCGCCCGCGCCATCTCGAGTCGTTGGTGGAGTCACTGGCCAACAACATGCTGTGGATGCAACAACGTGGAGTTATCAATGTAAGTACTCCATTTGTATTGTAATTGCGTTGTTTTTATTCTGATCCTCTTTTCCATGTATTGCAGATCGCGAACTCCATTCTAAATTCGGCGAAGCTGGATGGCGCAGTGGCTAAGCTGATGGTCACTGCGTGCCATGATGGGTATGCGCAGGGCTATGCTGAGTGCGCTCATCATGTCACTCATGCATTGGACGTACAATGGTGTAACACCTCGTAAAATCGTGTCCAATAGTATAGCGACACGTACCATTACTTTTATAAAAAGTCCATTATGGACTAATAAGGACTAAAGGTGTCAACATGCTCAAACGAAGTCTCTGAGTGACCTTCTGATGTCAACATGCATAAACCGAGCCTCTGAGTGACCATTAGTGTCAACATGCTTAAATTTGGCCTATGAGTGACCATTTTTGTCAACATGCTCTGAGTGATATCAGAGTCAACATGCTTATAATGAGCCTATAAGTGATCCTTTACAAATTCCTAACTCTCACACGTGCCACTTATTGGACGAGAGAGGTTAATTTTGTAAATATGTGAAAGTTGGATAATGGAGGGGTTAAAAGAGTCAACATGTAAATCTATACCTCTGAGTGACCTTTTAACGAACCGAGAGCTTGACAATGTCCGGGCATACTCCCAGGTACGCCAAATGTTGGCTACAGAGGGCTAAATATGCTAAAAAGTGTTTTAGGAGGTTTTATAAGTTGAGGGGCTAAAAGTGACAAGTTTGGAAAGTTCTTAAGAGGCACGAGAGGCACAGGCCTGGCCTCTCGCTGCCCGCTAGAGGACTGTATCTGCTGGAAAATTGCTTGGCCTCCACATATATTGCCAAAAACTATTTGATTCGAAACTAGGGACTTCCAAACAGCTATGCCACATTTTAGGACACTTGTAAGCTCCCTCTAACACCCCTTAACACCTCACATCACCTCCTTCAAGCTCTCCAACTGCAAATAGGTGCCAATGTTCACCATTTGAACTTGCACCTTTCTCATTCTCATTCTATCTCCCTCCTCAGGAAGTTCCTAACTAAAAGGAGCATCCAACTTAGTTCTATTTCATCATAGGAATCACTTTAAGTGTTCCTTTCTCTTGCATTTTCATTTATAGGCTTTTATAGCCAAAAGTCAAGCGTTTTATGGAAAACGCCTTAACTTTCGGTTAAGACCATTATGGTCCAACCATTGTTTGTAACGAACATGGCTAAGTGATCGTATAAGATAGTGTTAATCCCTATAAAGGGCACCTCCTAAAGATCACGTTTGCTAGACCAATTGACGGGTCAAAGTATAAATATTAAAAAGTCAAACAGGCCATTTTTCAGAAGTTTATAATCTGAGCTTATATATGTTATTAAACATGTTTTGAAACTTAAACAAGTTGGTAATAATTATTAGAACATGTGGGAACATTTTCCCGGCTTGTCAATTTCAGTTGTAGGTCGGTTCGCCACCGAAAGTCGTGAAGATTGACTTCTGCTTTGACTTTCGATTCGACCTGATTTAGATTAGTTAACTACTGATCTAAGGTTGCATTATGATCGTAATATAATGTAGCATAACCCTCTGAGGTTATATTACATGATCATAATCAGAATCTGAGTTTATGCACAAGTTACACAATTATGCCATTTTGACAAAAATGCCCTTTTTATATAAAATAATGTTTAAACGACAATGAACCTGAAAAAAATTACCTACTTATGTAATATCATAAGTAGGATTAATTGGGATGTCAAATCAGATTATAAACGGGTTTATGAACAAGTCCTTGTATTATGTCGACAAATGACGATAAAGCCCTTGTGGCGCGTAAAATGGTTTTAATCATACTTTTTCATATCCAAAGTCTTACCTACTGATATGTTATATTAAATAACATATCTATGACATATAGACCTGGTCTTAATATCAGTTTTTACTAAACTTCGCACAAATCGTGATTTTACGACATAAGCGCCATTTCGGCACATAATATGGTTTTAAACCATATTTATCAACCAAGACTTGTTACCTAATGATTTTAAAACTTAATTAAAATAGTTTTACAGTAGGTACATGATATAAACTCAGAATCCCAATTAAACTATCATACTATGTGTACAATAACCAAAATGCCCCTTTGGGCATAGTTTGGTCATAAATGATAAATTACACATATTATCATGTTCCTAATAATATTATATGCATAAATTAATTATTTTTCAAAATACTTATGATCGTAACATTAAAATATATTCAAGTTCCTTGTATATGGTATATAATTATCGAAACGCCCTTATGAGGCATAGTTTCGTTTTAAAACCTTAACGGGCATGAAAGTTGATATACTACTGATATTACAACCTATTTAAATTATAATGGCATATAGAACTTGTCCATGACTTATCCGGTTACTGAATATCGCTGATATGCGTACGGTTAAGTATATGTAACTAGTTTACGGAAATTAACCGAAATGGGTTTAACCTTGTCATTTAAGTTTCAAAATCCAGAATGTTTATGGTTTACCCATATTATACAAGTCAAAGTACTTGTTGGGTTTAAACTACATTTATCCGATCATCGCTTAATCTAGCGTATTATACGTTTGATCTGTACGCTAGTCGGTGTAAGTCTATAACTTAATTAAGACTGTTAGTATTTAATTGGTTAGCTTATGCCATAATCCAGAGTAGAGCCTTCCGTAAATGCTATCTGCACTTAGTTCTTTTGGATACGGCTAAGATATTAAATCTTGCATATTAAAATCAAGACTAGCTCAGGTAAATACTCTCGACTTATTTCTCCTATACGGGCTTGGGTTACGGTAAACTATTACTGCTTGGTCGGAAATGGGATCAATCAAATGCCGAATTGTGCTAGTAAATCCGCATATTCCGTTTTAATCAGTTTTGTTTGATAACTTAAACATCGGGGTTAACTACCGTGTCCTGGATATCCTCGGCTCATTACATTAGATAATTGCCACAACCTAAGCGCGGGGTGTAGGCATACACCTGACAACGCTCATGCTAAAAACTTTACCCACAAGGTTGGGGTTAACTCCTTCGTGAGTTCTTAAGTGGTGAGTATGTTAATCATGTGTCGGTCTCCGTACTGGGCCCCGTATGTATGGACAAACATGTAAATTTGTTTAACAAGGTTATAAGGCTGATGTTCCCAAGTTATAAAATATTTTGTGCCATGTCACTTAAAATCATTTTTAAAATGTTTTTAAAATGAGTCAGTTGGGTCTATTTACCAGCGAAACCTAACGTATTTTCAAAAAGACTAAGCTTGCAAGTGCAATACGAAAATAGGCTGGAAGCTGCTCGGTAGCGATATAAGAGGATCTTGCAAATCCTTAGATCTGCCCAGAGTCTGTTATACATTTTTGTATATTTTACGATCTGCATGTGGATCTTCTATTACAAGCATCTAGATAATATTTTCGTACTTTTAACATTTGGGTTGTAATAGTAATTTAATTCCAAGACTTATGTTGTGCTGTGTTTAATTGACTATGATGATATCAATTTACGTCACGATATTCCCCCCGGGCCCACCGGTGTTTGGATTGGCTGTGGAAAGCCGGGGTGTGACAGGTTGGTATCAGAGCCAATGTTTGAGAGAATTAAACACTAGCCTTCTTGTGTTTAATCTCAAACTTACCCAAGCACCGAGTCTAGCCTTTGACCTAGGATTAGTCATCTCATTATTAAGTTATTAGTATTGTTTTTTATTTGATTTTAACAGGAAAATGCCGCCAAGAGTACGAGGAAGAGGTAAAGGACCAATGAGGGGAGGACCATCAGGACACATCCCTTCACAATCCCATCACTCGAATCCCTATGAGGATTCAGGGGATTCATGGCCGCTATCGCGACATTCACCTACCCACACCCAAAGCTCGTACCACTTGTATCATTTGCACCAATCACACCACTCTCATCATTCTCATCATTCATGTCATGATGAGTTTAACCCGAACCATTACTTTAACACACCCCCAGCTAACCAAAATCAGTTAGACAAACCCAACCCAATGATGAGGACTCCGACCCGAAGATGCCTCTGTCGGGATCACACACACATCCCATCGAAATCTCAAGCGATTCGAACTCTTACGCTGGATCGCCATACCAAGGTCCTAATGAATGGGACCAATATTGGAACCAATTTACTTTCGCTAACACTCCTCCCATCACTCCCCAACACCTCCTATACAAGAAGATATTCACATGGAACTGGTGGAACAACATCAGCCGCCACCTGAGCCACCAAGGAGGAAACGAGGAGCGCCTACATCGGTACGTGCAGGTTACGGTCGGGTTTGCTACCACCGTTACCCACAACTTACCCAACCATCCACGAGGACCCACAAATGGGTGGATCCTCCAATGTTTCACATGTGGTAGAACCAACAACATCACCAATGGTTCAACCACCACCATCGGGTTATAATAACCCTATCCCTACATATCCGGATACATCTGGATATGATCCTTTTAACCCATCTACGCCGGTAAATTACCAGGCATTGTCGCATAACCCTTATATGCATGTATAATGCATAACACATTTTACCCGTCTCATTTCCCACCTGTTTATCCACCTACTGGATATCCAAGCTATGGGTACCAGTATCCTGTTATGCCACACCACAACCTCCGCCGCCACTTGAGGCCATCAATGAGGCCTTGGAACGAATGAAGGAGATGCAACAATAAGCGGAGAAAATGGAGAACAAGACAAGCAAGTTCTTCAAGAAACTCTCCAAGTTGGTTAAGGGAAGGAAGGACGAGTGAAGTCTCTTTTAATATATTTAGTCCCTGCGAGGACATTGTTGTTTCCTTAGTCCCTGTGTGGACATTTTTATTTCTTTAGTCCTTGCATGGGTAGTTTGTTTCATTTATTTCTAATATTGTAATTTCTATTGGCTTTTAATGAAGTATTTTGGCATTATATATATATGTATTATCCTCTTCAAGCAAACATCTCGATTTTACTCGAAATTTATGCTCTGCTATATAATTCCAAAAGACCTTAATGGATTTGATTAGCCAAGTGGCAAGACCACATATTTGGCCAAGAAATGATAGTTAAGGATAAGATGGCCTTCTAGCATGATAGTTAAGCGAAGTTATCCTTCTATCCAGAGGTGGTGGACTAGGTTCAAGCCTCCAAGTCGTTATGGTCAATGTGACCGGGACCATTAATCAACCACTAAGGTACTCTTATGTTAACATTAAGGAATGTTCACACTCCTGATAGTGTGACTTGAGGAACCACACTAGCCGTCCAGGTGATGGACTATGTCCTAAAAACCTATAGCCTATGTGATCAATATGATCCTGGCTAATGTCATTAATATGATGACGATTGACAGGCCAAGGTGTCGTAATTTGTCCAATAGTGACAGGCCAAGGTGCCATAATTTGTCCAATAGTGACAGGCCTCGTATTTTTTATGTCCAATAGCGAAAGGCCAAAGTGCCATAATTTATTCCATTAATGACAGGCCAACAAGCCATACTTTATGTCCATTAGTGACAGGCCTATGTGCCGTATTTTATGTCTATCTGGGATGGGCCAATGAGCCATGTTTTAATGTCCTTCATGACAAGCCTATGAGCTATATATAATTGTCTAAATGACAATGACAGTTGTGACATTACGATCCACTGTCTAATGATATAAGGACTACGTCCAAATTGTAATTTGCCTTTGATGGTCCTTTTGAGACCTAGGCCAAATATAGATATGATAAGCCTAAGAGTTGAAATTAAATTCACACTAGTTTGATTAGGCGATGGATGTGCATATCCAATGTTTAAAGCCAATATGGTTATCAATACCATGGCTAAGAGAAGTTTTATTTGATGTTTAGAACCAAAGCTTCAAGAATAGCTAACTCGGACAAGGCACAAAGTAGCCACCGGGATGTTAACTCTAACCACGCCGAAAACATAGCCATTAATAACAATGATTTCCAAGCTCGCATAGATGCAGCTGTTGGAAAGGCCATGAAAAATGCCATAGGAAAACTTAAGGAGTCGAGCACTACTCGCTCCAGACCTTTATCAATTCCACCATCCTCAGCTCATAAGGAGAATTCAGTTTGCTCTTCAAATGCGAAGAGTGAACCAAAGAATTAGAATTTGCTGATAGTTCTCGTTCTTCTAAAGATGGATGTATCTACAAATATTTCTTCTCCTGCAAGCCCCAAGATTTTAATGGGAAAAAGGAGCAGTAGAAGCCTTGAAATGGCTTGATGAAATGGAAATGATAGTGGATATCAGCAGTTGTGCTGATAAGGATGTGGTAAAGTATGTATCACACCCCTTCAAGGCTGATGCCTTGATGTGGTAAAGTATGTATCACACAGCTTAGGATGGTCTAAGTTTGTTGACCTAGTCAAGGAAAGTTACTGCCCACCTCTTGAGGTGGAGAAATTAAAGTCAAACTTTCTGACTCTCATAATGAAAAACTAGACTGTCGGAAGTATGTTTCTGACTTCAATTCCCTGTCTAGGTTAGTCTCTTACTTAATCACCCCTGAACCCAAACGCATTGCGCGTTTCATTAATAGGTTAGCGCCCGAGATAAAGGGCATGGTAAAGGCTGCTCAGCCTAGTACCTATAGGTCCGTTGTAGACCTATCTCTCTCCCTCACCTTATATTTATTGAGGCAAAAGTCAGTTAGGACTGAAACTGACGGAAAAATGAAATGGGAGGCGGATAACCCCCAAATGTTTGAAAGAAAGGGAATTTCGGGTTCAAGAAGAACCAGCACCCGTCTAATGATAAACCTCTGTGCAAGAACTGTAACTGCAGGCATTGGGGATAGTGTAGTTTTAATCCACAGACTAAACCCTGTGGTATCTATAAGAAAAAAAGGGGCATAAGACCCTAGAGTGAAAGGATCTTAAGAATGTCATCTGCTACAACTGTAATGAAAAGGGGCATATTAAGTTTAACTGCCCTAAGAACCCCAGAAATAATGATGCAAAGCCTGGAGAGGCTAAGAAAGGGAATTCTCGTGCCTTTCAGATAAATGCCAAGGAGGCCGTTAATGACAATAATGTCATAACAGGCACATTCATCATCAATGATGTATATGCTAGAGTTCTTTTTGATTCAGGTGCAGATAAATCTTTTGTAGATAATAAGTTTAGTAAACTATTAAACTTGCCCATACTAACTCTAGACATAACCTATGAAGTAGAACTTGCTGATGGAACTTTAGAGACAACATCTTCCATTCTTGATAGATGTTCTATATCCGTTAGAAATCATTCTATTCCTATCTCTCTTTTACCATGTAATTGGCGGGGTTCGATGTAGTCTTAGGCATGGTTTGGTTATCCCATAACCAAGCTCCCATTGCTTGTGATAAGAAACTCATCGAGATTAAAACCCCATCTGGTGAAATGATCACCATTCTAGGAGATTCACACTATGGATTGCCGGACAAGGTGTCGTTATTTAAAGCATCCAAGTGTTTTGGGAAATGTTGTGTTATGGATTGCCGGACAAGTAACTATCACCGAGCCTAAGCCAAATATTGAAGACCTTCCAATTATCTCGGAGTATTCCGATGTTTTCCCTGAAGAATTACCAGGCCTACCTCCAGATAGGCAAGTTGAGTTTATAATTGATATCCTGCCAGGATCAGCATCTTTTGCTAGAGCTCCGTATCGGTTAGCACCGATGGAAATGAAGGAGTTAAGAGTTCAATTAGATGAACTCTTAGACAAAGGTTTCATACAACCTAGTTCCTCACCTTGGGGAGCTCCTATTCTTTTCGTTAAGAAAAGGACGGTTCAATACGGATGTGCATTAATTACCGTGAACTAAATAAGATAACGATCAAGAATCGTTATCCTCTGCCTACGATCGATGATTTGTTCAATCAACTTCAAGGTGTTTGCTATTTCTCTAAGATGGATTTGAAATCAGGATATCACCACCTGAAGGTTAGGAACGAGGATGTTCCTAAGACTGCCTTTAGGATCCGTTATGGTCATTATGAATTCTTGGTGATGCCTTTTGGGCTCACAAATGCACCTGCAGCATTCATTGATCTCATGAATAGAGTTTGCAAGCCGTATTTAGATAAGTTTGTCATTGTCTTCATAGACGATATACTTATCTACTCTCGTAATCAAGTTGATCACGAGAAACACCTTCGGTGCATCTTAGAATTACTAAGAAAAGAGAAACTTTATGCTAGGTTCTCTAAGTGCGAACTTTGGCTTAGAGAAGTCCAATTTCTTGGACATATTGTAAGTGAGCATGGTATCCAAGTGGATCCTGCCAAGATAGAAGCCATAATGAATTGGAAAGTACCCAAAACTCCATCAGAGATTCGTAGCTTTTTTAGGATTGGCTGGTTAGTATAGGAGGTTCGTTGAGAACTTTTCGAGGATAGCCTCCTTTAACTCCCTTGACCCATAAGAATGTCAACTTTGACTGGGGTCCAAAACAACAAGAATCTTTTGAGATTCTAAAACACAAGTTGAGCAACGCACCTGTGTTATCCCTAGCTAAGGGTATTGAGGATTCCGTTATTTGATGTGATGCCTCGTACACTGGCATGGGCTGTGTGCTAATGCAAAAAGGCAAAGTGATTGCTTATGCATCATGACATTTAAAGGTGCACGAAGGAATTACACCACCCATGATTTGGAATTGGGTGCCATTGTATTTGCACTAAAGTTGTGGGGACATTACTTATATGGCACAAAGTGTATTATATACACTAACCATAAGAGTCTCCAGCATTTGTTCAATCAAAAAGAATTGAACATGCGAAAACGCCGTTGGATGGAAACACTTAATGATTATGATTGCGAAATTCGCTATCATCCCGACAAGGCCAATGTCGTTGTTGACTCCTTAAGTCGCAAGGAAAGGGTTAAGCACATTAGGATTAATGCTAAGAGCATTGAGCTCAGAAATAGCTTGAATGAGAGGCTATTAGATGCGCAAAAGCAAGCCCTATTAGAGGCTAATGTTCCTAATCAGGGATTAGGCGGAACTTTTAACGCCTATAAATGATGGAATCCTTCGATTTAATGAAAGAATCTGGGTTCCAATCTTTGGAGGACTTAGAGATCTAATCCTCCAAGAAACGCATAATTCAAGATACTCAGTTCACCCGAGTTGTGAGACAATGTATCAGGATCTGAAAAAGAATTTTTGGTGGATGGTTTGAAGAAATCCATAGCCACTTATGTAGCTAAGTGTCTGACGTATTCGCAAGTTAAATCCGAACATCACAAACTGTCAGGACTTCTACAACAGCTTGAGATTCCCACATGGAAATGGGAAATGGTAACTATGGCCAAGTTACCTAAGACCAACCGTGGTAATGACACGAGTTGGGTCATTATGGATAGGCTGACTAAGTCAACACATTTCTTGCCAATTAAAGAAACTTATAATTCTGACAATTTGGCAAAGTTATATGTGGACAAGATTGTGTCCCTACATGGTGTGCCAGTATCTATTTTATCTGATAGAGATACTAGATATGCATCTCATTTTTGGAAAAGTTTCCAACAATCATTAGGCACAAGATTAAATTTTAATACGGCTTACCACCCGCAGACGGATGGTCAGAGTGAGCGTACTATTCAAACTCTAGAAGACATGCTTAGAGCATGTGTAATTGATTTAGGTGGAAGTTGGGATGACCACTTACCCCTAATAGAATTCTCCTATAATAATAGTTATCATACGAGCATCCAGGCCGCTCCTTTTAAGGCCTTGTATGGGAGAAAGTGTCGAACACCCGTGTGCTAGGCAGAAGTTGGGGAAGCCCAACTATCAGGACCAGAGATTGTCTTGGAAACCACGGATAAGATTGTGCAAATCCATGACAGACTCAAAGCTGCCCGAGATAGGCAGAAGAGTTATGCTGACAAGAGGCGTAAACCTCTTAATTTCCAAGTAGGGGACAAAGTCATGCTGAAAGTATCACCTTGGAAAGGTGTAATGAGGATTGGAAGGAAGGGCAAGCTAAGCCCAAGATATATAGGACCATTCGAGATAATCGAATGTGTCGGCACTGTAGCTTATAAGCTTAAGCTGCCCAAGGAGCTTAGTGGAATTCATGATGTGTTCCACATCTATCATCTTAAGAATGTCTAGCCGATGGGTCGCTAGCAATGTCACATTACGATGTGCAAATTGATAAAAACATGAGGTTCGTAGAGAAACCAATTTCGATCGAGGATCGACAGGTTAACAAGCTCCGAAGGAAATTGATACCTATGTAAGGGTTAAGTGGGATGCCCTTCCAGGTCCCGAGTATACTTGGGAGGTTGAGTCCACTATGCGACAAAAATACCCCCATCTTTTTGAATAAAATCTTGAGGTCGAGATTTCTTTTAAGGGGGTAAGGATGTAACACCTCATAAAATCATGTCCAATAGTATAACGACATGTGCCATTACTTTTATAATAAGTCTATTATGGACTAGTAAGGACTAAAGGTGTCAACATACTCAAATGAAGTCTCTGAGTGACCTTCTGATGGCAACATGCATAAACCGAGCCTCTGAGTGACCATTAGTGTCAGCATGCTTAAAACTTAGCCTCTGAGTGACCATTAGTGTCAACATGCTTAAACTTGGCCTCTGGGTGACCCTTTGTGTCAACATGCCCAGCCTCTGAGTGACATCAGAGTCAACATGCTTATAATGAGCCTCTGAGTGATCCTTTACGAAGTCCTAACTCTTATACGTGCCACTTGTTGGACGAGAGAGGTTAATTCTGTAAATATGTGAAAGTTGGATAATGGAAGGGTTAAAAGTATCAGCATGTTAATTTATACCTCTAAGTGACCTTTTAACGTGTCACACCCCGACCCGCAGCGGAATAAGAGTCGGGGCATAATTGGGTTATCACCAAAGCTTATGATGTTTACTAATATGTTTCATATTTATTAAATTCAAATTACATCCCAAATGTTCAAGTCAAATTCATACAATACAAGGAAAGGAAAATTAAATAAACAATCCAAAATCTAAACTGATTTATTCTTCTAGGCCGTCCTATATGTTTCTTGCTTCAACTGGATCACCTGTATCATGTGTAAAAATGGGGGTTTTTGGGTCAACAAAAGTTGGCGAGTGAACCTTGTTAGAAGACATTTATTATTGATTTCTTGTTGTATTTAATATGGAAAAATTGTGCAATAATCATATGTGAGCAAACGTAAATAAACATACAATAACAAACAATAACACACCACCTTGCATGAATATATGACATGAATGATAATGTATATGTTGGCAACGTCACGTTCCGCTCATAGGTAATGGGGAACGGACGGCCTATGATGATGTATGTGCGATCAAGGCTCAATCAAACGGAGCCGATCGTATGTTGGCAACGCCACGTTCCGCTCATAGGTAATGGGGAACAGACGAGCCTATGATGATGTATGAACGGAAAATGATAAATTTAATCTAAACATTAACCACACAAACACATTGATACATATTGAATACACATTTGATCATAGATATGATGGATGCACAAGTGTTTAATTGTAATAAAAATAAGACACATGAGACACCCCAAAAAGTGATTAAAACGGGGAATTTGTAGAGATTTACTCACATTGGGTGCGTTCGTTTGATGATGTTGAATGCGCACGAGTTTAGAGAGTTGATCGACGAGGAATAACTAGTCTAAATAATAACGAAAAGGCACGGTAAATAAGTGAATTTTATTAACAATTTTAATAGGATTTTTAGATTTATTTTTGTGAGTTTAAGGTCATTTTCTAACTTTAAAAATATTATTTTTAAGTATTTTTAATTGATTTTTAAATTAAATAAATAAATAAAAATATAAAAAAAATGTTGACTTTTTGGGTTGACCGTTGACCGTTTACTTTGACTGTTGACCGGTTCGGACTTGTGTTTGTTTGCGCTGAGTGTGGTTCGAACTTGTGACCTCTCGTACGCGTGCACGCAGCTCTACCAACTGAGCTACGTGTCTAACCCGAAATATTATAAGTTTTAATTATATATATATACTAATTAAATGTTTTAATTTATTCGATTTATACTAAAAGAATTTAAATGATTGAACCGGTTGCAGGGAAACCGAATCGAACTTGGGTCCCTTGGTTTGTAAGCGCACAGCCCAACCAGTTGGGCTGTGTGACTTATCTGTTAAACTTACAATTTAAATTAATCTTAAGAACATCCTGGGTCCTACTCTAATTCAGTAACAAAAAAAATTGGTTTTAATTCGAAAAGCCGGTGCGTTTGTAAGATTCGAACTCGTGACGTGCGCTAAGTGTTTGCACACAGTCCACCGCTGGACTGTGTGTCTAACCCGGTTTTATATCTTGTTTTAATTAAACTTATACTTATTGTTCGACTTCATCTTCTTCGTTCAAAGACACAGACAACGATATTCGACAGTTCTTGATTAATTCGATTAACGAACATATAAACGATTAAAATGTAATGGACAAAGGAGGTTCTGGAAATGAATGTACCGGAAAGATGATTTTCTCAGAACTCCGGCAAAGGTCGTCGGCTCTGTTTTATGAATTCCGTCTGAGCGGACCAATTAACAGTTTTGATTAACTAATTGTGAAATTAAATGACTAAACAAGAATTATCAAAGAGTTTAGATGTTCGTACCGATTCACAGCGTGATTTCGGAATTTTCAGAAATTTTCCGGCGAGTGCTGAATATCCGGTAACGTCGTCTGGGACCGATTCTGGTTGAAGGATTTAAGTTAGTATAAGTCTAACAATGGATAGAAGATGAAAGAATTGAGAAATTTACCGATTCGATGAATGTCACGGTTTTCCGGCGAAAGTCCGGCGATATCAGAAGACGTTTCCGACGAACAGAATTTAGAGCGAAAGTGAAATTGGAGGTTCTGTGAGTGTTTCCGAATTATGAGACGATGATATTGTTAGAGTAAATCAGGAAGTAAATGATTTCGGTTTTCAACTCCCAAAATCATATGAATCGAGACAATTGATGACCGAATTGATTAAGAACGTGGGCAGCAATTGATCTATCGGTTATAATCAGTAATAGCGATCACTCAACAGTCTGGACAGTTGAAAGCCGATGAGCGGTTTCAGTTTTGGCGCAAACAGATGAGTTCACGGGTAGAGTTAAGTTTTATTTGTTTCCTTGTTTACACAAACGGACCAAGTGGCGGAGTGGTTAAGTTGTGTGCTGGTTGTGTCTTCCGGCTGACCCGGGTTCGAAACCCGGCAGCCTATTTTCATTTTTAGTTACTTTATTTTTACTTTTTAACAATTTTAGTTTCCATATTCTAAAATGTTTATTAGTTATGTATTGTTTAAAATTAAAATGAGCATTAAATAAGCAACGAAAATTTGAAACTGACTATTCGATTAATAAACGAAGCGGGTTTTGAAAACCCATTTTTCGACGGATGTTACAGTATCCCCTACTTTTAGAAATTTCGTCCCGAAATTTAAGTAGTAGTGGTAACAGGAAAAAGATGCGGGTATTTTTCGCGCATTGAGTCTTCACGTTCCCAAGTAAACTCAGGTCCTCGTTTCGACTCCCAGCGTACCCTAACAATTGGAATACGACTCCATCTTAAACGTTTTTCTCCGAAGTCCGTGATCTCTACTGGTCTTTCAATGAAATGCATAGATTCATCGATCTGAATATCTTCCAGGGGAATATGGAGGTTTTCATCGGCGAGGCACTTCTTCAAGTTTGATACGTGAAACGTGGGGTGAATTCTGTTGAGCTCTTCTGGTAGATCAAGCTTGTATGCTACAGGTCCTACTCTTTCGAGTATCTTGAAAGGTCCTACGTAGCGTGGTGCTAGCTTGCCCTTCTGACCAAAACGAACTACTCCTTTCCACGGTGATACTTTTAAAAGTACATGATCACCAATGTTAAACTCCAAGGGCTTTCGTCGTTTGTCTGCATAACTCTTTTGACGACTTTGTGCCGCTAGAAGATTGTTTCGAATCTGATGGATCTTGTCTGTTGTTTCCTGAATCAATTCTGGACCGGTGATTTGAGCTTCTCCAATTTCGTGCAAACATACTGGAGATCTGCACTTACGACCATATAAAGCTTCGAAAGGTGCCATGCCGATACTTGAATGATAGCTGTTGTTGTACGAAAATTCAACTAATGGTAGATGAGCATCCCAATTTCCCTTGAAGTCTATGACACATGCTCGAAGCATGTCTTCAAGTGTTTGGATGGTGCGTTCAGATTGTCCATCAGTTTGAGGATGATAAGCGGTACTGAGGTCTAATCATGTACCCAAAGCGGCTTGTACGGCTTGCCATGTTCGTGAAGTGAAACGACCATCACGGTCTGAAATAATGCTTAAAGGTACACCATGACGGCTTACGATCTCGCTGATGTAGATACGAGCTAACTTCTCGTTCTTGAAGTCCTCGCGAATCGGAATGAAGTAAGCTGGTTTTGTAAGACGATCAATGATTACCCATATAGTGTCATACCCACTGGAGGTGCGAGGTAACCCGGTAATGAAGTCCATGGTTATGTTTTCCCACTTCCATACAGGTATTTCAGGTTGGACTAGAAGTCCTGAGGGTCTTTGATGTTCAGCTTTTACTTTGGAACATGTAAGGCACTTGGAAACAAAAACAGCGATATCTTTCTTCATGCCAGGCCACCAGTAGGTGTATCGAAGGTCTTGATACATCTTGTCGGCGCCTTGGTGTACAGAGTATCGTGTTTTGTGCGCCTCATTCATAAGGAAATCACGAAGGTTATTGTGATCGGGGATCCATATGCGATCTAGATAGTACAGAATACCGTCGAATTTAGTTTCGATTTTAAGTTCTGCTCCACAAGACAGCTCATTGCGTACGTCGTTTTCTGTTATAGAAACATGTTGGGCTTCTCGGATTTGATCTTTGATGTCGGTTATGATTTGCGAACATAGAAGACGAATGGAGTTTGCATAACCCTTTCGACTGAGCGCATCGGCCACCACGTTTGCCTTGCCAGGATGATACCGAATTTCACAGTCGTAGTCATTAAGATGTTCGACCCATCTTCGTTGCCTCATGTTTAACTCCTTTTGGTTGAAGATATGTTGGAGGCTCTTGTGGTCAGTGTATATCTCACACTTAGTACCGTAGAGGTAATGTCTCCATATCTTAAGAGCGAACACAACGGCTCCAAGTTCCACGTCGTGGGTGGTGTAGTTCTTCTCATGAATTTTGAGTTGTCTAGAAGCATAAGCTATCACTTTCCCTCTTTGCATCAGTACACAGCCTAGTCCCTGCCCGGACGCGTCGCAATAAACCACGAAGTCATCACAACCTTCAGGAAGTGTGAGGATGGGTGCGTTGTAACATTTGTCGAAAACGGGTTTTCCAAACCCGCTCCGTTTGTAATCGAATATCAAGTTATGAATGTTTCGTTGCGTATTTATCCCTATTTTGATTTTTAATGATACATAATTAATAAACAAACTAAACTATAAAAGTTATAATTGATAAAAAGTAAAGATAAAATAATTAAAAATAAAATGAGGCTGCCGGGACTCGAACCCGGGTCAGCCGGGTTTTGAAACTCAAAGCCTTATCACACACACACATAACCACTCCGCCACTTCTTGTTTTCTGTCAACTCTAGGAAACAAATAAATTTTATAGTCAATCATAGATCAACCGGTTGCGCCAAACTGAAAACCGTAATCGGCTAGTCAACCGTCCAAAACGTTTGAGTAATCGCGAATTCTGGTTTATAACCGATGCACCGACGATCCTAATCAATTCAGACTTGAATTAACTTAAATTTTGATGATGATCGGTTTTATAACCGAAGATATTCAATATCTGATTTACGCCCACAATTGCTTCCTCTCTCGACTCAAAATCATTCTACAAACCTGAAATTTCACTTTCGTTATACATTCAGTTCATCAGAAAGTTTTTTTAACTCGCCGGAAAATCTCTGCAAGTCGCCGGAAAACCGAGACCTTCATTAATACGGTAAATACTTCGACTATTTCAGTTTCAATCCGTGGTTAGACTGTTACTAACTTCAAACCAACAATCAGAATCAATCCCAGACGACATAGCCGGAATATTCAGCTCTCGCCAGAAAACTTCTGGAATTTCCAATCTCACGCGGTGAATCGGTATGAACATTCAAAACCTCTGTTAATCCTTGTCTAGTACCTCACTTCCATAACTAATCAATCAAATTTGGTAATTGACCCGAACAGAGTAAGCTCATAATCAGAGCCGACGATCCTTGCCGGAGTTTCGAGAACGACGACCTGTTCCGGTACTTTCTTTCCCCAACCTTCTCCGTTCAACACCTTTCAACTTGTTCATATTATTCGTTAACTGAATTAAACAAATAACAGCGAGATAACCGTTGTCTGTGATATAGACGAAGAAGACGAAGTAGTAGATGATATTAAGATTAAGTAAAATAGATATTGTAAACGGGTTAGACACACAGTCCAGCGGTGGACTGTGTGCACATACAAATCACACGTCGCGAGTTCGATCCTTGACACACGTATACCTCGTAATTAAAATGTTTTTTTTTTCTTTTCTAAATGAACCGGATCCTTTTCGCAATTAGATGTTAAGTATAATAAAAATCTGTATATTAAACAAGTTAGACACACAGTCCAGCGGTGGACTGTGTGTAACGATAAAGCACAGGTCCCGGGTTTGAGACCTGTTAGTGACACCGGTTCGATGATTTAAAATATTTTTGAAAATAAAAGAATTTTGAATAAACTGAGTTAGTATATAGGTATAATTAAAAACAGAATTATTTCAGGTTAGACACGTAGCTCAGTTGGTAGAGCTGCGTGCACGCGAACGGGAGGTCTCGGGTTCGAGCCTCATCCGGCGCATACAATTACACAATAAAACCGGTCAACAAGTCAAACGGTCAACGGTCAACGGTCAATGCAAAAGTCAACATATTTTTATATTTTTATTTATTTAATTTAATTTAAAAATCAATTAAAAATACTTAAAAATAATGTTTTTAAAGTTAGGAAATAGCCTTAAACTCACCAAAAATATATCTAAAAATACTATTAAAATAATCAATAAAATCCACTCATTTACTATATTCTCCGTTATTATTTAGGTTAGTTAATACTCGTTGTTCAATCCTTCCAACTCGTGCGCATCTCATCATCTCCAACCAAACGCACCCAATGTGAGTGAATCTTTACAAATTCCCCGTTTTAATCACGTTTTTGGGGTGTATCATGTGTCTTACCATTTATTATATTTAAATCATTGTGCATGCATCATATCATGAACAAATGTGTATTCAGCTTGTTTCAACTGTTGTGTGGTTATTGTTCAGATTTAATTTATTTATTTCAGTACATGCAATTTCATAGGCCGCCGCTCCCATTACATTATGAGCGTTGAGCATGTTCCCCATTACATTATGAGCGTGAACCTGGCGTGCCATCATACGATCGGCTCCGTTTGATTGAGCCTTGATCGCACAGACATTTATCATTTTCAGTACATGCAATACGATCGGCTCCGTTTGATTGAGCCTTGATCGCACAGACATTTATCATTTTCAGTACATACATCATATGCTGTTTGTTCCCCATTTATGTTATTGTATGTTATTGTATGTTATAGTTTGTGGTTGTCATTGTTACTGATTGACTATTTACATTTGCTCACTTATGATTATGCACAATTTTTCCTTGATAAAATAACAAGAAAATCAATAATAAATGTTTATCTAACAAGGTTCACTCGCCAACTTATGTTGACCTAAAAACTCCCATTTTTACACATGATACAGGTGAACCAGCTGCAGTAAGAAACACATAGGATTGGCCTAGAAGAGTAAACTGATTTAGAGCTTGGAATTGTTTAGTTGGTTACTTTTTCTTTGTATTTGTATGGACATGTTTGGATTATTGAGAATGTAATTTTGACTTTAATAAATATGAAACATATTAGTAAATATCATGAGCTTTGGTGATAACCCAATTATGCCCGACTCTTATTCCGCTGCGGGTCGGGGTGTGACAGATTGGTATCAGAGCCATGACTATAGGGATATAGGATAGGTTATTAGACCCTTAGAGCCTATACTATAGTTGATTAGAAATTTTTAAGATTTTTGTGTGTTACATGCCAAATTTCATGATGTTTATATGTTTTATGTTAAATGTTACATTCAATGTTATGCAAGCATGTTCATAAGTACATATTAGTATATAATGCCTATCATGAATCATATTCTCATAGCATATCATATCCATGAAAGCACACACCACATCATTTTCATGATTGCTTTTACAATGATTTTTGTATTTTCAAATCTCATCAAAGTGAGTTCTTATGACGGGCATGTAGTAATTGGAAGGGTACCAGTACCAGTAGTCGGAAAGTCCTATCTAGGCTGGCATTCGTATAAATCCAAAATAAAGGACCAGTTTGCCTACCTGGGGACTAACGATGAGAGTACGAAGTACCTATTAGGCCAAAGCATGCTATACCAAACGTCGTGTGAGCTAACCCCACTTTGAGTTGTCACTGTGTCTACACCTGGACACATTCCGACCATACATCTCGTAAACATATTTTGTGGTTTGCATTCGGGTGATGCGAGTGTTAAATCGCCAATACTAATGTGAATCCTACCAAGCCAATAGTCATGGGGGCCCACATGACTATACAGGTGAAGGTATGGGGGACATTTGAGACCCAACATGAGCAAACCCAAGACATCCTATGGATGTAGTTGCATTATTGATATTTATGTTATTTTCATTTTCTTTAAGACACATGACACCTAAAAAGACTCCATAAACTCACAATCTTCTTATGTATGTTCCTGTAGATGTCGGCTAGACAACAACGAGGGGGTAAAAGATCAGGAAGATCTCACGAACGCTTGGCCGCACAAATCGCGAAACAAATGGCCGCGGTGCTTCCTGATATTGTGGTTCAAGTACAACAAGCTCTCGCCACAAATCCCACTAATCCTCCCCAGCAAGATGACCAGAACATCGGCAACCCTCCTACCAGCAAGTGCTCATATAAACATTTCAAGTCTTGCGATCCACCTAAATTTGAAGGGACCGAAGGTGTCACTGCTCTCCTCCACTGGTTTGAGGAAATGGAAAACACCTTCCTCAACTGCGATTGTCCTGAGGATCGCAAGGTACGATACGCAACCGGGAGACTATTTGGGGTAGCTCTCACCTGGTGGAATACTGAAAAGGGGAAGAGGGGAATTAATGATGCAATGGCCTTAACGTGGGAGGAGTTAAGGAAATCATGATGAGGCGATTCTGTCCTAGAAGTGAGATTAAGAAGCTAGAGGACGAATTTCATTCTTTGAAGCAAAAGGAGGGATATCATACTTCCTACAACAAGAGTTTCTTAGAGTTGAACCAAATGGTCCCTAATTTGTTTACCCCAGTTTATCTCTTAATCGAGCATTATATTCGAGGTCTTCCCTCGAAAATTCAAGATTCAGTCCTCAGCACTTCGCCAGCAACACTTGAAGCTGCTTTGGAACTAGCGACTGAACTGACCGAGAATCGAATTCGCAACGGTAAGTTTAAAGAGGAGAAGAAGAAAGCCCCCGTTGAGGGCCAAACATCAAACCATTCCACATCCTCCTCTAAGTTTGCTAACAAGAGGAAGCTAACACCAGAAACTTCGCTGTTACACAAACCAATTTCCCTATTCCTACTGCACCCATTACCCAAGTTGCCCCTTCACCTGCACCATACAAAAGGCCATACTCTGGCCCGTTACCAAAATGCAACCGTTGCCAATACCACCATTTTCCTGATCATCCCTGCCAACATTGCACCGGCTGTGGTCGCGCAGGTCATACTGTTCAAACCTGTCGCATGCCTCAGCGAACGAACCGCCACCAGCCTTCAACCCAAACCCACCAACAAATAATGGGTCAAGCCCAACAACCCCTACTATTACCACCTACCCAACATTTAGCCCAAACATACTACCAACCCAACTATCCCATGGTACAACTTATGCGGGCTTGCTACAATTGTGGAGACCCAAGCCATTTTAGAAACACTTGTCCAAGGTTGGTGAACATTATTCATGCTCAAACCCAAGCCAATCCGGTGAATCAAGCGAACCAAGCTCCTCCACCTGCAAGAGGAAGAGCTTTCAACATCAACGCTAATCAGGCTAGAGCTGACGGCAATGTGGTTAACGGTACGTTCCTTATCAATGGTAAATATGCATCCATGTTGTTTGATACCGGCGCGGATAAAAGTTTTGTGTCCTTAGAGTTTGAACCCATCTTAAACCAAAATCGTGATAAGCTCATGGAATCCATAAAAGTAGAAGTTGCTGACTGGAAACCAGTCTCATTGAACTCTATTATACGCAATTGTACTCTTACTCTAAACGATCACAATTTTCTAGTTAACCTCATTCCAATGAGGTTGGGAAGCTTTGAAATTATAATTGGTATGGACTGGCTCAGCCAACATCAGGCTGAAGTTGTATGTCGTGAAAAGTTTATACGCATTCCTCTTTCAAACGGTCAGACTCTACGAATCTTTGGAGAAACCTCGTCGAAAGGGCTCAGATTAATGTCCTGTCTTCAAGCTCAAAAATATCTTCACAAGAATTATGTCGCGTTTTTAGCTCATGTCGTCAAAAAGGGAACCATGGAGAAGAAACTTGAAGACATCCCAGTAGTAAAAGATTTCCGCAAGTTTTTCCTGACGACATTTCAGGACTTCCTCCAGTTAGAGAGGTCGAATTCCGTATTGATCTTATACCTGGTGCTACACCAGTTGCAAAGTCTCCTTATAGGTTAGCCCCTTCTGAAATGCAAGAGCTAGCCAGTCAATTGCCAGAGTTGACTGACAAAGGATTCATACGTCCTAGCTCCTCGCCTTGGGGTGCACCTGTCCTTTTTGTGAAGAAGAAAGATGGATCGTTTCGCATGTGCATCGACTACAGAGAACTCAACAAATTAACAATCAAGAATCGCTATCCATTACCTCGCATTGATGATCTTCTTGACCAACTTCAAGGTGCCAACTGCTTTTCAAAAATCGACCTTCGGTCTGGTTATCATCAACTTAGAGTACATGAAGAAGACGTCCCAAAGACCGCTTTCCGAACTCGTTATGGTCATTATGAATTCATGGTCATGCCATTTGGTTTAACCAACGCTCCAGCTGTCTTCATGGATCTAATGAACAGAGTCTGCAAACCTTATCTCGATCGATTTGTTATAGTCTTCATCGACGACATTCTCATTTATTCAAAGTCTAAGTCTGATCATGAGCGCCATCTTCGACTCATCCTTACACTCCTAGAAAATGAAAAGCTTTACGCCAAATTCTCCAAATGCGAATTCTGGTTAAAAGAGATACAATTCCTTGGGCATGTAGTCAATGACAAGGGAATACATGTCGACCCCTCAAAGATCAAAGCGGTACAAGAATGGCAAGCGCCACGTACACCAACTGAAGTAAGATCTTTTCTTGGTTTGGCTGGTTATTATCGTCGTTTCATTTCAAACTTCTCACGCATTGCTGTACCACTTACGGCTTTAACTCATAAGGGAAAACCTTTCATATGGGGACCCAAGCAAGAAGAAGCCTTCCAAACCCTTAAACAAAAACTCTATGATGCACCAATCCTCACTCTGCCTGAAGGTTGTGATGACTTCGTGGTTTATTGCGACGTGTCAGGGCAAAGACTAGGCTGTGTTCTAATGCAAAGAGGAAACTTATAGCTTATGCTTCGAGATAACTCAAGACTCATGAGAAGAACTACACCACCCATGACCTAGAACTTGGAGCCGTTGTGTTCGCTCTTAAGATATGGAGACATTATCTCTACGGTACTAAGTGTGAAATATACACTGACCATAAGAGTCTTCAACATATCTTCAATCAAAAGGAGTTAAACATGAGGCAACGAAGATGGGTCGAACTTCTAAATGACTACGACTGTGAAATTCGGTACCACCCTGGCAAAGCAAATGTGGTGGCTGATGCACTCAGTCGAAAGGGTTATGCGAACTCCATTCGTCTTCTATGTTCGCAAATCATAACTAACATTAAAGATCAAATTCGAGAAGCCCAACATGTTTCAGTAACGGAAGATGATGTACGAAAGGAGTTATCCTGTGGAGCTGAACTTAAAATTGAAACTAAATCTGACGGTATTCTATACTATCTAGATCGCATATGGATTCCTGACCACAACAACCTTCGTGAATTTTCTTATGAATGAGGCTCACAAAACACGATACTCTATACACCCAGGAGCCGATAAAATGTATCAAGATCTTCGATACACCTATTGGAGGCCTGGAATGAAAAAGGATATTGCTGTTTTTGTTTCCAAGTGCCTTACATGTTCCAAGGTAAAAGCTGAACATCAAAGACCCTCAGGACTTCTGGTCCAACCTGAAATACCTGTATGGAAGTGGGAAAACATAACCATGGACTTCATTACTGGGTTACCTCGCACTTCTGGTGGGTATGACACTATATGGGTAATCATCGATCGACTTACAAAATCAGCTCACTTTATTCCTATCCGCGAAGATTTCAAGAACGAAAAGCTAGCTCGTATTTATATCAACGAAATCGTAAGCCGACATGGTGTACCGTTAAGCATTATTTCAGATCGTGATGGTCGTTTCACTTCACGAACATGGCAAGCAGTACAAGCCGCCTTGGGTACGCGATTAGATCTCAGTACCGCCTACCATCCTCAAACTGATGGACAATCTGAACACACCATTCAAACTCTTGAAGATATGCTTCGAGCATGTGTCATAGACTTCAAGGGAAATTGGGACGCTCACCTACCATTAGTTGAATTTTCGTACAACAACAGCTATCATTCAAGCATCGGCATGGCACCTTTCGAAGCCTTATATGGTCGTAAGTGCCGATCTCCAGTATGTTGGCACGAAATTGGGGAAGCTCAAATCACTGGTCCAGATTTGATTCAAGAAACCACAGACAAGATCCATCAAATTCGAAACAATCTTCTAGCGGCTCAAAGTCGTCAAAAGAGTTATGCAGATAAACGACGGAAGCCTTTGGAGTTTAACATTGGTGATCATGTACTTTTAAAAGTATCACCGTGGAAGGGAGTAGTTCGTTTTGGTCAAAAAGGCAAGCTAGCACCACGCTACGTAGGACTTTTCAAGATACTAGAAAGAGTAGGACCTGTAGCATACAAGCTTGATCTACCAGAAGAACTCAACAGGATTCATCCCACATTCCACATATCAAACTTGAAGAAGTGCCTCGCTGATGAAAACCTCCACTTTCCTCTGGAAGTTATTCAGATTGATGAATCTATGCATTTTATTGAAAGACCAGTAGAGATCATGGAATTCGGAGAAAAACGTCTACGACGAAGTCGCATTCCAATAGTTAGGGTACGCTGGGAGTCGAAACGGGGACCTGAGTTTACTTGGGAACGTGAAGACTCAATGCGTGAAAAATACCCGCATCTTTTTCCTACTACTACTACTACTTAAATTTCGGGACGAAATTCCTAAAAGTAGGGGATATTGTAACATTTGTCGAAAACGGGTTTTCCAAACCCGCTCCGTTTGTAAGCGAATATCAAGTTATGAATGTTTCGCTACGTATTTATGCCTATTTTGATTTTTAATGATACATAATTAATAAACAAACTAAACTATAAAAGTTATAATTGATAAAAAGTAAAAATAAAATAATTAAAAATAAAATGAGGCTGCAGGGACTCGAACCCGGGTCAGCCGGGTTTTGAAACTCAAAGCCTTATCACACACACACATAACCACTCCGCCACATGTTGTTTTCTGTCAACTCTAGGAAACAAATAAATTTTATAGTCAATCATAGATCAACCGGTTGCGCCAAACTGAAAACCGTAATCGGCTATTCAACCGTCCAAAACGTTTGAGTAATCGCGAATTCTGGTTTATAACCGATGCACCGACGATCCTAATCAATTCAGACTTGAATTAACTTAAATTTTGATGATGATCGGTTTTATAACCGAAGATATTCAATATCTGATTTACGCCCACAATTGCTTCCTCTCTCGACTCAAAATCATTCTACAAACCTGCAATTTCACTTTCGTTATACATTCAGTTCATCAGAAAGTTTTTTTTAACTCGCCGGAAAATCTCTGCAAGTCGCCGGAAAACCGATACCTTCATTAATACGGTAAATACTTCGACTATTTCAGTTTCAATCCGTGGTTAGACTGTTACTAACTTCAAACCAACAATCAGAATCAATCCCAGACGACATAGCCGGAATATTCAGCTCTCGCCGGAAAACTTCTGGAATTTCCAATCTCACGCGGTGAATCGGTATGAACATTCAAAACCTCTGTTAATCCTTGTCTAGTACCTCACTTTCATAACTAATCAATCAAATTTGGTAATTGACCCGAACAGAGTAAGCTCATAATCAGAGCCGACGATCCTTGCCGGAGTTTCGGGAACGACGACCTGTTCCGGTACTTTCTTTCCCCAAACCTTCTCCGTTCATCACCTTTCAACTTGTTCATATTATTCGTTAACTGAATTAAACAAATAACAGCGAGATAACCTTTGTCTGTGATATAGACGAAGAAGACGAAGTAGTAGATGATATTAAGATTAATTAAAATGGATATTGTAAACGGGTTAGACACACAGTCCAGCGGTGGACTGTGTGCACATACAAATCACACGCCGCGATTTCGATCCTTGACACACGTATACCTCGTAATTAAAATGTTTTTTTTTTCTTTTCTAAATGAACCGGATCCTTTTCGCAATTAGATGTTAAGTATAATAAAAATCTGTATATTAAACAAGTTAGACACACAGTCCAGCGGTGGACTGTGTATAACGATAAAGCACAGGTCCCGGGTTCGAGACCTGTTAGTGACACCGGTTCGATGATTTAAAATATTTTTGAAAATAAAAGAATTTTGAATAAACTGAGTTAGTATCTAAGTATAATTAAAAACAAAATTATTTCAGGTTAGACACGTAGCTCAGTTGGTAGAGTTGCGTGCACGCGCACGGGAGGTCTCGGGTTCGAGCCTCACCCGGCGCATACAATTACACAATAAAACCGGTCAACAAGTCAAACGGTCAACGGTCAATGCAAAAGTCAACATATTTTTATATTTTTATTTATTTAATTTAATTTAAAAATCAATTAAAAATACTTAAAAATAATGTTTTTAAAGTTAGGAAATAGCCTTAAACTCACCAAAAATATATCTAAAAATCCTATTAAAATTATCAATAAAATCCACTCATTTACTATATTCTCCGTTATTATTTAGGTTAGTTAATACTCGTTGTTCAATCCTTCCAACTCGTGCGCATCTCATCATCTCCAACCAAACGCACCCAATGTGAGTGAATCTTTACAAATTCCCCGTTTTAATCACGTTTTTGGGGTGTATCATGTGTCTTACCATTTATTATATTTAAATCATTGTGCATGCATCATATCATGAACAAATGTTATTCAGCTTGTTTCAACTGTTGTGTGGTTATTGTTCAGATTTAATTTATTTATTTCAGTACATGCAATTTCATAGGCCGCCGCTCCCCATTACATTATGAGCGTTGAGCATGTTCCCCATTACATTATGAGCGTGAACCTGGCGTGCCAACATACGATCGGCTCCGTTTGATTGAGCCTTGATCGCACAGACATTTATCATTTTCAGTACATGCAATACGATCGGCTCCGTTTGATTGAGCCTTGATCGCACAGACATTTATCATTTTCAGTACATACATCATATGTCGTTTGTTCCCCATTTATGTTATTGTATGTTATTGTATGTTATAGTTTGTGGTTGTCATTGTTACTGATTGACTATTTACATTTGCTCACTTATGATTATGCACAACTTTTCCTTGATAAAATAATAAGAAAATCAATAATAAATGTTTATCTAACAAGGTTCACTCGCCAACTTATGTTAACCCAAAAACTCCTATTTTACACATGATACAGGTGAACCAGCTGCAGCAAGAAACACATAGGATTGGCCTAGAAGAATAAACTGATTTAGAGCTTGGAATTGTTTAGTTGGTTACTTTTTCTTTGTATTTGTATGGACATGTTTGGATTATTGAGAATGTAATTTTGACTTTAATAAATATGAAACATATTAGTAAATATCATGAGCTTTGGTGATAACCCAATTATGCCCCGACTCTTATTCCGCTGCGGGTCGGGTGTGTCATGCGTCACAAAGCTTTTGCTTAAGGGTTTGGAAGGCTTCTTCTTGTTTGGGACCCCATATGAAAGGTTTTCCTTTATGTGTTAAAGCCGTGAGTGGTACAGCGATACGGGTGAAATTTGCAATGAAACGGCGATAATAACCAGCCAAGAAATGATCTTACTTCAGTAGGTGTACGTGGCGCTTGCCATTCCTGTACTGCCTTGATTTTTGAGGGATCCACATGAATTCCCTTGTCATTGACGACTTGTCCAAGGAATTGTACTTCCCTTAACCAGAATTCACATTTCGAAAACTTAGCGTACAGCTTTTCTGTCCTTAAGAGTGTAAGGATGAGTCGAAGGTGTCGTTCATGATCAGACTTAGACTTTGAGTAGATGAGGATGTCGTCGATGAAGACTATAACAAAACAGTCGAGATAAGGTTTGCAGACTCTGTTCATTAGATCCATGAAGACAGCTGGGGCGCTGGTTAAACCAAATGGCATGACCATGAATTCATAATGACCATAACGAGTTCGGAAGGCGGTCTTTGGGACGTCTTCTTCATGTACTCTGAGTTGATGATAACCAGAACGAAGGTTGATTTTTGAAAAACATGTGGCGCCTTGAAGTTGGTCTAGAAGATCATCGATGCGAGGTAATGGGTAGCGGTTCTTGACCGTTAAATTGTTGAGTTCTCTGTAGTCGATACACATGCGAAACGTTCCATCTTTCTTCTTCACAAAAAGGACAGGTGCACCCCAAGGCGATGAGCTAGGACGTATAAATCCTTTGTCAGTCAGCTCTTACAGTTGACTGGCTAGCTCTTGCATTTCGGATGGGGCTAACCTATAAGGAGATTTTGCAACTGGTGTAGCTCCAGGTATAAGATCAATGCGGAATTCGACTTCCCTCACGGGAGGAAGTCCTGAAATGTCGTCAGGAAAAACTTGCGGAAAATCTTTTACTACTAGGATGTCTTCGAGTTTCTTCTCCTTGATTCCCTTTTTGACGACATGAGTTAGGAATGCGACACAATTCTTGCGGAGATATTTTCGGGCTTGAAGACAGGACATTAATTTTAGTCCTTTCGAAGGGGTTTCTCCAAAGATTCGTAGAGTCTGACCGTTTGCAAGAGGAATGCGAATGAACTTTTCGCGGCATACAACTTCAGCATGATGTTGGCTGAGCCAGTCCATACCAATTATAATGTCGAAACTTCCCAACTTCATAGGTATGAGGTCAACTGGAAAATCGTGATCGTTTAGGGTGAGAGTACAATTGCGTATAGAGTTTAATGAGACCGGTTTTCCGTCAGCAGCTTCTACCGTTATGGATTCCATGAGTTTATCACGAGTTTGGTTGAGGATGGGTTCAAATTCTAAGGACACAAAACTCTTATCCGCGCCAGTATCAAATAACATGGATGCATAACTACCATTGATGAGAAACGTACCGTTAACCACATTGTTGTCAGCCCTAGCTTGATTTGCGTTGATGTTGAAAGCTCTTCCTCTTGCAGGTGGAGGAGCTTGGTTAGCCTGGTTTACTGGATTAGCTTGAGCTTGGGCATGGATGATGTTCACCAAGCGTGGACAGGTGTTCCTGAAGTGGTTCGGGTCTCCAAAGTTGTAACAAGCCCGCATAGGTTGCATCATGGGATAGTTGGGTTGGTAGTAGGATTGGGCTACATGTTGGGTAGGTGGTAGGAGTAAAGGTTGTTGGGCTTGACCCACTATCTGATGGTGGGTTTGGGTTGAGGGTTGATTGCGGTTCGTTCGCTGAAGTGCTCGACAGGTTTGAATGGTGTGACCTGTGCGGCCACAGCCGGTGCAATGTTGGCAGGGATGATCAGGAAAGTGATGGTATTGGCAACGGTTGCATTTTGGGTATGGGCCGGAGTATGGCTTTTTATATGGTGCAGGTGAGGGGGCAACTTGGGTGATGGGTGCAGCAGGGATAGGGAAATTTGTTTGTGTGACAGCAAAGTTTCTGGTGTTTCGTTTCCTCTTACTAGCAAACTTTGAGGAGGAGGTGGAATGGTTTGAAGTTTGGCCCTCAATGGGGGCTTACTTTTTCTTGTCCTTAAATTTGCTGTTACGGATACGATTCTCAGTAAGCTCGGTAGCTAGTTCCATAGCAGCTTCAAGTGTTGCAGGCGAAGTGCTTAGAACTGAGTCTTGAATTTTTGAGGGGAGGCCTCGTATATAGTGTTCGACTAAGCGGTATACTGGGGTGAACAAGTTGGGGATCATTTGGTTTAACTCTAGAAACCTTTTGTTGTAGGAAGTATGATCTCCTTCCTTTTGCTTTAACGAGTGGAATTCATCCTCTAACTTTTTTATCTCGCTTCTTGGACAGAAGTGTCTCGTCATGATTTCCCTTAACTCCTCCCATGTTAAGGCCATTGCATCTTCGATTCCTCTCTTACCTTTTTCTGTATTCCACCAGGTAAGAGCTACTCCAAATAGTCTCCCGGTTGCGTAACGTACCTTGCGATCCTCGGACAATCGCAATTGAGGAAGGTGTTTTCCATTTCCTCAAACTAGTGGAGGAGAGCAGTGACACCTTCGGTCTCTTCAAATTTCGGGGGATCGCAAGACTTGAAGTGTTTGTAAGAGCACTTTTTGGAGGGAGGGTTGTCGACGTTCTGGTCTTCTTGATGGGGAGGATTGATGGGATTTGCGGCGAGAGCTTTTTGGACTTGAATTACGATGTCAGGAAGCACCGCGGCCATTTGTTTTGCGTTTGGGTGGCCAAGCGTTCGTTTGACCTTCCTGACCTTCTACCCCCACGTTGTTGCCTAGCCGACATCTACAGGAACATACATAAGAAGATTGTGAGTTTAAGGAGTCCTTTTAGGTGTCATGTGTCGTAAAAAAAATAACATAAACATCAATAATGCAACTACATCCATAGGATGTCTTGGGTTTGCTCATGTTTGGGCCTCCAATGTCCCCCATACCATCACCTGTATAGTCATGTGGGCCCCCATGACTATTGGCTTAGTAGGATTCACATTGGTGTTGGCGGTTTAACACTCGCATCACCCGAATGAAAACCATGAAATATGTTTGCGAGATGTATGGTCGGAGGGTGTCTAGGTGTAGACACAATGACAACTCAAAGTGGGGTTAGCTCACACGACGTTTGGTATAGCATGCTTTGGCCTAATAGGTCCTTCGTACTCTCGTCGTTAGTCCCCAGGTAGGCAAATTGGTCCTTTATTTTGGATTTATACGAATGCCAAGCCTAGACAGGACGTTCCGACTACCGGTACTTGTACCCTTCCAGTTACTACATGCCCGTCATGAGAACTCACTTTGATGTGATTTGAAAAAATACAAAAATCGTTGCAAAAATCATGGAAATTGTGTGGTGTGTGCTCTCATGGATATGATATGTTATGAGGATATGATTCATGATGAGCATTGTATAGTAATATGTACTTATGAACATGCTTGCATAACATTGAATGTAACAATAAACATAAAGCATATAAACATCATGAATTTTGTATGTAACACATAAACAATTTAAACATTTCTAATCAACTATAGTATAGGCTCTAAGGGTCTAATAACCTATCCTATATCCCTATAGTCATGGCTCTGATACCAATCTGTCACACCCCGACCCGCAGCGGAATAAGAGTCGGGGCATAATTGGGTTATCACCAAAGCACATGATGTTTACTAATATGTTTCATATTTATTAAATTCAAATTACATCCCAAATGTTCAAGTCAAATTCATACAATACAAGGAAAAGAAAATTAAATAAACAATCCAAAATCTAAACTGATTTATTCTTCTAGGCCGTCCTATATGTTTCTTGCTTCAACTGGATCACCTGTATCATGTGTAAAAATGGGGGTTTTTGGGTCAACAAAAGTTGGCGAATGAACCTTGTTAGAAGACATTTATTAATGATTTCTTGTTGTATTTAATATGGAAAAATTGTGCAATAATCATATGTGAGCAAACGTAAATAAACATACAATAACAAACCACCTTGCATGAATATATGACACGAATGATAATGTATATGTTGGCAACGTCACGTTCCGCTCATAGGTAATGGGGAACGGACGACCTATGATGATGTATGTGCGATCAAGGCTCAATCAAACGGAGCCGATCGTATGTTGGCAACGCCACGTTCCGCTCATAGGTAATGGGGAACGGTTCCGCTCATAGGTAATGGGGAACAGACGAGCCTATGATGATGTATGAACTGAAAATGATAAATTTAATCTAAACATTAACCACACAAACAATTGATACATATTGAATACACATTTCATCATGGATATGATGGATGCACAAGTGTTTAAATGTAATAAAAATAAGACACATGATACACCCCAAAAAGTGATTAAAACGGGGAATTTGTAGATATTCACTCACATTGGGTGCGTTCGTTTGATGATGTTGAATGGCACCGAGTTTAGAGAGTTGATCGATAGCCTAAATAATAACGAAAAGGTACGGTAAATAAGTGGATTTTATTAACAATTTTAATAGGATTTTTAGATTTATTTTTGTGAGTTTAAGGTCATTTTCTAACTTTAAAAATATTATTTTTAAGTATTTTTAATTGATTTTTAAATTAAATAAATAAATAAAAATATAAAAAAAATGTTGACTTTTTGGGTTGACCGTTGACCGTTTACTTTGACTGTTGACCGGTTCGGACTTGTGTTAGTTTGCGCTGAGTGTGGTTCGAACTTGTGACCTCTCGTACGCGTGCACGCAGCTCTACCAACTGAGCTACGTGTCTAACCCGAAATATTCTAAGTTTTAATTATATATATATACTAATTAAATGTTTTAATTTATTCGATTTATACTAAAAGAATTTAAATGATTGAACCGGTTGCAGGGAAACCGAATCGAACTTGGGTCCCTTGGTTGTAAGCGCACAGCCCAACCAGTTGGGCTGTGTGACTTATCTGTTAAACTTACAATTTAAATTAATCTTAAGAATATCCTGGGTCCTACTCTAATTCAGTAACAAAAAAATTGGTTTTAATTCAGAAAGCCGGTGCGTTTGTAAGATTCGAACTCGTGACGTGCGCTAAGTGTTTGCACACAGTCCACCGTTGGACAGTGTGTCTAACCCGGTTTTATATCTTGTTTTAATTAAACTTATACTTATTGTTCGACTTCATCTTCTTCGTTCAAAGACACAGACAACGATATTCGACATTCTTGATTAATTCGATTAACGAACATATAAATGATTAAAATGTAATGGACAAAGGAGGTTCTGGAAATGAATGTACCGGAAAAATGATTTTCTCAGAACTCCGGCAAAGGTCGTCGGCTCTGTTTTATGAATTCCGTCTGAGCGGACCAATTAACAGTTTTGATTAACTAATTGTGAAATTAAATGACTAAACAAGAATTATCAAAGAGTTTAGATGTTCGTACCGATTCACAGCGTGATTTCAGAATTTTCAGAAATTTTCCGGCGAGTGCTGAATATCCGGTAACGTCGTCTGGGACCGATTCTGGTTGAAGGATTTAAGTTAGTATAAGTCTAACAATGGATAGAAGATGAAAGAATTGAGAAATTTACCCGATGAATGTCACGGTTTTCCGGCGAAAGTCCGGCGATATCAGAAAACGTTTCCGACGAATAGAAATTAGAGCGAAAGTGAAATTGGAGGTTCTGTGAGTGTTTCCGAATTATGAGACGATGATATTGTTAGAGTAAATCAGGAAGTAAATGATTTCGGTTTTCAACTCCCAAAATCATATGAATCGAGACAATTGATGACCGAATTGATTAAGAACATGGGCAGCAATTGATCTATCGGTTATAATCAGTAATAGCGATCACTCAACAGTCTGGACAGTTGAAAGCCGATGAGCGGTTTCAGTTTTGGCGCAAACAGTTGAGTTCACGGGTAGAGTTAAGTTTTATTTGTTTCCTTGTTTACACAAACAGACCAAGTGGTGGAGTGGTTAAGTTGTGTGTTGGTTGTGTCTTCCGGCTGACCCGGGTTCGAAACCCAGCAGCCTATTTTCATTTTTATTTACTTTATTTTTACTTTTTAACAATTTTAGTTTCCATATTCTAAAATGTCTATTAGTTATGTATTGTTTAAAATTAAAATGAGCATTAAATAAGCAACGAAAATTTAAAACTGACTATTCGATTAATAAACGAAGCGGGTTTTGAAAACCCGTTTTTGACGGATGTTACATAACGAACCGAGAGCTCGACAATGTTCGGGCATATTCCTGGGTATACCAAATGTTGGCTACAGAGAGCTAAATATGCTAAAAAGGTGTTTTAGGAGGTTTTATAAGTTGAGGGGCTAAATGTGACAAGTTTGGAAAGTTCCTAAGAGGCACGAGAGGCACAAGCCTAGCCTCTCGCGGCCCGCTAGAGGACTGTATCTGCAGAAAAATTGTTTGGCCTCCACACATATTGCCAAAAACTATTTAATTCGAAACTAGGGACTTACAAACAGCTATGCCACGTTTTAGGACACTTGTAAGCTCCCTCTAACACCCCTTAACACCTAGCATCACCTCCTTCAAGCTCTCAAACTATAAATAGGTGCCAAGGTTCACCATTTGAACTTGCACCTTTCTCATTCTCATTCTATCTCCCTCCTCAGGAAGTTCCTAACTGAAATGAGCATCCAACTTAGTTCTATTTCATCCTAGGAATCACTTGTAAGTGTTCCTTTCTCTTGCATTTTCGTTTAAAGGCTTTTATATCCAAAAGTCAAGCATTTTACGAAAAACGCCTTAACTTTCGGTTAAGACCATTATGGTCCAGCCATTGTTCGTAATGAACATGGCTAAGTGATCATAATAAGATAGGTGTTAATCCCTATAAAGGGCACCTCCTAAAGATCGCGTTTGCTAGACCAATTGACTAGTCAAAGTAAAAATATTAAAAAGTCAAACAGGCCATTTTTCAAAAGTGTTATAATCTGAGCTTATATATGTTATGAAACATGTTTTGACACTTAAACAAGTTGGTAGTAATTATTAGAACACGTGGGAACATGTTCGGATCGTCAGTTTCAGTTCTAGGGTCGGTTCGCAACCGAAAGTCGCGAAGATTGACTTCTGCTTTGACTTTCGATTCTGACACGATTTAGATTATTAACTACTGATCTAAGGTTGCATTATGATCGTAATATAATGTAGCATAACCCTCTGAGGTTATATTACATGATCATAATCAGAATCTGAATTTATGTACAAGTTTACATAATTATGCCATTTTGACAAAAATGCCCCTTTTTATATAAAATAAGGGTTTGATACTGAAGCTGCCTTCTCTCTTGCTAAGCAGGAGTACGACCGTTTGAGCTCCCGGTTATGGAATTGGTGAACGAGGTGCTCCAGCATAACGACTTTGTTGATCGCCTGAAAGACATATTTCCGGAAGAAGCCAAGGCCGCTGGGACGAAGGAGTGTAGGATCCTTAATTGTAATATTTTCAATGTATGTTGAATGTAACTGTGCACTGTGCATGTTTGTACACATTCCTTGTAAATATTTTAATCTTTAATGGAATGTTTTTTTCAAGTTACAATATCTATGTGAAAAGGACCAACTTTGTTTAAGTATAGCGAATAGAATTGGTAACGAACTCGTGTATGAACATCCCCTTCCACCTGCATGCATTAGCTAGTGATTTTTTGTTCATGAGTCATTATGTACCAAGGTGTTTTCGCATAGAACCAAAGTGGTTTCGCGCATTTACAACGGAACATTTAGATAAAGAAATGATCATGTATCCCTTGTCTTTATTAATCAATAAGGCGTAAGAGCTATGTACAGAGTAGACAATACGATAATAGATTTGCTAATTTACATGTAGCACCGGCGTAGCTGTTGCGCATTCCATGTCCTAGGAATGTTTGTGTCGTCCAAACGTTTAAGGGTGTATACGCCCTTTCCTAGGACTTCATGGATAATGTAGGGACCTTCCCACTTGGGTGCGAGTTTGCCAGGACTCTCAGCTTTAGACGTTTCATTGTCGCGTAAAACAAAATCACCAAGTAGGAAGGTGCATATACAGACTCACGCGTTGTAGTATTTCTCAAGCTTGGACTTGTACTTTACTTCGTTGATAGTGGCATTTTCGCGCCTTTCTTCCAAGAGATCCAAGTCGAGTCTGCGGTCATCTTCATTGTTCTAGCTTTGCGTAGCCAGCATGTGCAGTGAAGGGAGGCCTATCCCTGCAGGAATCACTGCCTCCGCTTCATACACTAGGCTGAAAGGAGTTTCGCCTATACTGGTTTTTGGCATGGTTCGATGAGCCCAAAGAATATTTGGCAACTCATCTACCCAGTCTCTTCGTGTTGTACCCAATCTTGTCTTGATCCCTTCGATGATGCTCTTGTTTATGCTCTCCACCTGGCCGTTCCCTTGAGGATGCGCGACCGAAGTGAAGACATGTTCAATATGCATTTCCTTCATCCATTGCTGTAGTTCTTTGGCTACAAAATTGGGGCCGTTATCGCTGACTATGCGCAGGGGAAACCCAAAGCGACATATAATGTGCTCCCAAATGAACTTTCGAACTATGTTGCTATGGTGGATGCAAGGGTTTTTACTTCTACCCATTGGTGAAGTAATCGACTGCGACGATTATAAACTTCATCGCGCCTGGGGCATCTGGGAAAGGTCCCACCATATCGATTGCCCATTGCTGGAAGGGCCATATTGTTGTCACAGGGATCAGGGGATTCTTGGGGCGCAATGTTTTTGGAGCATGGCGCTGGCATGATGTGCACTTCCACAGTGTTTCAACTGGGTATAGGTGCATGCCAGGTCGATAAAAGCCGACGTTCATGATCTTTGCTACAACCATGTGCGGACTGGCGTGAATTCTACATAACCTTTCATGTATTTCACGGATCAAGTACTGCACGTCTTGCGAATCAACATAGCGGAGGAGCGGTCCAAGGTATGACTTCCGGTATAGGATATCGTCTGCCATTTCGTAGTTGAGTGCCTAGTTCTGGACCTTCCTTGCTTCCGCCTTTTTTTCAGGGAGGGACCCGTGTTGCAAGAACATGATTATGGGAGACATCTAGGAAGGAGCCCTATTTTGATGATGTTTACTTGACGCAAAGGAACATAAGGGTTCTTGAGTGCCTCAATGAGCACTTCACGCGCGAGGTGCTTGAAGCTTGTAGCGGCTAATATGCTGAGTGTGTCGGCATGTTTATTCTCGCTTCGGTTGACATGGGTTATTTTGAAGTGTTAGAATTTGGTTATTAAGGCTTGCGCCTGTTCAAGATACAACGCCATCGTTTCGGCTTTTGCGTCGTATAAGCCTTTAACCTGTCCTGTGACTAAAAGGGAATCGACGTGTGCTTCCAAATTCTGTGCACCCATTTTGATGGCTAACCGAAGGCCTGCCAGAAATGCTTCGTACTCAGCTTCATTATTTGTACTTTTGAAATCCAGCCTGATGGTGTAGGTGAATTCTTGGTTGTCGGGGCTTATTAGGCGAAGACCTGCCCCTACGCCATCATCATTGGATGCGCCATCTGTGTGAAGTATCCATGCGTGGTCATCTGTAACCGGCGTTGGGTTTTGTACATCTTCACACTCTTGCGCTTTATTGTGTGGTACTTCCGCAATGAAAACAGCTAATATCTGGCCTTGTATTGTTGGGCGTGGTTTGTACACGATGTTGTGTCCACCAAGCTCAATCGCCCACTTTGTTAGACGACCACATATGTCCAGTTTCGACAAAATTTGGCCTAAGTGATAGTGAGATAACTGTTATCACTTGGTCGGAAATACCAACGCAACCTACGGGATGCGTGAACCAAAGCTAGAGCAAGCTTTTCCATCATGGGATATCGTGTCTCTGGGTCAGTTAGCATTTTGCTAACATAGCGATATCGGATGCGGAAAGGTAAAGTATTAGTGGCTCGTTCTTTTACGGTGCCGTGAGCGTAGGCAGTTGAATTAAGCACTCCTTCATTTGTGTGAAGGCTTTCTCCGCATCCAGAGTCCACGGAAACTTGTTTTGCTTTACACAAGTGCTGATGAATGGGAAGGACTTCATTGTGTGGTTGGCCAAGAACTTGTTCAGCGCAGCCAGTCGCCCCACCAACTATTGCATTTCTTTGATAGTCGAGGGGGAAGGCATATGCTGAATCGCTTCCACTTTCTCGGGATTAACTTTTAACCATCGTGTGTGACGATGAATCCTAGAAATTTGCCTTCTTCCATCCCAAACGAGCACTTGCTGGGGTTCAGCTTCATGATGATGAGGTTATCAATGTACACTTCTACGGTTTCGCCAATATCATCCCCGATGACATGGTCCATTCAACGCTGATAGGTGGCTCCTGTGTTGCGCAATCCGAAGGTCATTTTTGTGTAACAAAGACCCCTTGTCAGTGCCGAAAGCAGTCTTGTCTTCGTCCTCTTTCTTCATTTGTATATGGTGGTAGCCCTTGTAGCAGTCAATGAAGCATTTCTACCTGAATGAAGAGAGGAAGTCCACTTCTTTGTCGATTTCAGGTAAAGCATAGAGTCCTTGGGACATGCCTTGTTAAGATCCTTGAAATCGACACACATACGCCAACTGTTGTTGGACTTTTGGACCATGACTGGGTTGGCTACCCATGTCTGATAGCGTACCTCTCGGATGATCCTGCTTAGAGAAGCTTTGGGACTTGCTCGTTCAATGCGCGGGTCTTTTTAGGACCAAAGTTGTGCTTCTTCTAAACTATATGCTGGACTGAAGGGAATGTGTGCAGCGCGTGCTCAATAATTTCCCTCGGTACTCCAATCATATCCGCGGTGACCAGACGAAAATATCTACATTGTGGAACAAAAGTTGTTTTAACCGCCCCTTGATTGAGGGGGTCATGGCAGGTCCTAACAACACTTTTTGCTCCGGGTACTTGTTGTTTAGTACCCATTTTTCTGGTTCACCGTTGGATGATGACTTTGGTTACTTCGTTGAGGTTCCTCTTCAACGGACATGATTTCTACCTTGCGCATAATGGCCACCCCGGTTTCTGTTGGAAACCCGCAGGCAGCATGTAGAGTGGAAGTGATCATGCTGAACTCTCGTTGAGCGTGCCAGCCCAACAATACGTCATGGCGCGAAGTCACGGGCATGACCATGAAATTGACTGAGACCGTGCGAGAGTGTTACCCGTCGGAAAGAGTGGCGGAAAAGAAATTTGGCCCATTGGAAAGACGGCCTCATTGCAGAAACCAGTGAGTGGGAAGTCCACCGGCTCCAAGCGCGCCTTGTCTTCTGGGTTAAGTTGTTGGAAGCACTGTTCATAGATGATATCGATAGAGCTCTGGGGGTCTATGAACATATAATCGGTGTGATAATGGCCAAAAATGCCAGTTATCATGACCGGATGGTCCTCTTGTGGGCCCCCAGGGACTACGGGGAAGATGACCTGTTGCTCGCGCTAGTGAGGCGTGCAACTCTTCTGATGGTCGCGCTTGCCCGACGGGCCACCTTGGATCATATGAATAGACTTCATCTTTTATTACTCGGGCCCTCGCCGCCTCGAGTGATCTGGTGCACCTCCTTGCGCACATTCTAAAGTAAGTGGGTGAGCTTCCCACTTTTAGCACCTTCTCAATCTTCATGCGCAAGGAGATGCAGTTATCAGTTGTATGCCTGTATCCTTGTGATAATCACAGAAAAGGTTGGGGTCTTGACCTTTCTTATTGTGCATCGGCGACAGTTGCTTGAACTTGTGGTCCTCGGTGTTGTGTACCTCCACTGGTGTTTTCGTCAGTGGTGTCCACTGACGATCGCAATTATCCTGCTTTATTGCTCGCTGGGTAGCGATTTTATTGATGGTCTGCGCGTCGACCGGTGAGCAAGGAGGGTTTTGGTTGTGCTCCCTCCAGCTCTTATTCTTTTTCCCAAAACTTTTGCTCATGTCTTGGGGACGGTGATGAGGTAGGGGAGGTTTGTTTTTATTGAGGTTGTGCTCCGTCTGCGCATAGACCTTTGCTGCCGCCATAAGCTTCTCCCAGCTTTTTGGGTGGCCTGTAGTCCCCGACAAGACTTTGATCATCTTGTCGCAATGTACAACGTACTTGAACTGTGCACGAATCAGGTCTTCATGCACATCCCCTATCTCGAACACCTCTTTATTATAGCGGGTGATGAAGTCTTCGAGACTTTCGTCATCACGCCGCCAAATGTTCATCACGTCAGAAGAATCTCTGACGTAACGCCGCTGTTGGCTGAAATGCATCAGGAACTTGTCTTTCAAGTCGTTCCATAACGCGAGCTTGCCCATGGGCAGGTTGTCAAACCATAGGCGCGCAGCGTCCATGAGAGTTTGGACAAACAAGTGCCACCACATGGGCAGCGTCCAGCCTCCGATCAGTCTTGCGCCATTGAACAGGTGCAGGTGGTCATCTGGGTCTGTCAACCCATTGTATTTTCCCACATTGGAGGGAAGTTCTGCGCGTTCCAGCGTTGCGAGCGCTATCTCCTTGATTAATTTTGAGTGTTCTGCTGCTTCAGCCGGCCTGTAGATCAAACTATAGTTGTGCTCCGCTTCCGTGTTGTAAACAGCCTTGGTGCAGACTTGTAGGCAGTGTGATCTTCGGTAGCCGCTGAAACACGCTAGCGCTATCACCCTCACCGTAAGTGCGATCCTCCTCACGTTGCGTGTACCGGCCCTTGAGAGGACGCTGGCCCAACCGTGAGTGGATAGACGCTCGCCTATGAGTGTGAGACTCATGTTTAGGCAGCGATTTAGAATACTCCGTCTCTTGGATACGGAGGTTTGATGGAACACTCGCTCCAGCCGGCGAGTCATAACTTAGCACTCGTGGTGCAGGCGAAGCACGCACGTGAGTCGTTGGCTGCATCGGTGTAGCGGAATTGTTTGTTTGGGCGCAAAGTTGCGCATAGACGGCATGCAGAGCCGCTTGAGACTTTATGTACCAAGATATGGGGGTTTCACCCGGAGGTAAAACTGAAGTAATTGGCACGGAAGGAGTCTTCATTTGGATTCCGGGGTTATCGGAACGTTCACACGACCTAAGTCGTGATGAGCGCCAACATTCCCAAAAGAAGCTTCTTCCACTTGTCCGTTGAGTCGAAAGGCATGAACTGTGTTCTTGCCTTCGGCTCGAGGACCTTGTGTTGTGTTGGATGGAAAATCAGCCATTTGAAAGTGAGATTTGTGAAAAAAAGGAATGAAGTAACGAAAGTGAGAGAGAGTAAAGAGCGGATGGCGCCAATGAAGAAACACTGGTTTAACCAAGGGATATCCGGGGATATATTAGTTACAACCTAGGGATTTCTGCATAAAAAGTTGCTCCTTCGTTCGCTCTTCGGGAGATCTCAATCGAGCTGATCTGCAAAACTAGCAACACCGTTAGCCTCGTCACGGGGAAAGGGGGGTTTCTCCGTGACCACACTCTAGCGTAAGAATAAGTATTTTTTGTTTGCAAGGAAAGAGCAGTGGGTAGTAATTAGTGTGTGAGCAAGAAAGCATGTGTTTACCTTGTGGTTCGATACTCATTTTATAGCCGAAAATAAGTGGGTTTAGGAGATGGGCTGATGGACTTTGGGCCTGGCCAAGACGACCAAGGATATCAGTTCTGCCCCTCTGCATCGACCATTAATGCTCTTGACTGACCATTAATGATATCTGGCAGGGGCATGCTTTGTCGGATGTTAAATGGTGCCACGTGTAAAGGCAGTTGTCCCTGATGTTAGACGTGTCATCAGCCGAAAGTGGAGAAAGTGTGGCAGTCACTAGCGTAAGAATGGTTGGTGCACAATCTGGCCTCTGCATTACTTTTCATGCAACTTAGTCAGGCATAACCTGCCGAGTAACGATTGGGTCACAGCTCTGCCACATTACACCCTTGTATATAGTCAACTCCTCACTACGCTTTTCCCTTCTACAAGGCTTTCAGTGCTTTCTCTTTGCGGCTGGAGGGTTGTTTGGTCCGCGCAGGGTCAAGTAGCCTGCGCATTTAAGTCTAACTTGTCGTTGCGCCAAGTACGCAAGGCTCGTTGTGTGACTTGCTATTGTTGGTCTAACTTGTCGTCGCGCTGAGAGCGCAGGGTTCGTTGTATGACCTGCATGGTGTTATGATTGCCATACCATTGTGTATTGGGCGCATGGTTTGCTAGGCAACCTGTTGGTTCCAAGAATGGCGCACCGTTTCACGTTGCGCACAAGGTTATTCTTGTAGTAGGTTGTTGTTGAGGGTATGGTTCCTTGCGCAGCGCAGGGTTTTTGGGACAATACCCCTCCAGAGGCGGTTGTAAAGGAGGAGGAGGAGGCTGTGGAGGATTCAGTGTGGAGGAGGAGGGCGGCTGTGGAGCATTCTGCTGTGGAGGAGGAGGCCGGCTGTGAAGGAAGCCAACGATGTGGAGGGCGGCAGATTGTGGAGGAGAGGAGAGGATAGGAAGATAGGGACTGCTATGGAGAAGAGCTGAATAGAAGGGAGCAGCAGATTGTATTGTTAGGGCAAGGGCATAGCGTCCAATGTTTCATTCAGATTTTAAAAAAGTTGAACCATTAAGATCTGAATGGTTCCATTAAGATATGGTGTTTTGGTGAACCAAATGCATGTATGTCTGTCTGATTCAGAGGCTTGCCTCTTAATGGAACCATTAAGAGGTAAACAAACATTCCCTAAATCTAATTTAAATCTAATCTTCTAATCTAAATCTAAATTCAATAAAGGATTCCAATTAATGTCACATGACATTCTCTCCTTTAGCATAATTTTTTTTATATTTTTTAACATTTTAACAATTATTAATACACGAATATCACTTATCTTTACCAGTATTAATAAAATTAATTAATAAATTATTTTAAATAATTAATTAATTAAAAAGGTTAAAAAATTAATTAGTTACAAATCATTACACGGGTTTGCGTTGTACTCGAAAGTTAATTTACATATTGATAATATTTACGGACAAATACTAACGTATCAATATAACACAATAAGCAATGAATATATTTAATTGAAATATGTTATAAATTGTAATATAGTGAGGGGTTCACATATATTACCACTAAAAAATTCACTTTTTAATAATTAGAAAAGAAATTTATCCTTTTTTAATAATTAACTAACTAATTAATGATTCCAAATAATGTCAACCCGTGTAATACACGTATAAAAACTAATTTAAAAAGTTTATAATTTATGTTTTCTTTTTATATTCAACCTTTGTGGTTAACCATGCATCATGTGGTGACATTGATAGTTGAAAGACAAGGTAGTACGTGAACTAATCGGCATTTGTCTTAATTGTTGAGTGTTATGTGTCTCATGTCCAAGGCTTGATACAAAACTACCATCGAATCGGGGGTTTCACTGGAAGCAGTCTCTCTATTCCTATAGGGTAGAGGTAAGGTTGTCTACATCTTACCCTTCTCATACCCTACCTTAGTTTTGCTATTGGTGGGATTTACAGAGTATGATAATGATGATGATATTCAACCTTTGTGACATACGTATTTCCAAATAATGTTACATATCACTCACTTATATATTAGTAACAATATACTAATTTACTTATTTATTTATCAAACTCATAAAAATTATAAGCAACAAATTAACGATATTATATTCCTTTAAACTATTTGTTTACGATAATATATATTTATTCGACCCGTATAATACATATTGTAGTATGTTTCAATTGCATTTAAAGTTGCATTATTACTATATATATTATATATAAGGATGAGGTTATTGTAAGAAAATATAAAAGTGTGAGAAGAATAAGAAAGAATCTAAACCATTAGATATTTAATCTAATGGTTGAGATCATAGTGTCAATTCTTTAAATGTGTTGACTATTAAACTAACTAATTTTCTAGATTAAGGGTATAAAGGTAAATTTAACATTTTTAAATTAAGAAACTAACATTAATGCACATGAAAAGTTCCCCTTTCTTTTTTAAACGTCAAAACTTTTTATATGCAACTCTTTTTTTAAAAAAAATTACACCATAATAACGAGTGTTTTTTATCTTTAATATGAGTACCATATTGATATACTTGTGTAGAGAAAAAAATTACGTCTCGCTTGGATGTTTTAGTCCATGGTGTTTTTTCTATGTTCATACAATAGTGTTTTAATTGTAGGGTGTTATTTCTGTTATATTTCTGTTCTTTGTAAGATGTATGCCTTCAATATACATGCTGAGGTGTTTTTATGAGTTAGTGTGTTACTCCTGTTATATTTAATGTGAGGACCAAGGTCCTTGCATTGCTCTGGTTTCTGGTGTCTTCAGTAGGTTTCTGTTGTCACATCCAACCGATGGCGGAAACATCGGAGTGAGACGAACTAGATTGCTTGAGATATCATAACACTATTTGCGATAATATTTAATTTAATCAACCCATTTCATTTCATAGCATCAAAATTGTCAAGTTACATCAAATATCCGAATACAAGTAACAACAACAAAATAAACTCAACAATAGCATAATGATTAACTTAGTATTCCACACGTGTTTCTATGCCATTCCTACTAAGTTCCATCATAACAACTTCATCAACCTGCAACATGTAAAAAAGTATAGTTCAATAACAAAGTATTGACGAGTACACAAGTTAAATATCATAGCATAATTATTAAAACCGTTTAAACAATTCCACATGAATAGCTAGCATACAAGATAAATGTAAACAAGGCATGTGAATCTACAAGTCAATCCTATAATGTACCACAAAATAGATTTAAAACTTAACATTGACCACAAGAATACGGGCGGTGCGTTACTCCTATTGCGCTATACATGTTAAGGGAGGCTTGATCGAAGTTAATGACATTTAGATCACATAAGAATATATCAAGTAACAATTCAAGTAGCATAAGACTAAAGCATTTTTGATGGATTGTTTGTGTGTAATCATAGAATAAAATGTGATTTAGTGTAGTTTGGTAATTTAACATATTGCACTCAAATAGTGTAAAGCATAAAAAAGGTTTCGAGTGTACTCACGGTTTTGCAAAGTAATTTCATGAAAGCGTTAGGTTATTTTAGGGGAATGAACACCAAGTTATCCTACACAAGGAAATGTAGGTGTGTGTGTATTAGATTGACGATGAGTTTGATGAGTTTAGGAATTAAAGTATGCAAAGTATGTATAAACAAAAGGTATTTATCTAGACGTTAACGCTCGTTTTTGAGACTATAAGCCTCGAAGGGAGTTTGTGTTTTTATGGGCCATGCCCAATAGAATCGTAACGATGGTTAGGTCTCAAATAAAATAACCTATTTCTAGGACAAGTAACCATATGGTCATTGTCAAAGGTTCGGTTATATTAAGTATTTACATATATAGTTATAATATTACTAATTTATCATAGAGTTCATGTATTTCATAGATATCATGTAAGTCATATAAGTCATGCATTGAGGTAGGAGGATCACCGTCCTAAACCTCTTTCGTAAGATTCACCAATACACAAGATTGTCACAAGGACATCCGGATGGTCAAGAATTATAGAAATCATCAAGTGAGGGGTGGATTGAAAAGTTGGATAGCCAAGGCCTCCATGTAATCACACCTACACTAACACAAGCTTGTAAGCTTGGATGGCTCAACACTTGTTGGTTTGAAACCCTAATAAAAACCACAAGTTTAGAGGCATGTTATGCCTCTTGATTTTTTTATGAACAAGTCTAGCTAGCTCATTAACCATAAACTTGGTTAGAGGCATAAGTAGCATAGAGTTGTTATGTTTTAATAAAAACAAGTTCAAAAAAAGTTTATAAGTTTAACTTCCAAAACAGAAAGTTTGGCCCCAAAAATGGTATTGTTCCACCTTGGTTTTCCATAGAAAACCAATGGTAACATCCCATAGGGCTTAGCAAACAATGTTGAGGAAGAAAACACAAAGAAAACTTCAAAAATCTTAAAGTTTAAAGAGATAAAAATGGGCAGAAAATTTATGGCACTTTGGACCTCAAAAATGGTGAAGTTTCACTTAGTTTGCCTAAGCAAACTTGTTAAAACCTTCTAGAGGTTATCAAGTGTTTTAGAAGAAGAAATAAGGAAGAATTAGTTGAAGAAGTGAGTTAGAACTCACAAAAAAACTCAAATATGGATGCTGCATTTTTTTAATTAGGAACTTTGAGAGTGTTTTTGAAGTGTTTGGAGACTTGTAAAAGTGGGAAATGGATGGGGGAAAGGTGGTTTATATAGGTAATGGATTAGGTTTTTAATGTTGGGCTTTGGACAAGATTAGTGGCTGTTTAAACTTGAAACAAGCCCAAAAGATCAACATATGACAGCCCTCTTTTTTGTGTTTTTTTGTTAATTAATTTATATAAATGGTTTTAATTGTTATTTAAATAATGTATTTTATATGTAAATCAAGTGTGAAGTGTTTTGGAAGATTAAAACATGATTAAAGGTGTTACATAACCCTAAACATGTCTTGCAAATTATTAACATAAGTGTGACAAGAATCATGGTGCCAAAAGTCTATGCATTTTGTGTTTAACTTGTTGATTGCTTGCTTGATTTGAAACATTTAACTTTCATGAATATATGATAAGAATATGCAAGTTGATTCGAAGCTATAAATTGTGTAACGAACGCGTGTATGATCATAGATATAAATGCGTATAAAGATTGCGAATTGCGTATAATGGATCAATTTGATTACAATCAAAGCCTTAGATTTACAATGATTCAGAAATGAAATACGATTAAAAGGTTTGGACTTTCCAAAAATTGAAAACATGAAGCAGACTTGCTAAAAACGAAAAGTTACAAATGCGAAGCGTTACATCTCATCTCCTTTAGGGAATTTCGTCCCGAAATTTAGGAAGATGCAACGAACAAATGCGGATACTTAGTCTTCATATCGCTTTCAAGTTCCCAAGTAACCTTCACGATAGGAATTTGACTGCGCCTTAGTTGCTTAGTGCCTCGATCCATGATTTCGACTGGCTTGTCCACGAAGTGTAAGGTCTCGTTGATTTGAAGATCTTCAAGTGGAACCTGGAGTCCTTCTTTGGCGAGACATCTCTTCAAGTTTAAGACGAGGAAGGTAGGATGAACGTTGTTGAGCTCTTGTGGTAGGTCCGTCGGTAAGCTACCTTGCCAATCCTTTCGAGAATCTTGAATGGACCTACGTAGCAAGGAGCGAGCTTTCCCTTTTTCCGGAACGAACCACACCCTTCCAAGAGGATACCTTGAGAAGTACAAAGTCACCAACGTTGAATTCCAAAGGCTTGCGTCTTTTATCTGCGTAGCTCTTTAGTCGGCTTCAAGCTTTCAGCAAGTTGTCCCGAATCTGCAAAATCTTGTCCGTCGCTATTGTATGAGCTCGAGCACGGTATTTGAGCTTCCCCGATCTCGTGCCAACAAATAGGCGATCGCCACTTGCGTCCATACAATGCCTCGAATGGTGCCATTTGAATACTCGCGTGGTAACTGTTGTTGTACGAGAATTCGACCAAAGGCAAGTGCATGTCCCAGTTGCCACCAAAATCAATTACGCAAGAACGAAGAATGTCCTCTAGAGTTTGGATAGAACGCTCGGTTTGACCATCAGACTGAGGATGGAAAACAGTACTAAGATTGAGTTGAGTACCAAGCACCTTTTGAAATGTTTGCCAAAGGCGAGAAGTGAAACGACCATCACGGTCCGAGATAATGTCAACGGGGACACCGTGACGACATATGACTTCATCCATGTAGATACGAGCCAATTTCTCAACTCGGTAGTCTTCACGTATGGGAAGGAAATGAGTAGACTTGGTCAGACGGTCAATGATTACCTAAATACTATCGTGACCAGACGATGTACGAGGGAGTTTGGTTATGAAATCCATAGCAATACTCTCCCATTTCCAAACAGGAATTTCCGGTTGTTCGAGTAAGCCAGAGGGTCGTTGATGCTCGGCCTTTACCTTGGAACAATTACAGCACTTTGATACGTAACAGGCGATATCTTTCTTCATTCCAGGCCACCAATATGCACACGAAGGTCATGATACATCTTATCGGCGCCAGGATGAACAGAATACCGAGACTTGTGAGCTTCACTCATCAAGAGGTCACAAAGATTAGCACGGTTTAGAATCCAAAAACGGTCAAGATAGCACATGATGCCATTGGGTTTGGTCACGAGTTGGTTTTCAGCACCACACTTCAACTCAATATCGAGGTTACCCTCGTTCCGGTCGAGTATTGTGCCTCACGAATCATCTCTTAAAGCTTTCCCACAGTTTGGTAGCAACGTACACTCTTAACATGAGTTTTACGACTAAGTGCGTCGGCCACAACATTCGCTTTACCAGGGTGGTAGCGGATATCGCAGTCGTAGTCTTTTAAAATTCTACCCAATGACGCTGACGCATGTTGAGTTCTTTTTTATTAAAGATGTGCTGGAGGCTCTTATGGTCGGTGAAGACCGTACACTTTGTACCATAAAGGTAGCATCGCTATATCTTTAACTCAAAAAAACTGCACCAAGTTCAAGGTCGTGCGTAGTATAATTTTTCTCATGAATTTTGAGTTGTCGTGACGCGTAAGCGATAACTTTGTCTCGTTGCATAAGAACACAACCAAGACCTTGTCTTGAGGCATCACAATACACGACAAAGTCATCGGTACCATCAGGAAGGGTCAGGATAGGAGCATTGCAAAGCATGTCCTTGAGCGTTTGAAAAGACTCCTCTTGTTCGGAACTCCAAACAAAAGGCTTATACTTTTGGGTCAGGGAAGTGAGATGTACGGCAATTTTCAAAAAATTTGAGACAAAACGACGGTAGTAACCGGCTAAGCCGAGAAACGAACGGATTTCGAATGGAGTCTTAGGAGCAATCCAATTTTTCACTGCCTCGATTTTCGCAGGGTCAACGTGAATACCAAGTTCGTTGACGACATGACCAAGAAATTGAACCTCTTTTAATCAAAATTCACACTTGGAGAACTTGGCGTAGAGACGTTGAGTATGCAAAAGCTGAAGGATAAGACGCAAGTATAGCTCATGCTCTTCTCACGTCTTGGAAAAGATTAGGATATCGTCAATGAAGACGATCATGAATCGGTCAAGATAGGGCTTACACATGCGATTCATCAAATCCATAAACACGGCAGGTGCGTTGGTTAAACCAAATGGCATAACTACGAACTCGTAGTGCCCATAACATGTGCGAAACGCGGTTTTGGGTATATCTTCTTCGAGGACTCGAAGTTGATGATAACCAGAATGAAGGTCGATTTTAAAGAAACAAGTCGCGCCTTGAAGCTAGTCAGAAAGGTCGTCGATGCGAGAAAGAGGGTAACGGTTCTTGACTGTAAGCTTGTTGAGCTCATGATAGTCAATGCACATGCAAAAGGATCCGTCTTTCTTTTTGACGAACAGAATGGGAGCGCCCCAAGGAGATGTGCTAGGACGTATGAAGCCTTTATCAAGAAGCTCTTGAAGTTGGCTAGACAGCTCTTGCATCTCCGAGGGTGCTAGACGATAGGGGGATTTGGCGACCGGAGTTGCACTAGGGATGAGGTCAATGCGAAAGTCAACAGAACGAACAGGAGGAGGGTCAAGAAGATCCTCAGGGAAAACATCAGGGAAATCACGCACAACGGGAACTTCACTCACGCTTGGACCTTATCCTTCTTTTCCACAATGTGGGCAAGAAAGGCGAAGTATTCCTTACGCACGTACTTGTTCGCTTGAATACACGACATAAGCTTGAGACCTTTGGAGGGTTTCTCGCCATAGACGTGTAAGGAATCATTATTGGGAAGGGGAAGGCGAATGTACTTTTCTAAGTAAAAAACTTCAGCACGGACTCGCCTAAGCCAGTCCATGCCTACTATGATGTCGAAGCTACCCATTTGCATGGGTATGAGGTCAATAGAAAACGTATGATCGTTGAGATTAAGAGTACAATTAGAAAGGACGGAATCGACGGTGATAGATTTTCCGTCAGCTACTTCGACTTCGAATGATTTAGGCAACTTAGAACGACTACACATAAGCAAAGGTTCGAATTCAACGGATACAAAACTTTTATCCGCACCAGTATCAAACAAACACGTAGCGTAAACATTGTTAATGAGGAACGTACCCAATATGACATCATTTGAGTTTTGAGCTTGAGCGGCAGTGATGACGAAGGCTCGGCCGCGAGCTTGTTGCTGCTGTTGATTGTTATTGTTGTTGTTGCGCTAAGAGCAGTTCTTGGCGAAGTGGTTTGGGTCTTCGCATCTGAAGCAGGCACGAGCGGAAGGTTCAAGGGGTCGGTTTTAGTTAGCGGTAGGGTTTTGAGGTGGGATTATAGCTTGGGCTTGGTTGATGGGGGCTTACGGGGCAGTTCGGCGTTGCTGGGCGAAGTGCCCATACCTATTGCAGATTGTGCATAGGCGGCACGGGGCAGTAACCGATGGTGGAAGGGATAGGTGTTGAACTTAGGATGGGGCCTGGTGTATGTTTTCTTGACGGGTTCGGGTGCGGGTAAGGCGAGCTGATGGGGGTTTGGCGGAGTGACTAACGTGCAGTTTGGGCTTGAAGCCTTCCGCTTCTTGCCCTTGGTGATGTTTCTTGGGGGTTTGGGTGTGGTAGGCTCGATGAGGGCTTCGGTGGTGGCTTGATGGGCTTTCCTTAGTGGCGCCTTTGCGGCTTCACGAAGGACATGGCTATTGTTCAGTCGTGCAGCCAAACGAAAAGCTTCCTCGACGATTTTGGATGAGGTGGTATCGACCAGGTCAGCGAGGTGCGGAGGGAGGCAACATATGTATTTAGCAACGGCCTTTTCGGCTGTGTCGACTGGGCTTGGGCAAATCACGCCCAGTTGCTTAAAACGGGTCATGAGGCCAGCGTTGTCATTCCCCACTTGCTTGAGGTTCCAAAACTCAGTCTCGAGTCGTTGGCGTTCATGGGGAGGGCAGAATTCACTTTCCATTAACTTCTTGAGCTCGGTCCAAGGGAGGGCGTGGGCGACTTCGTTACCACGAGCGTTACGCTCGGAAGTCCACCAATCAAGGGCTCTTGATCGGAACACTCCTGTGGCGTTCATGGTGCGCAGGTGGTCGGGACAACCACTTTGGATGAAGGTGACTTCAATGGCGTCGAACCATTGTAGTAGCTTAGTGGCGTCCCCTTCGCCGGTGAAGGTAGGGGATTATAAGAACAGAATTGCTTATGGGTGAAGGTGGTTTTTGGTGGTTGGCCTTGGAGTCGACAGAGTGTGAGGTGATTCGGCATTGGGTGGAGGTTGGATCTTGCTGACGTTCAGGGATGACCTTGGCCATATGCTCGGCCATTTGTTCGGCCATGAACTTCATGCAATCGTTCTTTGACATAGAGTCGGATTGGGACTTCGACTTGGACTTTGACTTCCTCTTACCCATAACACTTTGAGAGAAAGACATCTAAAGGGTTCGACAATAGAAGATAGGTTTAGGCTTTGATTGTAAAGTGTTTTTATAAATAAAAGAATTTGTTTTGAGCACATAAGCATCATGTAACACGTTTGAATTCACATAGATAGCATAAGCATATTGGTATTCAAAAGCATAAACACGTATAATTTACGTAAAGGAGTATAAATTTAATTGGTCACGAGATTTTTTTATTATGGTTTTTGGTTACGAAGGGCGTGCGAATCGTGCATCGGGTCCGAAATGAACGAGATAGCAAGTATTAAAACACATAGATCATGAAGATAGCATAAAAGATAGGCTTAATAAAACATTGGAGTGTTTCGGGTTGAGAAACATTGACTATTCCAAAGTGAATCGAGATCCTTTCAAATTAGAGAAACGTGTTTTAGCCTATAGGTAAAATGCTCTCGTCGAGAACGATTAACGACACTTTACCCATCTAGTTACTACACGTCTCTAACCGAATCAAAAAATCGAAACTTTGGTGAGATTGAAAAATCGAGGAATGGGACTAGTTGACAAGGTGCGGGTTTCACCCCTAACTTGATGACATTGTGCCCTAAGTGTGGTTGGTACTTACCAATCAAGGAGTGTATTCCGACTCGTTGGTAAGGGTCCACTAGAGTATGAAATGGAAATTCCCATCAAGATGTGGATTTCACTCCTAACTTGATGCTGTAATTTCGTGCAAAACCGAACTTCACGGATTGAGAGTGATCACCAAAGTGCGGGTTTCACCCCTATTTTTGTGAGATCGTCTCGTTTGTAGTTTGAGTGTCTTCAAGTGTGTAAATTGTGTAAATGTCTTAAGAAAAACACACATATATATATTTAAGACAAAAGAAATAGGAAGAAGCAAATAGGAAGAGTTAACATTTTTATTATGAAGCAAGAATGGTCAAGTTGGTCACTTAAACTATAGACTAGTCGAACATGGCAATTCTACCTAATTCCCTATAGTTATGGCTCTGATAAAAAGGTTTCGAGTGTACTCACGGTTTTGCAAAGTAATTTCCGTGAAAGCGTTAGGTTATTTTAGGGGAATGAACACCAAGTTATCCTACACAAGGAAATGTAGGTGTGTAGTATTAGATTGACGATGGAGTTTGATGAGTTAAGGAATTAAAGTATGCAAAAAGTATGTATAAACAAAAGTATTTATCTAGACGTTAACGCTCGTTTTTGAGACTATAAGCCCCGAAGGGTGTTTGTGTTTTTATGGGCCATGCCCAATAGAATCGTAACGATGGTTAGATCTCAGATAAAATAACCTATTTCTAGGACAAGTAACCATATGGTCATTGTAAAGGTTCGGTTATATTAAGTATTTACATATATAGTTATAATATTACTAATTTATCATAGAGTTCATGTATTTCATAGATATCATGTAAGTCATATAAGTCATGCATGGAGGTAGGAGGATAACCGTCCTAAACCTCTTTCGTAAGATTCACCAATACACAAGATTGTCACGAGGACAATCCGGATGGTCGAGAATTATAGAAATCATCAAGTGAGGGGTGGATTGAAAAGCTAGGTTAGCCAAGGCCTCTATGTAATCACACCTACACCAACACAAGCTTGTAAGCTTGGATGGCTAAACACTTGTGGGTTTGAAACCCTAGTAAAAACCACAAGTTTAGAGGCATGTTATGCCTCTTGATTTTTTTATGAACAAGTCTAGCTAGCTCACTAACCATAAACTTGGTTAGAGGCATAAGTAGCATAGAGTTGTTGTGTTTAAAAAAAACAAGTTCAAAAAAAGTTTATAAGTTTAACTTCCAAAACAGAAAGTTTGGCCCAAAAATGGTATTGTTCCACCTTGGTTTTCTATGGAAAACCAATGGTAACATCCCATAGGGCTTAGCAAACAATGTTGAGGAAGAAAATACAAAGAAAACTTCGAAAATATTAAAGTTTAAAGAGATAAAAATGAGCAGAAAATTTATGGCACTTTGGACCTCAAAAATGGTGAAATTTCACCTTAGTTTGCCTAAGCAAACTTGTGAAAACCTTCCTAGGGTTATCCAAGTGTTTTAGAAGAAGAAATAAGGAAGAATTAGTTGAAGAAGTGAGTTAGAACTCACAAAAAAAACTCAAATATGGCTGCTGCATTTTTTTAATATGTTAGGAACTTTGAGAGTGTTTTTGAAGTGTTTGGAGACTTGTAAAAGTGGGAAATGGATGGGGGAAAGGTGGTTTATATAGGGAAGGGATTAGGTTTTAATGGGTTGGGCTTTGGACAAGATTAGTGGGTGTTTAAACTTGAAACAAGCCCAAAAGATCAACATATGGCAGCCCTTTTTTTTTGTTTTTTTGTTAATTAATTTATATAAATGGTTTTAATTGTTATTTAAATAATGTATTTTATATGTAAATCAAGTGTGAAGTGTTTTGGAATATTAAAAAATGATTAAAGGTGTTACATAACCCTGAACATGTCTTGCAAATAATTAACATAAGTGTGACAAGAATCATGGTGCCAAAAGTCTATGCATTTTGCGTTTAACTTGTTGATTGTTGCTTGATTTGAAACGTTTAACTTTCATAAATATATGATAAGAATATGCAAGTTGATTCGAAGCTATAAATTGTGTATAAAGATTGCGAATTGGGTATAATCGATCAATTTGATTACAATCACAGCCTTAGATTTACAATGATTCGGAAATGAAATACGATTACAAGGTTTGGAATTTCCAAAAAAGAAACAGGAAGCAGACTTGCTAAAAACGGAAAGTTACAAATACGAAGCGTTACATCTGTTGCCTTCAAAGAGTTAGGGTGTTATTTCTGTTTTTATATATTTAGGGTGTTATTTCTGTTTTGATTCTGATTAAAGTGTTGACTGGTGTTATATTATGGTGTTATTTCTGTTATATTCAATGTTAGGGTGTTCTTTATAAGATGTGTGCCTTCATTATAACTGATGTGGTGTTTTTATGAGTTATGGTGTTATTTCTGTTATATTTATGTTCTTTATAAGATGTATGCCTTCAATATACATGTTGTGGTGTTTTTATGAGTTAGAGTGTTGTTTCTGTTATATTTCTGTTCTTTATAAGATGTATGCCTTCAATATACATGTTGTGGTGTTTTATAAGTTAGGGTGTTATTTCAAATTCGAAAATCCCTACAATAACTGCCAAAAATCGGTTGCATATATTCATTCCATAATTAGATTTTATTAAAATTACACTTATACACTTAAACTACCAAAATAAAAAGGGACACATGTTACCTCCAAAATCTTTCTTATCCTTCTCACACTTTTAAATTTTCTTACATGAACCTCCACGTATATATATATATATATAGAGAGAGAGAGAGAGATGTCTTTTAATTTGATAAACCTTCAAAAGGAAAAAAATACATTAGTTTTAAACCATGTTCTTTTAAATGAGTGGTCAATTTGTAGTGACCACAAATAAAGTGATGTCTTTATTGTAACATGATATTTCATTTAGGTTGTGACTTGTATAATGAGAAAAGTAAAAGAGGTAGTTGCCAGTCATATAGCTTAGCGTGATGCATGAGAAAATGACGATGGATCATAACTTTTGGAGAAATCTGAGACCAGAATGGGTGTGACGTTTTTCTTAATCAACAAACACATTTATCTAAAAGGGTTACGTTCTAGTCAATCTATCTAGTTCCCAGTATTTCATATAAAAATCAGAAGATAAAGTGAAAGAAGCAACAATCAAGAGCAGTTTAAGGTTATCCTTAGTTTGTGGTAGAATATACATCAAGGTTGATCAGCATTTTTTTTTTAACGTCCAACGAATTCTTCAAATGGGCTACTGGTGAAATTCACCACATCGGGATATACTCGCCTTCCGAACCGGGGAAAACCCTCACCTAGGGCCGAAACCCGTTAACACTCGCCCGAAGGCACGACAGTGCGGTGAGGTAAAACCCGCTCAGTTCAAGGATCGAACTAGTGATCGCCGCCAACTCGCCTAGTCTCCCATCATCACCATGTGCCGTAGAAACTAAATGCTAGGGACAGGAATTGAACCTGGGTCACTTGAAACACAAGGTCTCTCCCTTAAAACCATGTGCCGTAGAACTAGTGATCAGCATTTGTTTCCGTATTCAGCAAGTGTTCAATATGTTGCTTTGGCGTCTTAAAGGAAATCAATATGATTGATTGGGATGGGACTTTGCACTTTCATAGTATTGTCCGCCTCTTGTATCACAAATATCGCTCATTTTACCAACGAAGAGCTCACATATATTTTTTGGTTGCCCAAGTGAATATTTTTCACGAGATCACCCGATCACCTATTCTGATACTACGCCCACCTAAGTACGCTATACTGTGAAGTTCTCTTATCCATTATCAATAAGCACAAAACACGTTGGTGATTTAAGAGGCATGGCATTACTTATTAACCAAGAATATCTCACGTTCACGGCTGACATGGATTTATTTGGGTGTTGCAAACAATTTAAATTTATTTAGGTGTTACAAACAATTTTAATAAAGGAGGATAGTTAAGTTCTAAGGGCGCTCACATCTTATTCATCATTTTTACCGTATAATTACACTAAAAATAACTATTTTTTTTCTTCGTTCAATTAAATAATATTTTTATACATTTATCGTTGTATTTTCTCTTACCTTCACTCACAACTATTTTTAAAATATATTAAAAAATAATAAAGGGTGAACAGTGTCCACTTGAATATACAGATGAATAGTGATATTTTCTCTGTTCTCCGCTTACAATCACTTTTTATACCTTTTATAATATGAAAACTCTTTTCACACATTTTGATAGTTAGAATGTGAATGCTATAATGTTTAAAGACAGCAATGTGAATATATGTTTGATAAGTTTTAAAAAAATATATATAAGAAAACATCACAATCGTCAACAGGTTACCAGCCTGAACACGGTACCAAAATCACTTGTGCCTACTGCCATATAATTAAAAATAGGTTTTATCCCAAATTATACCAAAAATTAAGCCGAATGAGACCTTAACCCCAATTAAGTGATATTGGTAGGCCCAAATTGGTTAACTAGGTCAAACGTCAGCTATTGGTAGATGGATCCGGTAAACAAATTGATAGTATTTTTATGTATATCTATTTCGTTTTTCAAAAAAAAATGTATTTTTCAGCTGTCTATTTTGTTTTTTAATGCTTCAAATTGTATATTTCTAAAACCTTAAACCATTAATCATAAACAAAACTTTTGCATATATACATATATATTTTTAATGCTTTAATAGGAGATATATGTAAATCATTAATCATAAACAAAACTTTTGCATATATACATATATATTTCTAAAACCTTAAACCATCAAATTGTAAGACTGAAAACCGGCCTGTTCAGCTAACCAAACCAACTCGACCGGTTCGGTTTGTCGTTTTCCAGGACCATAGTTACTGGTTCGGTCCATAATTTTCATCAAACCAGCCGAACCAGACCATGAACATCCCTAATATCCAGTCTTTTGCATTTGTGTTTCAAACGGACTTTTGCACGCCATAACCATAATCTGTACATAAAATCATGTGGCTCAAAAGTTCACACTTGAACCATACGACTCTTTTAACAATTTAATGCTTCATTTTTGAGGTTTTACACAAACTGTCTTTCTTTAGCCACCATAAGAAAACTGTTCTTTGCAACCTAAAGAAGCAGAGCCAAACTCAATTCTGAAACTCAAAAACTGATTATTTCATGAATACAAAAAATGAGATGAACGTTGCACAAACAAAGAGAGAACGAGAGAGATCAAAAGGCAAGCCTGTCTTGAGCAATTCTTCTATCAACTTTTTTCATTCTTTGTGGTGGCCAAATGACATGAGTAACCCTTCCGCGTATCAACCCCAATGGAATCTGAAACCCAAAAGCATTTTCATTTGGCAATTAGCTAAATTCTAGTCAAAACGTTCAAAAACGAAAACATTAAGATACAACCGAGTAACATACCGGGCCATATGTTCTTGAATCACTGCTAAACGCTAAATTGTCTCCTTCGACCCAACAATGTCCCTCCGGAACCCTTGTAGCACCACTCACATTACTTATGTAGTCACCTTCCATGGCTACTATTCTTTTCACACACCTTCCTTGTAATTAGTTGGATTACTGCGAAATTATAGACTTCACTTTTATCTTTTATATTTTTGATGTTTTGACTTACCAATAGATCGTTCTGACATGTCAAGCGGTTAACCTTAGTAGAGTTAAATGCCATTTTCGTCCCTAAGGTTTGGCCAGTTTTGCGACTTTCGTTCAAAGGTTTGCATTTCCGCATCTGGATCCAAGAGGTTTGAAATCTTGCCATTTTCATCCAGCTTGTTAACTCCATCCATTTTTCTCCGTTAAGTCAGGGGTATTTTCATCTTTTTACCTACTTGTTTTGTTTTTGTTTGGTAAATGTATTTTGAACACTTGTATATGATGCTAAATGCTTGTACATAAAGTGAAAAAGACCGAATTACCCTTTTAAGTTAACAAAAAAGAAGGAAATTCCTCTGACTTAACAAAGAAAAAATGGATGGAGTTAACGAGTTGGATGAAAGGGGGAAGATTTTAAACCTTTTGGATCCAGATGCAGAAAAACAAACTTTTGGACGAAAAGCGCAAAGCTAGCCAAACCTCATGGACGAAAATTACATTTTACTCAACTTAGAACATTGCTATATAAAAATAGAACGGTTGGAATAGGTATTCAAAGTGTATTTGTAATGCGTAAAACCTCCTAAATCATTTTGTTTAAAAGATTCGGAAATATTTTTGACATAATATTAACTCATTAATCATATTGAACACACTAATTATTTATAGAAAGATCAAAAATTATGTAAAAGTGTTTTAGGTCAACCCAACCAAACCTATTTTGACCCACACGTAAAAATTACCCAGTTTGACCTGAAACCACATTGACGTTCATTTTTTCACCTCTGCTATATACCAGAACGGTAAACTCTATAGAAGAGTATAAAGAAAATTATTCAGTTAACTTTCCAAAATAGATTCTTTAAAATCTTCAACATAACTCAATATAAACAGCATCACAATATGTTCATAAAATATTCACATCTTACTATACAATCAGTGACAGAACCATGATTTTTTACTATGGGGTCAGTATATGTCGGTTCCCGAATTTATAACCAGGCGTAAAACTGTTTGGTCGGGTCGGAGCACATGATAAAAGACAATACGGTAATAAAAGTATTCTGTCACTGGAAAAAACACACAATAAAATACGAAGTAACGTGAAATATAGAAAAAAATTATACATTTTACAGTTGTTCCCTACGTCTTCATTTTTTAACTCGTAGAAATTTTGGGCTTAGTTAAATGTATAATCGGGGCTTATTTGAATTGGAAATAAGAAATAGGACTTATTTACTACACAATAACTTCTTATTCGGTTAAAGTTTTACATAAAAAAAATTATTCGGTAACAAAATATTCAATATTTTCATAAATCCAATGGACAATGAGTAGAATACATACCTGAAAATCACAACATCGCCGTGTGAGAATTTGTATTTGTCAAGGCAAAATTTCTCCAGAAAAACATAATCATCTGCCACCAAATTTGTCATTAATGTGCCGCATGATGCCATCAAGAACACTAATTAAATGTACTTTTCTATAAAAGTTACCTGTAAATGATTCCGAAGATGGATTAAAAGTCGGAGCCATTGAAGAACCTCGAATAGGACATACTCCAGCATAACGGTCTGTTACAGTGATTCCCACAAGCCCGAATGCTATAGACTTGTTAAACATTTTCATAACAGTATTCTGTATTCCCATATCCCTTCAAATAAATCTTCAAAGTTGAAAGTATGAAATCTGCAAAAGAGATTACTTCCGAAATCAGTTTCAACTTCAAATTTGATATCCTTTACCCGAATTATACTCAAATTTGATATCCTTTATCGAAATATACTCTTTTGAGTTATCGCATGAGACTCATTTTAGGTGATTTTGTATTCAATCAAAACTGTGTGGTTTTGCTGATTTTGTGTTCGCTACTATATGTGATGTCGACACGGTACACATAGACCTACATTGTCAAAAGCCCTTTGGGCGTGCCTAGCCCTCAACCGATGCGAGGTGCAACCTTCGGGGCGAGATTCCGGACGATTTTCGGTTAGATTCCGGCGAGCTTCAGGGAAATGTTCTGCACATTTTAGGCAAAGTGGTCTGACACATAGTCACATAATTCGCTGTCGTGGCACGATTTTCGCTTTGGTTCGTCCTATCCAATTCGCGGTACGAACACGCTCCGAGAAAAAAATTCAAATGTAACTAATCGAAGTTACTGAATCGAAGCTTACCTGCTGCTGATTGAACCTTCCCTTCCCTGCTGAATCGTAGAATGAAAGAAGATCTGTCAGCTGTTTTTTAGGTTTAGAAAACAGGGGAGATAGACAAGAAGACGGCTGCTTTAGTTTAGGGTTATTTATTTTTATTTTTTTTTAATTTCATTTTAATTTTAATTTTAACTATTATATATTATTAACCGTGACTGATTAACAGTGTCATGGTAAAAAAAAATTAATTTTTTTTATCTTGAATAATTAAATTATTTTTAGTTTTTTTTATTTACTCGCTCTTTGTTGCTAAATATGATTTTCTTTTTTTACCAAAATATTATTATTGAGTTTTATATTTGTGTTAATATGTTTTTCATGTGACATGTCTTCTTTTTTTCTAGATCAAACATATTTTTCTTTTCATATTTCTCATTATTCCAGAATGTTATTTTATCATAAAAACTCACATGTCCAACTCCTACTTTTTGCAAAACATGGCTTTCTTAAGCCACTTCCTTCTTCATAGAAGGTTCTTATTTCCGTAAAGCGTTGTTTTTTCCTTTAATTACTGGAACGTAACCTACTCATAATTTATTTGCAAAAGTTTTAAATTTTTTGAAGCATGGGCCCTTAGAGAAGTTAAAGACAAGTTGGAGAAGCGTAGTGAAGAGCTAAAATAGATGATTAGACTTTTAAAAAACATTTGATGGTACATCTTTTATATGCCCAACATTGATTAACATGTTAATAGTAACAAAAAAAAGTTATTTTCTAAACGTTTTATGTTACTTACATGTCAATCTTGAAGAATGAAAGGGACAAGAAATCATAAAGCTGTGTAATCTTATCTGAGAAATGCAAGGAAAATTGGAAGAGGCCCACAATCAAATTATTCATGAGAAAGAAGCAGCAAAGTCGCTACTGAACAAGCTCCATGTAATCAAAGAAGTGCCAGATATTGATAAAATGAAAGTGGAGTAGTTGGAAAATCGTAATCATGAACGAAAATAATGAAGTTCTTATCAATTTGTTTTAGTAGTTTTGGTTTTGTGGCTAAATAACTGATTCCAAAATAGACGCATACTTTATGTTTATTATGTGCAGATGAAATTGTAGAAATGAAGAAGATTGTTGAGTTGGAAGAATCACATGCTAATACCTCAGGAGGACTTCACGAGATCATTGAAAGGTAGCTAAAGGGCCTTAATATATATATAGAAAAAGTGTAACGTACAATAGGCTTATCGTACGATCGTCCGCGAGTTTGAAATCGCATGTTATATAAAAGCATGCCGGTAAAAAAGATGAAATCGCATGTTGGTAAACATGATAAGATCGCATGTTGGTATGTAAAAGGATTTCGCATGTTGTTTTTTCCTGCACAAATCACATGTTATGAAATAAAGTCGCACGTTGAAAAACCAGTCGCGTACCATTGTACATTAAGCTCTATTTGTAAGGCCCTATCTTACTTTATTGAATTTCTATTAAAATTTCGTATTTTAAATGTGTAAATGCGAATACACATCCATACATATTTTTTTTTTTAAAACTTCATAAGCATTAAACATTTTAACATATCTTCATTGATTAGTTTCGTAACAACAAAAAAAATAAGTGAGGAAGCTTGAGCTTTGATCGTGTTTGGTTCTTCATAAAGCTTGGTTCTCCTCGGTGCTCCCAATCATTACATATTTCATAATTTATTAAATACGTTAGTTATAAATAGATTATAACGTAACCAAATAAGCCCGAAGGCTCAAAACATCAAAAACAACATTTTTCAAATAACCGCCGTAAGCTACGGCTCCAGACCGTAGCTTACGGTCTGTGATTTCTGTTTCTGATCAGCAGCTGCCTACTGTAAGCTACGGTAGGCCACCGTAGCTTACAGTGGGCTGCTACAGCCTTTTCAAATTTGTCGTTTTAGTTACGAAAACTTCCGTAACTCATTCAATTCTCATCCATTTGACTTGAAACTTGTTTCTAAATGTCTGTAAATTGTTTACCTACATATTTAGCTAGAAATCCTTAACCGAGATTTTTAATTCTTATGAATTACGCGTCCATTCCTGGTTTATGCGCATATTCATTTTGACCCGTTAAGAGATTTAAGCATTAAACTTAAATCTCACTTCCTCTTTCCTTACTTCTCGTTTCCACCCTAAGATATCTATTTATTTTCCATCTAAACTGGTGAATTTGTTATAGGAAATCATATATTTCCAAATTCTACCCCTTGGTTTGACAATTTACACAAAAGACCCATTATGAGGCGTTAAACCAAAATGGCTTATGCCATTTGCTTTTACACTACCTAAAAGGTATTCTTACTTATAAAACTCATTTTAAACTACCGTCAAGGATCGTTTACTTATTATATCATACGAGAGAGTTTTGGTCAACTTTAGCCACTTTTTACAACGAAGAACTTTTAATAGCATATTTTGACCAAATGTACCCATCTTAACCATAATCTATTTACAATAATTATGTTCCTAAGAACAAAATGTTACAATTTAAATTATTAGATTTTCATTACTTTAAGTAATCCAATGTTTTATTGACGATCCCTATGGATGTTACCATAGGTTTTCCAATGTTCATTGACGATCCCAAATTTTTATCTTTCAAACTTCAAGTTTTTCAATGTTTTCACTTTGTTTTCTTCCTCAACATTGTTTGCTAAGCCCTATGGATGTTACCATAGGTTTTCCATGGAAAACCAAGATGGAATCACACCATTTTTGGGGTCAAACTTTCTGTTTTGGAAATAAATTATAAAACTTTTTTGAACTTGTTCTTAACATAACAAATCTATGCTACTTATACCACTAACCAAGCTTATGGTTAGTGTGTTAAGCTAGACTTGTTCACACACAATCAAGAGACATAACATATCTCTAAACTTGTGGTTTTTACTAGGGTTTCAAACCCACAAGTATTGAGCCATCCAAGCTTACAAGCTTGTGTTGGTGTAGGTGTCATTACATGAAGGCCTTGGCCATTCAACTATTCAATCCACCCCTCACTTGATGATTTCCATAATTGCTTGACCATCCATATTGTCCTTGTGTCAATCTTGTGCAATGGTGAATCTTATGAAAGAGGTTTAGGATGGTTATCCTCCTACCTCCATGCATGACTTATATGACTTGCATGATATCTATGAAATACATGAACTATATAATAAATTAGTAATATTATAACTATATGTTACTTAATATAACCGAACCTTTGACCATGACCAAATGGTTATTTGTCCTAAAAGTAGGTTATTTTATCTTAGACATAACAATCGTTACGTATCTATTGGGCATGACCCATAAAAACATAAACACCCTTCGGGGCTTATTAGTGTCAAAAACGAGCGTTAATATCTAGATAAATACTTTCGTTTATATATACTTTCCTTGCATATTTTAAATTCCTAAAGTCATTGAACTCCCCCATCAATCTAATACTCACACACCTACGTTGCCTTGTGTAGGATAAACTTGGTGTTCCTTCCCCTAAATCAACCTAACTCTCTCACAGATATTACTTTGCAAAACCGTGAGTACACTCGACCCCTTTTATGCTTTCCACTATTTGGGTGCAACGTGTTAATTTACTAAAACTATACTAAATCACACTTTTATTCTATGATTACACACAAACAACCCATCAACATGCTTTAGTCTTATGATACTTGAATTGTTACTTGGTATACTTCTTATGTGATCTAAATGTCATTAACTTTGATCGAGCCTCCCTTAACATGTATAGCGCTATAGGAGTAACGCACCGCCCGTATTCTTGTGGTCAATGTTAAGTTTTAATCTAATTTGCGGTACACTAGAGGATTGACTTGTAGATTCATATGCCTTGTTTACACTGATCTTGTATGCTAGCTATTCATGTGGATTTGTTTAAACGTATTTTATACTTATGCTATGATATTAAACTTGTGTACTCGCCAATACTTTGTTATTGAACTATACTTTTTAACATGTTGCAGGTTGATGAAGTTGTTATAATGGAACTTAGTAGGAATGGCATAGAAACACGGTAGAACACTAAGTTAATCATTATGTTATTGTTGAATTGATTTCATTGTTGTTTCTTGTATTTGAATATTCGGTGTAACCTTGACAATTTTGATGCTATGAAATGAAATGGGTTGTTAATTTAAATATTGTCGCAAATACCGTTATGATGTCTCGAGCAATCTAGTCATCTCACTCCGATGTTTCCGCCATCGGTTGGGGTGTGACAGATTGGTATCAGACCATAACTATAGGGAATTAGGTAGAATTGCCATGTTCGACCTAGTCTATAGTTTAAGTGACCAACTTGACCATTCTTGCTTCATGAATAAAAATGTTAACTCTTCCTATTTGCTTCTTCCTATTTCTTTTGTCTTAAATATATATATGTGTGTTTTTCTTAAGACACTTACACAATTTACACACTTGAAGACACTCAAACTACAAACGAGACGATCTCACAAAAATAGGGGTGAAACCCGCACTTTGGTGATCACTCTCAATCCGCGAAATTTGGTTTTGCACGAAATTACACCATAAGTTAGGAGTGAAATCCACAATCTTGATGGGAATTTCCTTTTCATACTCTAGTGGACCCCTATCAACGAGTCGGAATACGTTCCTCATTTGGTAAGTACCAACCACACATAGGGTACAATGTTGTCAAGTTAGGGGTGAAACCTGCACCTTGTCAACTAGTCCCATTCCTCGATTTCAATCTTGCCAAAGTTTTGATTTTTCGATCGGTAAGAGACGTGTAGTAACTGGAAGGGTAAAGTGTCGTTAATCGCTTCTCGATGAGAGCACTTTACCTATAGGCCAAAGCATGTTTCTCTAATTTGAAAGGATCTCGATTCACTTTGGAATATCAAACGTTTCTCAACCCGAAACACTCCATATTTTATTGAGCCTATATTTTATGCTATCTCAATTTCTATGTGTTTTTTAATACTTGTTATCTCATTCATTTCGAACCCGATGCACGATTCGCACGCCTTTCGTAACCAAAAACAATAATCATAATTCTGTGAACCAACTAAATTATACTCCTTTAAGCAAATCATACGTGTTTATGCTTTTGAATGCCACATGCTTATGCTATCTATGTGAAATTATACGTGTTATATGATGCTTATGTGCTCAAAACAGATACTTTTTCTTTATAACAACACTTTACAATCAAAGCCTAAATCTATCTTTTATTGTCAAACCCTTTAGATGTCTTTCTCTCAAAGCGTTATGGGAAGAAGGAAGTCAAAGTCCAAGTCGAAGTCCCAATCTGACTCCATGTCAAAGAAGGACTGCATGAAATTCATGGCTGAGCACATGGCTAAGGTCATCCCCGAAATAGTCAGCAAGGTCCAGCCCCCACCTAACGCCGATCACCTCACAACCTCTGTTGACTCCAAAGACGAACCACCCAAAACCACCTTCACCCATAAGCAATTCTGTTCTTGCAATCCCTTACCCTTCACCGGCGAAGGGGACGCCACTAACTGCTACAATGCTTCGATGCCATTGAACTCACCTTCATCCAAAGTGGTTGTCCCGACCACTTGCGCACAACGGGAGTGTTCCGATCAAGAGCCCTTGATTAGAGGACTTCCGAGCGTAGCGCTCGTGGCAACGAAGTCGCCCACGCCCGTCGGGTGTGACACCTTGGGCCAAGCTCAAGAAGTTATTGGAAAGTGAATTTTCCCCCCTCACAACTCCAACGACTCGAGACTGAGTTTTGGAACCTCAAGCAAGTGGGGAATGACAACGCTGGCCTCACGGCCCGTTTTAAGTAATTGAGCGCGATTTGCCCAAGTCAAGACGACACTACTGAGAAAGCAGTCGCTAAATACATACGTTGCCTTCCTCCTAACCTCGCTGACCTGGTCGATACCACCTCCCCAACACCCTCGCGGAAGCTTTTCGGCTGGCTGCTCACTTGAACAACCGCTAAGTCCTTCGTGAAGCTGCCAAGGCTCCACCAAGTAAAGCCCACCAAGTAACCACTGAAGCCATTATGAACCTGCCTCACCCAAACCCCCAAGAAGCAACACCAAGGGCAAGAAGCGAAGGCTTCGAGCCCGAATTGCGCGGTAGTCACTCCGCCAAACCCCCACCAGCCACCTTGCCCGCACCCGAACCCATTAAGAAAGTGTACACTGGACCCCATCCCAAGTGCAACACCTGTCCCTTCCATCACCCGGTTACCGCCCCATGCCGCCTATGCACGATCTACAATAGGTATGGGCACCTTACCCAACTGTGCCGGAATGCTCCGCAAGCCCCCATCAACCAAGCCTGAGCCATGACCACCACACCCCCTCAAAACCCTACCGTCAATCAAAACCGACCCCTTGCTCCTACCGCTCGTGCCTGTTTCAGATGCGGAGACCCAAATCACTTCACCAACAACTGCCCGCAGCGCAACAACAACAACTAGTAGTAGCAGCAAGCTCGCGGCCGAGCCTTTGTCATCACGGCCGCTCAAGCTCAAAAATCAAACGATGTCATATCGGGTAAATTCCTTGTTAACAATGTTTACGCTACATTTTATTTGATACTGGTGCGGATAAAATTTTGTATCCGTTGAATTCGAACCTTTGCTTATGTGTAGTCGTTCTAAGTTGCCTAAATCATTCGAAGTCGAAGTCGCTGACGGAAAATCCGTCGCCGTCAATTCTGTCCTTTCTAATTGTTCTTTAAACCTCAATGATCATACATTTTCTATTGACCTCATACCCATGCCAATGGGTAGTTTCGATATCATAGTAGGCATGGATTGCTAGGGCGAGTCTGTGCTGAAGTTGTTTGTTCGGAAAAATGCATTGCCTTCCCCTTCCCAATAATGATTCCTTGCACGTCTATGGTGAGAAACCTTCCAAAGGTCTCAAGCTTATGTCGTGTATTCAAGCAAACAAGTACTTGCGTAAGGAATACTTCGCCTTTCTTGCCCACATTATGGAAAAGAAGGAGAAGGGCCCAAGCGTGAGTGAAGTTCCCGTTGTGCGAATTCCCTGACGTCTTTCCCGAGGATCTTCCTGGTCCTCCTGCTCGTTCTGTTGATTTTCGCATTGACCTCATCCCTGGTGCAACTTCGGTCGTAAAATCCCCCTATCGTCTAGCACCCTCGGAGATGCAAGAGCTGTTTAGCCAACTTCAAGAGCTACTTGATAAGGGCTTCATACGTCCTAGCACATCTCCTTGGGGTGCTCCCGTTCTGTTCGTCAAAAAGAAAGACAGATCCTTTCGCATGTGCATTGACTATCGTGAGCTCAACAAGCTTACAGTCAAGAACCGATACCCTCGCATCGACGACCTTTTCGATCAGCTTCAAGGCGCGACTTGTTTCTCTAAGATTGACCTTCATTCTGGTTATCATCAACTTCGAGTCCTAGAAGAAATATACCCAAAACTGCGTTTCGCACACGTTATGGGAACTACGAGTTCGTGGTCATGCCATTTGGTTTTACCAACGCACCCGCCGTGTTTATGGATTTGATGAATCGCGTTTGTAAGCCTTATCTTGACCGATTTGTGATCGTCTTTATTGATGATATCCTAATCTATTCCAAGACGCGAGAAGAGCATGAGCGACACTTGCGTCTTATCCTTCAGCTGTTGCGAACTTAACATCTATACGCCAAGTTCTCCAAGTGTGAATTTTGGTTAAAAGAGGTGCAATTTCTTGGTCATGTCATCAACGAACTTGGTATTCACGTTGACCCACGAAAATCGAGGCAAGTGAAAAATTGGATTGCCCCTAAGACTCCGTCCAAAATTCGTTCGTTTCTCGGCTTAGCAGGTTATTACCGTCGCTTCATTTTGAACTTTTCAAAAATTGTCATGCCTCTCACTTCCTTGACTCAAAAGGATAAACCTTTTGTTTGGAGTTCCGAACAAGAGGAGTCTTTTCAAACGCTCAAAGGCATGCTTTGCAATGCTCCTATCCTAACCCTTCCCGATGGTAACGATGATTTTGTCGTGTATTGTGATGCCTCAAGACAAGGTCTTGGTTGCATTCTTATGCAACGAGACAAGGTTATCGCTTACGCGTCACGACAACTCAAAATTCATGAGAAAAATTATACTACACACGACCTTGAACTTGGTGCAGTTGTTTTAGCGTTAAAGATATGGCGACACTACCTTTATGGACAAAGTGTACGGTCTTCACCGACCATAAGAGCCTTCAGCACATCTTTAATAAAAAAGAACTCAACATGCGTCAGCGTCGTTGGGTAGAATTATTAAATGACTACGATTGCGATATCCGCTACCACCCTGGTAAAGCGTATGTCGTGGCCGATGCACTTAGTCGGAAAACTCATGTTAAGAGTGTACATTGCTACCAAACTTTGGGAAAGCTTCAATAGATGATTCGTGAGGCACAATACTGGACCTTAATGAGGGTAACCTCGATAATGAGTTGAAGTGTGGTGCTGAAAACCAACCCGTGACCAAACCCAATGGAATCATGTGCTATCTCGACCGTATTTGGATTCCTAACCGTGATAATCTTCATGACCTCTTGATGAGTGAAGCTCATAAATCTTGATATTCTATTCACCCTGGCGCCGATAAGATGTATCACAACCTCCGAGCATCATATTCGTGGCCTGGAATGAAGAAAGATATTGCCTGCTACGTTTCGAAGTGCCTTACTTGCTCCAAGGTAAAGGCCGAGCATCAAAGACCCTCTGGCTTACTCGAACAACCAGAAATTCCTGTTTGGAAATGGGAGAGTATTGCTATGGATTTCATAACCAAACTCCTCATACATCATCTGGTCACGATAGTATTTGGGTAATTATCGACCGTCTGACCAAGTCTGCTCTTTTCCTTCCCATACGTAAGACTACCGAGTTGAGAAATTGGCTCGTATCTACACGGATGAAATCATCTGTCGTCACGTGTCCCCGTTGACATTATCTCCGACCGTGATGGTCGCTTCACTTCTCGCCTTTGGTAAACATTTCAAAAGGCCCTTGGTACTCAACTCAATCTTAGTAATGCTTTCCATCCTCAGTCCGATGGTCAAACCGAGCGTACCATCCAAACTCTAGAGGACATGCTTCGTTCTTGTGTAATTGATTTTGGTGGCAAGTGGGACATGCACTTGCCTTTGGTCGAATTCTCGTACAATAACAGTTACCACGCGACTATTCAAATGGCACCTTTCGAGGCATTGTATGGACGCAAGTGCCGATCGCCTATTTATTGGCACGAGATTGGGGAAGCTCAAATCACCAGTCTCGAGCTTATACCACAGATGACGGACAAGATTTTGCATATTCGGGACAACTTTCTGAAAGCTAGAAGCCGACAAAAGAGCTACGCAGATAAAAGACACAAGCCCTTGGAATTCAACGTGATGACTTTGTACTTCTCAAGGTATCCCCTTGGAAGGGTGTGGTTCGTTTCAGGAAAAAGGGAAAGCTCGCTCCTCGCTACGTAGGTCCTTTCAAGATTCTCGAAAGGATTGGCAAGGTAGCCTACCGATTGGAACTACCACAAGAGCTCAACAACGTTCATCCTACCTTCCACGTCTCAAACTTAAAAAGTTGTCTCGCTGAAGAAGGACTCCAAGTTCCACTTGAAGATCTTCAAATCAATGAGACTTTGCACTTCGTGGAAAAACTAGTCGAAATCATGGATCGAGGTACTAAGCAACTAAGGCGCAGTCGAATTCCTATCGTGAAGGTTCGATGGGAAGGAAAACGTGGCGCTGAGTTTACTTGGGAACTTGAAAGCGACATGAAGTCTAAGCATCCGCATTTGTTCGTTGCGTCTTCCTAAATTTCGGGACGAAATTCCCTAAAGGAGGGGAGACTGTAACGCTTCGCATTTGTATCTTTCCGTTTTTAGTAAGATCGCTTCGTGTTTCTATTTTTGGAAAGTCCAAACCTTGTAATCGTATTTCCATTTCCAATTCATTGTAATCTAAGGCTTTGATTGTAATCAAGATTAATCAATTATGCTAAATTCGCAAACTTTATTCGTGTTTAAACTTATGACCATACGATACTTTATCTCTTCATAAATCTATCCGAAACGACTCGTAAATGTTTTATAAATGTTATAAATCTTAATATCAAATTCAAACAAGACAACTAGAGGCTTAATGCAAATTATTCAAGCTTCGTTTCACGTAAATCTTGTCGCATTATGTTTAAAAGATACTTGTTATTAAGTTGTTTTTTAGGGTTTTCAAACAACCTTACACTTTGACCAAAGACCATTATAAGACCCATACTTGTTTTATATATCATGCGCAACATTTAAAACCCTAGATGCATCAACTAAATAATTGAATGATAAAAAAAAACAAGGCAGCCCTTGTGGCCGCAACTTTTGGGGGATTCCCTCCTTTTTTTATTCAAAATCTTCACCTAAGTGTATTAATGACAATCCTAATCTTAACCCTAATCTTTCCCCTATATAAACTAATGTTCCTCCACCCATTTCTCACTTTTACAAGCCTCCACACTCCTCAAACAAGTCCCAAACTCCTGAATTTCTCTACTGAAACACAGCAGCTTGCAAGTGAGTTTCGACTCACTTTTCTTCTTCTTTTTACCGTGTTTTTCTTTCTAACACTCTTGGATAACCTCTAGGAAGGTTCTCACAAGTTTGCTTGGGCAAACTACGGTGAAACCACACCATTTTGAGGTCCAAAAGTGTACAAACTTTCTGCCCAAATTTTTATCTTTCAAACTTCAAGTTTTTCAATGTTTTCACTTTGTTTTCTTCCTCAACATTGTTTGCTAAGCCCTATGAATAGTTTTTACATGGAAAACCAAGGTGGAATCACACCATTTTTGGGGCTAAACTTTCTGTTTTGGAAGATAAATTATAAAACTTTTTTGAACTTGTTCTTAACATAACAAATCTATGCTACTTATACCACTAACCAAGCATATGGTTAGTATGTTAAGCTAGACTTGTTCACACACAATCAAGAGACATAACATGTCTCTAAACTTGTGGTTTTTACTAGGGTTTCAAACCCACAAGTGTTGAGCCATCCAAGCTTACAAGCTTGTGTTGGTGTAGGTGTGATTACATGAAGGCCTTGGCCATTCAACTATTCAATCCACCCCTCACTTGATGATTTCCATAATTCTTGACCATCCGGATTATCCTTGTGTCAATCTTGTGTAATGGTGAATCTTATTAAAGAGGTTTAGGATGGTTATCCTCCTACCTCCATGCATGACTTATATGACTTACATGATATCTATGAAATACATGAACTATATGATAAATTAGTAATATTATAACTATATGTAAATACTTAATATAACCGAACCTTTGACCATGACCAAATGGTTATTTGTCCTAAAAGTAGGTTATTTTATCTTAGACCTAACAATCATTACGTATCTATTGGGCATGACCCATAAAAACATAAACACCCTTCGGGGCTTATTAGTGTCAAAAACGAGCGTTACTGTCTAGATAAATACTTTCGTTTATATATACTTTCCTTGCATATTTTAAATTCCTAAAGTCATTGAACTCCCCGATCAATCTAATACTCACACACCTACGTTGCCTTGTGTAGGATAAACTTGGTGTTCCTTCCCCTAAATCAACCTAACTCTCTCGCTGTTATTACTTTGCAAAATCATGAGTACACTCGACCCCTTTTATGCTTTCCACTATCAGTATCTTGTGGTTGTTCTGTTTGTTGTAGAGTCACATAGAACTAATCATAACTTGCGGATAAAGTCAATGAGAATTTGACGAGAATATGGTGGATACGCCGCTGGTACTTCCTATATATAAGTATTCTTGTCAAAGGATCGGAGGCATTATCAGGCGGTTATGAGAGGTTCCATGTATAGGCTGTTTGTGTGATTATTGTTTAGATCAAATTTATTATTTTCAGTACATGCAATACGATCGGCTCCGTTTGATTGAGCCTTGATCGCACAGACATTTTCATTTTCAGTACATGCAATACGATCGGCTCCGTTTGATAGAGCCTTGATCGCACATACATTTTCATTATCAGTATCTTGTGGTTGTTGTGTTTGTTGTAGAGTCACATAGAACTAATCATAACTTGTGGATAAAGTCAATGAAAATTTGACAAGAATATGGTGGATACGCCGCTGGTACTTCCTATATATAAGTATTCTTGTCAAAGGATCGGAGGCATTATCAGGCGGTTATGAGAGGTTCCATGTATAAGTTGTTTGTGTGATTATTGTTTAGATTATTATTTTCAGTACATGCAATACGATCGGCTCCGTTTGATTGAGCCTTGATCGCACAGACATTTTCATTTTCAGTACGTGCAATACGATCGGCTCCGTTTGATTGAGCCTTGATCGCACAGACATTTTTTCACTTTCAGTATTTTGTGCTTGTTGTATTGGTTGTAGAGTCACATAGGACTAATCATAATTCACTGATAAAACCAATGAAAATTGACGAGAATATGGTGGATACGCCGCTGGTACTTCCTATATATAAGTATTCTTGTCAAAGGATCAGAGGCATTGTCAGACGGTTATGAGAAGTTCTATGTAGGATTTAGTAGTTTCTTGGTAACTAATCATAACTTGCGGATAAAACCAACGAAAATTTGACAAGAATATGGTGGATACGCCGCTGGTACTTCCTATATATAAGTATTCTTGCCAAAGGATCAGAGGCATTATCAGGCGGTTATGAGAAGTTCCATGTAGGATTTAGTATTGCCTTGATTGAAAATTTGTGTTACATTCATATCATCTCGCCATTTAAAGAAATTGGACTGTGTTCTATTTCTACATAAACTAACCTCTCCATCATAACAAACGAGAGAGGAACTGTCACCATTCAAACTTATATGCTATCAGAATGTGGATTCAAATATTGGTTGTTGTGTTATTTATGTTCTAGAGTTGCATCATACGACCAATCATAACTTACTGATAAAACCGATGAAAATTTGACAAGAATATGGTGGATACGCCGCTGGTACTTCCTATATAAAAGTATTCTTGTCAAAGGATCAGAGGTATTGTTAGATGGTTATGAGAAGTTCCATGTAGGTTGTAGTATTAGAAGTTTTGCTTTAGGATATAACCATATCCTTCCAAACATATCCAAACTCTTATGCATGATATCATATTTAGCGAATCAACTCCGCTTATCAATATTTTCACCAAAGGCAACAAAAAGCGATTCCTGTAATAGGGTACTTAACCCTTACAATGAACGTTACCGCCTCAAACAAAAACTTAAACCCTTACTTTTTCTAAGCATGTAACTGTCAAACTAAACACCATCATTTTTAGTCAAATATATCACTACTTAAATTTCGGGACGAAATTTCTAAAAAGTAGGGGATACTGTAACATCCGTCAAAAACGGATTTACCAAACCCGCTCCGTTTATTAACCGAACAATCAGTTAAAAATTTCGTTGCGAATTTAATGTCCAAAATAATTTTAAACGATACATAATTAATAAGTATATTGGAATATATAATTTGTTTTTGAAAAACTGTTAAAAATAATGAAATAAAAATAAAATGGCACTGCCGGGTTTCGAACCCGGGTCAGTTAGCCGGGTCAACAACAGACTTAACACTCAACTCTCCAACCACTGCGCCGCTTGCGTTTCTTGTTCATTATTGAAGACAATTAAATCATAACATGATTATCGAATTCAAAATCGGCGCGCCCAAATTTCAGTCGTCGGAAATCCCGACTAACTCGCCAAGAATTTACGATTTCTTCAGTTATAACGTAAACCTTAATCACTACATCGGTTATAAACCGACGCCTGAGTCCGCGACACAAGTTATAACCGCCGGAAAGTTTCTAACCGACGAATCAAGTCGGAAATCGGACCAAATTCATCGATAACCTGCCTCATAAATACCTCCTCGAACCTCTGCAAGCTTTTTCGCTCAAAACCGCACCTTTACCCGACGTAATTCCACTCGCCGGAAATCTTCTGCAACTCGCCGGAAAACCGAGCCCGTCACTTCTGAGCCTTCCTGAACACCCAGAGCTTATACCGAAGTCACCCACATCCATTTCAAGCTTGCTGAAGACTCTCTGCCGCAGGACACACGTCGCCGGAAGTTTCTGCTGTCACCGGAGTTTCGCCGGAGAAACAGAGGAGTCCAGTCGGTATACCTTACGCTTAAATCTTTCATTCTTTTTATATATCTCACCTGTAATTAACCTCAAAACACTAAAGAACATGATTAAAACATCGAACCAGTCGGACTTCCGATTCTGGTTAAATTCAACGAAGAAGACGAAGTTTCAGTTGTGTATATGTATAATTAAAATCAAGTTATAACTCGGGTTAGACACACAGTCCAGCGGTGGACTGTGTGCACATTAAACACGTAAACGTCTCGAGTTCGAATCAAGTCCCACGCACACTCGCCTTAATAAAAATGCTTTTTTTTACCGAACCGGATTCACTGCTGATATATGTTAAGTTTAATAAAAACCAGAATAATAACCAAGATAGACACACAGTCCAGCGGTGGACTGTGTGAATGTTTAAACACACGTCACGAGTTCGAATCCGGACTACCGCACCGGTCCGGACAATTATCCAACCTTTTTAAATAAGGCAGAACTGAAACTATTTAGTTTGTATATAAGTATAATAAAAATAAGCTTATTTAACAAGTTGGACACACAGTCCAGCGGTGGACTGTGTGTTAACTCAACCCACAGGTCCCGGGTTCGAGACCTGTGGAGCGCACCGGTCCGACTCATTAAATCATTTTTAAAATAAATGATTTTCAGTTTAATCTAATTAGTATGTAAATATAATTAAAAACAGAAATATTTCGGGTTAGACACGTAGCTCAGTTGGTAGAGCTGCGTGCACGCGTACGGGAGGTCTCGGGTTCGAGCCTCACCCAGCGCACACATACACACATACGAACCGGTCAACAGTCAAAGTCAAAGGTCAATGGTCAACGGTCAACGGTCAAAAAGTCAACATTTTTTTATTATTTTTATTTATTTATTTTATTTAAAAATCAATTAAAAATACTTAAAAATAACATTTTTAAGGTTAGAAAATAGCCTTAAACTCACAAAAATACACCCAACAATCCTACTAAAATGGATTAATAAAACCCGTTTACTTACCGAAACATTATGCCATTATCTAGGTTAATTTCACTCGTGGTTAAAACCACTTCGCGTGCATTCAACATCATCAACCGAACGCACCCACTGTGAGTGAATCTTACAACTCCCCTTTTTAATTACACGTTTTGGGGTGTGTCATGTGTCATAAAATTAACTCGTTTATTTAAACTTGTGCCATACCATATTGTGATCTAAACTTAGATTGTATACATTGCTTGTAGTTAAGTATTTCATTTTGTCTATTTATATGAAATTCATTCATTAGGCCCACCAGTTCCTCGTGTGAGACGAGTTGAGCAACACGTGCCTCAAAACAAATCCATTATTGTTCGTGTGTGTATTATTGAGTTTATATTGTTTGTAGTTATATATTTCATATTGTCAAGTTTATGCAATTCATTCATTAGGCCCATCAGTTCCTCGTGAGAGACGAGTTGAGCAACGCGTGCCTCTAAACGATCCATTATTGTTCATGTGTGTATTGTTTAATATTAAATTGATTGGTGAATAAGTTTACATCTATTTTTACTCATGTGTGGTTGTGCACTTTATTTTATAATCAATTAAATAAACTTGTTCAAATGTTTTCCATAGGATTCACTCGCCAACTTTTTGTTGATCCAAAAACCCTTTTTACACATGATACAGGTGAACAGGATGAAGCAAGGAAAACATAGGAAATGCCTTAGAAGAAAACATTGAAGCCTAGATTGATATTTAGGACATGATGTAATATTGATTGTAATTTTCCATTAAAGTGTATTAATGAATATGAAACGTTAAAATAAATGTCCTGAGCTTTGATGATAACCCAATCATGCCCCAATCACCTTTTCCGCTGCGGGTCGGGGTGTGACATTTTGCGGTACACTAGAGGATTGACTTGTAGATTCACATGCCTTGTTTACACTTATCTTGTATGCTAGCTATTCATGTGGATTTGTTTAAACGGATTTTATACTTATGCTATGATATTAAACTTGTGTACTCGCCAATACTTTGTTATTGAACTATAATTTTTAACATGTTGCAGGTTGATGAAGTTGTTATGATGGAACTTAGTAGGAATGGCATAGAAACACGCGTAGAACACTAAGTTAATCATTATGTTATTGTTGAGTTTATTTTGTTGTTGTTACTTGTATTCGGATATTTGATGTAACTTGACAATTTTGATGCTATGAAATGAAATGGGTTGATTAAATTAAATATTATCGCAAATAGTGTTATGATGTCTCGAGCAATCTAGTTCGTCTCACTCCGATCTTTCCGCCACCGGTTGGGGTGTGACAACTACTCGGTCGTATAAGTCTGTCATCATATTTATTTCATGCTAATCATATAATAGCAATCATATTAAACAATTTTTAAGTTTAAATTTGATCCTGACCGATCTTGTCGGTTAGACTTATCAGTCACCGGCTACCTTATACCTCATAGTTTAGGTACACTCATATTGCCTTCGCAAGGCTTTATCAAACCTTTGAGACCCCAATCCCGTAGCTCGTGTTACAAGGTAATCATATACCATGTTATTTTTTATTGACCGTGATTGCATCACATCATGTTTAAGTTTATATCAATCTTTTTGTTTTCGAAAATTATCTTTTCGAATTTATCGTCTCACACCTATTGGTGTCAAGACCTGTTTTCTTTAGTATTAATCATTTTCCAATTCATCTAATACCATTTATGTTTGTTAAAACATTGTTTCTAACTAAAAACCGAATTTCAGTTTAACGTCTTCCTTTTAACTTATGTCAATTACTCGCATCGAGAAATTGACAATCTAGCATTTCTTCTTTTACTGTTTTTATTTCACGTGGGGAATCATAAATAGTTTCCTCACTTTAATTTAAGTGACCCGTAGGCCCTTTTTACTTAGCCTCCTAAGCTATTTCTTTAGACTTTCACCGTCTTCTTTCTTTTACTTACCCTCCTAAGGTGAGGCCTCCAATGCATCATTCCTCTTGAATCGTGACCCAAGGGTCATTTTGGTTATATAAACCTTTACATTATTTATAACTCGAAGGTCGTGGTGATCCCGTGGATCATCCCTTTACCCGTGTCATTCCTTAAATATATTTGTTGTCAACAAACTCATTTATGGTTAATAGAAGTCAAACTATCATTTACCTTATCTTTCCTTTTATCCGTCGATCATGGCCCTTTTAACCATGAAGGCAATTTTTATTTCTATTCCTACTATGGCCCTTAGACCATGTTTGATTCGTATTGGCAATGTTTGCGTTTCTATCACTCCGTGAATCATTTATGTGTCGCATTCGCTTGCCCGATATATTAGTCGTTTCATCCAATTGGGTGATGATCACTTGCGCCTAAGCCTGGTGCAAGGGTCAAATGGCATCGACCATTTGTCACTACCGAGTCACAACTACCATCTTTAGTAGCAACCACCACTTTTTGTGTATGTTGTCTAAAACGCTCATTCTCATACATATATGAGACACCGCTTTATGGTATACACGCGTGCGCCTGCGCGATCGTAGTCTACAACTAGATTGTCTTTCATTCGAACAATTCTTCCGACTCTATGACTTCATACGTCATTTATGCGTCGGTTTGTTTCACGCTTACCGTTATCCGGTTTACGCCTACATTTCTTTACAACCCATTACCCGAGTCCTTTATTCTACTGCTTTATGCCCCTGTTACTCGGTTTGCGTTTTCATTTATACTTATTCATGTCCCATTACCTGAGCTCGTTATTTTAATACTTTAGCGCTCCTGTTACCCGGTTTCCGTTTTTGTTTATATCTAATATTATACTTCATTTAACTCATTCGTGTGAAATCCATCATTTATGAACAATCAAACCTCATTCTCATTTGACCCGTTTGACTTGTTCATGTGAAATCAATCACTTATGAACAATCAAACCTTATTCTTTATTATAGATCAGTTTGACTTTTAAGTCAACTCTCTATTAACGTATGTAAATTCACAAATAGGTTCAACGAACTTTCTTAGGCATTTTATCAAATACCCGGTAGGCGTTATTTCTAGGCAACCATAATAACTAAATTCCCAAGTAAGTTCATACAATCGTTAATATCAATTTAACATAATTTCAATTATTGTATGCTAATCTATCAATCTCATAAAAGAACTTGGGATTGTTTCATCATTATAAATCAACCCTTTTGCATCTTATATATGGAATTTACCAAAACATCAAACTTACCCAAGTACTTTAAATATTCATAAACACATGATGATTTCAAACATCATTTAACATGAATATATCATCTATTTCATCATATTATACAAAAACCCATTTCATTGCAAGTATGAACATGTACTCAAACACATAAATTTGTTCAAGTATCTTCTTATTGCTACCATGTATGATGATTCTAAACACAAGTTTATCATAAATTTCATCATGTTATCAAAACACATTTAACTAGGTGTGGTAAATCATCCAAGCACCCAATTTATAGCAATCTATTCAAAATTTTCAATAAGGATTTGTTCCTAAGAAAGTATCATCCCTTATTTACTTCAATTACTGAAATTCATACATGGATTGAAATCTACTTAAATTCATAATGTCACCAAATTAGGATTTTCGGCATACCTCATGGCTCCCTTGTTCGGGTGATCATTAAAATGCGTTCATGCATCGATTCTGGGTTCGATTCGTCCTCCAATTTGATGATTTAAGATGAACAAGGGTTTGATCCTTGTTCTCCAGTCGTAGTCGACACACACTCACACACTCACTATGTTTTTTATGTTTTTAATTCTTGTGATTTTATAACACAAGTTCCCTTTTTGGCAGCTTTGGCCCCTCAAGTTTAGTTTTGAGTATAAATGAGACTACAACTTATTGTCTTGTTACTTATATACATGTTATTAACTAGGTTAATTTGTTCCTAGTTATTTTGTTTACGGGTTCACTTTTACCACTAGGGGTCTTTTACCCGCTTTAACTAGGTGTGGTAAATCATCCAAGCACCCAATTCATAGCAATCTTTCAAAATTTTCAATAAGGGTTTCTTCCTAAGCAAGTATTCATCCCTTATCTTACTTCAATTACTAAAATTCATACATGGATTGAAATCTACTTAAATTCATAATGTCACCAAATTAGGATTTTCGGCATACCTCATGACCCCCTTGTTCGGGTGATCATTAAAATGCGTTCATACATTGATTCTGGGTTCAATTCGTCCTCCAATTTGATGATTTAATATGAACAAGGGTTTGCTCCTTGTTCTCTAGTCGTAGTCAACACACACTCACTATGTGTTTTATGTTTTTATTCTTGTGATTTTTAACACAAGTTCCCTTTTTGGCAGCTTTGGCCCCTCAAGTTTAGTTTTGATTATAAATGAGAATACAACTCATTGTCTTGTTACTTATATATATGTTATTAACTAGGTTAATTTGTTCCTAGTTATTTTGTTTACGGGTTCACTTTTACCACTAGGGGTCTTTTACCCGCTTTAACTAGGTGTGGTAAATCATCCAAGCACCCATATCATAGCAATCTATTCAAAATTTTCAATAAGGGTTTCTTCCTAAGCAAGTATTCATCCCTTATCATACTATGTATTGAAAATCTACTTAAATTCATAGTGTCACCAAATTAGGATTTTCGGCATACCTCATGACCCCCTTGTTCGGGTAATCATTAAAATGCGTTCATACATCGATTCTGGGTTCGATTCGTCCTCCAATTTGATGATTTAAGATGGACAAGGGTTTGCTCCTTGTTCTCCAGTCGTAGTCGACACACACTCACTATGTGTTTTATGTTTTTAATTCTTGTGATTTTATAACACAAGTTCTCTTTTTGGCAGCTTTGGCCCCTCAAGTTTAGTTTTGATTATAAATGAGACTACAACTCATTGTCTTGTTAATTATATACATGTTATTAACTAGGTTAATTTGTTCCTAGTTATTTTGTTTACGGGTTCACTTTTACCACTAGGGGTCTTTTACCCGCTTTAACTAGGTGTGGTAAATCATCCAAGCACCCAATTCATAGCAATCTATTTACAATTTTCAATAAGGGTTTCTTCCTAAGCAAGTATTCATCCCTTATCTTACTTCAATTACTGAAATTCATACATAGATTGAAATCTACTTAAATTCATAATGTCACCAAATTAGGATTTTCGACATACCTCATGACCCCCTTGTTCGGGTGATCATTAAAATGCGTTCATGCATCGATTATGGGCTTCAATTCGTCCTCCAATTTGATCAGCAGCTGCCTACCGTAAGCTACGGTAGGCCACCGAAGCTTACAGTGGGCTGCTGCAACCTTTTCAAGTTTGCCGTTTTAGTTACAAAAACTTCCGTAACTCATTTAATTTTCATCCATTTGACTTGAAACTTGTTTCTAAATGTCCGTAAATTGTTTACCTACATATTTAGCTAGAAATACTTACCCCAGATTCTTAATTCTTATGAATTACGCTCCATTCCCGGTTTATGGCATATTCATTTTAACCCTTAAGAGATTTAAGCACTTAAGCTTAAATCTCACTTCCTCTTTCCTTACTTCTTGTTTCCACACAAATTATTCTATTTATTTTCCATCACAACAATATTTGTGGTGGGTTTGTTATAGAAAATCATATATTTCCAAACTCTACCCTTTGGTTTGACAATTTACACAAAAGACCCATTATGAGGCGTTAAACCAAAATGGCTTATGCCATTTGCTTTTACACTACCTAAAGGGTATTCTTACTTATAAAACTCATTTTAAACTACCGTCAAGGATCGTTTGCTTATTTTATCATACGAGGGTGTTTTGGTCAACTTTAGCCCCTTTTTACAACGAAAAACTTTTAATAGAATATTTTGACCAAATGTACCCATCTTAACCATAATCTATTTACAAACATTATGTTCCTAAGAACAAAATGTCTACATTAATTATAGATTTACCTTACTTGAAGTAATCCAATGTTCATTGACGATCCATTTAACTCTCATTGGACCTTAAGTCCTCAATTTGACTCATTATACATACCTGGCTCAGGTCATAGCATTGACCCGTTTTACTACCTTGCACTATTAATTGCCAATTAATAGCAATACAAGCCATACGCTCTTCTCCCTGTGAACATGTACTCAAACACATAAATTTGTTCAAGTATCTTCCTATTGCTACCATGTATGATGATTCTAAACACAAGTTTATCATAAATTTCATCATGTTATCAAAACCCATTTAATAGGTGTGGTAAATCATCTAAGCACCCAATTCTTAGCAATCTATTCAAAATTTTCAATAAGGGTTTGTTCCTAAGCAAGTATTCATCCCTTATCTTACTTCAATTACTGAAATTGATACATGTATTGAAATCTACTTAAATTCATAATGTCACCAAATTAGGATTTTTGACATACCTCATGACCCCCTTGTTCGGGTGATCATTAAAATGCATTCATGCATCGATTCTGGGTTCGATTCGTCCTCCAATTTGATTATTTAAGATGAACAAGGGTTTGCTCTTTGTTCTCCAGCTGTAGTCAACACACACACACACTCACTATGTTTTTTATGTTTTTAATTCTTGTGATTTTATAATACAAGTTCCCTTTTTGGCAGCTTTGGCCCCTCAAGTTTAGTTTTGATTATAAATGAGACTACAACTCATTATCTGTTACTTATATACTTGTTATTAACTAGGTTAATTTGTTCCTAGTTATTTTGTTTACGGGTTCAATTTTACCACTAGGGGTCTTTTACCCGCTTTTTAACATTAACGTGGTTTGATTACTAAACCCGTTTTGGGGTGTTACACTATTGTACAATAACCAACCTCTATATATATACACACATACACACACACACACAATTTATTAAATTATTAAAAATCTTGGTTTAAAAAAAAGACACACCCATGCATCCACACCCTGTGCACTGCACACGCACATATATTTCGATCAACAACTATTGGCGTGATCTTATGTCTCAATTTTTCAGCAGGCATGGCATAATAGACTCAACCAATGATGAGTGATGAGTATTCATTCATTTGAATTAAGGTAATAACCGGTATGGGTTGAAATTGGTCGGGTTCGGATGGAACTGAGACACTTTGTCCAAAACTCAATGTGTTTTATAAACATTAGTATGTTTCATATTAATAAGAAGTTATATTTTTTCCACTAATAATATGATTTCTTAAGTAAAAACGATGTAAGAGGTTTTTTGCATTAGTAAAACAATTTAGACAAACATTCATCCGTGTTTGACCCGTTCTTTTTAACTACCTTTTTCTATTATTTCTTTTATTTTACCAATTCGGCATGTTAGCTTGCAGTTTATCAATTAAAACATAATTCTACAAAGTGTAACACCTCGTAAAATTATGTCCAATAGTATAGTGACACATGTTGTATTTTTATTTTAGTCTATTTAAGACCAATAAGGACTAAAGGTGTCAACATGCTTAAAACTTGGCCTCTGAGTGACTAATAAGTCAACATGCCTAGCCTCTGAGTAACTGATATATCAACATGTTTAAACATTGGCCTCTGAGTGACTGATATGTCAACATGCCTAGCCTCTGAGTGACTGATATGTCAACATGCTTAAACATTGACCTCTGAGTGACTGATATGTTAACATGCCTAGCCTCAGAGTGACTGATATGTCAACATGCTTGAAACGAGCCTCTAAATGATCCTTTACGAAGTCCTAACTCTCATATGTCCCATTTGTTGGACGAGAGAGGTTAATTTGGTAAATATGTGAAAGTTGAATAATGGATGGATTAAAAGTGTCAACATGTTAATTTATACCTCTGAGTGACCTTTTAACGAACAGAGAGCTCGACAATGTCCGTGCATAATCCCGGGTACGCCAAGTATTGGCTAGGGAGGGCTAAAAATGCTAAAAAGGTGGTTTTGAAAGGTTTAAGAGGGTTTAATAAGTTGAGGGGATAAAAGTGTCAAATCTTGAAATCTGAAGGGCGCTCGCGGGGCGCGAGAGGCATGGCCTGGCCTCTCACGGGGCGCGAAAGGCCTATGTCTGCAGAAAATTTGCTTGGCCTCCACACAAATTGCCAAAAACCATTTGATTCGAATCCATGGTCTTCCAAACTGCTATTTCACATTTTAGGACACTTGTAAGCTTCCTCTTACACCCCTTAGCACCTAGCATCACCTCCTTCAAGCTCTCCAACTATAAATAGGTGCCAAGGTTCACCATTGAACTTGCACCTTTCTCACTCACAACTCTATCTCCCTCCTCTGGAAGTTCCTAACTGAAAGGAGCATCCAACTAAGTTCTATTGCATTCTAGGAACTACTTGTAAGTGTTCATTCCTCTTGCATTTTCATTTATAGGCTTTTATAGCCAAAAGTCAAGAGTTTTACGAAAACCCTTGACTTTCGGTTAAGACCTTATGGTCCAGTCATTGTTCATAACGAACATGGCTAAGTGATCGTAATAAGGTAGGTGTTAGTCCCTATAAAGGGCACTCCTGAAGATCACGTTTGCTAGACCAATTGACAGGTCAAAGTAATGATATTAAAAAGCCAAACAGGCCATTTTTCGGAAAAATCATAAATTGATCTTATATATGTTATGAAACCTGTTTTGACACTTAAACAAGTTGGTAGTAATTAATAGAACATGTAAGAACATGTTCGGCTCGTCAATTTCAGTTCCAGGGTTGGTTCACAACCGAAAGTCGCGAAGTTTGACTTCTGCTTTGACTTTCGATTCTACTCGATTTAGATTTGTTAGATATTGATCTAAAGTTGCATTATGATCATAATATAAGGTAGCATAACCCTCTGAGGTTATATTACATGATCATAATCAGAGTCTGAGTTTATGCACAAGTTCCTTAATTATGCCATTTTGACTAAATTGTCCTTTTTGCATAAAAAGAGGTTTTAATGATAATGAACTTTAAAATGAGTTTCCTACTGATGTAATATTATAATTAGGATTATTTGGGATGTCAAATCAGATTATAAACTGAGTTTATGAGCAAGTCCTTGTATTATGTCGATAAATGACGATAAGGCCCTTGTGGCTTATAAAATGGCTTTAATCACATCTTTTCAGAGTAAATATTTTACCCACTGATATGTTATATTAAATAACATATCTAAGACATGTTAACCTGACCTTAACACCAGTTTTCATTAACATCACACAAATCGTTATTTTACGACATAAGCGTCGTTTCGGCGCATAGTATGGTTTTAAACCATATTTATTAACCAAGACTTATTACCTACTGATTTTAAAAATTATTTTATATATTTTTACAGTAGGTACATAATACAAACTCAGAATCCCAAATAATTTATAAACTTGTAAAATGACCAAAATACCCCTTCGGTGCATAGTTTGGTCATAAAAGATAAATTACACATATAATTAATATCCTACTGATATTAAATCATAAATAAGTTATTTTTCCAGAATACTTATAGTTATAACATTAAATTATATTCAAATTCATTTTATACGGTATGAAATTACCGAAACGCCCTTATGAGGCATAGTTTCATTTTAAAACCTTAACGAGCATAAATGTTGATATCCTACTGATATTACAACTTATTTAAAATATAATGGCATACAGAACTGTCCATGACTTATCCGGTTACCCGATGTCACTGATATGTGCACGGTTAAGCATATGTAACTAGTTTACGAAAATTAACCGAAACGGGTCTAACTTGTCATTTAAGTCACAAAATCCAGAATGTTTATAGTTTATCCATATTACACAAGTCAAGGTACTTGTTGGGATTAAAATATATTCTATACAATCATCGTCTAATCTAACGTTATACGTTTTGATTAAGTACGCTACTCGGTCTAAGTCTATGACTTAAATAAGACCGTTAGTATTTAATTGGTTAGTTTATGCCATAATCCAGACTAGAGACTTGCCGGTAAATGCTATCTGACTAAAATAAGACATGTATATTATTTTGTATTTCGAACATTTGGGTTGTAATAGTAATTTAAATCCAAGACTTCCGTTGTGTTGTGTTTAATTGTCTATGATGTTATCAACTTACGTCACGATATTCCCCACCCGGGCCCCCAGTGTTTGATTGGCTGTGGAAAAGCCAGGGTGTGACAAGTTGGTATCAGAGCAAACATTTGAGAGAATTAAACACTAGCCTTTTATGTTTAATCTCAAACTTACACAAGCACATTCCTTAGACTTACGAGTCTAGGCTTTGACCTAGGATTACTCATTTCATTATTAAGTTATTAGTATTGTTTTGATTTGATTTTAACAGGAAAATGCGGCCAAGAGTACGAGGAAGAGGAAAAGGACCAATGAGGGGAGGACCTTCAGGACATATCCCTTCACATCCCCATTACCTGAATCCTTACGAAGAATCAGGGGATTCGTGGCCGTTATCGCAACATTCACCTTCTCATACTCAATATTTGTACCATTCTAATCATTCGCATCATTCACACCACTCCCACCATTCCCATCATTCGTATCATGATGAATTTAACCCCAACCAATACTTTAATACACCCCTAGCCAACCAAAACTAATTAGACCAACCAAATCCCATGGACGAGCCCGGAGATGCCACTGTCAGGATCACACACGCATCCCATAGAAATCTCAAGCGATTCGAACTCTTACGCCGGATCACCCTACCAAGGTCCTAATGAGTGGGACCAATATTGGAACCAATTTACTTTCGCTACACTCCTTCCCATCATTCCCAACCACCTCTCGTGCAAGAAGATGTGCACATGGAACTGGTGGAACAACCCCAATCGCCACCTGAACCGCCAAGGAGGAAAAGAGGAGCACGTATGTCAGTACATGCGGGCCAACAGTCGGGATCGCTGCCACCTTTGCCAAACCCTACCCTGCTATTCATGAGGACCCACAAATGGGTAGACCCTCTAATGCGTCACCTGTGGTGGAACCAACACCACCACCAATTGTTCAACCACCACCATCGGGTTATAATAACCCTATCCAAACATATTCGGATATGTTTGTATATGATCTTTTTAACCCAACTACACCTGTTGATTATCAAGCATTATCGCAAGACCCTTACATGCAAGCGGTCATGCATAACGCACTTTACCCATCTCCTTTCCCACCTGCTTATCCACCTACTGGATATCCAAATTATGGATACCAATATCCTATTATGCCACAACCACAACCTCCGCCGCCACTTGAGGCCATCAACGAAGCCTTAGAACGAATGAAAGAAATGCAACAACAAGCGGAGAAAACAGAGAAGAAGACAAACAAATTCTTCAAGAAACTCTCCAAGCTGGTTAAGGGAAAGAAGGACGAGTGAAGTCTCTTCTAATATATGTTAGTCCCAGCGAGGACATTGTTATTTCTTTAGTCCCTGCGTGGACATTTCTATTTAAGTAGTCCTTGCATGGATAGTTTATTTTATTTGTTTCTAGTATTGTAATTTCTATCGGAAATTAATGAAGTAATTTTTGGAATTTTATATATATATATATACATATATGTATATATATATATATATCTATATATATGTATATATATATGTATATATATATGTATGTATGTATGTATGTATGTATTCATCCTCTTCAAGCGAACGCCTCGATTTTATTCGAAATTTATACTCTGCTATATAATTCCAAAGGACCTTAATGGATTTGATTATGCCAAGTGGCGTAGACCACACATTGGCCAAGAAATGATAGTTAAGGACAAGGAGCCTTCTATCAGGATAGTTAAGTGAAGTTATCCTTCTATCCAGAGGTGGTGAACTAGGTTCAAGCCTCCAAGGTCGTTAAGGTCCAAGGTGACCGGGACCATTAATCAATCATTAAGGCACTCTTATGTTAACATTTAGGAATGTTCATACTCTTGGTAGTGTGACTTGAGGAATGTTAACACTAGCCTTCTAGGTGAAAAGGACTACGTCCTAAGACCTATTATATAGCTTATGTGATCAATGTGATCCCGGCTAATGTCATCAATGCGATGACAAGTGACAGGCCAATGTGCCCAATTTTATGTCCAATGTGACAGGCCAATGTACCCAATTTTATGTCCAATATGACAGGCCAATGTGCCCAACTTTATGTCCAAGGTGACAGGCCAATGTGCCCAATTTTATGTCCAATGTGACATGCCAATGTGCCCAATTTCTTATGTCCATTAGTGAACAGCTTATGAGTTGTATATAATTGTCAATTATGACAATGACAGTTGTGACCTTACAATCCACTGTCTAATAATATATGGACTATGTCCAGATTGTAATTTGCCTTTGATGGTTCTATTAAGACCTAGGCCAAATATAAATATGATAAGCCTAAGAGTTGTGATGTTATTCACACTAGCTCAAATAGGCGATGGATTGTTATATCCAATAATTAAGCCAATATGGTTGTTCTACCATGGCTAATAGGAAATTTTGTTTGATATTTAGAGCCAAAGCTTCAAAATGGTGAACTCGGACGAGGCATAGAGTAGCCACCGAGAGATTAGCTCTAACAAGGCTGAAAACATAGCCATTAACAATGATGACTTCCAAGCTCGCATAGATGCAGTTGTGGGAAAGGCCATGGAAAAGGCCATAGAAAAAACTTAGGGAGGCGAGTGCTACTCGCTCCAGACCATTATCAATCGCACCATCCTCAGCTCATAAGGAGAGCTCAGTTCACTCTTCTAATGTCAAGAGTGAACCAAAGAAAATAGAATTTGCTGATAGGTCCCGTTCTTCTAAAGACGGAAGTACCTATAAATATTTCGTCTCCTGCGAATCCTGAGACTTTAATGGGGAAAAAGGAGCAGTAGAAACCTTGAAGTGGCTTGACGAAATGGAAACAATTGTGGATATCAGCGGTTGTGCTGATAAGGATGTGGTCAAATATGTATCATAGTCCTTCAAGAGCGATGCCCTCATTTGGTGGAAGGCAATGGTTCAATCTACAGGTAAGATACACCTATACAACTTAGGATGGTCTAAGTTTGTCAATCTAGTCAAGGAGACTTACTGTCCACCTCATGAGGTGGAGAAATTAGAGACAGATTTTCTGACTCTTTCAATGAAGAACCTAGACTGTCGGAAGTATGTTTCTGACTTCAATTCCTTGTCAAGGTTAGTTTCATATCTAATAACCCCTGAATCCAAACGCATTGCGCGTTTCATTAATGGGTTAGCACCTGAGATAAAGGGCATGGTAAAGGCTGCTCAGCCTAGTACCTATAGGTCCGTTGTAGACCTATCTCTCTCCCTCACCTTAGATTTGGTGAGGCAAAGGTCAGTTAGGACTGAAACTGGTGGAAAGAGGAAACGGGAGGATAATAACTCCCAAAGGTTCAAAAAGAAAGGAAATTCGGGTTCAAGAAGAACCAGCACGCGTCTAATGACAAACCTCTGTACAAGAACTGTAAATATAGACATTGGGGACAGTGTAGTATAAATCCACAGACTAAACCCTGTGGTATCTGCAAGAGAAAGGGGCATAAGACCCTAGAGTGCAAGGATCTTAAGGATGCAGTTTGCTACAATTGTAATGAAAAAGGGCATATTACGTTCAATTGCCCCAAGAACCCCAAAAGTAATGATGCAAAGCCTGGAGAGGCTAAGAAAGGGAATGTCGTGCCTTCCAGATGAATGCCAAGGAGGTCGTTAATGACAATAACGTCATAACAGGTACATTCCTCATCAATGATGTATATGCTAGAGTTCTTTTCGATTCGGGTGCAGATAAATCTTTTGTCGATCATAAGTTTAGTAAACTATTAAACTTGCCCATAAGAACTCTAGATATAACATATGAGTAGAACTCGCTGATGGAACGTTAGAGATAGCATCTTCCGTTCTTGATGGATGCTCTATATCCATTAAGAATCATTCTATCCCCATCATTCTTTTACCCATAAAATTGGCAGGGTTCAATGTAGTCTTAGGCATGGATTGGTTATCCCATAACCAAGCTCACATTGCTTGTCATAAGAAACTCATCGAAATTAAAACCTCATCTGGTGAAACAATCACCATCCCTGGAGATTTGCACTACGGATTGCCAGACAAGCTGTCGTTATTTAAGGCATCCAAGTGTTTGAGGAAATGTTGTGTCATTTACCTGGCACAAGTAACTATCAATGAGCCTATGCCAATTATAGAAGACCTTCTGATTATCTCAGAGTATTCCGATGTTTCCCTGAAGAATTACCTACCAGATAGGCAAGTGGAGTTTAGAATTGATATCCTACCAGGATCAGCACCTGTTGCCAGAGCTCTATATTGGTTAGCACCAACGGAGATGAAGAAATTGAGATTACAATTAGATGAACTCTTAGAGAAAGGCTTTATTCATCCGAGTTCCTCGCCTTGGGAGCTCCTATTTTATTAGTAAAGAAGAAAGACGGTTCAATGCGAATGTGCATTGATTACCAAGAGCTGAACAAGTTAACAATTAAGAACCGATATCCTCTGCCCAGGATTGACGACTTATTCGACCAACTTCAAGGGGCTAGTTACTTTTCTAAGATTGATTTGAGATCAGGAGATCATCAGCTGAAGGTTAGGAACGAGCATGTTCCTAAGACTGCCTTCAGGACCCGATATGGTCATTTTAAATTTCTAGTAATGCCTTTTGGACTCACAAATGCGCCTGCAACATTCATGGATCTCATGAATAGAGTATGCAAACCCTATTTTGATAAGTTTGTCATTGTCTTCATAGACGACATACTTATTTATTCTCGTAATAAAGTTGATCATGAGAAACACCTTCGGTGCATTCTAGAATTGCTAAGGCAGGAAAAGCTTTTGCTATATTTTCTAAGTGTGAATTTTGGCTTAGAGAAGTCCAATTTCTTGGACATGTTGTAAGTGAGCGTGGTATCCAAGTGGATCCCACCAAACTAGAAGCCATAATGAATTGGGAAGTACCCAAGACCCCGTCAGAGATTCGTAGTTTTCTAGGATTGGCTGGTTACTATAGGAGGTTCATTGAGAACTTTTCAAGAATAGCCACTCCTTTGACTACCTTAACCCGTAAGAGTGTCAAATTTGTTTGGGGTCCGAAACAACAAGAATCCTTTGAGATTCTAAAACACAAGTTGAGCAATGCTCCTGTGTTATCTCTACCTGAGGGTATTGAAGACTTTGTATTGTGATGCTTCGCACACTGGCATGGCTGTGTGCTAATGCAAAAAGGCAATGTGATTGCTTATGCATCACGGCAGTTAAAGGTGCACGAAAGGAATTACACCACCCATGATTTGGAATTGGGTGCCGTTGTATTTGCACTAAAACTGTGGAGACATTACTTATATGGCACAAAGTGTATTATATACACTGACCATAAGAATCTCCAGCATCTGTTCAATCAAAAAGAATTGAGCATGCACAACGCTGTTGGATGGAAACACTTAACGATTATGATTGTGAAATTCGCTACCATCTCGGTAAGGCAAATGTCATTGTTGACACCTTAAGTCGCAAAGAAAGAATTAAGCCCATTAGGATTAATGCGAAGAGCATTGAGCTCAGAAATAGCTTGAATGAGAAGCTATTAGATGCACAAAAGCAAGCCCTATTAGAGGCTAACATTCCTAATGAGGGATTAGGCGGAACTGTTGATCAGTTAACGCCTGGAAAGGATGGAATCCTTAGATTTAATAGAAGGATCTAGGTTCCAATCTTTGGAGGACTTAGAAATCTAATCCTCCAAGAAGCGCATGACACAAGATACTTGGTTCACCCAGGAGGTGACAAGATGTATCAGGATCTAAAGAAGAATTATTGGTGGATGGGCTTGAAGAAATCCATAGCTACTTATGTAGCTAAGTGTCTGACGTGTTCGCAAGTTAAGGCCGAACATCAGAAGTCGTCAGGATTTCTACAATAATTGGAAATTCCCACATGAAAATGGGAAATGGTAACTATGGACTTGATTACCAAGTTATCTAAGACCAAACATGGTAATGACACTTTTTGGGTCATTGTAGATAGGTTGACTAAGTCAGCGCATTTCTTGCCAATTAAGGAAACATATAATTCTGACAAATTGGCTAAGTTATATGTGGACAAAATTGTGTCCCTACATGGTGTGCCAGTATCTATTGTATCCGATAGAGATACTAGATATACCTCTCATTTTTGGAAAATTTCGAACAATCTTTAGGCACAAGATTAAATTTTAGTACGACTTACCATCCACGGACTGATGGTCAAAGTGAGCGTACTATCCAGACATTGGAAGACATGCTTAGGGCATGTGTGATTGATTTAGGTGAAAGTTGGGATGACCACCTACCCCTAATAGAATTCTCCTATAATAATAGTTATCATACAAGCATCAAGGCTGGTCCTTACAAGGCCTTGTATGGGAGAAAATGCCGAACGCCCGTATGCTGGGCAGAAGTTGGGGAAGCCCAACTATCAGGACCTTAGATTGTCCTGGAGACCACGGATAAGATTTTGCAAATCCGTGATTGTCTTAAAGCTGCCCGTGATAGGCAAAAAAGCTATGCTGACAAGAGGCGTAAACCTCTCAAGTTCCAAGTAGGGGACAAAGTCATGCTGAAAGTATCACCTTGGAAAGGTGTAATGAGATTTGGAAGGAAGGGCAAGCTAAGCCCAAGATATACAGGACCATTCGAGATAATCGAATGTGTCGGCACTGTAGCTTATAAGCTTAGGATACCAGAGGAGCTTAGTGGGATCCATGATGTGTCCACATATCTAACCTTAAGAAACGTCTAGCCGACGATTCGCTATCAATGTCACACAAGGATGTGCAAATAGACGAAAACCTGAGGTTCGTTGAGAAACCAATTTCGATCGAGGATCGACAAGTTAAGAAGCTCTGAAGGAAATTAATACCAATAGTAAAGGTTAAGTGGGACGCCTTTAGAGGTCCCAAGTATACATGGGAGGTTGAGTCCACGATGCGGCAAAAGTACCCCATCTTTTTGAATAAAAATCTCGAGGACGAGATTTCTTTTAAGGGGTGAGGATGTAACACCTCGTAAAATCGTGTCCAATAGTATAGTGACACGTGTTGTATTTTTATTTTAGTCTATTAAAGACCAATAAGGACTAAAGGTGTCAACATGCTAAAAACTTGGTCTCTGAGTGACTTATATGTCAACATGCCTAGCCTCTGAGTGACTGATATGTCAACATACTTAAACATTGGCCTCTGAGTGACTGATATGTCAACATGCCTAGCTTCTGAGTGACCGATATGTCAACTTGCTTAAACATTGGCCTCCGAGTAACTGATATGTCAACATGCCTAGCCTCGGAGTGACTGATATGTCAACATGCTTAAAACGAGCCTCTGAATGATCCTTTACGAAGTCCTAACTCTCATATGTTCAATTTGTTGGACGAGAGAGGTTAATTCGGTAAATATGTGAAAGTTGAATAATGGAGGGATTAAAAGTGTCAACATGTTAATTTATACCTCTAAGTGACCTTTTAACGAATCGAGAGCTCGACAATGTCCGGGCATAATCCCGGGTAAGCCAAGTATTGGCTACGGAGGGCTAAAAATGCTAAAAAGGTGTTTTAGGAAGGTTTAAGAGGGTTTAATAAGTTGAGGGGATAAAAGTGTCAGATTTTGAAATCTGACAAGGGCGCTCGCGGGCGCGAGAGGCCTGTCTCCACAGAAAATTTGCTTAGCCTCCACATAAATTGCCAGAAACCATTTGATTCGAAACCATGGTCTTCCAAACTGCTATACCACGTTTTAGGACACTTGTAAGCTTCCTCTTACACCCCTTAGCACCTGGCATCACCTCCTTCAAGCTCTCCAACTATAAATAGGTACCAAGGTTCACCATTTGAACTTACACCTTTCTCATTCACAACTCTATCTCCCTCCTCTGGAAGTTCCTAACTTAAAGGAGCATCCAACTTAGTTCTATTGCATTCTAGGAACCACTTGTAAGTGTTCCTTCCTCTTGCATTTTCATTTATAGGCTTTTATAGCCAAAAGTCAAGCGTTTTACGGAAACCGCCTTGACTTTCGGTTAAGACCATTATGGTCCAGCCATTGTTCATAATGAACATCGCTAAGTGATCATAATAAGGTAGGTGTTAGTCCCTATAAAGGGCACATCCTGAAGATCACGTTTGCTAGACCAATTGACGGGTCAAAGTAATGATATTAAAAAGTCAATCAGACCATTTTTCAGAAAAATCATAAATTGATCTGATATATGTTATGAAACGTGTTTTGACACTTAAAATAGTTGGTAATAAATATTAGAAAATGTAAGAATATGTTCGGCTCGTCAATTTCAATTCTAGGGTCGGTACGCAACCGAAAGTCGCAAAGTTTGACTTCTGCTTTGACTTTCGATTCTGGCCCGATTTAGATTAGTTAAATACTGATCTAAAGTTGCATTATATCATAATATAATATAGCATAACCCTCTGAGGTTATATTAGATGATCATAATCAGAGTCTGAGTTTATGCACAAGTTCCTTAATTATGCCATTTTGACTAAATTGTCCTTTTTGCATAAAAAGAGGTTTTAATGATAAGGAACTTTAAAATGAGGTTCCTACTGATGTAATATTATAATTAGGATTATTTGGGATGTCAAATCAGATTATAAAATGAGTTTATGAGCAAGTCCTTGTATTATGTCGATAAATGACGATAAGGTCCTTGTGGCTTATAAAATGGCTTTAATCACATCTTTTCAGAGTAAATCTTTTACCTACTGATATGTTATATTAAATAACATATCTAAGATATGTTAACCTGACCTTAACACCAGTTTTCATTAAACATCACACAAATCGTCATTTTACGACATAAGCGTCGTTTCGGCGCATAGTATTGTTTTAAACCATATTTATTAACCAAGACTTGTTACCTACTGATTTTAAAACTTATTTTATATATTTTTATAGTAGGTACATAATACAAACTCAGAATCCCAAATAATTTATAAACTATGTGTAAAACGACCAAAATGCCCCTTTGGTGCATAATTTGGTCATAAAAGATAAATTATACATATAATTAATATCCTATTGATATTAAATCATAAATAAGTTATTATTCCAGAATACTTATAGTTATAACATTAAATTATATTCAAGTTCCTTTTATACTGTATGAAATTACCGAAACGCCCTTATGAGGCATAGTTTCATTTTAAAACCTTAGCGGGCATAAAAGTTGATATCCTACTAATATTACAACTTATTTAAAATATAATGGCATATAGAACTGTCCATGACTTATCCGGTTACCTGATGTCGCTGATATGCGTATGCTTAAGCATGTGTAACTAGTTTACGAAAATTAACCGAAACGGGTCTAACCTTGTCAGTTAAGACTCAAAATCCAGAATGTTTATAGTTTATCCATATTAGACAAGTCAAGGTACTTGTTGGGATTAAACTACATTCTATCCAATAATCGTCTAATCTAGCGTTATACGTTTTGATCAAGTACGCTACTCGGTCTAACTCTATAACTTAAATAAGACTGTTAGTATTTAATTGGTTAGTTTATGCCATAATCCAGACTAGAGACTTGCCGGTAAATGCAATTTGCACTTAGTACTTTTGTGTACGGCTGAGTTAATAAATCTTGCGTTTAAACGAAGAATAGCTTAGGTAAATACTCTCGACTTATTTCCCCTATACGGGATTGGGTTACGGTAAACTATTACCGGTTGGTCGGAAATGGGATCAATCAAATGCCAGATTGTGGCTAGTAAATCCGCATATTCTTTTTTAATCAGTTATGTTTGATAACTTAAACATCAGGGGTTAACTACCGTGTCCTGGATATCCTCGGCTCATTACAATAGATAACGGCCACGACCTTAGCGCGGGTGTAGGCATGCACCCGATAGACCCACAAAATGCATTACCCACAAGGTTGGGAAGAAATGACTCCTTCGTGAGTCCAAAGTGGTGTGTATGTTAATCATGTCTCGGTCTCCATACTGGGCCCTATATGTATGGACAAACATGTAAATCTATTAACAAGGTTGGACGGTCAACTTTCCCAAATTATAAAATATTTTGTGCTGATACGCACTTAAAACATATTTTAAATGTTTTCAAAATGAGTCAGTTGGGTGTATTTACCAGTGAAAGCTGACGTATTTTCAAAAGACTAAGCTTGCAGGTACAATACGAAAATAGGCTGGAAGTGCTCGGTAGTGATAGAGGATCTTGCAAATCCTAGATCTGCCCAAAGTCTGTTTTACATTCTTTCCTTGTACAAATTATGATCCGCCTGTGGATCTTATATTACAAGCCTGTATATTATTTTGTATTTCGAACATTTGGGTTGTAATAGTAATTTAAATCCAAGACATCCGCTGTGCTGTGTTTAATTGTCTATGATGTTATCAACTTACGTCACGATATTCTCCACCCGGGCCCACCGGTGTTTGATTGGCTGTGGAAAAGCCGGGGTGTGACACAAAGTCATCAACATTGACAAATACTTAGTTTTTTTTTACATCTGGGGTTAGTAAGAAAAATACTAAAGTAATGCAATGGATCGTTGTTACAATATTTTAAGTGAATAAGGATCTAGAAAAGTAAACTACCATTGGTCCATGTGTCACTCTCTAATTAGTCCAAGTAGCAGTAAATTTTTCTATTTTTTTCTTTGCTAGCTCTCTCAGTTTCAATCTCTGATCTATACAACTCGTTTTAACCTCTCAACGCGTTTCAATTACTCAATTTCACGTATCAAACCTCTAAGTTTATAACACATGTTGTTTCACCCCCTTTCTTTTATATTTGTATAAAAGTAGCCTCCAAAGCAAAACCATTGTCAAAGTTGATGGTACTAAAATTCCCAACATAAAAGAGTACATATTTTCTTTTTACATATGAGGTTAGCCTTAGTTGTACATGAGGCCTACATTGTTGTCTTATTTCACATATGAAGCTCCTAATCAACTATTAGTGACATCAAGTTGCCAAACCAGAAGCTCAGTGATGGACTATTGTCGCAACTAAAGCAATGGAATGGTTGTTTTTGCAATATTTACGATAACTCTGAAAATAGAAATGGGGAGAAATTTGTAATATAAAACGTAACGTATTGCTTAATATTAAAATAAAAGCATCCTTAGAGGTCAATAGATCAATCTTGGAAATAGCCTTGAACAGTATGAATTTACACGTGAGATTCTTTATCGTTAAAAAGATTAAGATACATCCTTCGATTAATCATATGATAAAAGAATGCCAACAAAAGATATATGCAACATCACGTGCCATTTCAAGATTTAGAAACATACTTCAACAAAAAGTGACTTTGACCGTTTGTGGTCAAACAGTTCGTTCCAAGATATATAATTTGTACATATAATCTAAGCAATTTTACAGTATATTAACTTTCAAAGAAATATCATCAGAATATGGACCACAAGTTCAAGTCCCAACCGATACTCAAACGAATATAAAATTATGGATGACTCCCATAATATTATTAGATCAAGAAAACTACATAAAAACTTGATTCTTATAATCCAAAATACCTAATACGTGGTATTTATAAGCTAACCTATCACATTAGACTTAGGAGACATCCAAACCTGACTCGTTTAGAATGCTAGATAATTATCTAACCAATTAACTAGGACATGATAATTACAACTACTATATCATAATCACATTGTAATTTCGAAACATGATTGCTCTAATGAATAAAGACTTTGAGTCAAGGATTAAGGATTGTAAATCAAGTTTTGAGATAGTTTCTTGACATAAATAAAATTGGGTGCTTAGCCAAGCTCTTATTGTTTTCCGTTTTCGTTCTTGTTCGATACTAATTCTATGGTTGGCGTATGAACTAAAAAAAAGGTTAATAGCTGATGCTCTTCCGATATGAATTGTTAAGCATAGCTTTGTATTTTAGATTACACACTACATTTAGGTGCAGTTTTTTTAAGAGATAAAATGTCTGCAGTCTACGGACCACATCTGTAAAAGAAGAGCTGGACCAAACATCTGTAGTCTGCAAGAAGAATGTTGTTTGTTTTTTAACGTATATAGACTTCTAAAATAAACTGGTGGTGGTGTACAAACGATGGTGGTGGCGATGGTCGTGGGAGGTGGACGTGGATGATGATGGGTGGTGGTGGTGGTGGATGGTGGTGGTAGACGGTGGTGGTGGACGGTGGTGATGGCGATGGACGGTGGTGGTGTTTAACCCTCTGCAGACTTTAGAAGTTCTTAAAAATAGTTGGTCCAAGTCTGCACTAAGAAGAGCTCTAGCAAACGTTTTTTAATGAAACATCTTAGAAAAAAGCAAACAATTTGCAGATGGCAATGTTTGCGTGCGGTCTGCGCGGAGTAGAAAGAAGAACCTGTGCAGATATTTTTTAGAAAAACAAACACCACCTTAAAATAAGACGTAGACAAAAACTAATGATCATTTAAGAATACACTAATATTGAAAAACCTGATTAGTGTATAGGAAAACAAAGACTCAACGGAAAATATAACTCAAGACAAATGTTTGACTCTTTTTTTTTTAACTTTATGATTAAGAAAGAAAATTGTATCTTGAAGATTTAAAAGTTAGCATTTAGGAGAGATACAAAGTGTTTGGATGCGTATACGGTCCACACTGCGCATGGGATAAAAAGAATTCATGCGTTAATCGTAATAAATATGTTTATAATAATTATGTATTATTGAAAAAGTATTTTTATAAGTTACAATAACTTTAGGGTCATTGAGACGGCAAGAATCAGCAACCAAATCAACTTACGCGATTTCAACGCGCAACGCGTGTGTCCGCGACATTTAATGCCATATTAGCAAAACACTAATATTTTAAGCATAAAAATAATTATTTTAATTTATAAACTAATTTGTATTGAAATTTATGCGAGAAAACGTGAATTCTGACACAAGAACACTCTGAAACGGAGTTGTGTGCAGACAATGATGGCTGAAGAAGTATGGGCTTGGCTGATGTGCTTCAAACCCACTCCACCAAACCCTGGGTATATAAACCCATATATACCTCTACCTCCTTCATTTTTCACAAACAATTTCTCTCTCTCTACCTCTCTTCTCTCTAACCTCTCTCTACATTCTCTCTAGAACACAAGATCCGTCGACCAGAATCCAGCCACACACTGCGACATGTACGGGCAACGGTTTTTCGGCAAACCTTTCGGCGACCGTTTTCCGGCCAAAGGTACACTTTTTCTACTAATTTCGACGTTCCAAACACCATGGTGAGGGCCATTTTCTCTAATTCGGAACGGTTTAAGCCGTAGAGCAACTCTGAAGAGAATTCCAACCAAATTCTGTCAAGTTTGTTTTCAAGTTTTCTCTTCATGCATGTCAAGATTTTTCTTTGAAGGATGTTGGTATTGCTTTTCCAAACTATGTCAAGATCTTGTTTTTAGGAGCCTCCAACTTATTTATAGTTAACTTCAACAGGTACATCATACCACATTATAAGGTACATCGTATCGAAGCGATCCGAAATGAGCCTATACACGCTCGTAAAGAATTTTAGAGACCTAGCGAATTGCAATCCTGTTTCACGTTCCCATACCGGGGCATACCACGAACCATGTGACTATTGTCTGACACATCCAAAACTGGACTGAAGTATCCCTAAACAAGCTTTATACATTAAAACTGTCAACCCCCCCCCCAGAAAAAAACACTAGTATGTTAATTCTATGTGCCTTGCTTGTCTTTAGTCCCGATTTTTAAGCACCTTGTGCCTAGGCCAAGATTACCCTTTGCGAAATGAGTGAACTTACGCCTTTGACAACTATGATGTTGACTTTTGTGCTACACTACAAGACCAAAAAAGTATATTATGGTAAATTAGGTTGCAACCATCACCATATGTGATACACATGCAAACTAAAGAGCGCGATGCGGGATCCAAGACTCACCTTTCGTACACGATTGGAAAACTTTATCCATACAATTCGTTTGGTGTTGTTTTTGTATCCAAACTAGGCGTAGCCTAAAAGGCAAACTTCGTATTTTACCTTGCTTAAATTGATAAGAAAAACTTGTGAAGAAATGGTTAGGATGAAGTTCACTTAATGGTATAGTTTGATCAGATGCTGCTGAAATCACAAACGAGTCCTCCTTTTCTGAATGTGTGGTAGCATAAAACTATCAAATTTCGGTTGGAAAAAATGAGCATCCTTATGAAAAAGTCCTAATACAAAAAAAGGACGAGAATTGCAGTTTGTAATTGAGCAAGGAATCAAATAAACGTTTGAGATAGAAGAACAAACAAGGTTCATATGGCAAAAGGAGAGATTTCTCCAGCGACCAAAATATAAGGTGCGGATTTGCAATCTAAAGCTGGAAAAATAAATAAAACTCACCTTTACTTTACTTTCACAAGAGATCCCGGCGGAAAATCCCGGGCAGAGTTCCTAATTTTAAATGGATTGCTACTTCAAGTTAGGGTTAGCTCCTATGAAATCAAACGATAACAAAAGCCAACGTCGGTAGTCAATAAACAAATTATTTTGTGCCACTCTCTGTCTATATAAATCTGGCGACATAATCCCTTCCCTAGGTTTTTTTTTTCTTCTATCACCTTTTCTACCATTATTTTTATTTTAAATAGTTATTTTTCGACTTTAACCCTTTTCTCTTTTGTCACCTTTTTCTACTATTATTTTTATTTTGAATAGTTATATTTTTTACTTTAACCATGTGTCTTCCCGGTGCGTGCTGCCACGCCATATATACCCTTTTTTTTCACTTTTTCAACTAATAATACTTTAAATTAAAAAGATAATTGTTGTTCTTCCCCGTGCAATGCAGTTGAAGTTTGGACATCATTAGTTTAGGTGGTTGAAAACCATAAATGTGAACACCGGTACCATTTTAAAATACCGACAATGATGTTGTTCGCTCATAGGTGGTTTGGTTCATCACGGTACCACAACGGTAACGTCACTCGTTTTAGCCTACGATAACAAAAAAAAACTCGATTTTGAATACAACTCAATTTTCAAAAAAGTCTACACCAGAACTGTTAAGGTCAAAATTATCAAGAATAACTTTGTGATCAAATTTGTAAGTGAGATAGTGTGCTTGATTGATTCGTATAATAAATGCAATAATGAAAGTAATAAGATGTCACAGATTGTTATGAGGAAAGCCCTTGATCTTTGGGATCCCCGACATAAAACCTCGGGAGGTGACTAAGGTGTAGTTTGTTTTTTAAGAGGTAAAATGTTTACAGTCTGCGGACAACATCTGTAGAAGAAGATGTGGACCAAACCTCTGCAGTTTGCTAGAAGAAGGTTGCTTGTTTTTTTAACGTATATAGACTTCTAAAATAATCTGGTGGTGGTGTATGAACGGTAGTGGTGGGTGGTGGTGCTGGACGGTGGGTGGTGGTTAGTGGTTGTGGACATTGGTTGTGGTGATCTTGGTGGTGGTGATTGACGGTGGTGGGTGGTTGACGGTGGTGGTGGTGGTGGTGATGGACGGTGGTGGCGCTGATGGACGGTGGTGGGTGGTAGAAGGTGGTGGGTGGTGGACGGTGGTGGTGGTGGACGGTGGTGGTGGGTGGTGAAGCTTAAAACTCTTCAGACCTTAGAAGATCTTAGAAGTGCTTGGGCCAAGTCTGCACCAAGAAGAGCTCGCGCAGACGTTTTTTAACGAAACGTCTTCTGAAAAACAAACAGTCTACATATGGCAATGTATGCGCGTGGTCTGCAAAAAGCAGACAGAAGAGGCTGCGCAAATATTTTTTAGAAAAACAAACACCACCTAATTGTCACGCTGCCTCTTGTTGTTCTTATTAAACGTATGAATTATTACAACTCGAGAGCAATGGAGATCGATGCTAAGTGTTACAGAGCAAATGTATGGTGTGTTGTGTTGTGTAGAAGTGAAATAAAGTGTAATTCAATGACCTTTACGATCTCGATTGCCACTTTATATAAAAAGTGTTAATAACAAACATCCCAACAGGGAATATCCCATATTCATTCCTGACTATCGGAGAGCTTCCCACATGTTTTCTTCAACTATATTAGCAGTTCTTTATCATGGACTAAGTCAATAGTAATTACATGCGAAGGCAATTAAAAAAAACAAAAGAGCAAAAGTCAGTTAATATTGTTAGTATTCAGGATACTTATGTTACTCGGGATCTAGGGTTCTGAATCATAAAATCAACCCCTAACAATTGTCCCCAAATTTTGAAAGATATATATGCTGTTACATTAGATGAATTTTCAAATATTCACCATAAAGTTGTGATAAGACGTGATGCGACGTTGATATTCAAGGAGTGGGAACGGCATCTTTTAGGGCGGTTGTAAATATCTCATATATTTACTCCTTTTTATTTATCCTTATTCACCATCTTCCTCATTATTCTTCTGTAGAGTGACGTGCGTGCGAGCGTGTTATAATTTTTGTAATATTTTAAGCATTTTTTACTCGTGGATCAAGCTTTGAATTTATTAAAACACGATACTATACTATCACTCTACACACGTTAGGGCTTATATATAGACTGTAAAAACACGAATGAATGAATCAACGAAACATGAAGGATTGTTTAACTAAAGTTCACTTTCAATATAAAAACTAGTTATTAAAGTCATTAATACATACCAAATTAAAAAGTTGTCAAAGATTAGAAATCAAAAGTAATACATAAAAGATTTGTCTTCACCAAGTGATGTAAGAGATTAGCCAAGCATGGCATTTGTTTGACAAGAACTCTTACAATCAATCCTGGATCTCGAGACTACTATACACGCTCTAAAAGATGAAATATGGATGCTGGTGGTGGGTGTTGGCGTTGTAGTGGTGGTGGTGGACTGATGGCAAGTGTGAGTGAAGTAGTTTGCCAAGGGATGCCTTTCTGTTGAACCAAGCACCTTTATTTATAGCTGGAAACAGAGGGCAGGCACGGCCCCATGCCCACCTGGCACGGCCCTGTGGTCTTCTTTTTCTCTCCCTTCATTAACTACAGATGTCAGGTCTTGTACCGACACGTCCCGTGGAGTCATGGCACGGCCCCGTGGTCAGTGCACTTGATGTACTATCACAAATCTTAAAGTTGACCACGGCTCGTGTTGGGTTAGCACGGCCCTTGTTGGTTTGTCTTCTGCTGTTTTCATTTTCTATAGAGGATCTTGACTAGGCACGGTCCCGTGCCTAAGCTTCTGTTCTTGTTATTTTGTGTTTTGGATGTGGATGGGGGTTCACCAGGTCGTGTCAATCCTTCCTTTTTGTATTTGTGTTGGTTTCTACTTATAATTTGTTCATTTTATTCTTTAAATCTCTTTTGATCCTGTAATTTAAAAGTAAACAAAGAAACATGTTTTTTCCAACATTAGTACCGAAAAATGGTCGATTTTATGCCTTGCTTGATGTAATTTATTTGTTGCATTTTACGCACATCAAATACCCCCACATTTGAATCTTTGCTTGTCCTCAAGCAAAACTCTATAATGTGGCTTACACACCCAAACGGAATTGGTAGAAGAGAAGTTTTGGGTTTATCTTTAGAGTGTCGAGAATCCAAGTTCTAAATTTGTTTTGTTTTTATTTTATTTATAATCTTATTCGTCATGATTTATTTAAAACATATTATAAGAAAAATAATTGATTTTGGCCATAACATGCCTTTCTAAAATTCTATTTAGTTATATACAAATTTACACACCTCGCAAGTGGTCACTCAACACTCGGCCGAAGATATTTAAGTGAAAGCGCTCGGACCCAATGTGGAGCTTACTCCTACTATGGATTTGACAAACAATCAAACCTCCTCTTTTTTTACGTTTAATTTTTATAAATATCAAGAGAGCTTTTAAAATGGTAGGTTTTGGCTAGGGGTAAGTGTTTTTAGATAAAATGGTGAAAATCATAAAAAGTATCGATTTTCTTGAGCAATTTTTGGTGACTTAGAAGAAACTTTAACTAATGCTTTTTTTTTAAAAAAAAAAAAAGAAAAATAAAAAGCCAAAGTTGAAACTAAGCCATATTTTTAATTTATAACCGAACTTTTTACGAAAATTAAGGGTGTAAAATAAAAAGTTTTGTGGATATGGGTGGTTGTTTTGCAAAAGTTTATATTTTTGTGGGTTTAGAAACGAAAGGGTTAAGGCTCAAAGGGGTTTAACTAGCGAGATATTTTTGGTAAGGGATGAAAAGGAAAATAAAGGTTTAGAAAATTGGGTTATAGTCCTAATGCCTCCATCATTTACTTACTTGGATTTGTGTTCGTAAGGATTGGGAACGTATTGTTTTAGTAAGTTCTAGATTTGTAAGAACCAAACGGGCTATTAACACAAGAAACGAAAAATTGAGCAATTAGTATATATATGTATTTGTATGATCGGTAAAGGCTCAAAACTCACTTTTTTGTGGGAAAAGGGTATAGTGTAAAAGTGTATATATAATCAAATTTTACAAAGATTTGTTATGCCCGTTTTTATAATTTTCTTAATTGGTTCTTTTTATCACGACGATATCAGGTGTAAATTAGTAAAAAAACAAATTTTTAGAACTTATTTTTCCCAAACTAAACCAAGATAAGTTAAAAAATAGAAAATTTTGAAAAATATTTGGGGTGATTAGCGGTTTTCCAAGGCGAGTTTTGTGTAAGGCTTGTTTTAGGACAAAAGATTCAAGATTTTAACATCCCTGCACTAAAATTACATAATGTCCTCACTGTGTCCCAAATAGGATTTGTTTGGATTAAATGTGCAAAATAGGGTAAAATAACAATTTTTAGGTTACTGGTCACTTGGCACGGGGGCGTGCCTGGTGGACACGACCGCGTGGCCAAAGTGCCAGTAATAAGGTGTAACAGAAAACTTACAGTATGGTGGACACAGGTGCGTGCCTGGTGGGCATGTCCCGTGCCACCTTTTCTACAGAAAAATTTTGCATCAGACATTTGGGCACGGGGGTGTGCCTGGTGGGCACGACGCCGTGCTGAAGACTCTGCTTTACAGTTTTTGAAACGCGAGGCTCTGGTTTACGTGCATGGGGTCTCAATTTTCACAACATTCCTCGTGTTACAAACACCCTCTTTTATTTAGAACATCCATTCATGACAAACTAAAAGAAAAGTGAAAAAGTACATAATTTTAAAGTCTTAAGATAGATTAGCCTCCTAATGACAAGAAATAAGAACCCTAAAGAGCTCTCCCTAGAATAGTCGATACAACAAAAACACGGAGGTGGTTTCTGGATGTTGAAGGGCTTTCGAGTTTTTCCCGGAGGGTGTACTCTCATATGTCCTTGAGCATCTCCACAATCTCCCCTGGGAGAAAGATGAAAGGCTCATCATCCACAACTTCTTGTGGGAGAGGGTTGATGGTCACTGAAACTTCATGAAGTGTATCTAGAGGTGGTTCCAGTGGGATTTCATCCCATCCGGTGGGGAGGATAATTTCTAGAGCTAGGTTCCAATCTTCTTCTGGGAAGATTGGCTTCATGGAAGGCATAGCTAGAATATTCAACCTTTGGTACAAATGGTTGATCTCTTTGAAGCTAGTCTCAAGCCCCATTATTAAGTAGTTGACCTGGTCTATTAGGATCTCTTCCACCGAGGTCATCTCCTCCATTGCCTCCCTTAGCGCACTTACGTAACCGATAAGAGTAGCCTCGATGGAGGGCCTCCTTCCCCTCCTGTTGTTCCCCGTAGTAGTTGACGAAGTTCCACTGTTTCTGCTTGACATTCTAAGAAAAACAAGGAAGTTGTCATTCACGCAGAACATCACTACGGCCCCTTTGCCTCCACTTCTATTATGATATCGAACCCAGAATTCTTTGTTTTAAGTTATTTTTTCTTTGATTTCTGAAAGTTATGAACGTAAATAACTTGAAACATTATTGTAAAATACTTATTTTAAGAGAGTTTGGGTTTAAAGTCACTAATTTATGTTGATGAAGCTTCAAGCTTTCATGGAGGATGAATGTTTGGAGAAGAAGAAAAGAGATAAAAGTGGCAAAGACAAGAAGCTTTGATGAAACCTTTTTAAGAATATACCTTTTCTGGGTATATGTGTAGAACCCGATCCGATCTTTGTCTTTGGAATGAGTCCAAGACATGCTACCCAATGGCTGACTTTATAGAAAGTGACATCATAGTGACCACGGCCCCGTGCCTGGATGGCACGGCCCCGTGGTCTACAATGGATCAGAACAACTTTTGGCAGCTAGTGACCATGGGGCATGTTGGCGAGGCACGATCCGTGGTGTCTTAACAGATGGGCACGGGGGGCGTGCTTATATGGTACGGCCTCGTGTTGTTTTTGAGATTTATGAAGTTTCTTCTTATTTAAGGCATTTTATTTTATCGGGTGGCTCTTTACTGGTAGGGACAACACCAAAGTGCCGGACGTACCTGAGGTGCTTGTGATTTATACAAAACGCAAGAGGTTGTCGGAAAGGAAGAATCCTAAACTATACGGTGGGCAAAACCAACCTTTATTTACCTTATCCAGGCTCTTGTTAAATAGGTATGAGTCGAATCGCTCTGGTCTATGTATGCACAGGATGTAGTTGGTGATGAGTCCATCATGGCACAATCGAAATAGGGATGACTATCGTATTCGTCCTCATAAGTTGTTGAGGTACTCGTAGTGGCCTTGGTATCATTTATTTCTGAATGGGCTTCCATCAAGTCTTCTACATTGTTAGTGTTTTGTGATGAACACCTTATATTCATCATAAACTCTATTTCTTTCAATTTTTGGAGAATTCTTTTTTCTATTTAGCATATGTCATTTGAGGTCATGTCTTTTGAAAAGAGGTCTGATGGCATTCAGATGGATGATAGTAATTGTTTTTACTTTCGCCTCTCTTAAGATGACTTTCACAGGAAAACGACCGGGTCTATTAGGTAATGGGGGTCGACATTTAGAAAGTAGCATTCTAAATCTCAATGAAACCTACCACATAATTGGTACAACTCTCCGTAAGAATTGCGGAAAATAATCAATATCATCCATGTTTTTGACAGATGTTATTAACCGTTGGGATCGGACGCAACTGTTTTGCAGTTACTGATAGGGAGACACGGCCCCGTGTTGAGTTAACATGGCCCCGTGTCACAGCTACTGTCTGACTAAAACAGTTTTGCCAGCTGCTATTAAGGGCACGACCCTATGCAGCAGTTGCAAATAGTAAAAAAATGAAGAAAACAAAGAAAAATCTTAAAAATTCAAAGAAAAAGATAAAAATTGATTAGGCCGTTGATTTTAAGCTTCCTTAAAATCCTTGTGTCCCCGGCAACGACGCTAAAAACTTGACATGCGTGCGAGTGTGTTATAATTTTTGTTATATTTATGCACTTTTTACTCGTGGATCAATATTTAAATTTATAAAACACAATACAATACTACCACTCTACACACGTTAGGGCAAGTGCACCCATCGTAGACATAGTATAGTGATAGTAAGATACCAAGATCGTCCAAATACACAAGGGCTTTTAATACCGGCTTATCATTAACGTCTAATCTTAACCAAATTTTGATAAAAGTTTTAAAAGATAAAACTAAATATAAGAACGTAAAGAAATAAAAACAAATAAACAAGAAAAAGTCACTTGGTTTCAACTCCTCTTTTATATATCCTTTGATGATTTCTGCACTTTGGAATTTTTAATAGATTATCTTAGTCATAGTGGCATGCCCCTCTTGTGAAGGTGACACTACCCTCAACCATATTGGTCTGAGTCAACATGGATACAATCACGCAAGATCGGATTATTGAAAGATAATTAAATAAGTTATTTTTAATGCGAAAAGTGGTAGGCCTTTCTTGTGAAGGCGACGTTACCCTCCGCCATATTGGTCTGAGTCAGCAATGATACAGTCCCGAAAGGCAGGATAAAGTTTTAATAGTAGTTTGTTTATAAGGGGTTCAATCCGTTCTTCTTCCCCCTATTTGATGCTATTGGCTCAAGGGAAGTCCTAATAAGCTTGAACCAAGTCCTTGCAGGATCTATACAACTTTACTCAAACACCCTTCTAACCCCCTTCCAGGTAGTTAACGCGCTTTATATAGATCGTAAAGACATGAATAAATGAATCAACGAAACATGAAAAATGTTTAACCGAAGTTCACTTTCAATATAAAAAACTAGTTATTAAATTCTAATACATATCCAATAAGTCAAAGATTAGAAATCAAAACTAATACATAAAAGATTTGTCTTCACCAAGTGATGTAAGAGATTAGCCAAGCATGGCCTTTGTTTGACAAGAACTCTTACAATCAATCTTGGATCCTGAGACTACTACACACGCTCTAAAAGATGAAATATGAATGATGGTGGTGGGTGTTGGTGTTGTAGTGGTGGTAGACTGATGGCAAGTGTGAGAGAAGTGGTTTGCCAAGGGATGCCTTTCTCTTGAACCAAGCACTTTATTTATAGCTTGAAACATAGGGTAGGCACGGCCTCGGCCCACCTAGCACGGCCCCGTGGTCTTCTTTTTCTCTCCCTTCATTAACTACAAATGCCAGGTCTTGTACCAACATGCCCCGTGGTGTCATGGCACGGCCCCGTGGTCAAGTGTAGTTGTTGTACTATCACAGATTCTGTGAATCTTAAAGTTGACCATGGCCCGTGTTGGGTTAGCACGACCCCGTTTTGGTTTGTCTTTTGCTGTTGTCTTTTTCTGTAGAGAATCTTGACTAGGCACGGCCCCGTGCCTAAGCTTCTGTTCTTGCTGGTTTGTTGTTTTGGATGTGAATGGGGGTTCGGCAGATCGTGTCAATCCTTCTTCTTTATATTTGTGTTGGTTTCTGGTGTTAATTTGTTCCATTTATTCTTTTAAGCTCTTTTGATCCTATAATTTAAAAGTAAACAAAGAAACATGCTTTTTCCAACATTAGTACCAAAAAGGGTCGATTTTATGCCTTGCTTGATGTAATTTATTTGTTGCATTTTGTGCACATCATAGAGATTCAAGGTAAGCATTTTAATCCTTCAAATCTTTGTTCTTTTCTGCAATTTTTAAGCTTTTGATCATGGGCAAAAAGACAACTCACTCTGCTTCTTCTTCTGCTTGTGATTCCGGTGTGAATTTCATCAATCAAAACCTTTTGAAACATCCGATCAGGAATGTTGCTGTTTTTCCGATCATGATGTTGAACTCTTGAGGTTAGTAAGGCATTTCCTAGTAATACCATTTTAGGGCTTTTGACCCGAAAATCAAGTCTGATTTCGTTTCAAAAGTGTGGGTTTGTTTCCTTGCTTATCCATTCACTTTGGGTCTTGCCTTCATTTTCCTCCATTGATTTTGGAGTTCTTTAAACTTACCGCCCTGAGCTATTCTCAGACCATGCTGGTGGTTTAGAGGATTTTGTATACTTTGGAGAAATTGATCCAAACCCACAACCTTGACATCAGTGTTTTTGAACTAGTCGGTGTCTATAACTTTAGAACCCACGATTCAACCCGCTTTGTATTCCAACTTCTGTCAGCCCAGGCACACTTGATTCTGAAGGCCACTCAAAATGGAAATGATTGAAGGCACACTTGATAAGACACGAATATGAAACAAGTAAATACGAAAACGATACGGAATCTTATCATGTCAGTTTTCCAAACACGAACATAAACCTGATAATAAACATGTTACACAAGCATGACATGTTAAGACACGAAAAAATTTACAAGCGTGTCATATGGGTAAGACATGAACACGACCTGTTAAGACACGAACTCGCCCTGGAGGGGTGGTGTGTGGAGTCTAGGGTTGGCATATCGTGTCAGACACGACCTGTTAAGGCACAAACATAACCTGATAAGACATGAACATGACCTGTTAAGACAAGAACAAGATAAGACACGAACACGACACGAAAACTAACAGGTCTTATCGTGTCGACCTGTTTAAGACATAAACCTGTTAATGGTCAATCACAAACCTATTAAGATCATGTTGTTTCGTGTCCGTGACTAAATTTGCCAGCCCTGGAAAAAACTCATGCATGCAGAGATATAACATCATAAAGCACCAGATGTTACTAATTAATAGTATGAAAATACATGTAGATTGCAACACTAATCTTGAAATCTATAGTACTAATACAGAAATTTGAAAAAAAAATCATTTATTATAACTAATAGTACATATGATTAGGGATGAGCAAATGGTTATCGATTCGGAACCGGTACGAAGTTTCCCGAACCGACTCGATTTTCGATACCGACATTTAGCGTTTTCGGTACCAATTTTTACCTTTAAATACTGGTCCGTACTGATACCATACCAGGTATTTTCGGTATCAGTGCCGATATTCATTTTTTGGGATTTTAGATACTGGTTGGTATCAAGCTCATCCCTACCCGTGATCATGTTATCGGGGCTCAATTAATAACATTTACATTATTTATAAATAAAATAAATCGGCATATAATCTTGATTAGCCAAATCAAGTGCCTTCTCAGTTTTTCACATCCAAAAGACTATAGTACTTCAGTACAGTCAAATGTGACAAACTTTACAAGGTCGGTCTGTAACACAAATGTAATATTATCAATATATATAGCGGGAGATCGTAAAACAAATTAGATCTAAGAAAAGACACCAAAGGTATCAAGAATGGTTGTGTGAAATGGGTCATTCAAATGGGTAACCCAATTGTTGAGCGGACCCTTTCCAGTGGCTGCCGCTTGGACCGCGAAAGCAAGAAACGCCACCATAGCCAGACGGGCGTGCTTGATCTCTGCTAGTTGGAGCCTCTCTTTCTTTTCTGGGTCTTCTGCCAGTTTTAACGGGTCGAATGGACCACCCGGGTAGATCCTCTTTTCAGGATCAAGTTCCGCATTCCTTTGAAACTCAATGTACCCAATAACCAAAACCTCAATCCATATCAAAGTGGTGATGGAGAATGGCAACGGTTGACCTAAGTACGATGATCCATCGATCAGTTCCACCTACAAAAATTAACAAATGCATTTATATGCGTCGTGCTTATGCATATGACAAGTGTTAATATTAACAAGTTTTAACTCTTATAAAAAAGTAAATAAATAATTAAAAACGTTGTGACAACATGTATCTAAACGACAATGTAAGCTATTATGTGCAGATCCGATGAAGTCCTAAGTTCCGAGGTAATAGGTATATCCGAGGTAATAGTTACGAAATATGATGTTAATATTGATGTATTGCAAGAAATAGGTTCAATCTTAATAAAATTAAAAAATTATAAGAAAAATGTACAACTATATGGTAATTGTTTTCCAAATCTCTCCTTATATTTAGAAAAAGGATATGAACATGTTGATTTGATTATTCGTTTTTATAACTAGTTTGATTATTCGTTTATTTGCAGATCCAATGAAGTCCCTACGTTCTGAGGTAGTAAGTATGCCCTTACGTGTGTCTATAATATAAGATTATAAATAATACTTGCTACAAATTTGAAAAAAAAATGAATATATTAATTTGATTGTCCGTTTATGTATATAAATTAGTCATACGTAGATAAACGATAAAAAAGGATATTGTCATGGAATTATTAATCTTTCCCATCAAACATTGATATTTCTATAACGAATGTTTTATGGTGGTACCTTTCCAGCATCTTGCCATGTAACACCGGTGACCGATTCAACAGTGAGCGCGCCAAGCACTGCCAACATAGCCCATCTACCGTGGATCAGCTCACACTCTCTAAACCTCTGGAGCCCAAACACCTCGGTGTATGGTTGGAACGGGGTTGGGTTCACGTCGCTGCTCTCGAACCTGGTCCCGATCACATCTCCAGCCACGTTCTTAGCTAAGTTCTGGTCCAACGAGTCCAAATCAAACTGTAGGTACTCTGCGGGTTTGCCCAGACCGAATGGGTCAAACCCGTAGTCCCCAACCAGACTTCCGTCTAGGTGGTCTGGTGCTTTTGCGCCAGGGTACCATAACGGCCTGTCTGATGTTACGGGTTTTGGTTTGGACACCTTTTTAGGTGCTGCGGCTTTCTTTCCTAAACCAAACAAGGCAGTGAACCGACCGGATTTGCATTTGGAATGCAAATCCGGGAGACGGGTTCCGATGAAGGAGGAGGCTGTGGCGGCGGTGGTGGTGGATGCCATGAAGGTGTTGCTGGTGCCTAAAGTTTGATCTGGGTTAAGGTATAAATTTAGTTGGTGATGCATGTATTGTTGGTGTTGGAGGGTTTATCTGAATGAGGGGTTGATGGCCGTTGGATGAAGTGGGTTCATCCATCTGACGGATGAGAATGCCTGGGCCTTATCTAAGCCTTATCTATTGGCGTTATGTGGTTCAGAAGAACATGTAGGACCCCGGGAACTTAAGGTGGCGAACGGTTAACGTGTTCATGAATATCGTCACATCATATTATGCATTAGGTTATTGTACCTCAGAGTACAAGTAGCAGCTATATGTGTCTTTATTCTTGCAATTTATGTTCGGTCCTTCTCTTATTATTATTATCAAACAATAGATATTTTTTAACGTGACACTGAACCACGCAAATATAAATATCAAGATGGTGATATAGACTAAGGTTCTAGTTTCATTGCTCTTAATTATTATGCAAACTAAAAGCCCTATTTAATAACTCTTCGGTCCATGTGACATATATACCAATTCATAATAAGTTATGAAAACGCTATGAAATTAATAACAAAACAATGTGCATGTAGACATAATATACACCATAGTTGTCGAAGGAGCAAGCTAGGCGCGCTCAAGGCGCAAAGTGTGAGTTTTCGACCTCAATGCAAGACACTTAAAAAGTTAGCCCTTTTTAGGCAAGTCGTGTAGTATAAATATACAATTTTAGAGTTTCTGATATGTTTTAGCCTTCTTTAGGGCTAGTTCAGTTGTTTTAAATTGATTCCAGTCTTGCTTAGGGCAAATATAATTGTTTTAAACATGTTCACACGATTTTGGCTAGAAGGCTTTAAAAGCGAAACGAGAAAGCCGTGCTAAAGTCTAAAAAGTGGACCTAGGTAGACACCTGAGGTGAGATATGACAATAGATATATACACCCATTAGCAATTATCCTCATAAATGATTAAATATCTTTAAAACTTGCATAATCATATATTTCTATCAAATACACTAATTCAAAACACTTCAAGTTTTATACTTTTCTAAATTCATTAATTGATACATTTCATAATACGTATTGTACCTATTTCCCTTTCACTGCATTTCCACCTCTCATGATCTGGATATAATACATAAAAAGAGAGTAGATGTCAAGAGTTACGAAAATTAGTATATTGATATTGTGATATTTTTATTAAGTAAATATGATGTTATAAAATTTTGAATGGTAAACATGGTATCATCCCGTCTATACAAATCTCTAAATTATTTAAAGAGATATTGAATTTAAATAACTTCAACTTTCACCAATTGGTCGATAAACACGCTAACTTTGATTTGTACACCAGCACTTCCAACTTTCAACTTATTGGTCGATAACACTCCCTAACTAATTGAACCCTAACCCAGTTAGTTTTTGCTGATGTTGCGCTTTTTACTGACGTAGCAGTTGATGTGCCATTTTTTGATGACGTGGCAGCTAATGTGACAGCCGACGTGGCTTTTTATGACATGGCAGCTGATGTGGCAACTGCCATGACATTTTTTGATGACGTGACAGCTGATATAAGCTAACCGGGTTATACTTTTCTAAATTCATTAATTGATACATTTCATAATACGTATTGTACCTATTTCCCTTTCACTGCATTTCCACCTCTCATGATCTGGATATAATACATAAAAAGAGAGTAGATGTCAAGGTTACGAAAATTAGTATATTGATATTGTGATATTTTTATTAAGTAAATATGATGTTATAAAATTTTGAATGGTAAACATGGTATCATCCCGTCTATACAAATCTCTAAATTATTTAAAGAGATATTGAATTTAAATAACTTCAACTTTCACCAATTGGTCGATAAACACTCCTAACTTTCGATTTGTACACCAGCACTTCCAACTTTCAACTTATTGGTCGATAACACTCCCTAACTAATTGAACCCTAACCCAGTTAGTTTTTGCTGATGTTGCGCTTTTTACTGAGTAGCAGTTGATGTGCCATTTTTTGATGACGTGGCAGCTAATGTGGCAGCCAACGTGGCTTTTTATGACATGGCAGTTGATGTGGCAACTGCCATGGCATTTTTTGATGACGTGGCAGCTGATATAAGCTAACCGGGTTATACTTTTCTAAATTAATTAATTGATACATTTCATAATACGTATTGGTACCTATTTCCCTTTCACTGCATTTCCACCTCTCATGATCTGGATATAATACATAAAAAGAGAGTAGATGTCAAGAGTTACGAAAATTAGTATATTGATATTGTGATATTTTTATTAAGTAAATATGATGTTATAAAATTTTGAATGGTAAACATGGTATCATCCCGTCTATACAAATCTCTAAATTATTTAAAGAGATATTGAATTTAAATAACTTCAACTTTCAACAATTGGTCGATAAACACTCCTAACTTTCGATTTGTACACCAGCACTTCCAACTTTCAACTTATTAGACGATAACACTCCCTAACTAACTGAACCCTAACACAGTTAGTTTTTGCTGATGTTGCGCTTTTTACTGACGTAGCAGTTGATGTGCCATTTTTTGATGACTGGCAGCTAATGTGGCAGCCGACGTGGCTTTTTATGACATGGCAGCTGATGTGGCAACTGCCATGGCATTTTTTGATGACGATGCAGCTGATATAAGCTAACCGGATTATACTTTTCTAAATTCATTAATTGATACATTTCATAATACATATTGTACCTATTTCCCTTTCACTGCATTTCCACCTCTCATGATCTGGATATAATACATAAAAAGAGAGTAGATGTCAAGAGTTTACGAAAAATTAGTATATTGATATTGTGATATTTTTATTAAGTAAATACATGTTATAAAATTTTGAATGGTAAAATGGTATCATCCCGTCTATACAAATCTCTAAATTATTTAAAGAGATATTGAATTTAAATAACTTCAACTTTCACCAATTGGTCGATAAACACTCCTAACTTTCGATTTGTACACCAGCACTTCCAACTTTCAACTTATTGGTCGATAACACTCCCAAACTAATTGAACCCTAACCCAGTTAGTTTTTGCTGATGTTGCGCTTTTACTGACGTAGCAGTTGATGTGCCATTTTTTGATGACGTGGCAGCTAATGTGGCAGCCGACGTGGCTTTTTATGACATGGCAGCTGATGTGGCAACTGCCATGGCATTTTTTTGATGACGTGGCAGCTGATATAAGCTAACCGGTTATACTTTTCTAAATTAATTAATTGATACATTTCATAAGACGTATTGTACCTATTTCCCTTTCACTGCATTTCCACCTCTCATGATCTGGATATAATACATAAAAAGAGTGATGTCAAGAGTTACGAAAATTAGTATATTGATATTGTGATATTTTTATTAAGTAATATGATGTTTATAAAATTTTGAATGGTAAACATGGTATCATCCCGTCTATACAAATCTCTAAATTATTTAAAGAGATATTGAATTTAAATAACTTCAACTTTCAACAATTGGTCAATAAACACTCCTAACTTTCGATTTTACACCAGCACTTCCAACTTTCAACTTATTGGTCGATAACACTCCCTAACTAATTGAACCCTAACACAGTTAGTTTTTGCTGATGTTGCGCTTTTTACTGACGTAGCAGTTGATGTGCCATTTTTTGATGACGTGGCAGCTAATGTGGCAGCCAACGGGGCTTTTTATGACATGGCAGTTGATGTGGCAACTGCCATGGCATTTTTTGATGACGTGGCAGCTGATATAAGCTAACCGGGTTATACTTTTCTAAATTAATTAATTGATACATTTCATAAGACGTATTATACCTATTTCCCTTTCACTGCATTTCCACCTCTCATGATCTGGATATAATACATAAAAAGAGTGATGTCAAGAGTTACGAAAATTAGTATATTGATATTGTGATATTTTTATTAAGTAAATATGATGTTATAAAATTTTGAATGGTAAACATGGTATCATCCCGTCTATACAAATCTCTAAATTATTTAAAGAGATATTGAATTTAAATAACTTCAACTTTCAACAATTGGTCGATAAACACTCTTAACTTTCGATTTGTACACCAGCACTTCCAACTTTCAACTTATTACACGATAACACTCCCTAACTAACTGAACCCTAACACTGTTAGTTTTTGCTGATGTTGCGCTTTTTACTGACGTAGCAGTTGATGTGCCATTTTTTGATGACGTGGCAGCTAATGTGGCAGCCGACGTGGCTTTTTATGACATGGCAGCTGATGTGGCAACTGCCATGGCATTTTTTGATGACGATGCAGCTGATATAAGCTAACCGGATTATACTTTTCTAAATTCATTAATTGATACATTTCATAATACGTATTGTACCTATTTCCCTTTCACTGCATTTCCACCTCTCATGATCTGGATATAATACATAAAAAGAGAGTAGATGTCAAGAGTTACGAAAAATTAGTATATTGATATTGTGATATTTTTATTAAGTAAATATGATGTTATAAAATTTTGAATGGTAAACATGGTATCATCCCGTCTATACAAATCTCTAAATTATTTAAAGAGATATTGAATTTAAATAACTTCAACTTTCACCAATTGGTCGATAAACACTCCTAACTTTCGATTTGTACACCAGCACTTCCAACTTTCAACTTATTGGTCGATAACACTCCCTAACTAATTGAACCCTAACACAGTTAGTTTTTGCTGATGTTGCGCTTTTTACTGACGTAGCAGTTGATGTGCCATTTTTTGATGACGTGGCAGCTAATGTGGCAGCCGACGTGGCTTTTTATGACATGGCAGCTGATGTGGCTACTGCCATGGCATTTTTTGATGACGTGGCAGCTGATATAAGCTAACCGGATTATACTTTTCTAAATTCATTAATTGATACATTTCATAATACGTATTGTACCTATTTCCCTTTCACTGCATTTCCACCTCTCATGATCTGGATATAATACATAAAAAGAGAGTAGATGTCAAGAGTTACGAAAATTAGTATATTGATATTGTGATATTTTTATTAAGTAAATATGATGTTATAAAATTTGAATGGTAAACATGGTATCATCCCGTCTATACAAATCTCTAAATTATTTAAAGAGATATTGAATTTAAATAACTTCAACTTTCACCAATTGGTCGATAAATACTTCTAACTTTCGATTTGTACACCAGCACTTCCAACTTTAAACTTATTAGTCAATAACACTCCCTAACTAATTGAACCCTAACACAGTTAGTTTTTGCTGATGTTGCGCTTTTTACTGACGTAGCAGTTGATGTGCCATTTTTTGATAACGTGGCAGCTAATGTGGCAGCCAACGTGGCTTTTTATGACATGGCAGCTGATGTGGCAACTGCCATGCATTTTTTAATGACGTGGCAGCTGATATAAGCTAACCGAGTTAGAGTTCAGTTAGTTAGGGAGTGTTATCGGCCAATAAGTTGAAAGTTGGAAGTGTTGGTGTACAAATAAAAAGTTAGGAGTGTTATTGTCAAATTGATGAAAGTTGAGATTATTTAAATCCAATATCCCTTATCTAAATAAATGTTCAATTTACATCTAATAATAATAACAATACTAATAATTTTAGTAGCAATAGTAGTAATTAAAATAAAAACATGTGTTAGCAAGGTTACCAAATACATATACTCCAGTCCACTTCCTCGGTGTCAAAACACAAAACCACACATAAAACAACAAAAGATCAATAGAAATTATGCACGACTATATGTGATATGTGTGATCAAAGTTCAAACATGATCAACAACACCATTATCAAGAACATAACGATTAAAGATCATGAGACACGCAGTTATTGCATCAAATCTTCGTTTGGTAAACCGTGTCATTGAGCAAATTTAATGAATTAAGCAACATAAGAACCCAGTCGATATACAAACTATGAACTAACTAGTTGTACATTAGTCATATGTAGGTGCCAATAGAATCAGTAAAAATTTAATTTATGAAGTCATTCAACAAGCTATGTAAAAGACTAAAAATCAAAAAAGATAATTGCAATAACCACAACAAAATATATATATATATATATATATATATATATATATATATATATATATATATATAAATATAATTATTAAAATTGAAGAATAAAAATAGTAGAATAAGGATGAAAGACAAATGAATGATCAAGAAGTTTGAAGCATTTGAATTTGAATATGTAAGAGTTAACATGATCACCAAAGTTTTATAAAATTACCAAAGATTTTTTTCTTTTTTTACTTTGTAAAAATGATTATTTTTTATCAATAATGAATCAATCATTTGACACTTTTTTTATAAAATCAATCTGTTGGTGAAAAAGATCTTTAAGCTTCTATAAAACACTTGAGTATTTTAAAAATGCAGCTAAAAAGAATCTTCCATTATGAAGAGTTTTGACATGTTTTAGCGTCTTAAAACACGCCATATGTTTTTTATTTAAGACTTAGCCATCTATGAATTTGCCATAAGTAAGCTCTCGAAAACACTGCTCCACCAAATTGGTGCGATTTGGTATAAATACTTGACTCGGTTTCAAGTTTGGTGTGGTTGAGGGATGAAATGGGTTATAAAAACCAACCCGCAATTTAATGAGATTTTATCGATTAATTCGAAGCATAACAACACCAAAGAAATGCTCACACAATTGTAGCATAGCATACACATTTAGGATCAAATTTCTCTTTCTTTGTTCAATTTTAAGTCCATGCAAAGGAAGGCTCATAAAATTGAACCATGATGACTTATGGTTGATTGATTGATTTTGGTTAGGGTTTCGTATGTTTTCACTTGGAATGTGGTTACTTTATGTATATATTGGTTGTGCAGGTTTGCAATGAAGATATCACGAGTTGTTGGAGCTTTACATGTACACGAGGATGGAAACATGACAAAGATGCGCATGGACGTAACTATACTCCCAAGGGCGTAACCCTACCCCTACTCTATTTGGATATTTGGGGCGTACGGAAGGTGAATTTCAAAGGTTCAGAAAAGTTAACTTTAGAGAGGTCATAGCCCTACTCTCTCGAACGTAGCCGTACGCTCACCCACGATCAACAATGGTTTTTAGCAGCTTTTGACAGGTTTTATGGTCCTATTCGTGAAAACCCCACCATTCAACATCAAGAGGAGCAAAGTAATGAAGAGGGTGCTTAGGAACTTCCATGACAAAGTATCCTTTCACCCACTTCATGCCTTTCGCTTCTCGAATTCACATTTTATCAATGATTTCCGTCCTCATGATAGTTCGATATTCCATGTTTACATCCAGGCTTAGGGTTTGATTTTGTTTAGTATTCAATCAAAATTGTAAGTACATGTGACATGGATTTGCTTTGATTTGTTAAGTACTTCACATTTTATTGTGATTTTTCGTGTGTTTATTAGATTCCATGTTGAACGATTCACTATTTTGAACATGTCAATTCATCGTTTCTTCTATTTGGTCTTTATCATTAGAAAACAAGGTATTTTGATTGGTAGGGTCGGATAGTAAATTGATCATTGATAAGTACCCCATCATACAACATAAATTGTTCGGTCAAGAATCATTAAAATAGTTGTTTTTTGATTAAAGCATCCATATATTATCATATGTGTGAATTTAGTAAACTAAACTATGTCTATGTAGTGATGAGTGTATGGTTGATTTAGATTGATTATTGAATGTCAAAACCTAAGCCTTGGTGTGGCCATGTTTTAAGAGTTTGAACTATAATTCGTTAACTTATCTTTACTTTATGCAATTCACTTCGTTTGACAATCACATCTTCGTGTTTTATTGGTACCAATCAAACTAAACATGTGTAACGCCTCGTATTTCCAAGATTTATTATTTTTATAAAAATTCACGCTCGTTTTCTATTTCCTGAGTCACAACTACAATCGGATCGAAAAACGATTCAAAAAAGGAAACTACGCGTTGTTACGTGTTTTTAACGAAACGACAACCGAACGCGACCTTTTTCGATGTCTTACATTTAATTCCCGTGTTTAAAACTTAAATAAAATTATACGCTATTTCGTAACGTTCGGGGCTGAAATGGGCTTCAGAAACGCAATCAGGCCGCTATGGGGCTTTAGGCCCAACACCCTTGAAACCCTAACACTATAAAAGCCTCGTCACCTTTGCAACAAAACCTAATCCCTCTTCACCTACTTTCTCATTTCCGGCGATCGGAGCCGCCTTTCCGGCGAGACTCCGGCAACCCTTTTTCCGCCAGACAAACACCCGCTCAACCACCTGCCCCCACCTCCCTCTCTTTCTCCCGGTTTTCCGGCAGCCAACACCACAACACCGCCTCTCTTATCTCTCTCGTCACTCACGGTCGCCCCTCAACCGCCTGCACTCACCTCTCGCCTCTCTCCCTCGGTTCTCCTCCGACAATGGCTCAAGCCGTCTCTCCGGCCGCAAACCACCACACAACCTCCACCCCCGCTCTCCTCCCTCCGCAACAGCAGCGGCGACGGCGATAGCAGTTCGCGGGCTCGGGTTCATCTGAGTTCAGGTCTTGCTTATTCTCGGTTCTGATTTCAGGTTTGTCGAGTCTATAACCCGGTTCTTATTCCACTTCTTAATCTCAGATCTTGTTCGTTTGATTTCAGGTTTGAGTTCCGGCCGACGTCAATCAACTCCGGTCGACGTCAGTTCGGTTCATGTTCATTTCAGGTTCGACATTCTGTTTCAAGTTGTTTCCGATTTGGTCAGTTCCGAGTTTCAATTATTTCATTTCAGGTCTAACGCGGGCCAGCTCAGTTCGGTATTGCTTTCGCTTTTGGTATCGGGTCGGGTACGGCTAAGATTCAAAGCTCGGTTCATCCTAGAGTCGGTTCAGTTTTGGTGTCGGTCGACACCGGTCAACAGTAAAATCGGTCAGCTGTCGGGTCAAACCCGGTTGACTCGGTCAATTCGGGTAACACACGACGCTTGTAACAACGCTAATATTTTGTATATTTAATTATTTACTTATTTATTCTATTTCGTTAACGCGACCTCGAACGCTATATGCTTTATTTATATAATCCATAGAAATATATGTATAATCATATTATGATTAATTGATGCTTTTTGAAAAATATTGACAACTTGTGTTGTCGGGATCATCCAAAAACAAGGGGAAACTTTGCCCGTTTTCTGCTAAAAATATACATATATTTATTATACTTTCCGACAAAGATATATTTATTTAACACGCTTTTCGACAAAATATATTATCTAACGACAAAAGAGATATACTACGGTTTTCGTAAAGGATATATACAATTAACTATTATTCTTTTCGTAAATATATATATACACATATATATTATTCTTTTCTTTCCTTCAAAACATATATAGATCTAGTAATCTTTTCGTCAAAAAAATATATATTTTGCTTATTAGTCAAACATCAAAGATCGCGTATCACATCCAATGGATTTTTATATAATAACACATATCGGTAGTTACGCTTATTTATTATTTTTGACAAACACTTCCATAACACTTTCGACGAAATTAAATTTAGAATCGTTACATAAGCCATGTTTTATATACATGCATACATTCAATTCCAATTCAAATCCTCGGTCTTAATTCCGAATACTCATACCTCATCGTTTGCTCGTTAAGGTGACCTCGGTGTCCCCTTTCTCCCACTCATCAACTCGTCGCGGATTACCAAAGAAGACTTAGCAATTTTGTGAGTACACTCGATCCACTTTTGTTTATATCACTTTTTGGGTGTAACATGTTTCCATATACAAAAATCACAAACACTTAAACTTTATGAACGCACAAACAATCCTATACACATGACTACTTGAATCGTATACTTGTTGCCTGTCTGGGATATTCGTTATGCTATGCTTTAGTCATTAACTATTTTTAGCCTTCGTTTGACATGCTTAGCGCTATAGGAATTCACGCATCCACCTCCATCGTGTTATTCGTGAGGTCATGTTAAAACATCGTGATTGCATTAAGGGTTTGATTATTAGTATTGCATGCCTTGATATTGCTCTTGTATAGATTTGGTTGCCATGAGGATTGGTAAAACGTTATTCGTATACGTATGCTATGCTTAAACTTGTGTACTCGCCTTTGCTTTTGCATTGACTTTATTTTAAAACATGTTACAGGTTGTAGGAGATGATGCTATGAAATCAAAATAGCAAGGACTTAGATACACACATTTTAGACGTTAGATTTATAAATGTTGTACCAAATTTTGTTATGTTTTATGAACTTATTGTATTGCTTCATGTTGTATTTGACAATGTTGTGAAATGAAATTTGGATTTAATTAAATATTGTCATTTATTAGCGTTGTGAGCAATGAGCAATCTCGTTTTCGTCTCATCCCGATGTTTCCGCCATCGGTTGGGGTGTGACAGATTGGTATCAGAGCCATAACTATAGAGAATTAGGTAGAATTGCCATGCTTTCGACCTAGTCTATAGTTTAGCACCACATTCGACCATACGTGATTCGCATGCTAATTTCTTGAAACGTCTCTTATGTGTTAAATTCATGAAATGCTTTACGTGTTCATACTCGTTACATTATTTCAATCATACGCCTTCCCTAATGCATTTTACTCGATTATACTAAACTCGAAAACACTCGTATTACACAAGTGAGACGACTTCTCCAAAATAGGCGTGATATCCCCAATTTGGTGAACGACTCTCATTCCACCAATTCTTTATTTATTTATTTATTTATTTTCACGAAGTTACACCATCAAGTTAGGAGTGACATCCACACCTTGATGGGAAACTCCTATTCAAACTCTAGTGGACTCTCGTCAAGTGTTGAAATTAAGTTTGACCCGACGAGTACCAACCACACTTAGGGTACGAAATCGTCGAGTTAGGGGTGAAACCCGCACCTTGTCGATTAAGTCCCATTCCTCGATTTTCAATCTCGCCAAAGTTTCGATTTTCCAATCGATTAGAGACGTGTAACAACTGGAAGGGTAAAATGCCGTTAATCGCTTCTCGACGAGAGCGTTTTACCTATAGGCCAAAGCACGTTTCTCTAATTCGAAAGGATCTTCGATTCACTTTGGAATAGTCGACGTTTCTCTACCCGAAACAGTCTAATGTTTTCTGAGACTCTCTTTTATACCATTTCAATTTATACATGACTTTTTATATACTTGTTACCATTCCTTTCAAATTTCCAATTTATTATAAGGTTTTTACGCAATTCATATTAAACCTTTTCATCCACTTATACATTATTTGCATACATGATTTCAAAACGTCATCAACTAGACTTATATTTCTCGAAAAGTCCGAAATGGAGACCGTCGTCGAGATAGGAGTGAATTCCTTACATAGACGATCAAACTCCGTTTCCTTCCTTCCTTTAAACGACCTCACCAACGGATTAGGGGTGATTCCCATACCTCGGTGATCGTTACCAACCCTCCTTCTTGGAGACTTTATTACACAAACCACATGTTTAAATTGTATACCGAAGTCTTTTATCATATTGTCAAAATTCTTACTTAGACGAATTTCAAAACGTACTATTTTATCAAACGTATTTCCCATCCTGTAATCTATTTCATATAAATCACATACGCATATACTTGGTCACCACATGAAACGTTTTGTTTCACGATTTTCAAAGCTCGACAGAATGCTACCTACCAACTTAATCGGTCCAAGGAATACCTTGCCCACAAATATTATGTTTAACATAATCACTAAAACACGCTCACGCGATAACTTCACTTAAGAGCTTTCATTTGTAAACAAAAGCCAAACCAATATCTTATAGACATTATGGGATCGTTTTACTAAGGGTATGTTGGGATTGTTATTTTTTTTATTTTATTTATTTATTTATTTATTTATATTTATTTTAACCAGATTCCTTTGATTATTGTGTTTTTTTAAGCGCAAAAAAAATATTTTTTTTAGTGTTTGATAAGTATATAATAAAAAAACTGATTTCTTCGTTTTGTAGAGATCGAAGCTTATTTATTTATTTATTATTTTATATATATATATATATATATATATATATATAATATATATATATTTATCAAACACTCAAATAGTTGATTATCTGGTTTTTGGGATATCAAACAACATAATCAAATCCAAACGCTATCTTTCTGCAGCACGTTTTGTTACAGCTAATTATCTGATTCTGATTATTCAAAATGCATAAACTATTTTCAAAACTCAACATCAAACACCCTCTAAACCTCTTATCGCGATTAAGAAAACATTTTGCTAAACACCTTTCAACAATAATTACATCCATTATCCCAGATTCCTCTCAAGGGTCAACGTTTCATAAGAATCATTGAATTTCAAATTTCTTATCTTGATGTAATATCCTTTGAAAACAATGCGAACCTCCTAATTTAAGACCTTGTCATACACCGCCCAAAATGTCACCTCAATTTCAAAACACGTGGGCAAGAAAACATTACAAGGACCAACCACTTTCGACTTACTTAAATTCCCCTAAAACAGTGGTAGCACTCCCGTCCATTACAAAATACGTAACGCATAATCAATAAGTACCTTATATTCTTTTATATTCACAAACTAGATCCTACATTCTAAGTCAAACTGAACCTATTTTAGAAGCGATAACCTCAAAGTTTTGCAAAAAAAAATAAAAAATACATGTATATCCTCATACATGGTTTGGTCAACTGTTGCATGACCTTTTAATCGTATCATTCGTTTTACATACCCTGATTTCTCGACTATTTTATGTAAATAAATTCGTTGCATACAATTCATATCTTACGCACAATCATCGTCTTTTACACTTGTTGACGTTCATAATTATACACATATTCATGTTCATGAAAATACGTGTCATCATTCATGCTTATACTTATCATCACATTCATGCATATACGTCTTATATCCATGCTTATACTTATTTCCATACTTATGCTTATACTCATACACATACCAATACTTGTACTCGTATTCATATTCGTGCCTATGCGCGAGCAAAACCCGAGGGATTCGCTTACGTGGGCCACATGCTTATTGCACGCAAACATGCCTACGCACTACATTCTTATACACACGCAAACTTATTTTCAGAATTTATGTACACCTTTATTCATGCGCTGCTAGTACAAGCTATGCGGATTATGTGATGATCGGTATAATCGCGGGTGCACGCGGGATTATAGCGATAAGCGCATGAGAACCATAGAGTGTACTACCGCGTATGGTAACACACGGAACGTAACATTGCATCGAGTAACGAAACGGTCGCAACGTGGTCAAAACATGGTGGATACGCCGCTGGTACTTCCTATACATAAGTGTTTTCACCATGCTGCCAAACTTTCGTAATACGTGCCATGAGAAATTCGGTGTTTTACAGACCATAATATGACCTAACACGCCAGCTTTAAACAACTCACAACTGCATTGCTAAGTGCGCGCTACACCGATTATCCACGACGAGTCTTAATCCCTAACGTAACGTTTTCGTTTGTTCATATACATATGCCATCCTTACACGAGTATTCGTTGATCGAATCAATCGTTCGCTCTTATGCCTCCAGTATTCCACGCTAACCTTGTCTAGAAAACGACATCGTTTACAATCTATCAGTTTAGCATTCGAACCTTAAACGCTTTCTTACCTTGGAAACTACGATATGCGGATCAACCACACTCAACTACATACTGTTTCCTACGAAAGCTTTTCTGCTTAGATATCATATTTTAAATTATTATCCATTGAGTTATTCGAACTTTTTTTAAACCACTCGTCCATGCACACCCATACACGTTTTACTTTCAGATTTTGATGCCTCAACGCATCCCAGTCAAGCAATTTCTTGTTACAAACCTAACTCTTCGTTGCTCTAAACTTCATGCTTTCCCTCATGTGTCCAAACATCCAAGTCTCAATTTTAGACGATCATTCTCTAGCCAAATCTTTCTAAAGTCATCCTCTTGAATAAATTTCGAAACGAAATTTCCTAAAGTAGGGGAGACTGTAACGCCTCGTATTTCCAAGATTTATTATTTTTATAAAAAAATCACGCTCGTTTTCTATTTCCTGAGTCACAACTACAATCGGATCGAAAAACGGTTCAAAAACGAAAACGACGCGTTGTTACGTGTTTTTAACGAAACGACAACCGAACGCGACCTTTTCCGATGTCTTACATTTAATTCCCGTGTTTAAAACTTAAATAAAATTATACGCTATTTCGTAACGTTCGGGCGCTGAAATGGGCTTCAGAAACGCAATCAGGCCGCTATGGGGCTTTAGGCCCAACACCCTTGAAACCCTAACACTATAAAAGCCTCATCACCTTTGCAACAAAACCTAATCCCTCTTCACCTACTTTCTCATTTCCGGCGATCGGAGCCGCCTTTCCGGCGACCCTTTTTCCGGCAGACAAACACCCGCTCAACCACCTGCCCCCACCTCCCTCTCTTTCTCCCGGTTTTCCGGCAGCCAACACCACAACACCGCCTCTCTTATCTCTCTCGTCACTCACGGTCGCCCCTCAACCGCCTGCACTCACCTCTCGCCTCTCTCCCTCGGTTCTCCTCCGACAACGGCTCAAGCCGTCTCTCCGGCCGCAAACCACCACACAACCTCCACCCCCGCTCTCCTCCCTCCGCAACAGCAGCGGCGACGGCGATAGCAGTTCGCGGCGCGGCAATAACGGTGTTAGCCGGCTCGGGTTCATCTGAGTTCAGGTCTTGCTTATTCTCGGTTCTGATTTCAGGTTTGTCGAGTCTATAACCCGGTTCTTCTTCCACTTCTTAATCTCAGATCTTGTTCGTTTGATTTCAGGTTTGAGTTCCGGCCGACGTCAATCAACTCCGGTCGACGTCAGTTCGGTTCATGTTCATTTCAGGTTCGATATTCTGTTTCAAGTTGTTTCCGATTTGGTCAGTTCCGAGTTTCAATTATTTCGTTTCAGGTCTAACGCGGGCCAGCTCAGTTCGGTATTGCTTTCGGTTTGGGTATCGGGTCGGGTACGGCTAAGATTCAAAGCTCGGTTCAGCCTAGAGTCGGTTCAGTTTTGGTGTCGGTCGACACCGGTCAACAGTAAAATCGGTCAACTGTCGGGTCAAACCCGGTCGACTCGGTCAATTCGGGTAACACACGATGCTTGTAACAACGCTAATATCTTGTATATTTAATTATTTACTTATTTATTCTATTTTGTTAACGCGACCTCGAACGCTAGATGCTTTATTTATATAATCCATAGAAATATATGTATAATCATATTATGATTAATTGATGTTTTTTGAAAAATAATTGACAACTTGTGTTGTCGGGATCATCCAAAAACAAGGGGAAACTTTGCCCGTTTTCTGCTAAAAATATACATATATTTATTATACTTCCCGACAAAGATATATTTATTTAACACGCTTTTCGACAAAATATATTATCTAACGACAAAAGAGATATACTACGGTTTTCGTAAAGGATATATACAATTAACTATTATTCTTTTCGTAAATATATATATACACATATATATTATTCTTTTCTTTCCTTCAAAACATATATAGATCTAGTAATCTTTTCGTCAAAAAAATATATATTTTGCTTATTAGTCAAACATCAAAGATCGCGTATCACATCCAATGGATTTTTATATAATAATAGATATATCGGTAGTTACGCTTATTTATTATTTTTGATAAACACTTCTATAACACTTTCGACGAAATTGAATTTAGAATCGTTACATAAGCCATGTTTTATATACATGCGTACATTCAATTCCAATTCAAATCCTCGGTCTTAATTCCGAATACTCATACCTCATCGTTTGCTCGTTAAGGTGACCTCGGTGTCCACTTTCTCCCACTCATCAACTCGTCGCGGATTATCAAAGAAGACTTAGCAATTTTGTGAGTACACTCGACCCACTTTTGTTTATATCACTTTTTGGGTGTAACATGTTTCCATATACAAAAATCACAAACACTTTATGAAACGCACAAACAATCCTATACACATGACTACTTGAATCGTATACTTGTTGCTTGTCTGGGATATTCGTTATACTATGCTTTAGTCATTAACTATTTTTAGCCTTCGTTTGACATGCTTAGCGCTATAGGAATTCACGCATCCACCTCCATCGTGTTATTCGTGAAGTCATGTTAAAACATCGTGATTGCGTTAAGGGTTTGATTATTAGTATTGCATGCCTTGATATTGCTCTTGTATAGATTTGGTTGCCATAAGGATTGTTAAAACTTTATTCGTATACGTATGCTATGCTTAAACTTGCTTTGCTTTTGCATTGACTTTATTTTAAAACATGTTACAGGTTGAAGGAGATGATGCTATGAAATCAAAATAGCAAGGACTTAGATACACACATTTTAGACGTTAGATTTATAAATGTTGTACTAAATTTTGTTATGTTTTATGAACTTATTGTATTGCTTCATGTTGTATTTGACAATGTTGTGAAATGAAATTTGGATTTAATTAAATATTGTCATTTATTAGCGTTGTGAGCAATGAGTAATCTCGTTTTCGTCTCATCCCGATGTTTCCGCCATCGGTTGGGGTGTGACAACATGTAATACTAACCACATGCTCCTGGTGGATACGATACTCTACTCACCCTAGCTACCCAGGTAATTAGGTTTTTGTATGACTTGATGACGGTCATCAAACCATAACAACCTATCGAATCAACCTATCACCCATTGCAAATTATTCTTCAATAATAATAAATTGGTCGGTACAAAAGATTCCGAGTCGTGATTAACTCACAAATCTGTCAACGTTTGAATCATAGTCGGCCGTTGCAATGTTGTCATCCTCAAGTATAACAATCGGCCTTTGGTAACCTGAATTTCATCATAACAACCTTTGCAATTTCATGATTGTCAGTTTTCTCTAAATCACAATCTCCGTAAAATGGGTGAAGTTCGATGGAGTTGCCATCGACGATCTGGGGAAATGACCGAAACTTGCTTGTAAGGGGGTGCAATGTGCCCCACATAGTATACTTACTTTATTTAATTGTTTATTTTTTTAATTTTTTCAAAATCTTTTATTTTTTACTATTAATGGTAAATAAGTAATTTACATTCATTTAAAAGAAAATTTAAACGTCCATTCATGGTAACAACTACCATAATTATAATTTTCATACCACCAGTAGCATTTATGTACTTTCAAACCAGAGTAAAGTATGTTTGTGGTCATGTGGTTAACACTAAATTTCATATTAAGCCCCTAACTTTTTAAGTTCAACCTTTGAGTCCCCAACATTGCATTTATATCAACAACGGAGTCTCTGTCAATAGAAGTTACTAGTTGTTAAATTTATTGACGGGGTATATTTGTCTTTTTATATTGATTGTTAGGGGTATTACTATCTTTTACACTATTATTATTATTATTTATTATATTATTATTATTATTATTATTTTAAAAAACCATATCACATCTCATCTTCTTCATCATCAGATCTCCCTACAAGTCCACAACCACCATATCATCTTCATCACCATATCACCTTCAACAAATCACCACCAACAGCGCCACTACTACCTCTCCCCACACAACCACAACCACAACCACAACCACCGTCGCCGACCTTACCTCTTTATATAACCACCATTGTCACCCCTACCTCTCCCCACAACCACTGCCGCTGCCCTTCCTCTCCATAACAACATTTTCTGAAGCTTTTTGTTTGATTTAGCGATGGGTTGTTATAATTCTTGGTTTAAAAAAAACCTAGATCAGAAACAATTTGCAGTATTGATTGGATGTCGGTTTTGTTGTTGTCTTGTTTTAGGTGTTAGGGTTTTGTTGCTGATTTTGATGTTTAGGGTTCATTATTTTGAATGACATTATATGGTTGATCAGGTTTAAAAGATTGATTGTCTAAGTTCTGGGTGATTGTGGTTTTTTTTTTATTACTTGATGGTTTTAGGGGTTTTACAGCAGTGATATGAAATTTATCAAAATCCGCTAAAAGTTGTGCAAAGGATGCTATTTGGACATATTTTTACTGCTTGAACTAATAATTGCATTTTGTTGTGTTGTGAAAATGAAAGTGAAAGTGAAATTAAAGGTTAAAGATGAAGTGAGGTTGAAGTTGAAGGTTGAAGAGGAGGAGATTTTAGACATTTCATCCTTTTTATAACATTGAACTCACATTTCATCCTTTTTATAACATTGAACTCAGTTGTTGAAATTTTAAAAATAGGAGATCAACATGCAACTTGGTTTAGTTTTAAACATAAGAATGCAATTTCTACTTTACTATTCAAAAAGTAAAGGATCAAGGTCGCAATACCGGAAAAACTGTTATTAACTCTTAAAAGTATAAGTTTAATATGTTTGTCGTACATGTGGTGGTTTGTTGAAAATTACCATTACAATTCATTAGTTTAAAAATTTCCAATACAGTATCAGTTATTTCACTTTGTAACAATAGTAGTCTACCTTCGTTAACCCTATCAAATTTACCATTAAGTTTTTTTTGAAAAAGACTAAAATACCACTGTGTTAAAAAACTATAAAAAACAAACAAATTTATTTTATAAAGAGTTAATTACAATTTCATCACTGTAGTTTGTTAAAAATAAGCATTACAATTAATTAACTTAAAATTTTCAAAAACAGTACTGATGCTTTCACTTTTGTTACTATTACCGTCGACATCCGTTAACCTATCCAATTTACTATAATAGTTATTTAAAAAAAACAAAGGTATGAAAACGTAATCAGCTCTAAAATATATAACTTTTAAAATATCTATAGACACGAAAAGAAATAAAAAAAGAATTTGAAACGAGGGTCAACAGGCTGGTCCCGTCACTCATTGTTTGATTCCAGTGTTGTGTTCTTCACTCGTTAATCGTTATTCTGCTCACCGATCAGGTGGTCTTCTTCTTCTTCTTATTCAGATCTGTTTACCCATTATTCACGATATTTTCTTTTGTTTCGTTACTTTTTCATTTCATTTCATTTCCAAGGTCCCTATTCAGTTCAGGTTTGTTTGTAAATTAGTATCTTTTTCGTTCTTGTTTGGCAATTCGAGATGTTTCGGCTGTCTCAAAACCGTTCTTGGGGTTTTCATTTGTTTTCACTTCAGCAATCCAAAGTACATTTGTTTTTGTTTGGATTTGTGATTGTATTGTAGATATGAAGGGTGCAAAGGGTAAAGGTGCTGCAAAAAGAGACACCTTGAAGCCTATTGATGACAGGTTTATTTATCATTTTATTGTCTGTTTTGATGTGTCATTTACTTTATACATTATATACAAGTTGATAATTTTGGTTTGGAATTATTCACTCACCATTGCAATTTAAGGCCCCCAGTGTTATTGGGTTTGACTACCATCAGTTCGCATACGATTCTTACTCTCATGTCATAATTCCCACGGCTTTCAGTCTCTCTAATTTTCTGTTTGTATTGTGTGATTTGTACCTTTAGAAATCGTATACAAAAAACATGTCACATATTTCACTTGTTGGGATCCTAAGCAACAAAACAATTTTCTTTTACGAAAAGAGCTCCGCTTTAAAAATTTGTTTTAGGTCCAGAAAGGTTGAGCTGGCCCAGAGAGTTCTTTTAGGGGTGCAAACGAGCCGAGCCGAGCCAAACTTATGAGAGCTCGAGCTTGAGCTCGGCTCGGTTCAAGCTTTGTTTTCAAAGCTCGAGTTTGGCTTGGGCTCCGCTCGTTTATTATTTATTAATTAATATATTAAATAAAAATAATTTAAATAATAGATTCATTTAGGACCGCGAGCTTGATAATGATACTTGGGTTCGGGCTCGGCTCGTAAACAAGTTTAAATAAGCTCGGTTCGGCTCGTTTACTAGACAACTTTAAATAACGGGTAAACGTTATAAAATATCAATAAAAACAAATATTACACTAAGGCTCGACGAGCCTGGCGAGCTGCACATGCAAGGCTCGAGCTCGATATATAAACGAGCTTTATTTTAGGCTAAAGCTCGGCTCAGGCTCGATGAGGCTCAGCTCGTTTCGAGCTTTTTCTCAAGCCGATCTTGAGCAACTCGCAAACCGCTCCGCTTGTTTGGTATATGGTTCTACTGAAAATTAATCTGAATTTTGGAGATTGACCTTAAATTCACTTGTTTGTGTTAGAACACACTGATAATCTACGATATTGCTATGTTTTGTTTTATTTTGATGATAAAATTGTTAATCTTTCAGAAAAGTAGGGAAGAAAAAGGCGGCAGCAAGCAAAGGCAAGACTAAGGCAGCTAAAGATCCCAACAAGCCCAAGAGACCTCCAAGTGCTTTTTTTGTTTTCCTGTATGCATGGAACTTCAACTCAAAAATGGAAGTTAATTGATTGTCAAATAAATATTGTTGCTGATTATTGTCATGTTCTTTTTCAGTGAGGAGTTTAGGATAACATTTAAGAAAGAAAATCCTAACAACAAGGCGGTGTCGGCTGTAAGTACTTGTGTGACGTTAAGCTCTTTGTTTTGCATTTTATCATGCAATTTTTAGTTATATTCATGTGTTCGTTACTCTGATAGGTTGGGAAAGCTGGCGGAGAGAAGTGGAAGTCCATGAGTGCACCCGTAAGTGAGTTCAATATATTTCATATGGATCAATGTGTTTTCTTTGTGTAGACAAAGTTTTTGTGTGTGAAATTGATGATATGAGTGTACTCATTTTATATATTGTTGGCAGGAAAAAGCTCCTTATGAAGCCAAAGCTGCAAAAAGGAAGACCGAGTATGAAAAACTTATGAAAGCATACAATAAGAAACAGGTGAATAACTTTGTGCATTTCTTTACATTGTTGCTAGAGGTGGCAATTTATGTTTTTTCTCGTGGGCGTCAAACAAAAAAAATAAAAAATAGCTAAAAAGGGAGAACAGTTTGAAAGTCGTCCTAATGTATTTTTATTGCATAAAACCTTTTAAACCATTTTATTAACACAAGTTATCTTATTTTTAATATAATGAAAGATTTGTTTTATTTGACGCATTAGTTAATTATTTTAGCTTAAAAAATATACAAAATAGTGCATTATGTCAACCAAGCAGGCCTGACCGATCTCACCCACTTTGGTTGCTAAAGCATATTAAACGCCTTTTTTTTGCATTGTCTGAAGAATTTGTAATTTTGTATGTATAACTGATAAACACGAGAGTGAAGCGGATGATGTTGAAGAAGAATCAGATAAGTCAAAATCTGAAGTGGACGAGGAAAGCGGACAGGTAGTATACTTTACATATTCACACTTTCTCTGAATTTGAAATATGATCATATACTTTGCATATGCATATCGGTGACTGGGCGGATTCATAATTATAACAAAACCTGAAAAAGATTTAAGTGATGGTTCTTGTTGGTACAAGTTATAGTGAAATTGGACTCTAATATATTTAGTATATTTATACGGTTTATGAAATTTAAATTTGTTGCTAATGACTAGGAGGATGATGAAGCAGACAAAGACGAAGATGATGATTGAATTATACGAGGGTTTGACAATTGGTATTTGTATTTTATTTTCTAGTTTAGGTCTACTACTGGTTTCAACTTTCAAGTGACAGTTTATGATTACAGTAATGTTATTTTATAATTGGCATAAAGCTCTCCAATTGTTAAGTGTGTCTGTTAATCTAACCAATTTTTCAGACCATAACAAGACCCAGTTTATTATTCCTCTTTTTATTCTTTTTCTGCCAGTTATTCTCTTGATGCTCTGTTTCAAATTGAACAGTTTGAGATCAAATACAATTCACCGATTAATATGAAATTATTTTACTGATTGCTAATTTAAACTGAGAATGTTGAATGTCAATCACTTCAAACTAAACTAATTCACCAAATTCTGGATTTAACAATCCAAACTACGACTTACTCGTGATGATGATCTATACGACAATTTAACCAATGACACTATACAAGTCTCTTGTCATCTACCATATCGTCTTAGTCTGTGTTGAAAGGCCCGCAAAGCATGTAAAAATTCGTCTTCTCCAAAATCCGGCCAAAGCGATTCCGTGAAGTATAATTCAGTATACGCCAATTGCCATAGAAAGAAGTTACTCACTCTGACCTCACCGCTGGTCCGAATAAGAAGATCAGGGTGAGGGTCAGGGTGTGTACCAAGTTCATTTTCAATCATAAACTTGTTGATTTCTTCAGGGTCAACGAACCGTCTTTGACTTTTCGAGCGATGCTTTGACAGGCTTGGACGATATCATTCTTTCCACTATTATTAATGGCTATAACAAGATTGAGCCGCGAATTGTTCTCCGTTGTGGTTTCAGAATATGTAATGAATTCTTTTAACGATTTTGGAAGCTTAGATGAGTCACCGATGACAGAAAGTTTGATATCCTCCCTATGTACATATAATGTGCAATTACTTAAACTTGTGTTTCATAGGTAATGTGATTGCAAACAAAATGCTATATACCTCAACATATAGGCAATTTCATCTTTTAGAGCACTTTCAAACAGCCTCATTAAGAAATCAACTTCAGCCTACAACAAAACAATCAGTTAAAGCCAAAAAACACAAACATATAGCACTCTAGTTTTTAATTGTTGTGCAGTTTAATATAGCAAACTGTAGGCAAGATAGAGAGTATTATTGTACATGATGCATTGAAAAGGACACAACTTGCCTTGGGTCTTAACCAGTTATCGGATGAGAATGCGAAGACGGTAACAACCCGGATTCCCCAGTTACAACAGAGGTCAACAAACAGCTTCAATGAGCGAGCACCTGCCAAGTAACCGGCTTCAGGCATCAACCCCCGGGAGCGAGCCCATCTCCTGTTTCCGTCCATTATCACTGCCACATGGTTGGGCATTAACGGCGAACACCCGGTGTCTGGTTGTGTGAGTACATGAACACGATGGTTGTGTGGGTTTGGTCGGAAACACAAACTTAAAGAACGAGGATAGAATGAAGGAGGAGAGAGCATCATCTTCTTCTGTTTTGGCCTTCACCTAATTAGACCGGATAATTTTGAAATAAAAGTGGAACGCTGTCGTTTTATGATTTCATTTTACTCTTTTGTTTAATATGATTAACTAATAAACTAAGTGAGATGAAATTTCAGGTTCCTCTTTTTTTTTTTTTTGTTACTAGTCACTTGTTGGAATATCTAAGTGCAAATAAAGAACAACTTAATAGTTTTATAAAGAGCAACCCGACTTAAGGGTGCTAAACGGGTCAGGTTAGCGGGTTCAACCCAGCCAAAATCTGAAAATTTTAGCCGAACCCGAACATGACTGAACCCAAAAATCACTTCATACATATAAACCCGAAGACGACCCGAATATTCACGGATCAACCCGAGCACGACCCATGCAACCTGCATTTATTTTTACTTTTTAATATTTTTCACAATTTAATATATTAAAATTAAAATTTACTTAAAAAACAGAAATGTATATGATATAATTACATTTTGATTATAAAATCTTATTATAATTTCTCTTTTTAATTTATACTTATAGCATAAAATACATACCTAATTAAGTCACGACATAAAACATATAGTAAAAAAGTAAATATAATAAAAATGGATTAAACGGGTCAACCCGCCAACCCGACCGGGTTGACACGAACCCGAGCCGTTTAGCTAAACGGGTTCAACCTAAAATTGACCCGAACCCGTTTAGAGTAAACTCAAACCCGTGAATATCACGTTAGGTTCGTTTCGTGTCAGAAATTTACACCCCTACCCCTTTTCACCCTTACTAAAGTAACATGCTTCAACCCGAACTAGTTAAATACAACAGCTTCAACTTGTACTGGGACACGTTACATGTACATGGTTTGCATTGCAGTTTTACAACAATGAGCAACAAATTCAGTATCATGTACAACACAATATCAGCAAAAAAGTATCATGTATAACACGATATCAGCAAAAAAGAAACAAACTGTTGCATCCGTTACTGAACATATAGATTATTCCAACATCTATCAATATCAGCTCTAATCTTTTTCGGTTTACAAACCTGTTGAACAACAATTTCCCAGGTGGATTCTTTCGGTACAAGATACCTTCGAAGCATCACTTCAATAATATTACAAGCCCCCACAACTCTCTTTTGCTTATGAAGCCGAATCACAAGTTCTTCAAGAAACTCACTCCCATCTTGTCCTTGTTCTTTCAACGTTTTCAGAAACACGTTGCACGTCACCAAATCAGGATCGCACCCATGATCCAGCATGCGGTTTAGTACATCAATAGCTCGGGAAACAGAACCAGTGTTGCACAAACTGTTTAAAATTATATTATATGTCACTACATCAGGCTTAGAGCCTGACCCTTCGCATAACATCTGGTTAAAAAGTTTTAAACCTTCTTCAACAAACCCGTTATTGCATAACCCATGAGTCATTGAACTGTAAGCGATAACATCCGGTTTATACCCTTTTGACAACATATTCTCCCAAACCGCTATAGCTTCCTTTAGCCTCTCGTTACTGCATAGCCCGTCAATAACTACACTGTAACAAACTTCGTTTCGCACATAATCGTCACGTTCAACCTCTTTCCAAACATCCAGGGCTTTATCGATATTACCCGTATGGAAATAACCCTTCATTAATGAGCTATATACAAAAGCATTCGGCTTGCAACCCATCTTCTCCATTTCGGTTATAATATCCTTAGCTTTATCTGGTTTCTTTTCTCGACATAAACCATCTACTAGAGTACCGTAAAGTACAATATTCGGCTTCAATCCCTTGTTTATCATATCTTTCCAGATTTTCAATGCCAATTCGGGCTTTCTCTCTTTGAAGAACCCGTTTATAAGTGTTGAATAAACATACTCATTTGTTTTATGTCCTCTTTTTTCCATGGAGATTAACAAAGACGCACCATCAACAGCTCTTCCTTGCTTTACTAACCCGTTTACAAGCGTACTATACGTAACATCGTTAGGAATGCATTTATTACTAACCATTCTATCCAAAAGACTAACCGCTTTGTCTAGTTTACCCTTTAAGCAAAGACCATGTATAAGAGTGTTATACGTTACCTCATTCGGGACACAACCTTTTAAAAACATGTTTTCTACAACCTTTGCCGCGCGAGCTAAATCACCCTTTTTACATAATCCATTGATCAAAACATTAAACGTTGCAGCGGTTGGAACACAACCCTCAACATGCATCTCATCCAAGAGACAAACCGCCTCATCGATTCTCTCTTCTTTGCACAATCCATCCATTAAGGTGCAGTAAGTAAACACATCCGGTACGCATCTTTTAAACGGCATCTCCCTAAACGTCTCAATGGCTCTATCAACCCGTCCTAATTTGCATAACACTTTAATGATCAAATTATATGTTAACACATTCGGTGATACGCGTTTCTCCTGGACAATAACACGAGAAAAGAAATCTAGAGCCTTATCATATAAACCTTGTTGTATAACCACATTAATGACCGAGTTAAATGATCGAACAGTTGGTGTGCATTGGTACTCGACCCACATTTTATGAAACAAGTCCAGAGCTTTTTCTGCTTGATTTGCTTTGTTATAAGCTTTGAATGCTAGAATAAAGTTACCCTCTATAAAGACTCTTCTTTCATGTTTCATTTGAATGAAAACATTCTCTAAGGATGACAAATCTCCTGCTTTTGCAAAGTTCTCAATGAGGGTGTAGAATGTGGAGTCGCCCACTCTAAAAGAACCGAATTTCTGACCTGATTTGAATATGTCTTGATGAATTGGTGGTCCGATGCTCTGTTCCGGGTCGTTTTCGGGTGCTTCTTTGGGGCTGATAACAGAAAAGTATCGAATTTGGAAGAAATATTTTGAAATTAGTTGATTCCTGATGGAAATAACATTGATGCGCATGACGCTATGAGCTACGATGTTTTTGAAGAATTGAGAAGGAAATTCAAATACCGAGCATCTCTGTTGAAGAAGAAACTTAATTTCTGTTCAGGAATAAAGTATGAATTGCGAAATGGGTAAAGGAGAAGAGAAGCAGGGAAATGGGCCTCTTAAACGGGCCTGAAACATGATGGCTTCAAATTTAGTCAACCAAATTTACACTTTACACCATATTTTTATTTTCCTTAGCAAGGATAAAGAGGTCCTCAAATCAGGTTTTTGTTAATACCCGGTTATGGGTATGAAACCAGTTTTGGATACGATCGGGTATTGAAAATCGGATATCAAAAGAAACCGGGTAGAATTCTGGTACGGGAATTAAAGAGAAAAGTCATACCCTATGAATCCGGGTAGGGTATAATCGGGTTCGGGTATAACCGGGTAAGAATCCATATATTAATACCTCATTTTAAAAAATATGCTTTATTTATTTTACATAAAAAGTAGATGCGTTTAGAAATTAAATTTGGTTTGTAAAAGTAATTAAAAACAAAATACAATAACATAAATTCACTCAAATACAAAATTATTTATTTTATAATATGCATTTTAAAAAAAAGTTAAATATAAAGTGGCAAAATAAGCATAAAAATATGCCCTAAAAGTTCGGGTATTAAAAAAACCGGTATCGGGTATAGGGTATGACTGGTTCCAGGCATTTTTTGGTATAAATCGGGGACGATTTCAGTTACAATTATTGAGTTCACAATGTATACCCTATCCATACCTTACGGGTAGGGTCGGCTTCGGTTATGGGTATAAAATACCCGAGTACAGAAATAACCGATTTCGGGTTTTTTTATCGGATACGGGTTTTTTGTGCACCTCTAGATACAAGTGCACAAACAGGTATTTTTAATAACCGGTTTCGATTTCTCGTTTTAAGGGTTGGAACCGGTTATTGCTATGACCGGTTCGATTTCGGTTCCTTATTTGACCAAAAAATCATACTTGATGTGCCCGGTTCCGGGTAGGGTTCGGTTCCGGTTCTTAAGAAACTGGGTATTGAAATACCATATTTTCGGGTTTTTTATACCCTATTTTCGGTTTTTTAGTTCTGCATTTTCATATTTTTTAATACTCTATTCCATTTTTATTATCCTATTTTCTCTTATTTTTGTTTGTTATTATCAAATATGCATTGTATAATGTAAGAAAATTAAAATAAATGCACTAACAGAAATTTAAAAGAAAGATATAAGAATCATGTATCGGGTATAATCAGGTATAATCGGTTCCGATTCCGGTTTTTGTTCCGTTTCCAAGTATTGAGATAAAAATGTATACCCTATCTATACCCTACGGGTGGGGTCGATTCCGGTTTCGGGTATAGAATACCCGGGTATTAAAAAAACCGGTTCCACTTTTTTTTACTGGGCCCGGTTTTTTGTGCACCTCTAAGCAAGGATGAGTTTGCTACCGGTATTGACAACGAAAGAGTCAAATATGGGTATCGGTATTTGAAGGTAAAATCTCGGTACCAAATCAAAAAATACTAGTACTGAAAACGCCAAAAAGTAGGTACCGAAAATAATTTGGTATGAGAAATTCGACAACAAATGCTCATCACTAATACTTACTGTCTAACAAAACAAACATATATGGGTACACATGATACTCATCGGAGGCAATGTGAATTTGTGATGGAATTGGTTTGCATCTTGTTCAAAGGTTACCAAAGTTCCTCTGCTCAACTTGTTTTTTCTTTTTGGTTGTTGCTCACTTGCTCTTCGTTTTGTTCAGTTTTTTTTTTCAATTTCACCACGTTTGTTCTTCGTTTTGATTAGGTTCTTTTTTTTATGGATTCTTGATTTAGGAACAATCGACTTGGACCAAAAAGATGAAAAAACATAACCCTAATTTGTTGTTTGTTTTAGATTTTGCTCCAAAGAAAAAGGGCATGGTTTAAGAAATTGACCTAATTGGTATGGTTGTTTGAGATCTTTAGAGCTCTATGTTTGTTATATCGTTGTAATATGCTTAACTTATGTTATACGTGACATAAATAGTTGCTTTATGTTGCTAAAAGGCATTGGATTCTAGGGCTTCTCTATTTGTTCCGTGATCTATGATCTAGCTGCATCAATATTTGTTGGTTTACTTTGCGTGTGAGGTTGCACCTAGAAATTGTTTTGAATTTGAATCAAACCGTTTTGTTATTGTAGGAATACGCAATGGTAGCAACATATGCAGCACTGAAGCCAACGAAGTTGGGATTAAAATAGCCTCAAACTAGTTAAACGAATAAAGATTGGTCAAACAGTCGAAATTTATCTAAACTGTACTTAAATGTACTCATTCTAAATTGATTTCTTAATAAAAACGATTAGAATAACTTGTCAGTTGAAATGATATAGCTTTTACAATCATATTTAGTAGTTAGCATTATTTTATTCTAATACTAAAAATAGACGTATTATGGTCTAACTTCCCAACCCATTTCGTTTCCCAGTGATAATGGCTTGTTTTGTCCCATCACTTTGTTGAATTTGATAACATGTATTAGTTTTGAGCTATTTACTGATCAAGGGGTTTAACGAGTCAAACGGGCAAATGAAAATAATTTAACTGAAAAAGCAATGTAGTCAACCTGACTCGTCCTGGTTTGTTTCAAAAATATAGGACAATAAAATATACATTATTAGAATGTGACAATAGAGAATATTTAGATAACCTAGATTAGTGAAGTAAGATACATCATTTTGTTGGTTTATACATATCAGCGTGTTTAAACATAGTTGATCTAACTGATTCTACACAATTAATCTAGATGATTTTACAAAAAACATTTTTGGCTGCTTTATTCACTTTTGATCATTATTGAAGTCATAACAATATTTGGTGGTTTTGAAAAATTTGAAGACCCGGTAAGGAGGTAAAGTTTATAGCTAGAAGTGGTTATTTAAGGTTTGCACGTAACAACCAAAATTCATAAATTTGTCCAAATGATGTGTGTGAGGAACAAGGATTCAAAGGTTGACATTTTAAGTCCAAATGACATATGTGAATGGAGAAGTAAGAGGTCAGAGATCCACCGACCATATGTTTCTTGATTCATCATTTGTTTATCTCTACTGTACTAAATAATAAAATTATAGTTTTATATATTTATTATCCAAGACAAAATAGTTGGCAGCACAACCTGATCTGCACTTGAGCCCATTTAGACTTATTACTTAACTTGGTATATTGTTTGTTTTCTAGTAATTTTATATTGTTTGTTTTCTGGTAATTTTAGAGGGAGTTTTTCATCCTAGTGGAAGTACAACCAAACAAGAAACAGAACGGCTGGTTTAATATCTTTTTCTTGAAATCATTGTATGCTACATTGTCTCATTATTTTTAGTTTGAGCAAATTGCAATTTTCGCTCCTATGGTTTGCGTGAATTCAGACCTTCTGCACACCCTTAATACCTTATGTACTTGACGTTTCACCTCCTAACATAAAACGTCCTTGCGGATGACGGTCGTCCAACAAACCATTAGTGCCTCTTATTTTCACCATCCCATTCCATACAATTCTCTCCAACTTAGGCACGACAGTGCGCACATGCTAGACAACAACCTATAAATAGCATACTTGCAACTGATTTTCACCATGCAATTCCACCCTATTCTCTCCCATTTCCTTTCCCACATACTCTTTGATTCAGATAGTCCACAATATCACCTTGGAGTTTGGGATTACTCTACCAAATTACTTTTAATAGCTTAGTTTAGAGAGAGAGAGAGAGGTAAACTTCTAATTATCAATCTTCCAGAAGTTGTTTGTTCTTACACTTGTTCATTATGATCCTTTCCATGATCATTGTTTGTTAACAAGTTTGTATGGTCATTCTTACCTAAACTTCTTATATTGCTTGGGTTAAAGATACAGCTTGGTGATGCAATTAATGTTTAAACTTTGGCAAAGTGGTGTGTTATGTTTTTGATAATTCTTTCTACCATTTTTCTTTGTTAATGAGACTTTGTTCTTCAGTTTTAATCTTTGATCTTGTGAGTGTTCTTGATAACTTAGTGGTGTGAACTTTATTCGTACACTCATATTGTGTAACAACCCATATCCTACTAATAAGGAGATCACATTTTGGTAGTGGCTAATCCATTTATGGTTAAAAGATCGCATCTTGAGATTAGCCCTCAATCATCAAGAACTTCATTGGAGCATGTACGGTCTATATACTAGGCTTCAATGTTAAGCCAAAACTTGGTTGGCCGACATCGGCTCCACGATCTTTTTCCTAGGCTTTGATGTGAACCAAGGGTTGGTGAACTCATGTTAAAATGCATACATCTTTATATATATTTTTATTGTAACACCACCCCTTAAATAAAGATAAATCACCTTTATTAAGAACATGTCACATTAGCAATATTATTACCAAGTTTCTATGCTTTGTTGGACCCGAAAAGGGATCACCATTATAAGTGTATGCGAAGTGGTAATGTTGTAAAAGAAAAAGAGTAATTAGATGTTCATTGATCTGACATTGCAGTGGCTTTATAAACACGTTTTCCAATAGGCTAAGTAAATGAGGTAACCTGACCAGGAACCCTTTTTAACCTCAAAAATATATTTTGTAACTTTAATAAAAACTCATTGGTAGCCTTAACTAGCATCCGGACATTTTTAAGTAAGTTCACCACACAATAATGCCAATAACTTAACTATAATTCATCCTAAGCGGATTCTAAGCCCAAAGCAATACTTCGTGTGATATTGATATTCCCCACCCATTAATATTACTCACATTTATTTTTTGTTTTTATATTTAGTTTACAAACCAAGCAAAAGATAATAATTAAACTAGTTGGTAACAAAAGAAAAGTTGAGTAGTAAAAGTTTTGTCCTCTAGGTTGATACTTGGTTCTTAAATAAACTTTACTACAGATGATAAATGCACTTGCCTATTGTGTGTGTTTAGTTTAAGTAAAAATCATTTCTTATAAATTTAAAATTAAGATAATGTTCAAAAGTTATTAAATAAACATACCTAAAACACACCCATCGGTAGCAAACCAAATATCTTCTATAGTAATTCCGCGACACTTAAGAATCTTCAAATCATAGAAGGAGGACTTCACTCCATTTCCGCCTAAATTCTCGCAGGATCCCCATGCCTCCTTCCCAAACTGATAACACATCTTTGAGATGGACTTCACGTAACCCCAAGGCGCATATGGGGAGCTTAGCATATAGCTTCCTCCCCTTTCCGCAATGCTTCCAATGCTACGTGCAAGTGACCCGCATGTCCTTCTTCACTCTTGAAGTAGGTCAAGATATTGCCGCAAATAGCAACCTTAGTCATCAGCGATACACTCGATTCTTGGTATCAACGAATGTCATTAAAACAATAGCCCATCCAAACGATATCATTAGCATCTTGCAATCACTATAGTGCACACAGAATGCAGTCTTCAAATGTTTTCATCTCTCGCTCGTGATTGGTGAAATCCAGTCCTCACGCATATTTGCGAAGACCAATTTGCATCCCGCAGGTGAACAGACGAATCATTGACGTGTGGCAGGGGATACTGATGTTTCATCGTCACTTTGTGCAATCCTCTGTAGTGTGCGCATAGGCTTATGCTCTCGTCCCCACTCACATTAATAACGTTGAAACCTTTCTTGCAGATACTTCGTTGAGTTAATTCTTGTTAGGTACTAGAAGTGTGAGACTGACAATAAAATATACGCAACAAGCGTTGGTAGCGAACTAGGATTAATTGGGTTAGTTTATATTAGGTTTTGGACCTTGTATAGGTAATTTGGGCATGCCTTAGGCCATGTGGGCTAGGCAAGCCCAATGGGAGCCCATGTGGGGAATGGGTTTACCATAGGTATATAGAGTGTTTATGTCATTCTAGGGTTAAGACCTGGAAGGAGCCTCCATAGAGATACCCTAGACTAGAGAGAGAAAGAGGTGAAGAACTTGTATCAGATGGTTTTGCTAATTGTTAGTAATAGAACCATATGCAAGTTTCAAAGTGAACGTGTGTTATTATCGTTCATCTCGATCTTCTTATTATTCAGTTTTCTTGAATCTCACCAAGTTTGGATTCCGCCATTCTTGGTGATTGTTTGATATCGTTGTTTGATCCGAAATATTCGGGACCTATAATTGGTATCAGAGCCTTCAGACCTGTATCTAGGCTCGGTTTGATATCGAACATTCAAGTTTTCCAGAATTTTTAGGTTGGGGTTCTTCGTCGTGTTCTTCGTTTTCTTTAAAAAAATCATTATATTTTGGTTGAAAGGTGTTAAAAAGGATAAAAGTTGTTTTAATTCTGAAATATATACATATATATATATATATATATATATATATATATATTATTCGAATTCTTTGTTTCTGAAAAAAAACTTTATTGAATTACATCATTATCCAAGTCAACCTCATCCATCATTATTCGAAAACATCAACGTCATCATCATTTTTGAATAAGCTGATATACTTTTGTTATTTACGAAATAGGATTTGGATAGGCTCAATCTATCCGGACATCCCTGCTGTTATTTGGACATTCTTGAGCCCTAGACGGTTGTATAGGGCTAGAAGACTCGTCTAGGCACTGATTTTTAGGGGTCAGCAGGTGCATGGCATGGCGTAGAAATTTATGTGTGTAGACGGGCCGTCTAGACTTAGACGATCCATCTAGGACCATGGTTTTTTTTAGTTGGAAAATGGGTGGTGGGGTAAATTGGTTGTTGTTGGAGGTTGAAAAAGAGGAGTTTTGGTGGGGTAAATTGGTTGTTGTTGGAGGTTGATTTTTTTGTGGTGTAATTTGAGATTTTTAAAAAGTTTTGTTTATTGTATAAAAATAAGTTAGTGTTTTCGATCGTTTAATATTTAATTGTTTTTACATTGTATTTTTTTAAAAATATAATATTTAAATTTAATAATGTTTTCAACATTTTAAGAAGAATGCAAGAAGTATATGTTGTTTCCGTATTAGATTTCAATGTCGATTTAACACAAATAATCAACAAGTAATCGAATAACTGAAAAAAGTTAAATATAATAGATATAACATATATAACATCACTTTGTACATCCATAACAATATGTATATGTACAGCTGAATACTAAATACAAAAGTCTATGCATACGAGTCGGAGTCGAGTCGGGATTGGCTGCTGCTGCTGATGTGGTGCTCGAGGTGGTGGGAGCGGTATGGGAGGTAACTCGTCTCTAACTCGTCTATCCTGTAACTCCCGAACACCCAGCCCATGAGATCCATAAGCCTGTCGACGTCAGCTCGTAAGCGCGTGTATATTGCACCTCCCGGGGCATAACCTGGAATAATGTGCTGCGGAAACTGGGGCGCCCCGTGAGGTGGGGTGGCGGTGGCGATGCCGGTCCGTCTAAATCCACCGAAGGCTTCCTGGACGACCGCTGCCTCATCTGCCAGCGGATAGACTGGATCGAACTGATCTGGCAACGGCTCCGGAATCCATGGCTCACCTGTGCGGGTTTTAAACCGCTCGCATAGCACGCCGAACCTCTTCACCAGCTTCATCCCCGAAGGTCTGAAAACCCATCCGCATCGACGGTATGGCCGGCTGCAAGTGTGGGTCTGTCTCCGGCAGAAGACCCAACGATCAAGCAATCACGGTGACGTACGCCCCGCCGTACAAAAAGTCGCGCTCCTGCCGGTGATGGGCGGAGGCGAAGTACTGGGTGAGACCGTACGCAAGTGCGCCCGGCCTCCTGTACAATAGGCAATGGTAGAAAAATAAATCGGTGCTCGTACACCACTCACGGCTGTGTCCACGAGCGGTAATAGACGTAGCGAGCATCCGATGTATATACCTGCACATAATATTAGCGAATACGGAAATTAATTCATAGCAATAATAATCAAATAATTACTGTAATAAATGTACGTACCTATACAACGGGTCGCCAACGTGTGAAATCCTCCCCTTCGCCCTGACATGCTCCCAAGTTTCATGGCCTGCGACCACCTCCCAAAATCCCAAAAGAGTGGGTCTATCCACCACCACTAGCCCCTCCGTATAAACATCCGTAGCAATCTCCTCCTGCAGGTATATAGCGCTATGAACGGAAAACTCAGAAAGCGTCATCGAACGCCACACATCGGCAAGCCTAAATGAAACCTCAGGCGGAGGGGGAGGACCCTATGGCTGGGGAGGCGGCTGGTCGACCCGTGGAGGGTGAAACGTGAATGTCGACAGGAACTCGATGAGCAGCTCCCTATAACTCGGCGTGCCAGCCAAGTCATGCAGATGGTGCCATGGGGAATCAACGGGAATGAAAAATCGCAGTCTCGGCGTCTCACCAATCGCCTCGATCGTATCCCAGTCGACCGTCACGTGCGATCCGACGTGCATCCGGCGTAGCTTCCCGCAAAAACGGGCGGCCTCGATGTCGGGCGGGAACTCAAGATAGGGGTAGCCGTGTAGCGGATCCGCCAGCGCTGGCGGAGCCCGTTGTGCACCATGCGGATATGGGTCCCCGTGTATCGGATATGCAATCCTGTCCATAACTAATCCGCGATAATAATAACAATATAACACAAATAATAACAACAAACCAAATAATAACACATAATGTTAAAACATTAAATTATATAAGTTAAATAAAAAAAATAAACTGGTCGTCTATTAGGGTCGACTAGGGCTAGATGCCCCGTTTTGTTCAACAAAAACCCCAAATACTTGAACATCACAGCCCAAAAACCCCAAAATTCATTAAATTCAAACACAACCTACGGTCTAAATGCATAATAACATTAAAGATTAATGAAGTTTAGGTGAAAATAAGTACCAGAGATGCTTGATTTCCTCAAAAATACGCTCCAAATTCGGTAAAAAGGCTAGAATACGTATGTGTGTGTGATTGAGTGTGTGTTTGGTGGTCGTATGTGGCTGGTCGTCTAGGCTGGCCAGTCATATACGAGGCATAGACGGTCCGTCTAGGTACAATATGTATGGAATAAATGGTGAATTACCATTCCGGGGTAAAATGGTAATTATGGATAGACGTCGTGTACAGGACTAGACAACACGTCTATTTAAATGGTGAATTACCATTTTACCCCTGAATGGCCACCAGTCTAGGCCTAATTCAAGGGTAAAATGGTAATTAACCACCTGAGTCCTTTACAGCTCGGAGTGGTTAATTACCATTTTACCCCTAAATTAGGCTTAGACAGGTGGCCATTCAGGGGTAAAATGGTAATTCACCATTTACCTTTAAAATTCAAAAAGTGTCCAGTTTCAAGGTTGCCGCTCAAATTGTACGTGGCGTCTAGGTCTAGACGTGTCGTCTAATTCGACAATATTACCTTTTTGCCCCTGGTTTGGACCTAGACGGAGTGAAATCCAGGGGTAAAAAAGTCTTGCGGCAAAAAAAAGACTGCCCGTCTAGATCTAGACGGCTCGTATACACCATTTTTTTTTCTTTTTCTTTTCCTTTTAGATATAAAATCATACTGTTTATTAACACACTTATAAAATTCGTATTAATTATAAAAAACCTTATTAATTATACAAAAATCTTATTAGTTATAAAAAAAATTTGGATCAAGTATACAAAAATTCATATTAATTATAAAAAACTCGTATTTATTATACAAAAAATCGTATTGAATATCCAAAAAAGCGTATTGATTATACAAAAAATCGTATTAAGTATACAAAAATTTTATTAGGTATACAAAAAAACTCATTCTTCCGATTCACTTTCGACGTAATTAATACTCGGGTTTGGATTTGGTGGGGATTCATAATCGACGTATACCATTCTAAACGGGGCGTGTACATGTATAGCCATTGTTCTGCAACGGCGCTTCAGTCGGTCAACCATAGCCCGTTTATTGTCGGCATTGGAAACTGGCCTTCCAGTTTAATATGTATGAAGTGGTTAGTGTTAACATGTGCAAGCGTTATCGTTCGTGGTTCTCGATCCGTCGGAGGATTCATTATCGGGAAGAAGGTGGAACAACCATCGATGCTTAACAGGCGAATCACGATACCGTACCTTTGTGCGATAAGAAGCCCTGCGTGGGGGAAGTCCATCCAGTGAGTGGGGGGACAACGCTCCACTGAATCCCAGATTAGGCTCTGACGATGCGTGTAAAAGTATCCTTCCTCCCATGCTTCAAATACTGGCGCCCAGATCGATGCGTTCTGATCCATCTCCATAGAAGGTCTTTTCGAATGTGGCTCCACGCACGTTCTCCCATACCCAAGCCCACAGCAACAGACCGAAACCCACAATGACTGTCTAGCCTCATGTCTTGTATGCACGATATGTACGGGTGAAACAATGTTGGAAGGAGAGATTTAAACCGTTTGATTGTTGACACGTACTCGTCGCCCACTATCAACGGAAAACCGTTATCATCTTGAATCTCTCTTTGTTTAGAAGTCGTTGAACGACTTTGGCCCGCTCTGGGTTTTTGAGACTTTATGACCGACTGTTGAGTGGCCTACGACAGATTGTACGAGCTGTGGCGGGGTCATCGTATGTACTTTGTTGGGAACCCTGGGACGGAACGTACGAGCTATGGCGGGGGGCGTCGTCAAACCGAAGTTGTGCTTGCTTTGTTGTTGGTCGTCAACGAGTATTTTGTTGGACAACCGGTGGTTTCTTCGTGGATTTGGTTGGAGTCAACACCGCTTTAATCTTTCCCAGCAAGCTTTTTTTCTGAGCAGGGGGATGTGACTCTAACTGTTGCCGAACAATGTTCAGCTCTTCTACCACGTCAACGTCATCCGATATCAATTTACATGCCTGGAAGTTAAGCTTCTGCCAGAAGATGTCTACGTCTTCGAGTTGAATCGGACGTTCGGCACGGTTAAAACAACGCACTATTTAAAGTCACATGAATAGCGGGCATATAAAACACACATCGCTTCACGTTTAGCAAGTATTACCTGCACGTACGTACTTTTCCAGCCTACAAGCACACGACAACCCACAGATGTACCACATCTTACATCCACAAGATGAATGCAAGCGCTGCAACACGTCTAGTTTCCTAAGTAGCTCTCCACTCAACAAGTCAAGCGCTGTATGGGAAACTTTTCCATGTAGGTGGTCAAATAACGGGTTTTTGTGGTGGTTCATTATTTTTCAATGCTTTCTCGAAAGCTCCTCCTTATTTCACCGTATTGTGTTTCAACTATATCCTTGACACAACCTACTATACGGTCCACGAGCTCCTATCTTGTACGTATCTCTTTAAATTCGCGTGTTGACTCTCCACTCTGTTTGTGGTTTGCTGCCCGAAGTTGCGACTCTGATTAGTCCATGCAAAGACGAACATTTCCTTGTAGTCTTTCAGCCAGTTATCATACACGTACGTAAACACCCCTAAAAGGTATCAATAATCAGTTAAATGTACATAGGTAGGTCACATTTTATTACAAAAACTTACTTGAACGTTTGCACTCCACAAGTCGCTTTTGCAGGTTGCGCAAGTTGTACTCGTATATGGGTATTGATGGAGACTCACACAATCTCCCCCAGGATGACACAAATTTTTGCCAGTCTTCTTCTGTGAATGCGCTCTTGCAGTACTTACAAATATTCTGTTGTATGTGAAACCTGCAAAGATATCGAGAGGCGTTTGGAAAAACCTTAGCACACACGTTAATTAGGGCCAGGTCTCTATCCGTTACAATCACACGTGGCTCCATATATTCGTCCAACATTGACCTGATCCTCTCAAGCACCCGTACAAAGTTATCACTACGTTCTTTGCAGATAACGACACACGCGATACAAAACGAATAGTTGGTGAGTGCCATAGCAACTATCTGGACGAATGGCATGTTGTATACATTCGTCTTGTACGTAGAATCGATCAGCAAAACGTGCGGGAACGCACGCTACATTTCTTCGAGTAGGTATGAACAAATAAGATCTCGTAATGACCTCAGTTTCGGGTTCCTCCCGTGTCTCGTAAATAAATTGTTTGTAAATAGTATGTTTTCTAGCGACTGCATGGGAGTCAGTCCGTATCTTTGTTCGGCCCTAATGTTCTGAACTGCGTTTTGAACGTCTTTCTGACATGGAAACTGTCGGGAAACTGCTTCTGATTGTTTGAAAAATTTGCGCGGCTCCATGTTTTGAACTGTCAGCTGCTCGATCAATCTGTATCGTTAGGAGTAAACCTTCCACAAACGTGTGGCCCGACAGGTCCTCACAGACTTCGTGGTTATGTTCATTCTTTCCACCTTTTATCCCCCATGTTTCATACGGATGGTCTCGCACAGCCACCAGATAAAACGGGCAACCGGTTTTCTTGCTTCCAACTTTTCTAACCGTTGTTGAAGTATGGTACTCACCACCACGGTCACATTCAATCCATACCCTCCCAGTCCTTCCACCAATTTTCTTTGATCGTCGGGTCACAATAACGAAACCACCTGCCTTTGCTGTTTCCTGTGCCCAGTTTTTTTAGCTCATCTAGAGAATTGAAAACCTGCAACATCGATATCGTTATGCTAGATTTTATGTTTACTCAACTGCCCAACATAAATAAATAGTTTTGATACAATCTCTGTGAGGTACGGATTGCCTACGCATGGGGTGCCTTACCACCATAACCTCCACCATCAGGATAGACTTCTTGACCGTACAAAGACTGTGTTGCATTTAACTTTCGTAACCGTCTCCTACTATCCATCCGGACCGTGTTGTTGCACGTACGAATATTCACACCCGTATCCATAATCTAGGAAACCCATGTTGCGTAGGATCACATGGTGCATCAACTTGGTACGAGTCGTCCACATGGGATATTTCATCAACGGGAGGAAGCTCGTTCAAATCTAGAAAAGTCTGTTTTGATTTCCTTGTACACTTGACATAACCTCCTTTTGCTCGTTAGAATCGGGAACACGGTCTCCCCCTAACAATGGTATCATCATTCATAAATAATTAAAACAACAAGTAGTTTAACCTAATAACTGTTACCGGATTGGCTTCGGGCACCCATGACTCGCCAGAATACGACCCAAAGAAATAGTTGCCGTCCCAATATGATGACATTTCACCACATTTGAATGATATCAGATGAAGTAATATAAACCGAAGAAGAAGATGCAGAGAAGTCCGATGAATGTTCAAGTTGCCTGTGATATCAAATGCTCTGCATGACTATATTTAACAAAGAAATATATACCCCATTTAGGTCTAGACGGGGCGTATCACTTTACTACTTTACTCACATGCATGCAGACCACCAAAGTCAAAATCAACCTCCAAGACGGGTCGTCTAGGCCTAGACGACCAGTCTTGGGCAGATCGTCTTCCGGCTCCATCTAGGGCTAGACGCCCCGTCTGATGTGACTGATTTAACATTGTACGAGGGCATGAATGTGGTCGGAGAAAGGAACCCAAGACCCCCGTCTAGGTCTATACGACCCGTCTCGAAGGTGTGGAAATAGACAGGTGGGTATGTGAATATGTAGACCCTTTGGATAACCTGCAACCACATCACGTTCATCATCATCATTCGAACAACATATCCAAAATCCATATCATCACATCCGAAATCATCTTCATCCCATCCGAAATCATATTCATCACATCCAAAATCCATCGTTCTACCTCTGCTGATCAACATTTTATCCAAAGTACAGTTCGAAATACATTTCGAAATCTTCCAAAACAACATTCATCTCGAATCACCGCATCTATCCTAAACATTTTTCGAGTCCGAGTTTCGATTCAATCCGAACTACATCCGCACTCGATCATCTTCATTCGAATTACTGGTCCATCATCATCACGTCACTCAGCATCTCTGGCCACAATCCTCACCATTAACCATCATCTTCGTTTACATCTAAACCTACTCCAACGACATTCATCATCATCACAGTTTAACTACTAGTGCATCACCATTGTCCCTTCCCATCGCTCTTCACCACTTAGACAACCACCCACGTCATTCCGGTCGTTGAACACCACCTCATCATCATCATCATCATCATCATCATCACCGTTCATCGTTTAAATAGTCAGTTCTTTTTAAACACCACACCACTGTACCGTCAACAATCTCCGGTCACTTGTATCTTCCACCAGTCGTCATCTTCATAACCACCATTCCATCCACAACTCGACGTCCACGGTACAACCTGCAACCGGCACATCCAATCATCTCGACCACTCATCATCCTAAAACCTACGGTCTCATCACATCACCCACCGGTCACCGTCGTTAAACATCGTTATCACCTTCTTCTCCGACGACAAACGACATCATCTCCGTTCATCATAGTCTCTAACCATCGTCTCGTTGGACCTCCATAACCACTCCTGCAAGATAATCATCGTGCCACCATCACCGTCAAACATTTTCGATTACCATCACATTCACCATCCATAACGTCATCGATAATCAACTTCCATCTCGCCGGTCACTGTTTCATCCATCATCAACTGCAATTTCCGTTCCATCATCTTCACTATCACCACGTTAAAACCACCATCAACTTCATCATCATCTCCGCCGCGTCATCGTTTCCATTTCACTCACTTCTGATCATCATCGTCAAAGAACATCATCATATCGCACCGATCCACCGATCACGTCCACTAGTTACCTTCACGATCACCGTACATCACCCCGTCATTCACCACCGTCACGACCACCCTTTCACCACCTTACACTACAAGAAAAAACACTTACAGGGACAAAACCTACAGGTCTAGTTTCTTGTAGCGTTACTTCAGCGGGCAACAACACCTCCATCATCATCATCATCATACTTTATCATCATGCCAACCGCAAACATCGACATCACCGTTGTTCCCCATCGCTCATCATTACACCAACCTCCGGTCATTTTTATTCCTCTCTTATAACCATACTGCACCTTCTCCATCGCTGACCACCGCCTTACACTGTCTCGGTTACCGTCAAATGTCCACCACAACCCAACCTGCAACTGCCATCACAAACATCTCCATCACCGTCTTCAACCACCGTCCGTCACCTCTAGTTCAACTTCATCTTTGACCATCATCATTCATATGTTTTGTTCATCGCAAAACAAAGAAAAGGATAAAGAACTTTTGTGACAAAGTGCTGTTAGGAAAGACAAATATTTTTACGACAAAACTTTTGGGTTGGGCGGCTGCATAGTTAAATGGGTATTAGGTTTTAAAATTTATCTAATCTTGATTAGACATTTAGGATTCTTAGTTACTATAATAATAATAATAAGTTAATGAGTAGACAATCATAATATTAATAATAACATTTTATCATATATTAAATATAATAATAATAGTTTTAAAATTAAAAACGTTATAAAAAACATAAAAAAAGGGAAATTGTTTGGTTTGGGAAATAGTTTTGACAGCTATTAAGGTGTGGTACATCAAGCGGGTTCGTAAGGGAAATTGTTTGGTTTGGGAAATAGTTTTGACAGCTATTAAGGTGTGGTACATCAAGCGGGTTCGTACGCTTGTGAAGTGCTAAAATTAGCGAGTTCACTAGTTCTTGTTTGGCACGTGTCTCTCAGTATTTTAGGAGCTTCTGTTTTACACAACTTGGTTCAACGATAAATTCTCAAAGCATTGATTCTCAACATGAGTCGCTCTAGCAAAAGCTCCATAATTTCGGTTTCATTGAGGGTGAAACTGTAGAAGATTTGATCAGTAGGTTTACCCAGCTGCTTTCTGAAATCGAGAAGATTGAATTAAACGTGAGACATGGTAGGATCAACAAGACTTTTCTATATGGTTTGCCAAGTAACAAGACATGGGACTATCGCGTTGCAGTTATCATGACGACTTACAATTATTGTGAAACGAAACCGAGAGATGTGATCTCCTTAGTAAATGAATATGTTTAGGAGGAAAGTAGAGGAGTCAGACTAATGAAAACACATCGTCGTGTATGTCAAACTGTCAGAAGGCCATTGCTACTTAGCCACTGCTACTGATCCCAATACTGCTTAGATTCCCCCACCTTCACCTTTGGCTGCTGAATCATCTGATGTGGCCCCACAATCAACTGGTTCTCAATCCGCTCCTTGACACAATAAAGACTCTCTTGTGTTCTGAACATTGCAGGAATAAGGTTGCACAAATCAGGGACTCAACTCCAAACTGGTTAAATATAATAATAGTGCCATGACTCAGTGCATCAGCCTTAGACAAAGCAACAAGTTGCTTACTGAAAAGGTTGAAGCACAAAAGAAGGATATCGCTTAGCTCCATTGGACGTAAATCAACAACAATGTTGGGTCCATGATTACAAAAATAGACTTAATGTGAATACCATGGAATGTGATTCTGTGAGAGCTGAGCCAGAACTCCTGACTTGCAAGTATCAACAAAGTGAAATCAATATGAAGAAATTTGATACATCCAACAAGGTAGTTCAAGATGTGTGCAATGTGCAACTGGCATACAAAAAGAAAAAAAGGGAAGGGTTTGGATACAATTAGGTTGCCCCGCCATATAATCACAATTACACAAAAATGCCTGACACCGAGGAAGAACTTGAAAACGCACAACATATGGTGTATGGCAAACCCAGTGATTATACACCCAAAACACGGGAATCTATTAAACCTGTCAATGTTAAAATGAAGCAAAATGTGTGAACAATACTAATGCTTCTACTTCATGTGCAGAACAAATAACTTTTGCAGGTTGTGTTGATGACCCTTCTAATGATTTAGCTTAATTGTTCGGTCTTTCATCTGATAAACCAAGACTCTCTGATTCCATAAAAGCTGATGAAATGGGAACTGACGTGAACAAGGCTCCAAGTTCACAAACTAAACAATCTAAACCTTCTGTTAGTGCTGTAAAGATTCTAAGAAAACAAAAGAAGCCAAAACGAGCAGGTCAAGGACGAGGACAGGATAAGTTTAAACATCAAATAAAATCACACTCTCTAAGGTCCTCAATAGGCAGTAATAGTTCTCGAAAGGCTCAAGATGTCAAAAATGCTTCTGTTAAGCCAGCAGTAATAGTAATATGAAAAATATGCATTTGATCGTGCTAACAAAGCTTTTGGAAAGGTATGTGAGATTTCTAAACAAGACATGCAATCTAAGCAATACAAGAAGAATCAAAAGAAATCTCCCCAACAGAAGGCCTTTTAAACGACAAGTATAGACATCCGAATTCATCCTCGTTTGCTAGAAATGTGCAAGGAAATCAAGCACAGAAAGGATCAGTTCATCCTTCGGGGCCTACAAGAGCAAATCAAGCTGATCAGAATGCTTTCTACGTGAAAAGACAAACATGCTTCAATTTCGGCATTCCTTGTTACATTGCTCGAAACTGCACACATAGTTCCTATGTACCCTACTATGCTCAAAATCAGAGGGCTTTACCAAAGGATAACTACCATTCCAAGCCGATGAAGGTATTATCACCTAAGGCAATGAAGAATGTGAATCCCAAGGTTAAACCATCTGATGGGGATTGGAATGCCGCTAAAAATAAGCGAAAGGCTGTTTAGGAACAAAAATTTGTTTCTAAAACTAATAAACCTGAATAGCTAAAGTTGCTCAACCGAAGGCAACAAACACGCTTGTTAAGCCGAAACAAATTTGGAAACCCAAATGCAACACGAAAACATCTCCAATCCTTGAAACGAAAGGGGACTTGTGTTTAAAGGAAGTGTCTTATTTTGATGCTTCAGGAATAATCAGGACCATGATGACCTAGGTACCATTGTCATACTAATCTATTATTTTTTTAGGAACAACAAAGGAGGAGTTGTTGACAATCTCTTGAATGTTGTTAGTGGTTGTTCCAGGGAACAATGGGTAGCATTTTATTGTTGCAAAAGTTCAATTTTTTTTTACAGATAATATTTTCTTTGGAGGAGATCAGGGAGGTAAGATAAAATCAGCAAAAAGGTACAATTTAAATTTCGTGCTTTAATTTTGAAATTGATTAGTTTTTAATCTGATGACGGAACGGTTTAACAAAAACAACAAAAATATTTTCATTTTCTTTCGTTTAAATCTTTGTACATAAAGTTTTCATTATTAGGTAAATTTGTGTATAAAGTGTGATGCACAAATTTATGGGGAAAGGGAGATATATGTACATATGCATTGTCTTAGGGGGAGAAAATGAGAAAAATACAAAAACATTTGAAAAACAGAAAGAGACAAAAACATTTGAAAAACAAAAAATCTAAAAAGATTTTTATTGCATCGTTGGGAAATGAAATAAATGTTCGTGTTAAAGGGTTTGACCAACACACGTAAGGTGCTATAGCTGAAAAGACTAAGATCTTATGTGATATGTCGATAGGTTTGACGCTCAAAGTGATAAAAGATACCAAGTGATATAAACATAATGGACATGTACATGTGGGTAACATACCATCGGCGTATGATTTTATAGTCTTAAACCTTGCGTTGATAGATAGCGAACGTCTGAAGTTTCGGGTCTTTATACTAATAAGTCATCCGGATATCAGGGCTGTCCTTCTATTGCATCTAGATTATATGCAGACATAGACATAGTCAAAATATCCTAAAAGAACCAAACATGGGCCAAAACCTTAAAAGGAAGAAAATCTCATCACGAGAAAATTTTGTGTGCTTGCAAAATTAATACATACCGTATAAGGTATTTTCCTAACCCTGTTGGACATTTTATTAGTCATCTGCTGTATGAAAGTACTGACCTGTTCACCAATAGTCCGACGTTGTAAATCAAAAGGATGAACTCAGTATACTCACCTGCTACGATGAATCGTTGGCTTACCTTGATCGTGGGGATAAGTTATGGTATGGGACACACTGGTATTATAGTATAATATTACCTTAAATGTATCACGAAGGTGAAAATTGAAAGTTGAATGTTAGGTTTAAGAGGACAAACATATCGGCAATCGCATAGACCAGTCTGAATAAGTTCGCACTAAAAAATATTCCTTGGTCAGCATGAGAACGATTTTGATCCATTGCAATTGTATATTATAACTGTTAATCACTTTTTTGATTACTTGCGTTTTTGTTTATATTCTTATATTTAAAAATTAAAAAATTAAAAAAATAGAAAATTCAAAAATCCAAAAATAGAGTGTTTTATTCGTTTTATTAAATTTAACTGTTCTTGAAGATTTGACTGATCATCAAAAGTTTAAAGAAATTTAAATTGTGAAATCCGAGTACAAGTACTTGGATGTACTAAGTGTTCATATGGTACTTTCCTCTGCTGCAAAGAAATGTTTGCTTATAAATTTATGAGAATTATGCAGAACTTGATTTAAATCAAGAAACAGAGTTATAAAGATTGAGATGTTGTTAGCTGCTGACAAAGCATGAAGAATCACAACATCAAGATGTACCTGAGACAAAAGAACTAGATATGAGTCATCTTCTGACAATGACAGTACATTTGAAGCAGTACCTGTGAACCTGCTTGAAAGAGAAAAGATTGAACAAGAAAAGAGCAGCTGAGAATCCTTGCTCACATTCTTTTTGACAAGATGTTTCGAGCAAAGCTGATCGAGATCCTGATATGAAGCTAACCGCAAGATAAGATTAAAGAGACCCGAGCTGAGAGTTCAGAAGTCAAGAACGTCCACAACATCTGCAGCATAGCGACAACCATAGACTCCGTTGAAGACGTTGCTGAATTCATGCTATGAAGACAATTTTATGTATCAGTCTAGGGGGAGATTGTTAGGTCCTAGAAGTGTGAGACTGACGCATCAAATACATGCAACGAGCTATGGTAGCGAACTTGGATTAAATGGGTTAGTTTATATTAGGTTTTGGACCGGTTATTGTAATTTGGGCATGCCTATAGCCATGTGGGCTAAGTAAGCCCAAGGGGAACCCATGTGGGGCATGGGCTTACCCTTTGTATATAAACATGTTTATGTCATTTCTAGGGTTAAGACTTGGAAGGAGCCTCCATAGAGAAATCCTAGACTAGAGAGAGAGGAGAGAGAGAGAGAGAGAGAGGAGTGAAGAACTTGTATCAGAAGGTTTGCTAATTCTTAGTAATAGAATCGTATGCAAGTTTGAAAGTGAATCGGTTTTGCTCGTTCATCTCGATCTTCTTATTTTTCGGTTTTCTTGAATCTCAACAAGTTTGGATTCCGCCCATCCTTGGTGATTGTTTATATTGTTGTTTGATCCGTATTATTCGAGACCTACAATTGTTTTTTTAAGGAAATCATGTAGTTGTCATATCAGTGTCCTCATCTCAGTTGGAGCCAGATGGTTCAGTGTTTTGCAACGAGCTAGGCCTTCGACAGCAGGACAACTGGGAATTTAACTTTTCATCTGGTGGTATCCTCGTCCAACCAACAAGAAGCACACCCATGAATTCGCGCACAACCGGAGGATCTGACAACTCTCCCCATTCTATCTCAACATTCGTGGCATAAGCTAAATACATCCCATACCTGCTCCATGTAACTTCTTTGTCTTAGTATTCAAGATGACTTTCGGCTTCGAACATACCTCATCGCCCTAAACTGTCTTCAACTCCCTTTCAAGCTGATAGTTTATCGGCCCTTTTTTGACAAACGGTATACGCATGCTGATTGCCAGTGGTTGTATCCCGTTCTCGCTTCTCTCTTAATGAATCTCAAAACATGCTGATTGTAGTCATTCGTATCATAATTAATGAATCTTTTCTTCATAACTCCTTGACATCCCACAATGGTAATGATTTAATATCATAATTAATCAATCTTATTCTGCATAACTCCATATTCTCTTTGTAGGTTAGGAATCCAGATCCAACTGATTATATCACCCAAAGAAATGTCTTTGTGTTGTGTAAAGAATTTTAGTGGCCTTAAAAACTTTAATTCATCAAATCACTTCATTTCTTTAACAATTATTTTATCTTCATTAATCATCGAAACATTTCCCTACCTTTCTTCAACCTTGCGTTTCAAAATATCTTCAACTTCTTGAGCAAATTGTTCGTTGAAAGTGGGAAATTCTTCAAGTATGTTATTGGCATAAAGAGCTTCTTTATCATTTGTAATATCTTCAATCTCAACTCGATCATAATCATTAGCATCATCAACTGATTCAAAAACGTATTTACTTTCCTTATTTTCTTTATCCATGCCTTCTTGATCAGCTACAAAATCAAACACTAACTCTTCTTCTCGAATTCCACAGAGTTTTGCTAATTCCTCTTTCGTGTAATTATGCACAAACTCTCATTCTTCTACATCATAATCTTTATCAAGAAATTGTGAAGCAATTGGACTTCAAGAAATAGATGTGAATGGTAGTACATCTGTGATGATTCATGTATCTCCACCTGAATATTCAATCAAGGTTGCTTCTTCTCAACATTCTTACTTTCAAACTCTCGTTTCCTTTTGAAGAACTATCACAATCTTTCTTTGAGGTTGTCTAATATGACTAATCTTTAGAACTTCCAGAAAAAGCTTTACTAGAAGATACACCATCACCACATGACTTGGATCATCATCATTATCATCATCATCACTTTCATCAAAAAATCTCGTATCCTAATCATCATCAACATCAACATAATCTACTTTCTCTTCATCATCATTATCATCATCTTGATTTTTCTGAGAATCATATAGAGCATCAATTTCTTTCTTTTCTTGACTTGTTAACTCTAGCTCTACATATGATTCTTCAGCTTCTTGATTTGATGTATTCATGTTGTGTTGTACTCAGTAACGTAAATATAATGTTTTTTTTAAATTGGACAGCACTTCGTTACACGGTTAACTTCTTTCTAAAAGCTCCAAAATGTGACAACTTTTCTTCTAAGCGCATGAGCTACCTATATATAAGCGCATGACCCTTTTACGCACAGATCACTCATACGCTACTCACGACTCCTGTATGCGTATGAGTTGATTACAATACAATTCAAAATCTAAACTAACTCAACAACCGTACCGTCCTATAAAACATAATGACCATTGCAAAAGAAACATTCATTAGATATTACTGTACTAACATAAATATATTTTATTTAATATTACTTTTGTGATAAAAGTTATATTTAAATAAAAAGTAATTATAAAAATGATTAGAGTGTAGTGAAAATCAAAATTACATACAATTAAAATTTTAAATTAATACATGATTAAAAAATTAATACATAAATAATAAATTAAAAATTTAAACACAACGTTAGAAATAAAATTTATAGATAGATTATAAAATCTAGCCCAAATATGTGGATTTTTAAATAAATCTTAGAACCATTTTAAATAGAAGTCCACTCAGAGGCCCAAACCTAGGGCCATTACCAGTTTTCTTCTTCGCTAGCCTCGCTAGAAAACAGTCAACAAATATAACAACTAAACTCTTTTCAAAAGCTTATTTTTTTAACGGCGAATTTCTTGTGCTTGGCCATCATACTACCTAAATTGGAGAGTCCTGTTATCTCATTCCGGTCAGACTATGTTGTCTTAACGGGGCTCACGCTATTTTCAGAGTTTGGCTTGGGCGTTTCCCAGGGCAACCATACCACCAACAACCACTTGATAGAAGTTGTGCTACCACAAGAGCTGAACACTCTCTAGCGTAACACACGGTGAGATAAAAACCTGGGTGGGCTCATGATAAAACCTGACACCTTTGCAAGGAGGCTAGGCTCTATCCATCATTGCCTAATCCATCAACGTGACATAAGTGAGGATTGAACTTAGGTCTCATTTAGAAAACCCAAGCCTCTCAACCAATAGCCCACAAATGGTAGATTTCCAAAAGCTTATTAGTCAAGGATTCTCACAGCAAGGATTCAACGGCCACAAGATTCGCTACCTGATCACACTACCTCACTCGGTTTAAACTACCCATACACCCAACCCAAAACTCACTGCCATGTACACCGACGACGGTGTTCTCGGCCAGGTGGTAGGTATCACATGCCAATTCCGGATCCCCCCTAGCCTCTTTATAATGTTGCAACATGAAAATATATGAACCCATTACACAACCTTACTAGTCATATTTAAAGATTATGTTATATAGAACTTAGTTATACTTTAAATTATGTTATCGCTAGCCCCACACTGGAAACAAAAAAGCCATCTGCGTGCATCTGAAATGGGTTTTGTTCGGAAATATATATAAAAAAAGCCATAATCATTTGAACATATATTGTAAGATTAAATATATTATTTATAATATTTAATCATGTAGTCATTATAATCATTTATATTATATTAGATCAAAATATATTAATCCTATTATATATTAGTTGGTAATTCTTGATGGACATATTACCCTTATTAACTAATTAGGGTTTCCTCCTGGATGTATATAAGGAGATGATTAGAGAGGTTTAGAGTTAGACTCTTACAACAACATCACTAAAGCCGCCACCCACCTCTCTCTCCATAACCTAAACCGAACTCTACCCTAGTTCGGTTCTTACCATAATAATCTTACACCCTAAGGAGGAACCAGAACATACTGACAAATATGTCAAATCCAATGGCTGCGTCTCTGACTGGATTCTCTGCTGGCCTGTCTGCCGTCACAGGTATTTCTTTATGTTTTCCATTATGTTTAAACAGAACTGATCAACATGTGGTATCAAAGCATATGTTGATAAATCAGTTTTGTTATGTATCCATTATTCTGGGATTAAAATCTGGAAAACATAAATTTTGAACATGATTACTGTTCCTAAATCACATAACTTGTGAATTAATAATTCGGATCTGATGTTTTAATGGCTAATTACTGTTCCGAAATAAAATGGTTATTTTTTACTGTTCCGAAATCATTATAATGAACTCAAAAAATCCCAGATTTCTGATTCCAGAATTAAGTTTATGTTTTAGGGTTCATCACTTGTTCTTATGAAATTCGAGAAAAGTCCTATATTTTGGAGTTAAATGCGGATTATTAAGTGTTTTCCCAGTTTTGATCTATTTTTTTATTTAATTAAATTTTCGAAACCTGTTATAAAATAAATGGATATTATTTTCGGAATATTTTGATATATTTAGATCAGCATTAAAATAGGAAAACTGATCCCATAATCCCTTAATTTTCGAATTTCAAACTTATCACAACTAACTGCCATCATTAGAGATTTTGAAATCTTGCAGGATAAGTTTCAGACTCATCAGAGTCTTATCCGAAATGACTAACTCGGACTAACATGAGTCTTATCCGAAATGACTAACTTGGACTAACATGAGTCTTATCCGAAATGACTAACTCGGACTGACTTGAGTCTCATCCGAGATGCCCATTTCGGACTAACTTGCATCTCATCCGAGATACCCATTTCGGACTAACTTGGGTCTCATCCGAGATGCCATTTCGGACTAACTTGGGGCTCATCCGAGATGACCATTTCGGACTAACTTGAATCTCATCCGAGATGCCCATTTCGAACTAACTTGGGGCTCATCCGAGATGACCATTTCAGACTAACTTGAATCTCATCCGAGATGCCTATCTTGGACTAATCCAGAACTCATCCGAAATGCCCATCTCGGACTAATCCGAAACTCATCCGAGATGCCCATCTCGGACTAATCCGAAACTCATCCGAAATCCAAGATTTTATCCGAAATCTCATTACTAAATTATGCTATTTTTGTGAACTAAATCCGAGTTTCGATCCGCGCTAACAAGGGGTTTGCTATTAAATAAATGGTTTTGTAAATACTTAACTATTATAATAAGATAACTTTTTACAAAACCAAATAACGTAACTTGAATGAGTTTCTGATGTATCACTTCTGCCAAAGGTGATTTGATGCATCTATTTATTGTTCACGTATTATAAAAAGGCTATGTTAATTGTGCATTATATACGTGAATGTCTTATTTCTGGCCAAAGCTGATCTAATTCATTCATGTCTAGCATACTTAGCAAGTGCATAATTAAAGTGGTTGTCTCATTTCTGGCCAAAGCTGATTTGTCACAATTACTTTGCACACATATTTAGATGATTACACTTCTGGCCAAAGCTGATTTGTCTTCATTTAAGTATAATTTTTTAACTAAGTCTATTATTTTGATGTTAGTAATGGACAATATCACAGCTTCATAACTAAAATGGTCATTACTTATACCTGCCTTAGAATAACTTGCCCTTAGATCACATTAAGACTTCTTTTCTTAGTATCATAGTTTGCTCATATTATTTCCACTATCAGCGCCCAATTACGTGGATTCCACCATTGACTGGTGATAACTTTGCTGCATGGAAAGACTCTCTCATGCTTACTCTTGCTTTGCTGGATTTCGATTATGCACTAAGAGAGAATAAGCCTGAAGACCTTACTCCTCAGAGTACCGCTGCTGAGCAGCTGGCTCATGAAAAATGGACAAGGTGTAACCGCATGTCTCTCATGTTCATGAAGCAGTCTATAAGCAATGCAATTCGAGGAGCCATTCCTGAGTCTAAAGATGCTAAAACCTACTTGGCTTCTGTGGAGGAGCAGTTCAAGGGAATGTCTAAAGCACACGCTAGTACTCTTATCCTCAAGCTGGTGACTACTAAGTATGACGGGAGGAGTGGCATCCGTGAACACATCATGATGATGAACGACATGGCCCATAAGCTCAAGGGATTAGACATGGCGATTAGTGATGGTTTTCTTGTTCATTTCATCATGACTTCGCTTCCTTCGTCCTATGAAGCATTCAAGATCAATTACAACACTCAGAAAGAAAAATGGTCGCTGAGTGAGCTGATCGCCATGTGCGTGCAGGAGGAGCGTATGAAGATGGATCGAACTACTGATGTTGCACATTTTACTATCTCCAGCTCTAAGAAGAGGAAGAACACTTATCCAAGGAAGGATGTTTCTAAAGTCCAAAAGCCCAATCCTAGTACAAGTGCGCCTTCCAGCTCTCAGAACTCCTTAGGCAAACCCTACTGCAAGTTCTGTAAAAAGACAGGACATAAGCAAAAGGAATGCCCTGACTTTAAGGAGTGGCTGGCTAAGAAAGGTAACGATTTTTTCATGATACTTGAGTCCTATAATTTAAATGTTCCTGCTAATTCTTGGTGGTTTGATTCTGGTGCTATGACTCATGTTACTAACTCTACTCAGGGATTCCTTACAATCCGGAGGTTGGGAAGAAACCAAAGAACACTTATAGTGGGGGATGATAGAGAATTAGAAGTGAGGGCCATAGGAACTTTACAAATTTTTATGAAAACTGGTTTATGCATTAAACTTATCATAGCTTATATGTTCTTGTGGTAACTGGAACCTTGTATCAGGACCAAAGTTAGACATAGACGGTTTTGATATTACTCATGGTCATCACAAACTCTCTATTCTCTATGATTCTGTGGTTTATGGTACCGGCATTCTGGATGGTGGTCTCTATAGATTAGAACTAGATGATGACTTTTCCAAATCTTTGTTGTCATATAATATTAATGAATCACTCACAAAGATGAAACAAAATCGAGACTTAGAGACTTCGTCCATGTTGTGGCATCAACGTTTAGGCCACATCTCAAGAGAACGATTAAATCGACTGGTAAAAGATGAAGTCTTACCTCCTCTCGATTTTACTGATTTTGGAACATGTGTCAAATGTCTTAAAAGTAAAATGACATTAGCGAATAAGAAAGGTGCCACTAGGAGCTCTAATTTATTAGAACTCATTCATACTGATATTAGTGGTCTTTACCAAATCAATGGCATAACAGGACATACTTCATTTATCACTTTCATTGATGATTATTCTCGTTAATGTACTTGTACCTAATTAAGGAAAAATCTGAATCTCTTACAACTTTTAAAGATTATAAAACTGAAGTTGAAAAACAACTAGATCGTAAAATTAAAGTTGTGAGATCAGATAGAGGCGGTGAATATTATGGAAGACATACTGATGTGGGTCAAGATCGTGGTCCATTTTATGAGTTTTGTAAGGGCCAGGGGATTATAAACCAATACACCATGCCAGGTACACCTCAGCAGAATGGTGTCGCTGAACGAAGAAATCGTACCCTTATGAACATGGTGCACAGTATACTAGCCAACATAATTTACCGTTATTCCTCTGGACTGAAGCGTTAAAAGTAGTTGTTCATATACTCAATAGAGTTCCTTCTAAGTCTGTCCCTAAAACTCCTTATGAACTTTGGACAGGAAGGAAACCGAGTCTTAAATATATGAAAGTATGGGGCTGCATTGCTGAAGCGAAACTTTACAATCCTTTCCTAAAGAAACTTGACCCTAAAACAGTTACCTACTTCTTTATCGGGTATCCTGATCACTCTAAGGGTTACTGTTTCTATTGTCCTTCCCATGTCACCCGTATTGTTGAAACCAAGCGTGCTGCGTTCCTGGAGGATTTTAAGGTCAGTGGGAGCAGTACCAACCCTTACGAAGAATTGCAAGAAGTACAAGACGCGGGGGGGGGGGGGGAGATTCGTTGCTTACCATTACTCCGTTTACTCCTCTTGTACCCAATGCAACAACTGCACCTGAAGCTACTGCACCAACTGCAAATTTACCTCCACAACAAGAACCCATTATACCTCATAACGAAGGCACATCAAACGCTGAAAACCAAGACACCGATGAACCCGATAATCAACTCAGGAGGTCAACCAGGCAAAGAAGGCCTACTAATTGGGATGATTATGTTACCTACCTGACTGAAATGGATGCTGGAAAGCTCAATGATCATGTCTGTTATAATGAAACCATTAGAAGTGATCAGTCTTCTGAATGGAATAAAGCAATGAATGATGAGCTTGAATCCATGAAGAAAAATGACGTTTGGGATTTGGTAGAATTACCCAACGGTGTCAAACCCGTAGGATGTAAATGGGTATTCAAAACAAAACTAGATCCGAATGGGAACGTTGAACGCTACAAATCAAGATTGGTTGCAAATGGGCTACACTCAGAAAGAGGGAATTGATTATCAAGAGACGTTTTCACTGTCTCTCGTAAAGATTCATTAAGGATCGTTATGGCCCTAGTAGCCCATTTTGATTTAGAGCTGCATCTGATGGACGTTAAAACTGTTTTCCTTAACGGAGACTTAGACGAAGATGTTTACATGAAATAATCTGAAGGCTTTAAACCTGAAGGTCAGGAGCATCTAGTTTGTAAGTTGAAGAAATCCATTTACGGGTTAAAACAAGCATCACGTCAATGGTACCTTAATTTGATGAAGTCATGAAGAGGCAATGTTTTATAAAGAATCAAAGTGGATCAATGCACCTACCTCAAGATGAGTGGGAGCAACTTTACTATACTTGTCCTTTACTAGATGATATTCTACTGGCCTAGATCATTGGAAAGCAGCTAAGAAGGTACTTAGATATCTGCAAGGGATGAAAGACTATAAACTGACTTATAGAAGAAGTGATCATTTAGAAGTGGTAGGCTATTCTGATTCTGACTTTGCCAAATACAAAGATGACAAGAAATCCACTTTGGGCTATATCTTTATGTTAGCAGGCGGCCCTATCTCATGGAAGAGTCATAAACAACAGTTAACTTCAACTTCCACAATGATGGCAGAATACATTGTTGTTATAATGTAATCATGTCATGGAATGTTGCTTAGAAATCTGACACTGGACTCAAAATTATTAATTCCATTTCTAGACCATTGAAGCTTTACTGTGATAACTCAGTTGCCGTTAGTTTCTTGAACAGTAACAGTTCGACTGGAGCTGGTTTATATCTTGATACAAAGTATTTGTTCTACGTGAACGAGTTGAGGAAAATAATCTTTGTATTGAGTATATTAGTACTAAAAATATGCTTGCGGATCCGATGACTAAAGGTCTCCCACCTAAAGTTTTCGAAGAACATGTTTCGAATATGAGATTTACTAAAGACCTTATTTAATAGCATATTGTACTTACTTATTTTAATTAATGAAATTTCCTCAGTTTGATTTTGTATGTCTCTAACATATGTTCTGCCGGTATAATGACATATAGACAAATATAAATACAACTCAAACGCTAAAGGGCTTATTTACATATTTTGATCATAACTGTTAGGTTTTAAATTGAGGCTGTAGTATGACTAATAGGGACCTGAGTCGAATGATGATTCAACGGGCTGTATTTCTCTGCTACGGTTCTTGGTTTAAAGCTAAAATGAGTGTTAACTCCTGATCAGGCTTATTCTAATACTCATGATAAATGATTACTCGGCTAAGTAGGAGAATGTAAGATTAAATATATTATTTATAATATTTAATCATATAGCCATTATAATCATTTATATTATATTAGATCAAAATATATTAATCCTATTATTATTAGTTGGTAATTGTTGATGGACCATATTACCCTTATTAACTAATTAGGGTTTCCTTCTGGGTGTATATAAGGAGATGATTAGAGAGATTTAGGGTTAGACTCTTACAGCAACATCACTAAAGCCGCCACCCACCTCTCTCTCCATAACCTAAACCGAACTCTACCCTAGTTCGGTTCTTACCATCATAATCTTACACCCTAAGGAGGAACTAGATCATACTGACAAATATGTCAAACCCCATGGCTGCGTCTCTGACTGGATTCTCTGCTGGCCTGTTTGCCGTCACAGGTATTTCTTTATGTTTTCCATTATGTTTAAACAGAACTGATCAACATATATAACTCGATTTATAAATACAAAATCGCTAAGTTGCACAGTAGAAGACAATTTTGACAATTAAAACAATCAACCCGTAACGAGAAAACGATTATTTTCAAATTATTAATCAACTTTTTTCGTGTTCTTTGTAAAGAAGCCTATGACACTAAGCAACAAGAATATTGATTTTACAAATAAATAAATAAAAAGAAGTAGAAAAATATTTTACATCTGATCATTCATCTCTATCTTTACAAGAGTGTCTCCAACGCAGAAGTTTATACCCGCCCGTTACTATATGGCAGAGGAGGTGAAGGAAAGAGAACAGAAGCATAATTATGGCACTTGCGCATAACTTAGATTCTGATTATGATAATGTAATATAACCTTAGAGGGTTATGCTAAATTATATTATGATTATAATGCAACTTTAGATAAAGTAGTAACTAATCTAAATAGGGTCAGAATCGAAATCAAAGCAGAAGTCAAACTTCGTGACTTTCGGTTGCGAACCGACCCTAGAACTGAAATTGACGAGCCGAACATGTTCTTACATGTTCTATAATTATTACCAACTTGTTTAAGTGTCAAAACATGTTTCATAAGATATATAAGATCAATTTATAATTTTTCTGAAAAATGGCTTGTTTGACTTTTTATTTCATAACTTTGACCCGTCAATTGGTCTAGCAAACGTGATCTTCAGGAGGTGCCCTTTATAGGGATTAACACTTATCTTATTACGATCACTTATCCATGTTCATTTCGAAAAATGGCTGGACCATAATGGTCTAACTGAAAGTCAAGGGTTTTACGAAAAAGCTTGACTTTTGGCTATAAAAGCCTATAAACGAAAATGCAAGAGCAAGGAACACATACAAGAGGTTCCTAGAATGCAAGAGAACTAAGTTGGATGCTCCTTTCATCTAGGAACTTCCAGAGGAGGGAGAAGAGTTAATGAGAAAGGTGCAAGTTGAAAGGTTAACTTAAGCACCTGTTTATAGTTGGAGAGCTCAAAGGAGGTGAAGCCAGGTGTTTAGGGGTGTAAGAAGAAGCTTACAAGTGTCCTAAAACGTGGCACAGCAGTTTAGAGAAGCCGTGGTTTCTAATTAATGGTTTTGGAGTTTTGCTTGGTCACCAAACAAAACTTTCTGCTGAGAGGCTTTCTCGGCCCCGCGAGAGACCCAGGCCTGGTTCGCTCGGCCCGCGACCGCCCACGGCCAGTTTAAATAATTCGACACTTTTAACCCCTTAACTTATTAAAGCTTATAAAAACCTATTTAAACACTATTTTGGCACTTTTTGCCCTCCGTAGCCAATATTTGTATGCTCGGGCATTGTCGAGCTCTGTTCGTTAAAAGATCACTCAGAGGTATAAATTAACATGTTGACACGTTTTAATCCCTCCATCATCCAACTTTCACATATTTACAAAATTGAACTCTCTCGTCCTACAAATGGCACGTATGAGAGTTAGGACTTCACAAATGATCACTCAGAGGCTTATTATAAGCATGTTGGTTCCGATGTCACTCAGAGGCTGGGCATGTTGACATATCAGTCACTCAGAGGCCAAATTTCAAGCATGTTGACGTATCAGTCACTCAGAGGCTAATGATTTAAGCATGTTGACGTATCAGTCACTCAGAGGCTGTTATTTATGCATGTTGACATCGGATCATCACTCAGAGGCTCAGATATAGCATGTTGATGCCTTTAGTCCTTGTTGGTCTTTAACAGACTATATTTAAAAATACAACAGGTCACTATATTTTGGACAGATTTTACAGGTGTTACATCCTCACCCCCTTAAAAGAAATCTCGACCTCGAGATTTTATTCAAAAAGATGGGGGTACTTTTGTCGCATATAGTATGATAGGTAATACAATTTTCTTCGGAGCTTCTTAACCTGTCGATCCTCGATCGAAATTAGTTTCTCAACAAACCTCAGGTTTTCATCAATTTGCACCTCATTCTCGACATTGCTAGCGACTCATCGGCTAGACATTTCTTAAGATTAGATATGTGGAATACATCATGGATTCCACTAAGCTCCTCTGGCAATCTGAGCTTATAAGCACAGTGCCGACACATTCGATTATCTCGAAGGGTCCTATATATCTTGGGCTTAACTTTCCCTTCTTTCCAAAACGCTTCACACCTTTCCAGGGTGATACTTTCAGCATGACTTTGTCCCCTACTTGGAACTGAGAGGTTTACGCCTCTTGTCAGCATAGCTTTTCTGCCTGTCCCTGGCAGCTTTGAGACGATCACGGATTTGCATAATCTTTTCCGTGGTCTCCAGGACAATCTCAGGTCCTGATAGTTGGGCCTCCCCAACTTCTGCCCAACATACGGGCGTTCTACATTTTCTCCCATAAAGGCCTCAAAAGGAGCACTTAATGCTAGTATGATAACTGTTATTGTAGGAGAATTCTATTAGGGGTAAGTGGCCATCCCAACTTCCACCTAAAGCAATCACACATGCCCTAAGCATGTCTTTCAAAGTCTGAATAGTACGCTCACTTTGACCATCAGTCTGCGGATGGTAAGCGATACTGAAATTTAATCGTGTGCCTAACGATTGTTGGAAACTTTTCCAAAAGTGAGATGTGTATCTAGTATCTCTATCGGATACAATAGACACTGGCACACTGTGTAGGGACACTATTTGTCCACATACAATTTAGCCAATTTATCTGAATTATACGTTTGCTTAATTGGCAAGAAATGTGCTGACTTGGCCAGTCTATCCACCATGACCCAAATAGTGTCGTTACCACTTTTGGTCTTGGGTAACTTGGTAATCAAATCCATAGTTACCATTTCCCATTTCCAAGTAGGAATCTCAAGTTGTTGTAGAAGTCCTGACGGTTTTTCTATGTTCAGCCTTAACTTCTGAACACGTTAGACACTTAGCTACATAAGTGGCTATGGATTTCTTCAAACCCATCCACCAATAATTCTTCTTCAAGTCTTGATACATTTTGTCACCACCCGGGTGAACAGAGTATCTTGAGTTATGCGTTTCTTGGAGGATTAGTTCTCTGAGTCCTCCAAAGATCGGAACCCAAATCATTTAATCTTAGGATTCCGTCCTTTCCAGGCGTTAATTGATCCACAGTTCCGCCTAATCCCTCATTAGGAATATTAGCCTCTAACAGGGCTTGTTTTTGTGCATCTAATAGCTTCTCACTCAAGCTATTTCTGAGATCAATGCTCTTAGCGTTAATCCTAATAGGTTTAACTCTTTCTTTGCGGCTTAAGGCATCAACAACTACATTTTGCCTTGCCGGGATGGTAGCGAATCTCGCAATCATAATCATTAAGAGTTTCCATCCATCTGCGTTGTCGCATGTTCAATTTTTTCTGATTGAACAGATGTTGGAGACTTTTATGGTCTGTGTATATAATACACTTCGTGCCATAAAAGTAATGTCTCCATAGTTTTAGTGCAACTATAACGGCACCCAATTCCAAATCATGGGTGGTGTAATTCTTTTCATGCACCTTTAATTGTCGTGATGCATAGGCAATCACCTTACCTTTTTGCATTAGCACACAACCTATACCGGTGTGTGATGCATCACAATAAACAACAAAATTCTCAATACCCTCAGGTAGAGATAACACATGAGCGTTGCTCAACTTGTGTTTAAGAATCTCAAAAGATTCTTGTTGTCGGGTCAAGGAAGTTAAAGGAGTGGCTATCCTTGAAAAGTTCTCAATGAACCTCCTATAGTATCCAGCCAATCCCAAGAAACTACGAACCTCCGTTGGGGTCTTGGGCACTTCCCAATTCATTATGGCCTCAATTTTGGCGGGATCCACTTGGATACCACGCTCACTTACCATGTGTCTAAGAAATTGGATTTCTCTAAACCAAAATTCGCATTTAGAGAACTTTGCATAAAGTTTTTCCTGCTTTAATAATTCTAGGATGCACCGAAGATGTTTCTCGTGATCATCTTGATTACGAGAATAAATAAGTATGTCGTCAATGAAGACAATGACAAACTTATCTAAATATGGCTTGCAGACTCTATTCATGAGATCCATGAATGTTGTCGGTGCATTTGTGAGCCCAAAAGGCATCACTAAGAATTCAAAATGACCATAGCGGGTCCTGAAGGCTGCCTTAGGAACATCTTCACTTCTAACCTTCAGTTGATGATATCCTGATCTCAAATCTATCTTAGAAAAGTAACTAGTCCCTTGAAGCTGGTCGAATAAATCATCAATCCTGGGCAGAGGATATATATTCTTAATTGTTAGCTTGTTCAGCTCTCGATAGTCAATGCACATCCGCATTGAACCGTCTTTCTTCTTTACAAATAAAATAGGAGCTCCCCAAGGCGAGGAACTAGGCTGTATAAAGCCTTTCTCTAAGAGTTCATCCAATTGAACTCTTAACTCATTCATTTCAGTTGGAGCTAGCCTATATGGAGCTCTAGCTACGGGTGCTGATCCTGGTATGATATCAATTCTGAACTCCACTTGCTTATCTGGAGGTAGACCTAGTAATTCTTCAGGGAAAACATCGGGATACTCCGAGATAACTGGTTGATCTTCAAGGTTCGGCTTTGGTTCATTTATGGTAACTTGTGCCATATAGATGTCACTGCCTCTTCTCAAACACTTGGATGCCTTAAATAATGACACCTTGTCCGGCAATCCATAATGTGAGTCTCCAGAGATGGTGATCATTTCACCAGATGGGGTTTTGATTTCGATGAGCTTTTTATCACATGCAATGCGGGCTTGGTTATGAGATAACCAATCCATGCCTAAGATAACATCGAACCCCGCCAATTTCATTGGCAAAAGAGAGATAGGGATGGAATGATTCTTAATGAATATATAGCATCCATCAAGAATGGAAGAAGCAATTTCTAAGGTTCCATCGGCGAGTTCTATCTCATAAATTTTGTCTAGAGTTCTTATGGGTAAGTTTAATAGTTTACTAAACTTATGGTCAACAAATGATTTATCTGCACCCGAATCAAAAAGAACTCTAGCATAAATATCATTAATGGGGAAAGTACCTGTTATGACATTGTTGTCATTAACGGCCTCCCTGGCATTCATTTAAAAGGCATGGGTATTTCCCTTCTTGGCCTCTCCAGGCTTTGCCTCATTACTTTTGGGTTTCTTGGGGCAATTGTACGTTATATGCCCTTTTTTGTTGCAGTTATAGCAAACTGCATCATTGAGATCCGTGCAATCTAAGGTCTTATGCCCTTTTCTCTTGCAGATACCACAGGGTTTAGTTTGTGGATTTATACTAAAGTCTCCCCAGAGCCTATATTTACAATTCTTGCACAAAGGTTTGTCACTAGACACGTGCTGGTTCTTCCTGAACCCGAAATTTCCTTTCTTCTTAAATCCTTGGGAGTTATTATCCTCCTGTTTCCTCTTTCCGTCAGTTTCAGTCCTAATTGACTTTTGTCTTACCAGATCTAGGGTGAGGGAAAGAGATAGGTCTACAGCAGACCTATAGGTATTAGGCTGTGCAGCCTTTACTATGCCCTTTATCTCGGGCGCCAACCCATTTATGAAACGCGAAATGCGTTTGGATTTGGGGGTGATCAAATAGGATACTAACCTAGATAGGGAGTTGAAATCAGAGACGTACTTCCGACAGTCTAGGTTTTTCATTGATAGAGACAAGAAGTCTGTCTCTAGCTTCTCCACCTCATGGGTTGGGCAGTAAGTTTCCTTTACCAAATCAACAAACTTGGACCATGCCAAGTTTTACAGGTGTACCTTACCTTTTGATTGAATCATGGTTTTCCACCATATTAGGGCATCGCCCTTGAAGGATTGTGATACATACTTGACCACATCCTTATCAGCACAATTGCTGATATCTACAATCATTTCCATCTCATCTAGCCACTTTAGGGCTTTTACCGCTCCTTTCTCCCCGTTAAAGTCTCGGGGCTTGCATGAGACAAAATACTTATAAGTACATCCGTCCTTAACAGAACGGGACTTTTCAATAAGATCTATTTTCTTTGGTTCACTCTTCGCATTTGAAGAGTGAACAGAGCTCTCCCTATGAGCTGGAGATGGTGGAATAGATAGAGGTCTAGAGCGAGTGGCACTCGGCTCTCTTAGCTTTTCTATGACCTTACTCATGGCCCTTTTCACAACCGCATCAATGCGAGCTTGAAAATTTTCATCATCTATATTTTTATTTTCAGCTTTATTAGATTCAGCATTCCTGTGGCTACTTTGTGCTTCGTTTGAGTTAGCCATCTTTAAGTCTTGGTTTCTATATACCAATAAAACTTCATTTAGCCATGGCGCATTAACCATATCGGCTTTCAATATTGGATATAACAATCCATTGCCTATACTAGTGTGAATAACATCACAACTCTTAGGCTTAACATATCTATATTTGGCCTAGGTCTTAATAGGACCATCATAGGCAAATTACAATTTGGACGTAGTCCATATGTCATTGGACAGTGGATCGCAATGTCACAACTGTCATTGTCATCATTGACAATTATATAGCTCATAGGTTTGTCCCTAATGGACATAATAATTGGCGCATTGGCCGGTCATATTGGTCATAATATATATATGGCATATCAGCCTGTCGCATTGGACTATTAATTGGGCACCTTGGCCTACATCATTTCAGATGTGTACGGCATATCAGCCTGTCCTATTGGACAATTAATTGGGCACATTGGCCTACATCATATAAGATGTATATGGTATATCAGCATGTCCCGTTGGACAATTAATTAGGCACATTGGCCTACATCATATCAGATGTACATGGCATATCAGCCTGTCCCGTTGGACAATTAATTAGGCACATTGGCCTACATCATATCAGATGTACATGGCATATCAGCCTGTCCCATTGGAGAATTAATTGGGCACATTGGCCTACATCATATCAGATGTACATGGCATATCAGCCTGTCCCGTTGGACAATTAATTGGGCACATTGGCCTACATCATATCAGATGTACATGGCATATCAGCCTGTCCCGTTGGACAATTAATTGGGCACCCTACATTATATCAAATGTATATGGCATATCAGCCTGTCCGTTAGACAATTAGTTTGGCACATTGGCCTACATCATATCAGATGTACATGGCATATCAGCCTGTCCCGTTGGACAATTAATTAGGCACATTGGCCTACATCATATCGGATGTACATGGCATATCAGCCTGTCCCGTTAGACAATTAATTGGGCACATTGGCGTACATCATATCATATGTATATGGCATATCAGCCTGTCCCGTTGGACAATTAATTGGGCACATTGGCCTACATCCTATCAGATGTATTTGGTATATCAGCATGTCCTATTGGACAATTAATTAGGCACATTGGTCTACATCATATCAGATGTATATGGCATATCAGCCTGTCCCGTTGGACAATTAATTGGGCACATTGGCCTGACGGCTAGTGTGGTTCCCAAGCCACACTACCAAGAGTATGAACATTTCTTAATGTTACATAAGAGTACCTTAATAATTGATTAATGGTCCCGGTCACCTTCGACCTTAACGACCTTGGAGGTATGGACCTAGTCCCTTACTCCTGGATAGAAGGAAAACTTCCCTTAACTATCCTGATAGAAGACCCTTCGTACTTAACTATCACTTCTTAGCCAATGTGTGTTCTGTGCCACTTGGCATAATCAATCTATTAAGGTCTTTTGGAATCATATAGCAGAGCATAAATTCGAGTAAAATCGAGGCGCTCGTTTTCAAGAGGATGAATTACATATATATATATATATATATATATATATATATATATATATATATATATATATATATATATATATTATAATTCCAAAAGTACTTCATTAAATTTCATAAGAAATTACAATACTAGAAAGATGAAATAAACTTGTCCATGCAAGGACTTAAAGAAATAAAAATGTCCACGCAGGGACTAAAGAAATAACAATGTCCTAGCAGGGACTACATATTATTAGAAGAGATTTCACTTGTCCTTCTTTCCCTTGACCAACTTGGAGAGTTTCTTGAAGAACTTGTTTGTCTTCTTCTCCGTGTTCTCCGCCTGTTGCTGCATTTCTTTCATCCTTTCTAAGACCTCATTAATGGCCTCAAGTGATGCCGGAGGTTGTGGCATAACCGGATACTGGTACCCATAAGTTGGATATCCAATCGGCGGATAAGTAGGTAGGAAAGGAGACGGGTAAAGTGCGTTGTGCATAACCGCCTGCATGTATGGGTCTTGCGACCATGCTTGATAATCTACCAGCGTAGACGGGTTAAAAGGATCATATCCAGACGTGTCTGGATATGTGGGGATTGGGTTAGTATAACCCGATGGTGGTAGTTGAACAGCAGGTGTTGGTGTTGGTTCCACTATAGGTGGAACATTAGAGGGTCCACCCATTTGTGGGTCCTCTTGAATTGTGGGGTAGGAGTTTGGCAAAGGTGGCAGCGATCTCGACCTTTGTCCGGCACGCACCGACATACGTGCTCCACGCTTCCTTCTTGGTGGTTCAGGTGGTGGTTTAGGTCGATCCATTGGTTCCATGTGGACATCTTCTTGAACAGGAGGTGGTTGAGAGTGGTGAGAAGGAGTGTGGGCGAAAGTGAATTGGTTCCAGTATTGATCTCATTAATTAGGACCTTGGTAGGGCGATCCGGCATATGAATTTGAATCGCTCAAAATTTCAATGGGATGCGTATTTGATCCCGCATCTCCGGATCGGAGTCCTCGTCCATAGGGTGTGGCTGGTCCAACTGGTTTTGTTCAGCTGGAGGTGTGTTTAAGTAATGGTTAGGGTTAAATTCCTCATGGTAGGAGTGATGAGAATGGGAATGGTGGGAATGGTAGGAGTGGTGTGACTGGTAAGAATTTTGGGAATGTGAGGACGAGTGTCTATTAGAGACAGAACGTCTCGCTGGTTGCCAAGGAGACGAATCTCCTGATTCTTGGTATGCATCTGTATTATGAGGTTGAGGGGGAATATGCCCCGATGGTCCTCCTCTCATTGGACCTTTTCCTCGTCCACTTTGTCCTCTCACACGTGGCGGCATTTTCCTGTTAAAAATCAATTCAAAACAATACTAATAACTTAATAATGAAATGAGTAATCCTAGGTCAAAGCCTAGACTCGGAAGTCTAAGGAATGTGCTCGTGTAAGTTTGAGACTAAACACAAAAGGCTAGTGTTTAATTCTCTCAAACGTTGGCTATGATACCAACCCTGCCACACCCCGGATTTCCAACCCCGAAATCCATACACCGGTGGGCCCGGGTGGGGAGTATCGTGACGTCAGTTGATAACATTATTGTCAATTAAACACGGCACAACGGAAGTCTTGGAGTAAAATTACTATTACAAACCGAATGTTCGAAAATACAAAATAGTATACAAGCTTGTAATAGAAGATCCACAGGCGGATCATAAATTGTACATGGAAAGAATACAAAACAGACTTTGGGCAGATTTAGGATTTGCAAGATCCTCTATCACTACCGAGCACTTCCGACCTATTTTCGTATTGTACCTGCAGATTAGTCTTTTGAAAATACGTCAGCTTTCGCTGGTAAATACACCCAACTGACTCATTTTGAAAACATTTCAAAAATGTTTTAAGTGCGTATTAGCACAAAATCTTTTTATAACTTGGGTTAATTGACCGTCCAACCTTGTTAACAGATTTACATGTTTGTCATACATACGGGGCTCGGTACAAAAACCAAGACACAATTAACGTACACACCACTTTGGACTCATGAAGGAGTCAATTTCCTCCCAACCTTGTGGGAATGCATAATTGAGTGTCTATCGGGTGTATGCCTACACCCACGCTAAGGTCGTGGCCATTTCTATTGTAATGAGCCGAGGATATCCAAGACACGTAGTTAACCCCCGATGTTTAAATTATCAAACAAAATTGATTAAAACAGAATATGCAGATTTATTATCTCCGAACCAGCGTTCGATTGAATCCTATTTCCGACCAAGCGGTAATAATTTACCGTAACCCAAGCCCGTACAGGGGAAATAAGTCGAGAGTATTTACCTGAGTTAGTCTTCTTTAAATTTTTAATAACTCAGCCGTACACAAAAAAGACTAAGCGCAAATAGCATTTACCGGCAAGTCTCTAGTCTGGATTATGGCATAAACTAACCAATTAAATACTAACGGTCTTATTTAAGTCATAGACTTAGACCGACTAGCGTACTTGACCAAAACGTACGACCCTAGATTAAACAATGATTGGATAGAATGTATTTTAATCCCAACAAGTACCTTGACTTGTTTATTATGGGTAAACTATTAACATTCTGGATTTTGAAACTTAAATGACCAGGTTAAACCCGTTTCGGTTAATTTCCGAAAAATAGTTACATATACGTAACCGTGCGCATATTAGCGATATCGGGTAACCGGATAAGTCATGGACAAGTTCTATATGACATTTTATTTTAAATAAGTTAAGATATCAATAGGATATCAACTTATATGCCCGTTAAGGTTTTAAAACGAAATTATGCCTCATAAGGGCAATTTGGTAATTTTACACATAGTTTATAAATTATTTGGAATTCTGAGTTTATAACATGTACCTACTGTAAATATGTCTAAAATAAGTTTTAAAATCAGTAGGTAACAATTCTTAGTCCATTAATATGGTTTAAAACCATATTATGCGCCAAAACGGCGCTTATGTCGTAAAATGGTGTTTTATGCGATGTTTAATGAAAACTGATGTTAAAGTCAGATTAAAATATTTAAAATATGTTATTTAGTATAACATATCAGTATGTAAATGATTTACCTTGAAAATATTTGATTAAAACTATTTTATAAGACATAGGGGCTAAAATCGTCAATTATCGACATAGTTTAAGGACTTGCTTGAAAACTCAGTTTATAACTTGATTTAACATCCCAAACAATCCTACTTGTAATATTACATCAATAGAAAACTCATTTTCAAGTTTATTATCATTAAAACCTTGATTTATGTAAAAAGGGCATTTTAGTCAAAAGTGGCATAATTATGGAACTTGCGCATAAACTTGGATTCATATTATGATTATCTAATACAACCTCAGAGGGTTATGCTATATTATATTATGATCATAATGCAACTTTAGATCAGTAGGTAACTAATCTAAATCGGATCAGAATCGAAAGTCAAAGCAGAAGTCAAACTTCGCGACTTTCGGTTGCCAACCGACCCTAGAACTGAAATTGATGAGCCGAACATGTTCTTACATATTCTAATAATTATTACCAACTTGTTTAAGTGTCAAAACAGGTTTCATAACATATATAAGATCAATTTATATTTTTCTGAAAAATGGCATGTTTGACTTTTTATTTTCATAACTTTGACCCGTCAATTGGTCTAGCAAACGTGATCTTCAGGAGGTGCCCTTTATAGGGATTAACACTTATCTTATTACGATCACTTAGCCATGTTCATTTCGAACAATGGTTGGACCATAATGGTCTTAACCGAAAGTCAAGGCGTCTTACGAAAACGCTTGACTTTGACTATAAAAGCCTATAAACGAAAATGCAAGAGCAAGAACACTTACAAGAGGTTCCTAGAATGCAAGAGAACTAAGTTGGATGCTCCTTTCAGCTAGGAACTTCCAAAGGAGGGAGAAGGATTAATGAAAAAGGTGCAAGTTGAAATGGTGAACTTAAGCACCTGTTTATAGTTGGAGAGCTTAAAGGAGGTGAAGCCAGGTGTTTAGAGGCGTAAGAAGAAGCTTACAAGTGTCCCAAAACGTGGCATAGCAGTTTAAGAAGCCATGGTTTCGAATTAATGGTTTTGGAGTTTTGCTTGGTCACCAAACAAAACTTTCTGCTGTAGAGGCTTTCTCGTGCCCCGCGAGAGACCCAGGCCTGGTCTCGCTCGGCCCGCGACCGCCCCATGGCCAGTTTCAAAATTTGACACTTATAACCCTTAACTTATTAAAGCTTATAAAAATCTATTTAAACACTATTTTGGGACTTTTAGCCCTCCGTAGTCAATATTTGGCATACCCGGGATTATACCCGGACATTGTCGAGCTCTCGGTTCGTTAAAAGGTCACTCATAGGTATAAATTAATATGTTGACACTTTTAATCCCTCCATCATCCAACTTTCACATATTTACAAAATTGAACTCTCTCGTCCTACAAATGGCACGTATGAGAGTTAGGACTTCACAAAGGATCACTCAAAGGCTTATTATAAGCATGTTGATTCCGATGTCACTTAGAGGCTGGATATATTGACATATCAGTCACTCAGAGGCCAAATTTCAAGCACGTTGATGTATCAGTCACTCAGAGGCTAATGATTTAAGTATGTTGACGTATCAGTCACTTAGAGGCTGTTATTTATGTATGTTGACATCGGATCGTCACTCAGAGGCTCAGATTGAGCATGGTGACGCCTTTAGTCCTTATTGGTCTTTAACAGACTATATTTAAAAATACAACATGTGTCACTATATTATTGAACACGATTTTACAGGGTGTTACATGTGTGAAAAAGGAGAGAGAGATTAGTTGGGCAAGATTAAAAATTATAAAAGATGAGTGGTATTTTATGTAAATTTACTGATAAGCACTAATATTTCTCTCTTTTACAATCACAATCATTCTAATCATGTGATCATTCTTTATAATATAAAGGCCCAACTCAGATAAATTTAACATTCTTTATATAAAGGCCCAACTCACGTAAATTTAAACCTTCAATGTGAATGCTCTCATAAATAATTAAAAAAAGAAAAATATTTTACATCATAAACGACTTGTGAACTAGTGTGCGTTCGATCATCTCACACCATATATTTATTGGTTTTGAAACTAGCGCATATATCATAATGTTTTACATCATAATATTTATTGGTTTTGAAAATTAACGCATATATCATATATTTACATCATAAAACTTGTTGGTTTTCAAAATAACGCATACATATCATAATGTTCCAATATATCATAATACTGATTACCTCATAAACTAGTGTACGTTCGATCATCCAAGTATCTAACCCCATATATCATAATAATTATTGGTTAAAAGAACATATATACATCATAATATCGATTTTTTAAAACACATTACATCTTACGCTAGTGTACGTTCGATCATCTCACACCATATATCATAATACTGGTAGCATTACTGAGGATTATCTCACACCATATATCATAATATTGGTAGCATTACTGAGGATTTGGAGGACGGCTATTGGCAGCTGAGACTCTTGAACCCCACTCAAGCAACTCTTTGCTGGTATCATCCTTGTGAACAATCACTTCAATGAAGCACAAGCAGTCCTTTTTATCTCCAGTTGCCGTCTCGATTGCTTTAACTAGTTCTTCTTCACAAAACACCTACACATTCATACACAAAATAGATAATATTAATTTTTTTTTGTTACATGATCCATTTGTTTGTTTTTTAATCCAATTACCTTGCTAGTCCAGCACTTGCCCTCCCCATTGTGGATCGCATCGACAAAACCAGTGTAGTTCCAGTTCTTTATCACGTTGTAAGGCCCATCATGGATCTCTACTTCTATCGTGTAACCACCGTTGTTAATCAGAAAAATTATGGTTTTCTGGCCCACCGGATCATCGTCGACACATCTTGTGCGGTCACCTGGAAACTGCCATCACCAATACAAGCAATCACTCGTTTACTCGTTCCAGCCTGTGCATACCCGAGTGTAGCACCAACTGACCACCGATCGATCCGTATTGCATCTGGAACTCGTACCTGTAAGGATTCAAACATCAAAATATTAAAGCTACCATAGTTAATCAACGAATAATCTTGCATTCTTGATGCTTACCCGCATCCTTTTGGGAGTTTTAGCTTCTGGCAATTGAACCAGGAATCTCCAGTTTCAGCAATCACAGCGGTATCACCAGACAACATATTCTGTATGTGCTCAAACAGAACATTAACCCGCAATGCTTCCTTAGGATCACCCTTCACCGGATGCCCTTCAGGGACATAGATTCTATGGTAATTCTCATAGGCCGTCGTGTTCTTCTTAAGTCTCTTTGCCAAACCGACCAAGAAATCCTTCATCAACACACAACCAAACGTTGGCCCGTTACTGATCACTACGCGATCAGGCTGCACGATGATCGCCTTGTCTTTTTTGAGAAGGAGAGAGTAACCTACAGAGCTGTAATCGTTGAATATAGGTCCGGCAAATAAATAAGCATCGGCAGATTCTACAATTTCTGCACAAAAAGGTGTGCTTACAGCACCCCAGTATGTGCCGATGAAATGCGGATGGTGTTCCGGAACTAGCCCTTTCCCTGATGGCATGACGGCAACCGCATAGCCACATGAGTCAGCCATTTCAACAAACGCCTCGCACGCTTTGGAAACTCGCATTTTGGGACCGCCAACCATCACTGGCTTGACCGCCTTGTTCAGGAAGTCCGCTGCAGCCTCGATTGCTGCTTCTAAACCCATCTGGTTACTCAACCTACGACATCCGAGAGTTAAAAAATGAAATGAAATGTGATTTACAGTGAATGAGATAACTCACTTGGGCGAGAGAGAAAAAGGAACCGGTTCTCGGCTAAAAGTAGGATGAGGAATAGCAGGTAAATTGCAGCTGATGCTGATATAAACCGGCTTGCTTTCTTTTAAAGCAGTGGAAATCGCGGTATCGATCAGTTCATGTGCATCTTCCAGATTATTAACAACAGCCTACAATTAAAAACTACCAATAAACTTAAAAAAAAAAAAAAAACCTGATCAAATGATCCAAAATACCAGATCGATAACTTCAAACAGTAGACATAACATGCACCTGGTAGCAAGTAACAGTCTGGAAGCAACGAAGCTCTTGACTAAAATCCGGCAATCCGATGGTATGATGAAGGATTCTGTTAGTACCGTAGTCATTAGAATTGGGTCCACCGACTATACAAATAAGCGGTAGATTCTCACTGTAAGCTCCAGCGATGGCGTTGACAACACTAAGACCGCCGACGGTGAAGGTGACAACGCAGGCGCCAACGCCGCGGGACCTAGCGTATCCGTCAGCGGCGTATCCAGCGTTGAGCTCGTTGCAGCACCCCACCAGGTTCAACCCTGGCTCAGCGAGAAGGTGGTCAAGCAAAGTCAGGTTGAAGTCGCCGGGAACAGAGAAGACGTCAGAGACTCCGATCTGTACGAGTCGTCGAGCCAGGTGACGGCCCAGAGTCGCCTCAGAGAAGTTGAATGGAACGCTTGACGTCTGGACCGGGGAAACGCCACCGTGTGGAGGAGGGCAGCATACGTCGCCGTTTGGGACAACCGCTTGCACTGAACCGATCTTGGTGTCCATCTTCAAGGTTGACACGTGTCCTGTTATACTGTGTGAACAAAAAGTGAATTGGATTGTAGTTTCTAGTTTGTATTATTAATAGTTTTGAAGCACCCAGGGATATATATATAGTTGGATATGAGGTTAAATACTCCAATGAATACAATATGCGTAATGGTTTTTCAACACTGGAAAACCGTCAATTGTGCTTTGCTGGTAAATTAATTTATAATATTTTAAATTTTTTTATAAACATAAAGTATCTTTCAAATTCACGATGTTTTGTCTTTTACTTAAGAATATAAGTCCTCCTATTTCATTTATTTAATTCGTATCATATTCCAATAAAGTTATAAGAAAAAGTATAATATGATTTGTTAATTAGTAGGAGGTCTTGGTTTGTTTAATGTAAATTAGGAGAAATTAAGCATTGTAATTTAAAAAATATATATAACTAAGACTCTTTGAACAACAACAAAAATTTGTTTTCAGTACTCAATAAGCATTTTGCACCTGACTTGACTAAATGAAAAGCAGAAGATTCCTCGTGAACGAGAGACGTCTAGAATGAACCCCGGAGTGGGGTCATAAAACACACACGTAGCAGCATCGATAAATTTCACAAAAATAACCAAACAATAAGTGTAATTTTTTTTTTATTTTATTTAGAGGTTGTTTGGTTAGATTTTAATAAGCTTTTAATGGTTTAGACTTTTACTCGTTTAGCATTTAGCATTTAATGATTTAGACCGTATGTTTTGCGAGTAAATGTCTGAATGTTTAAGTATTATATTGAGTCTGAATAGTTAAATCCTTTTATCTGGATTGCTCAGACATTTGTCTTTTAATGGTTAAACATTATACTGACTATTAATGGTTTACACATCTTAATGGTTCACCAATTACTCATTCAAAGGTTACCAAACAGCAATTGGCTATGATATTAAAATCACCGCTTTTTTAATATTTGGGTTTTTACATATTTCCCTTTCCTAAGAGACCTTATTACATTCGTGGTTCTATGGCCTATCTTTTTTTAGATTCTAGCATTGCTTATCGCATTTCATGTCACTATACTCCCAACAAAATGGGGTTGTTGAGCGGAAAAACGGTCATCTTTCGGAGTTAGCTCGACCTTTAATGTTTCATGTCCGGTTACCAAAGAAAATTTTGTATGATGCATTTGCCACTGTTGCCTTTCTTATTAACAGGTTACCATCACCGGTTCTTCATCATTCATTTCCCTACGAGGTGCTATTTGGATCTTGTCCGGTTACTCTCTTGTTCCCACTTTTGGGTGTTTATGTTATCCATTTCTAGGTGATACTCCAATGGATAAACTCTCACCCATGTCTACTCCTTATATCTTTGTTGACTACTCTCCATCTCATCTTGGTAATCTATGTTATGATCTTCATACGTCTCATGCATATACTTCTCAACATTTCGATTCCATGAGTCAATTTTTGATATTCTAGGGAGTTCTACTACTTCCACAGTTACTTTGGATTCTATTCCTTTCTTCATTCCTCCTCCTTCGATTCCGGCTTCTATCTCTTCTCCTTCTTCTTCATCTCCTCTTATTATTCCTTCCTCATATTCTTCTGATATTTCCTCTCTTGATACTCCTTCATCTCCTTTTCCTCCTCTTCTTTCTCCTCTCCCTCCTCCTGTTTTAACTCACCCGATGGTTATATAGTCTCGTGATCATACATGGCAGCGACGTTAGTATCCTGATCATGTTCTGTTTCGTCTCTACTAAACCCACCATTGAGCCTTCTACATTTTGATAGGCTCAGCAGTACTCTGTTTGGTGGGATATAATGCGTGCCTAGATTTATGCTCTTTATGCCAACCAAACTTGGCATCTGGTTCAGGCTCCCAGTGACGCCAACATTGTTGGTTGAAAATGGGTTTACATGATTAAACATAATCCTGAAGGATCTGTGAGTCATTATAAAGCTCGGCTTGTTGCCAAGGGCTTTCATCAGACTAAGGGTTGTGACTACATTGAGACTTTTAGTCCTGTGCTCAAACCTGCTACTACTCGGCTGGTTCTTTCAGTCGTTTTCTCTCGCGATGGTTTATTCGCAAGGATGATGTCAACAATGTATTCTTATATTGGGATCTTTCTGAGATTGTGTATATGACCCAACCCAAGGCTTTGTTGACTCATTTAGACCACATTATGTTTGTCATTTACAGAAGGCTTTTTATGGCCTAAAGCAGGCTACTAAAGCTTGGTTTTCCAAGCTATTCACCGCTCTAATTGCTGACGGTTTTACCTAGTGTCTTTATGTATCTCTCAGTGTTTACAGTCGGGATTCGATACTCTGTTATGTCTTAACCTATGTTGATGACATCATTATCACTAGGAGCTTTTCTAATTTTGCTACCGGCTTGATTGGGTGCTTACATCCTTAGTTTGCGCTCAAGGATTTAGGACAGTTGTCATATTTTCTTGGTATTCGGGCCACTTTTTCTTAGGATGTTTTACACTTATCTCAACAGTGTGTTCTTACTTGATTTACTACAACGCACTAGTCTTGCTGATTGTCAAACATTATCTACTCATGTCTCTTTTGGTAGACATCTTTCTCGACATACTAGTGATCCTTTATATGACCCTACGTAGCACTGTTGGTGCATTACAATATCTTGTGTTGACACACCAGAGATTGCTTATGCGGTCAATAAGGTGTCACGGTTTCTTCAGACACCTACTAATCGACACTAGGTCGCTGTCAAGCGGATTTTGTGGTATGTTAAGGGCACCATTTTTTATGTGTAATGTATACGTCAGTCTATTTGTGGTGATTTACATGCTTATAGTGATGCTGACTAGGCTAGATGTCCCGATGGTTGACGTTATACCATAGGTTATTTTTCTTTCTTGGGCCCAACCTTATCAGTTTGAGTTCCAAGAAACAACATATAGTTGCTAGGTCGAATACAGAGGCTGAGTACTGAGCTCACCAAATACTTGGAGATTGACTTGCATTTTATTCGTAACATGGTTCTAGCGGGTATATTACATGTTCGGTATGTTTCTACTATACTTCAACTTGCTGATATTTTGACCAAATGCTTGTTTGGTGCTCGTTTTGACAGTCTGCGATCCAAGCTTCATGTGGATGCTCCTTGTTTAGCTTGAGGGGGCATATTAGAGTATATGTATATTATATGAGTTAGTTAAGAGTTGGTTATAGTTTGAGTTAGTTAGAAAGATTAGTTGTACTCTATATACAATATTGATTGTAAATGTACGGTGTGAATCAATTTTGTAAGAATCGGTAGGCGCTAGTCGGTCGGTGGGATATAGACTAGCGATTAATCGGGATTAATCAGATTGATATTTTTATATGTAATATTTCGTTATATATACACACACATTTTTATATGCAGCCGAAGATGAACAGGTCTAAGCGATCTGCCGAACCTGTTGTAACACCCCGACCCGCAGCGGAATTAAAGTCGGGGCATAATTGGGTTATCACCAAAGCTCATGATGTTTACTAATATGTTTCATATTTATTAAATTCAAAATTACATCCTCAATATTCCAAACAAGTTCATACAATTACAAAGAAAAGTAACTACATAAACAATCCAAAGTCTAAACCGATTTATTCTTCTAAGCCATCCTATATGTTTCTTGCTGCAACTGGATCACCTGTATCATGTGTAAAAATGGGGGGGTTTTGGGTCAACAAAAGTTGGCGAGTGAACCTTGTTAGAAACATTTATTATTGATTTCTTGTTATATTTATTATGAAAAATTGTGCAATAATCATATGTGAGCAAACGTAAATACACATACAATAACAATAACAATAACAAACAATAACATACAATAACAATAACAATAACAAACCACCTTGCATGAATATATCACATGAATAATACTGTATATGTTGGCAACGTCACGTTCACGCTCATAGGTAATGGGGAACGGACGGCCTATGATAAATGTATGTGCGATCAAGGCTCAATCAAACGGAGCCGATCGTATGTTGGCAACGCCTCGTTCACGCTCATAGGTAATGGGGAACAGCTCACGCTCATAGGTAATGGGGAGCGGCGGCCTATGATAATGTATGTACTGAAAATGATAAATTTAATCTAAACATTAACAACGCAAACAGTTGATACATATTGAATACACATTTGATCATGGATATGATGGATGCACAATTGTTTAAATGTAATAAATAATAAGACACATGATACACCCCAAAAACGTGATTAAAACGGGGAATTTGTAGAGATTCATTCACATTGGGTGCGTTCGGTTGAAGATGTTGAATGCGCACGAGTTTAGAGGGTTGATCGACGAGGATTAACTAACCTAAATAATAACGAAAAGGTATAGTAAATGAGTGGATTTTATTAATAATTTTAATAGGATTTTTAGATATATTTTTGTGAGTTTAAGGCTATTTTCTAACTTTAAAAACATTATTTTTAAGTATTTTTAATTGATTTTTAAATTAAATAAATAAATAAAAATATAAAAAAAAATTGTTGACTTTTTGGGTTGACCGTTGACCATTGACTTTGACTTGTTGACCGGTTCGGTCATGTATATTGTTTGCACTGAGTGAGGTTCGAACTTGTGACCTCCCGTACGTGTGCACGCAGCTCTACCAACTGAGCTACGTGTCTAACCCGAAATATTTCTGTTTTTAATTATATTTATATACTATTTAATTTATTCCAAAATTCATTTATTTTTAAAAAAAGGATTTTAATTCTATCGAACCGGCGTGCGTAACAGGTCTCAAACCCGGGACCTGTTGATTAACGTTGCACACAGTCCACCGCTGGACTGTGTGTCTAAACTGGTTAAAACACTTGTTTTTATTTCTCTTATATACTAACTGGAAGTTTTCATATTTGGGTTTTATAAAAAGTCTGAATATTGTGACGAATCGGAACAAGGACGGACTCGAACCCAGTATCGCTATGTTTCAATTGCACACAGTCCACCGCTGGACTGTGTGTCTAACCCGAGATATAATCTGATTTATATTAAATTTATATACAGCCTAACTTCATCTTCTTTGTTACAATAACCCAGACAACTGATTTTCGACTGATCTTGTTCAATTCAATTAACAGACATATAAGTGATTAAAATGTAACGGATAGGAAAAGTTTTGGGAATGAACGTACCGGAATGACGACTTTTCTCAGAACTCCGGCGAAGTCGTCGGCTCTGTTTTATGAACTCCGTCTGAGCGGACCAATTAACAGTTTTGATTAACAATTTGTGAAATTGAATGACTAAACAAGAGTTATCAGAGAGTTTAGATGCTCATACCGGTTCACAGCGAAATTTGGAAATTTTCAGAAGTTTTCCGGCGATTGCAGATTATCCGATATCGTCGTCTGGGACCGATTCTGATTGGAGGGTTTGAGTTAGTAAAAGTCTAACAACAGATAGAAGATGAAAGATTTGAGAATTTACCGTTTTGATGAAAGACACGGTTTTCCGGCGAAAGTCCGGCGATTTCAGAAAGCGTTTCCGACGAACTGAAAATAGAGCGAAAGTGAAATTGGAGGTTCTGTGGATGATTTTGAGTCGCGAGATGGTGATATTGTTGGAGTAATTTAGGAAGTGAATGATTTCGGTTATTAAACCCGAAATCATATGAATTCAAGTTCAATAAAAGCTGAATTGATTGAGATCGTGCGTCGTAATGTTTCACCGGTTATAACCAGTAATTACAATCACTCAATCGACTGGAATGTTGAAAGCCGATATCGGTTTCAGTTTTGGCGCAAACAGGTGGTTTCTCAGGTGAACATATGTTTTATTTGTTTCCTAGATTTCACAAAGACATCAAGTGGTGGAGTGGTTATGTGTTTGGTGTTAAGGTTCTCCGGCTGACCCGGGTTCGAAACCCGGCAGCCCCTTTTCATTTTTAATTGTTTTAAATTTTATTTTTTAACAATTTTAATTTCCATAATCTAAAATGTTTATTAGTTATGTATTGTTTAAAAATAAAATAAGCATTAAATGAGCAACAAAAATATGAAACTGATTATTCGATTAATAAACGAAGCGGGTTTGAAAAACCCGTTTTTCGACGGATGTTACACCTGTGGGATGTAAAAATACATCGGTAGTTTTTTTAAAGTAGACATGTTTTAACCCCTCATGCATCATGGCATTGATAGATGAAAGACACGGGGGTACATGCATCAATCGGTCTATGTCCCGATTGTTTGAGTGTTATGTGCCTTAGGTCCAAGACTTGATACAAAACCACAATCGAGTCGAGGTATCGCTGGAAGCAGCCTCTCTATTCCTACGGGGTAGAGGTAAGGTTGTCTACATCTACCCTCCGCAGACCCTACCTTAGCTTTGCTATTGGTGGGATTTACTGAGTATGATGATGATGATGTTTTAACCCCTCATTAACCCATTTTTAAGTAATTGGCGAGAATTTATAAGGTTTGGTCGAAATTTGGCCAGGATAATAAAAACGCCATTGACCGCCTAGCAATTATTCAACTATTAATCAGGATTTTTATAGTGTAAATAATAGAATACCTCTCCTGAGTCTGATTTCCTTCAAATCATAAGTCAAATATGCTATTTTTTAAAGAGCACTTTTGATGCATCTTTCATGAAATTGTAACATCAGAGACAAAAAAAAAACTAAATGTATGGCAATACTATAGGTGAGAAGGGTACAAGAACATGGCATCGAGTTATCAGCTTAAGAGCCAAATAAATAAAATTGGTTCCCGTAGACAATTTGGAATAGTATTTATTTTAGTGTCTAATTTGGACTGTTGAAAAGTATTTTAATTTCAGCTTTAACAAAAAAGAAATGGTTTAAAATTAATATCAGAAAATTTATGATTATTACGTAAGGATCAAAGTATGGTGACCAATATATAAACGGTAGATATATGTTATACATTTTTATTTATTATGCACATCGTGTGATTTTGTTCCATGTATAATTTTCATTTCTTTTGTTTAAGTTTGATTAAATGCATTTGTATTTTTCTAAATGCTTAGCTTAAATTTTCAGTGTTCTATAGCTTAAATTCAGTTATATTTTGAGTTTTAAGAAGAGAACTGAAAAGAGATGGGATAGTAAAAGGAGAGAGCGAGAGAGGACAATATTTAAATTAACAGTTTTCAGTGAATTAAATAATTTGAAAACTGTTGTGAAACAACGGTCTGTTAGTAACTAATATATATGTATATAAACATAAGAGCTAGACTACGAAATCATCTAGAAAATAGAACATGGAGAATTCTTATTCATTGATCTATATACACCATATACAAATGTCACTATATACAGGCACATACATTAATTCAAAAGAAATCAAAGAATATGTGGAGAGTCACTATATAAATGATATATTCATAACATTCCCACTTGACTATCCATACACCTTTAATATGTTTGAAGATGTTGTCTTGTTAAAAACCTTGCTAGGAAAACCCAATAGGACAAAACCATAGGTAAGGAAAAAAGAATGCAATGTGTTATCTCCCCATGATACTTACGGTTTAGTTATGTTGCCTCATTAACAACCTTACAATGAAAACCTTATTGGAACAAAACTTCGCAAAGAGAAAATGAGTGCAAATTATGTAAGATTCCCCCCATTTGAACATGTATTCTCTAAGTAACTAGTGTGGATCTTCGGTAGAAGTTGCTCAAAAATTTTATAGTTGATGATTCGTTGCTTGATCCCTTTACGTGCAAATATTTATATTGATGAAAATGGTATATGATCTTCATATGTGACTTTCAGTAGCTCATCGCGTAAGAAAATACCATAATATCCATAAATATGTTGTGTTACATTCCTTGCATCTATATGACTAGCCAAACTTGTTTTCATCGGTTAGTAAAATCTCATCTCATGTCTTGCATACCTTTGATGTATCGAAATAGTTGTTGTAACTCATTCCAATATCTCCTTACTTGACACATGTTATGTCATGTGAATAGATTCAAATAAAAAATTTATAATAATTCATAGACAACAAGAAATTTTAATGCACATATGAACTTAACTATGGTTCCTTGGATCAAAATTTTCAATTTCTTTGATTGGAGATGATAAGTTTTATTTTCTATATCAACTAATGAACAACCTTTAATGTACTTTTAGGATGAGCTTTAACCATAGTAAAATGTCCCAACATCTTCGGGATGCAGTTTGATTGACGAACAAAAATATGATCACAATATACTCGAATTACAGGTTGAGTAATAACTTTATTATGCCAGGGATTCAAAATATTCCCCTCTAAAAGCTCGATAGTTTCTCTCAATAATGCCTATACATTGTCACTGTAAATTGCGATTACAATGAACTTTTAGGAGATGACTTTTGATAAAGATGGATAATATTATAAAACTTATATTGCACTTTATCAGAATATCTCATGAGTTGTACACACTCAACCCAACTATTTTCGTCCATATTTGTTTTTAACTTTATAAGATACATTGCCAAGGTTTTGAGCTTTAGGCATTTATAATCATTCACATACTTCTTTCTACTTTGAATAATTATGTATGTGTATATACCCTTTAAGAGTTCCATCACGTAAACTTTCTTATTGTTATCTATCATATGCAAAGATGTCTTGAACACTTGCTTATTAATAAAATCCATATTACACCATGCTTATACGTTATACATTGAGATATCATAATCACCGGGTACAAGTTTTCTATGTTTATTGGTGCACAAGAATTACATCCTTAAGATGTTTTAATATTACATTTTAAGTACTCGACTACTTTAGTAAACTCATCAAGAGTTGTAATTATATTTAGCCTATATATAATACCCATAACGTATGCAAATCTGAATCATAGTGTTCTCAAGAACTTATTTTACATGAGTTTGATAATTTAAATCCTTCAGAGACTTTTATGTAAACTTTCAGTATCACGCGATACATAAAATTCATAAGACGCATATCAATTTTTCTATATATTATCAGACGAATAAAATATTGGAAAGTCAGTGCCTCCACCACTTGAAAGTGTGCATCTTTATAATCAATCATGGGTCTTTGCGAAAATCTTTGTGCCACAAGTTTTGCCTTATTTCAATTAATTTGATTTCACATGAATCGCATAAAAGAACCACTTGTATCCAACATATTTTACAACTTTAGTTATATGGACTGTTGGTTCAGAAACTTTCCATTTCATTAGAGAATTCAATTTTGCCTTATTTGCGTCTTCCATTTTCTTTTGGCCAATTATTTATATGTTTTCATTCGTAGGCAGATCTTAAATCATGATCCTCGTCATTTCATCATTTCAACCGCTATATGTACAAAAGTATAACGACGTCGATTTTGTTTCGATTTCATACACTTCTAGACATGATATAATTAACTAAGAGCTCTTTATTTTTAGGTACCTGAGGTTCTTCCAAAACTATCATGTCTAATGTCTCTTCAAGAGACCTTTTTTTACTATAACCTCGACTTGACCATCTTCTTCATTACTTGCTCCAATTTTTTGAGGAATTTTTATTTTCTTGGAATTGACTAGTCTACCACGCTTCAGGCGTGCAATAGACTCATTAATATATGCTTTGCCATACTAGGACAATTAACTTAATTGGAGCATTAGCAGTTGACTAGTGACTTATTTAGTCACTGTATTTAGGTCAGTGAACATGTCTGGTGATTGATTCTTTAATCTAGGTAACAAATTATCTTTTAAACTTCTTGTTCACACAATTTAGTTTGAGGATCAATGATAATTCATGCATACCCATTCCTTTTCCAACTGCCATTAATCTCCCCCTAATGTTGTGAATGTTAATTTATTTAAAGTTAGATCTAACGAGCCATAAATACATCTCTCGTTAATTGCTCTAAGTATGTAATCATAAATAGTATTTTCACCCAACATATATTCCTAACATGATTTGAGTTTCAATCTTTATGCGTTGTGGTGGATCAATTCCAAGGTATACCGCACAATAAAAAGTTTGATGGGAAATATTTGGTTCCTGACCAAAACCAACTATAATGGGGAGAAACTATTACAACATGTTAGCATGATGTGAAATAATGTTACCGCATGTAAAATCACATGTTCTCAAATATGAACTTTCGCTCTCTTGATTATTGGCTTTGCAATCAATTCATAGACGTTTGATCATCGTCTTCAACAAAAGCAATTTGTGTCTTAAGCATTTAAAAAGTTCAATACTTATTCCAATAATCATTAGTAACATGGATATTAAATTCAATGTTATAACCACCATAAATATGATAATATGGAATAATATGCTTGCTATCTTATTACTAAGCCATAAACGATCAGTACTTCAAGTTGCGAACTTGATAATCATTTAGACGATGCATCGATTTAAAAACACTAAACGGTATCATGTTTGGATATATACATCATTCATTCATTCCATAATATTTTAGGGATTCACACCCTACTTTGGTTGGTAAATAATTAACTTTTGTTGAGAGCAACTATGACATGTTTAATTATCATGAAGAATCTTCTGGTTATTCATTAAGTTTCACATCATTATTGGCTCGGTATGGTCTAAACGGTCACGCCAACATATAATTAAGATCCATAAACTTATGGTTTATGATATTGTATATGTATTACTTGCACGTATGTAATACAAAACATAAGATATGAAAGAATGTATTATAACTTCAAAGTTCAAACCATCGTGATGTAATCACTAGTTTACCACTTTTGGTGATCGATCTCATCATGACTATTATTATAATACTGATATTCGATCTCATTATTAGCTTGGCTATCTTATAATTTCTGATAGTTTGATCTGTTATTAATATGATGATTGTTGCACTTCTAATGGTCAATCTTATTATTAATATTATCATCATTACAATTTTCTTAATGATGCCCATGATTACAATGATCAATATGTATTCACTTCATAAATCAGAGTAAAGCCATACAATTTTTACGGTGTTCCATTATTTTCTCGAACATATAGATATATTAGTCGTTTCAAAACGTTCATACCCTTTAAATGATATTGCTACTTCAGGAGTATACTTGAGGTTTGACAAACAAAATTTGTTTTATCCGATTTCCCTTATAAATACATTTCTCTTCGTATAACGTCAACTGAAAAGTAATTATATGTCCGAGTCATATAATATTTCTTTTATACTTGATAATGAGATACAAGGAGTATGACACTTTGGGTGTCAAATCGAAGCATATTTCTACTTTTTCATGAGAATGACAATATACCACAACTTTGGTTTAGTCGTTCTATTGGTATTTTCGATGCAAAGAAGTGATAGCATATAAAATACAAGGTATAGATAGCAACAAATCATACAATACATGATTTTATAGTATGTCATCATATAAAAACAACTTATAATGGGCCTTTATAAAATAAGAAACCTTTTTATCACTAATAAGCAAACACATATAATTTATGTAATAACTTATTATGGTATAATCAAACATAAAAATATCTTATATATTTTGAACACTTACTTTAAAACTTAAACATATATCTCTTTCAAGTTCTCAGATCATTTGTTACTTGTATTTGAAAATTTTATTTGAAAATTGTAATACTGATGAATTACATAACATACTCATTTTTTTCTTCTCAAATATTGATATTTAAACAACTGACATAATATAAGCAATCTATATATTGTACATATGAAGCAATAGCAATAGTTACTATTTTATACTAGCAATAGTAATAGTTAATATGCAAATACATTGTTAAACATTATGACATGAAATAATGAATGCATGAGAGGTACCGACATTGCTAGAAAGGGTTTCTCTAAAAACAACTAATTATATCTAGCAATATTAGTCTATTATATGAATTTCTTATATGCAACGCCTACCCTAGCCACAAAAGTTTTTTTGTATTTTTATTTAAATATTGTTAAATATTATATAGAAAATAAATTTCATTAATTTAGCATAAAAATACATAATTCAACACGTACGAGTACAAATAAAATTTAAATAATATTCCTAATCATCATCTACCTCCTCGAGGTGCAGTAGATCTTAGGCTGCAATTTGAATAAGAAGATCATTTTTGGTCGATAATGCGCATCTTTGGTTCATCAACAAAATAATCGTTCATAAAATTATGATTATCTTGTATGCGATCACGTTTGACATTTTTTTGGAATGGCCAACGAAGTTGTCGTGTCTTCGTTTCGAGTTCCTCTAGCTTCTCCAAGAAAAAAAAACTAGGCTATTATCGGTTGAAAAATCGTCTTTGAAATCGTTTGGCGGTAGGTAGATACCTAACTCTTTGTACGAATGATTAGCCATGAGAATGAATGTGAGTATAAATTTTTTTAGATATAGAGAATGATATAAGATGAAAATGAAATGGGTAGGAGATGGTTATTTAAAGAGATTAAAAATTAATTTCTTTTAAATAATGGTCATATGACCGTTGACAACGGTCAACGTCTCCAAAAGTGAGCGGGTTCCAGAGCTGGCCAACACTACCTGCCTAGTCTACCCGTGAGGGTGGTGGTGGTGTGTTGGCTCGAGTTCATACCCGGGGAGCCTTATCCACGAGGTGTCCCGCCCTCCTTAATAAGATGGAATATTGTGGCATACTAATCTAAGTTCTTCCTTGGAAACTATGCCACATTTCTAATGCTTCATCTCTCACAGTAACATCTTCTGGTATCCTACAGGGTACTTGCCTGAGTCAACAGCGACCCTAATATAGTCACATCATATCATCATCATCATACTCAGTAAATCCCACCAATAGCAAAGCTATGGTATTCTTATGTACATCGGTTATGGTATTCTTGTGTACATTTGGATGATCATGTACTATACCACAACACTGATGGCGCCCTTCAATATCTAGATAGACTTGATTCATCCAGAGATTGCCTTTGTTGGCAGTCAGGCCTTTCATTTTCTTTAAACATCAACCGGTTGCCACTTAATTAAGGTCAAATGTGTTCCCTTGTAACTTCAAAGGTACTGTTTCTCATAGGCGTTGACTGCTCGCTGGCCTTTTAGTCTTGTCATTCATGTGTTTGCTGATGCCAACTCATCTAGCTGTTAAGATGATCGCAACTCTACCACTAGTTACTATGTGTTTCGTCTAGTGGGCCGTCTCATAACTTGTGGTGTTGGGATCAGAGGGTGTTTTTGTGCAATGGAACAATATTACAATAACTAATCTCAATATCATAATTATGCATTGGAATTAGTCAACACAATTTCTCATATCATTGAATCAATTCGAAGTACATACCAAAAGCTCCCTATCAACATAACATCACAGACTCTCTTTATTGCATATCTAGAACAATTGATATAGATCATGACTAATAGCGTGTAAATCACGTATATATTTGTTAATATTGTATGGCTATCAATTAGGATTGTTATTAGTTGTACATTATTTTGTTTCCATACTATAGGATCGATATTGGATTATAAATTGAGGAGGAATGGAACAATTGAATCATTCAGAAAATTATAATCTCTTATATTGTATCAAGTCTTTGATCCTCCTCCTTTCCCCACCATTCTCCCCGCCCCTACTCCTCCTCTTCCCTTTCTTTTCTGACCCCTTCCCCTCGTCATGGAAACTAAGCTACACCCTGCCATGATGGTCAACAACATCAAGAACATGGTCCCAATCACCCTGGTAGCCGAGACATCCCAATATACCACATGGACCACCGTCTTTGAAGTCCATTGTCAGGCTTACAAGGTCTATGATCACCTGAAACCACGTCCTGCATACACTGCTCCCACCAGCACCTCGTCTAAGACAGACGCGGCCAAGGACGCTGCTGCCGAGGCCGAATCCCTGTGGTCCCGAATCGATGCCATAGTCCTACAATGGATCTATGGCACCATCTCCACCGACCTCCTTCAAACCATCATCGAACCTCAACAAACCGAGAGCTCGACAATGTCCGGGTATACTCCCAGGTATGCCAAATGGTTACAGAGGGCTAAATATGCTATAAAGGTGTTTTAGGAGGGTTTAATAAGTTGAGGGGCTAAATGTGACAAACTTGGAATCTAGCCATAGGGCGCTCGCGGAGCACGAGAGGCCCGTGTCTGCAGAATTTTTGCCTGGCCTCCACACATGTTGCCAAAAACCATTGTTTCGAAACCATGGACTTTCAAACAACTATGCCACGTTTTAGGACACTTGTAAGCTCCCTCTAACTATATATAGGTGCAATGCTTCACCATTTGAACTTGCACCATTCTCATTTATCACTCTATCTCCCTCCTCTGGAAGTTCCTAACTGAAGGAGCATCCAACTTAGTTCTATTGCATCCTAGGAATCACTTTTAAGTGTTCCTTTCTCTTGCATTTTCGTTTATAGGCTTTTATAGCCAAAAGTCAACCGTTTTACAGAAAACGCCTTGACTTTCGGTTAAGACCATTATGGTTCAGCCATAGTTCATAACGAACATGGTTAAATGATGGTAATAAGGTAGGGGTTAGTCCCTATAAAGAGCACCTCCTGAAGATCACGTTTGCTAGACCAATTGACTGGTCAAAGTTTAAATATTAAAAAGTCAAACATGCCATTTTTCGGAAATATTATATATGAGCTTATAAATGTCATGAAACATGTTTTGACACTTAAACAAGTTGGTAATGATTATTAGAACATGTAAGAACATGTTCAGCTCGTCAATCTCAGTTCTAGGGTCGGTTCGCAACCGAAAGACTCGAAGTTTGACTTCTGCTTTGACTTTCAAATCTGACCCGATTTAGATTAGTTAGCTACTGATCTAAGGTTGCATTATGATTCTAATATAATGTAGCATAACCCTCTGAGGTTATATTACATGATCATAACCAGAATATGAGTTTATGCGCAAGTTCCATAATTATGCATTTTGACTAAAATGCCTTTTTGCATAAAATGAGGTTAAAATGATAATGAACTTGAAAATAAGTTTCCTACTAATGTATTATTATAAGTAGGATTGTTTGGGATATCAAATCAGATTATAATGTATTATTATGAACAAGTTCTTGTATTATGTCGATAAATGATGATAAAGCCCTTGTGGCTTATAAAACGGTTTTAATCATACCTTTTCAAAATAAATCTTTTACCTACTGATGTGTTATATTAATAACATATCTAAGACATGTTAACCTAACCTTAACATCAGTTTTCATTAAACATCGCATAAATCGTCATTTTTCGTCATAAGCGCCGTTTCGGCGCATAGTATGGTTTTAGACCATATTAATCAACCAAGACTTGTTACCTACTTATTTTAAATATTTTTACAGTAGGTACATGATATAAACTCAGAATCCCAAATAATTTATAAGACTATGTGTAAAATGACCAAAATGCCCTTTCGGTGCATATTTGGGTCATAAAAGATAAATTACACATATAATCAATATCCTACTGATATTATATCATAAATAAGTTATTTTTTTCTAGAATACTTATGGTCATAACATAAAATTATATTCGAGTTCCCTTTACACGGTATGAAATTACCGAAACGCCCTTATGAGGGATAGTTTCATTTTAAAACTTAACGGGCATATAAGTTGACATTCTACTGATATTACAACTTATTTAAAGAATAATGGCATATAGAACTTGTCCGTGACTTATCCAGTTACCGATATCGCTGATATGCGTACGGTTAAGTATATGTAACTAGTTTACGAAAATTAACCGAAACAGATCTAACCTTGTCATTTAAGTCTCAAAATCTAGAATGTTTATAGTTTATCCATATTATACAAGTCAAAGTACTTATTGTGATTAAACTACATTCTATCCGATCATCGTTTAATTTAGCGTTATACGTATTGATCATGTACGCTACTCGGTCTAAGTATGTGACTTAAATAAGACCGTTAGTATTTAATTGGTTTACTTATGCCATAATCCAGACTAGAGATTTGCTGGTAAATGCTATCTGCACTTAGTACTTTTGTGTACGCCTTACTTATTAAATCTTGCGTTTAAACGAAGACTAGCTCAGGTAAATACTCTCGACTTATTTCCCCTATACGGGCTTATGATACGGTAAATTATTACCGCTTGGTCGGAAATGGTATCAATCGAATGGCAGATTGTGGCTAGTAAATCCGCATATTCCGTTTTAATCAGTTTTGTTTGATAACTTAAACATCAGGGGTTAACTACCGTGTCCTGGATATCCTCGGCTCATTACATTAGATAATGGCCACGACCTTCGCGCGGGGTGTAGGCATACACCTGACAGACGCTCAAATGCATTTACCCACAAAGTTGGGGATAACTCATTCGTGAGTTCGTAATGTATGGACAAACATGTGAATCTGTTAACAAGGTTATAAAGTAACTTTCCCAAGTTATAAAATATTTTGTGCCAACGTGCACTCAAAATATTTTTAAATGTTTTCAAAATGAATCAGTTGGGTGTATTTAACAGCGAAAGCTGACGTATTTTCAAAAGACTAAGCTTCCAGGTATAATACGAAATAGGCTGGAAGTGCTTGGTAGTGATAAGAGGATCTTGCAAATCCTAGATATGCCCAAAGTCTGTTATACACATTTTTGTACATTTTACGATCCGCCTGTGGATCTTCTATTACGAGCCGTCTGTATATAATTATTTTGTATTTTGAACATTTGGTTTGTAATAGTAATTTTATTCCAAGACTTCCGCTGTGCTGTGTTTAATTGTCTATGATGTTATCAACTTACGTCACGATATTCCCCACCCGGGCCCACCGGTGTTTGGATTGACTGTGGAAAGTCGGGGTGTGACAAAGGGTTTCACGATTCGAGTGAAGGCAGAAAATCATATGGCGAACTGAGCATGTTGGTGCGGGTCTGAACGAAGGAAAGAGTGGCTAGGGCAACTACAGGGCGAAGAAAGTCACGCAAGGGACATCATCATTCGTTCACGGAAATAACCAAATAAAAAGTCTCCTAAGAAGTTGACCCGAAGTCGCATACGGTTGAATACACTGGGTTCATAGATTGCCCAAGAAGGAGCATGAAAATTTAAAGAATAAGACTTACAATTAGGGGGAGTTGTTGGACTTTAATTGTCTAAGTCTTTTTGATCAAGTTTAAAAAAGAAGATACACGTCAGAACTGTAATTAGTATAAAGTATGTTTATGATTTAATAACATAAATTAGAAGTTGTGTCATAGTATAAGGGTTAGATCTGTCAAGAAGCAAAGATAAAAACCTACAAGTGAAGAGGTGCATCGTACAAAAAGGATGTGTCGATCAAGAATTAGGGCGCCGTATCCAAGAGACGCGACGTTTCATGATTGGCGGCAAAGTATCAGACATCATCAAGAGACATGTCATTTTGTGAAGAGACGCAACTCTTTAGTATGTGTAAATAGGTCTAGAATTTCAGTTTGTAAATTGTTTCGTACGATTATCAATACAAAGTTTATTTAGGGTTAAATTAGTTAATCCCTTTCTTCTTGCTCCATTATCGTCATTGTTCTTGGTTGTGAGTTGAATTCATGGACTCCTAGGATTATAAAGTTTAAATGTGATTTATTTTATACAATTAAAAACATGCTTAGTCACTACCTAAATCACCGTCTAAAATAGTTACTGGCCCCAATAGTTCAATTTAGGCCATGTTTAGAACATCTACAATAATTGTTTTTCAGTTTAAGTAGAAGATAAAGATGAAAGAAAATGCTCGTTTTTTTAGTTTTTAACAAGATAAGAGAGAAGAAAGTAAATGACGCACATAAATGGACCATGTGAGAAGGATAGAGGGAATCAAAGCCTCATGTTAAAAACATAAACTAACAAATATATCGGTACAGTTCTTTAAAATACAAAAAGATAAACACTTACATAAAAAGTTCGTATCCAACTGAAACCATAACAAAAACATGGACATTTCTACTCACACCCACACATCCTAATCCTAGTCCGAAACTCCGTAACCCCGTCAAAAACTTGATCTTCTGAATAGATGTCAATATCTCCACCACCCTTTCGGCAGTCCTTGTCCTCAACATAACGGCGTTGGCCAATACCGTCTCCATCTCCGCATCTACCTTAACCGCGGCCACGCCCTCCTGAATCCTCGCCAACTCATCCTCCAATTCCTTCTCCTCCGCCCCGATCTCGCAGATATTTCGATTCCAGCGAATGATGACGCTATATCTTCAATCCTATTAATTCTTAACAAACTCATATCCTCCACAGCACTCCTAACTAACGAAAATGCCAGTCCCGGTTTAAGTCCAGCGATCCAAAAAAAACTCCGCTCAAACTGAGAAAACCACGGCGGAGAGAAAACGAGCAGAACGTCGTGATTGGCAAGTCGAGATTTGTGGTCGTAGTACTCCTGGTAATGGGCCAAGACGCGATTGATCAAATCTCCATAATCTTGGTCTATAGATGCATTAGAAGTTGATAGTGTTGATTGGAGCTCATGCAGGTAATCTTGTTGACGTATCAACCATCCTTGAAAGAAGTTTTGGAATATTTTTAAGTTTATGTTGGACATTTTGTTATGTTGGGAAATTAGACAGGAGTTTTTAACTTTTATGGTGGAGATATTTTAGGACAATTGGAGGATGAAACCGACCCCAAGAAGGAAGCTCTAGACACCTAGGCTAACTCGGAACACCTCCAAGTAACACCACATGCTTTGATTATACAATAAAATAATGTTGTAAAACTATTGCATTACGCGATAAAACAAGTTATAAAAAGGAATTTGCAAATTGAAAGAGAATTTCGGTTGACCCGCGTATCGAAGCATATACAAGCATGCAATAAACAAACTATAACTAAATAGCCACCTAATTCGATTCCATTAAAAATAAATGATATATAGGTTGCGTGTGCAACTTTTCATGTCTCGTCTCACGCATCACAATTACGATTTTGCTATACAAAATTTTATTAATTACACAGAAGTTTGCTAAAATAAAACACAAATTGTCCTACTCCGTATACGTTACGGTGTACTCTAACTTAATTGATGTTAAAAATGACATGACAAGTTAATATGTCTTCCAAACCACTCCTTTCTTATTTAAGAGTGTTAAAACCTCCATTGGTCAACACGTTAACTTAGACAAAAACATATTGATTTTATTTATTATCAATGTTTATTTCAGTTAAGAAGTTAATGAAATGGTATTGTTATTATTATTAACTTTGTATTTAATTTAAATATTTAATATTTAAATAATTTAAGAAATGGTGAGTGGATAGAATTAACAAGATTAAAGCATGTCCTTATGATGAGGTAAAGTAAAAAAGGAAAAAAATGAGTGATGTGACGCTTATATAAGTTAAAAATGGTTAAATTTTTATCTTAAGTAGCAAAATGACAAAAATAGTTATTTTTTTTAATCAACAATAATATTATTTTAAATTCAGAAAACTTGCTAAGTTACATCAAAACAGAAGGTAGCCAGGCAATAAGCTGCGCCGCCAATCCTTTCAGAATTGCAAACCTTAACCTTCCAAATACAAACCCTTGTCCCTTGGGGTTGAACAATTATTATAGACGACCCGTTGAACAATTGTATTTATTATTATTATTATTATTATTATTATTATTATTATTATTATTGTTGTTATTATTGTTGTTGTTGTTATTAAAACTAAAACGCTGTGGACAATTTAAACTAAAAGTGGAACCTAACCTTAAACCATACCAAACAATCAAATCTCTTCCCCATCTCGATGTCGGCCATCTCATTCAACGATTTCGCTTTTCCCAAAAACTAACAACATCACAACCAGATTTACATAACACCAACGAAACGAGCCATCTCTTTTCCATAAATCTCAAATCCCGTCATGAACCCACTTGAAAAATGGCAGGACAAGGAATTCACTTGAACCCGTATGAAAACTTCATTTGAAAATCTTGACCACCGATCTATCTTTGTGTACATATCCAAATTGTTGGGTCACTTGATAGTGCATCTCTTGTTTTCATCTCATGGTCGTATCTTTCGGCATATATGAGCAACCATGGACTAATAATTGTAGCTACTAAAATTTGGGACCAACGCCGTAATGCGGTCATACCACAATCACCATTAGTGTAATTAATTCTCAAATAACGTCATAAAACTACTACAATCCCATATAAAACATTTATATCTATACAATATAATAATGTATATCAAATGGAGGACACATGTCACTGGGTAATTTTGATGGGGTTTTCCCTTCTAAAATGTATTTATTCTCATTTATACCTATTTAATTTCTAAAATTTAAATAAATATGATAAGTATTAATTTTTAAAGTTTACTTTTATAATAAAATGTATTTATTCAAATATTATATTTTAAAAATATGTTACCATATTCGATTATCAGATATATATAATAAAGTAAATCAAATAAAACCATGTCACTCTATGAGATAATCTTTATGAGATTTTTCCTCCTAAAATGTATTTACTCTCATTTATACCTAATTAATTTCTAAAATGTAAATAAATAAGATAAGTATCAATTTTAAAGTTTACTTTTAAAATAAAATGTAGTTTTTCAAATATTATATTTTAAAAATAAGTTACCATATTCGTATATCTGAAATTCCTTTTATTTTTTATCCAAACTTTACTATAACAAGTATCAATTTTTAAAGTTTACTTTTAGAATAAAATGTATTTTATTAAAAATATGTTACCATATTCGTTTATCATAAAACCTTTTTTTATCCAAACTTTACCTTTTGACCTGATTTAAGTCTAGAAACTTACTTGCTCCTTTATATAATTCCATAGAGTTATTTTATAATAGTTACCTAAAAACACTTTGAAGGACTATATATGGCATTTATGGTAATTTTATGGGTTTTTTCGTCAAAAATGTATTTGAAGAAAAGTGGTCTGAATCTAAAGGTATCCGAAGATATCTTAGTTACAGCCTAGTACCTCTGCATAAAAGGTTCGTCCCTCGTTCGTTCTTCTGGGTGAACTCACTCTGGCGACCTGCAAAACTAACAACGTTGTTAGCCTCGTCACGGGAGAAGGGAGTTTTCTCCGTGATCACACTCTGTTGTGAGAATAAGTATTTGATAATTGCAAGGTAAGCAAGTAAGTAGTAAGTAGTGAGTAGATGAAGATGATAATAATCCTTTACCTTGTGGTGCAACCCTTATTTTATAGCCGAAGTGAAGTGGGTTTAGGAGATGGGCTGATGGGCCTTGGGCCTGACCCAGACGACCAGAGATATCCGTTCTGTCCCTCTGCAATGATCTCTGGCAGGAGGGATGCTTTGTCGGATGTTGAATGGTGCCACGTGTCATGGCAGTTGTATCTGGTGTAAGACCTGTCATCAGCCGAAAGTGGAGCAGGTGTGACAGTCGCTGGTGTGTGTTTGGTTGGTGCACAGACTGTCCTCTGTATTACTGTTCATGGGATGCAGTCTAACACAACCTGTCGGGCGGCCACTGGGTCACAGCTCTGCCACTTTGAACCCTTGTATATAGTCAACACCTCTTTACGCTTATTTCTTCTGCGAGGCTTTGTCAGTGCTTTCTGGCCAGCGCAGAGTTGCAGGGATAAATCCTTTTGTCCATAAGACTATGAGTAGCTCTCATGTTTGTCTTGTCCTTGTGCAAGGTTTTAGGACTTCGCGACTAGAAGGTTGTTTGGTCCACGCAGGGTGAAGTAGCCTGCGCGTTTAAGTCTAACTTGCCGTTACGCTGAGTTCGCAAGGTTCGTTGTGTGACATGTATGAGTTGGTCTAACTTGTCGTTGCGCTGAGTGTGCAAGGTTCGTTGTATGACCTTTATGAGTTGGTCTAACTTGCCCGTTGCGCCATGTACGCAAGGCTCGTTGTGCGACATGTAAGTATTGTATTACCATTGCGCGTTGCGCGCAATGTTTGTCTATCAGCACAGGGTCAAGGGGCTTGTGCTTCCAGGTTTAACTTACCGTTGCGCATGTTGCGCAAGGCTCGTTGTGTGACTTGCTAGCATTGGAGTTGTCGTACCATTGCGCGTTGCGCGCAAGGTTTGTCTGTTAGCACTGGGTCAAGGGGCCTGTGCTTCCAGGTCTAACTTACCGTTGCACAGGCTGCGCAAGGCTCGTTGTATGACCTACTAGTTCCAAGAAAGGCGCACCGTTGCGCATTACGCGCAAGGTTATTCTTGTTAATTGTCATTGAGGGTATGGTTCCTTGCGCGGGCACAGAGTTTTTAGGACCATACCCCTCCAAGTCCCTAGTCTAGTTATGCTCCTATGCGCATGTTGGCAAGTAGGAGGAGTGCTGGACTAAAAGAATTCTTGTATGCGCGCTTATTTCAAGGCAAAAATTCAAGAAGGGTTGGAGAAAACCTTTGTGTGAGGAAAACCTTTACTCATGATGAAATCTTGAAATTTGAATCGTCAAGCTGACGGCAGATAGGTTGGTGAGAAAAAGGAGTCCTCGAGGAGACGTTTGACAGCTATGGCATGCTGTCAATAGTGCAGCCTCTCTTTCATTAATGAATTGACAGAGAAAGTGGCGGCCACACGCGCGTGACAACCATCAGTTGCCATTGGCATGCCATGCGTCTTGTGCGGATTGGTTGTTAATTTCTCGCGTGCGTCACAGTTGTCCATCGCATTAAATCCGATGTGTATAAATAGGGGGAAACCGCCTAGGGTTTCATTCACGCCTTCAAACTTTTCTCTTCAAATTCTCTACAATCTTCTTAAGTTCTTGTGTTCTTGAGTCTTCTTTGTTTTTAAAACTTCTTCCTTTTTTGGTTCTCATGGCGACTGGGTTCCTGAGACCGTCTCTTCTGAAGAGGCTACGACCTCTTTACCGGCGATCAATTGGAGCAAGTCTAGTTTCCAACGCATGGTTTCCGGCTACCAGTTCTCTAAGGACTGGGATGCCCGGTTCCGGCGGAGGGTAAGACTGCTGCCGATGCTCCGTCCGGTTACATAACTTTATTCTTTGATTTTTTCGCCGATGGTAACTTCCGGTTACCGGCAACAAATTTTTTTCTTGAAATTTGAATTTTTACGACTTCAACATCTCCCAACTCATTCTGATTGGGATGTTGAGGATAAAGCATTTTTAGTTTTTGTGTCAGTCGACGGGGGTTACCCCAACCGTCGATCGGTTTCGGATTTTTTATCAACTCATTGTTCGATGGGGTTTTATTATTTCCAGCATCGCATTCAGGCGAAAAAGAATTTTCTTAGACCCCCCAAGTCTTTCCATGATTGGAAAGCTAAATATTTTTTACATAAAGGCCGGGGTGATACCCCTCCGGATGCATTTTCGAGGGGTAGAGGACATCCCCGTGGAGACTGTCCCTATATCAGTGGTGGATTCCTGTTATAAGGATTTGAAGGATATCCCGGTGGTGCAACTCCCGGAGCGGGCGCTGGTGGCGGCTGGGATGAGCCTAGTGTGGAAGCCCAACCGCCGGGAGAGGCCCGTTTACATAGAGGGTGATAAGAGTGAGTACCGTTGTCTTCTTGTTGTATATCTTGATTTCGCCTTGTGTGCAAATTGATTATATGTTTCTTCCTTTGGAGGGTGCCACTGTTCTTGGTGGCGTGCCAACGGAAGGAGGTGCATATTGGAAATCTTGCCCTTGGCCCGGAGGAGCCCACCTGGTACGCCCAGATCTTGGGGAATTTTGAACTCCCCAAGGATGAAGATTTGTTGGCCCCCGCGCCTTCGACTGTGAAGCTTTCACATTACTAAGTGTTGATATCTTTGCAGATTACTTATTTTGTTGCGCCGTTGGGCATTAGCCCTGATTCTAAAATAAAGAGGCGCGCGGGGCCCTGCGCGGCGGCTGAGAAGGGGGTTACTCAACCCAGGGCAGACCCACCAAAAGGTAAGCGCACAGTGTCTGATCATTGGAATGACTATGTAGTAGTCTTTGACTCATTAGAGGGTCTTACGCCTGTAGGTATGAGGAAACCCGCGCTGAAGCCGGTGGATATTCCGGTCGTTAATTCGGACGACCCGGTGGAGGTCAAATCCAGCCCAAAGCCTCTCAAGCGGAAGAGGCATCCGAAGAGCGACATCTCCGCACAGCCCTCCAAAAAGGCTGCGCGGAAGGTGATAGGGAAACGGGGGAGCCTGGACGCGCTCGCCGCCAAGATCTCCCTAGGTAAATTTCTTATAACTTGTGTTAGTCGCACCACTTTTCTATATTATGTTTGTCTGACTGTTTGTCATCCCGTAGGGGGAGGCGAGCCAGTTTTTGTGGCTCTTACCACTCCGGCTGCGCCCAAGGATACTCCAATGCTCCCACCTGTGGGTGAAAGCGCGCAAGCGTCCAACGCACAGGGTGGGGAATCAACTGCTGGGGCGATGAAGGTGCATGTGGGGACTCAGGCTGCAGAGCCTTAGTTGGTGGTGGTAGATCCTTAGGTGGTGGTGGAAGATCCTCAGGTTGTTGGCGGTGAGGGTGTTTTTGAGGAGACGGAACCGATGGTGGTTTCTGAGGTTGAGGAGGTGGTTGAAGATGCTCCACAAGGGGTCCATGCTGAAGAGCCGGCTCCTGGGGGTAAGGTCGGGGGATCTGGTAGAAGCCTTCCACCGAAGAGTCTCCAATCCGCCCGGACGACACCCTAAGTGACTTTTATAACCGGTCATATCATGAAGGCCGCGCTGAAGAGATCCACACCCCTGTGTGGAAGCTGAAGAAAGGAGATGACTTTTCTCACTGGCCGGCATGCCGTGAGTGGTTTAAGGGTGCATTCCCCCCAGCAAAGGTGCGCACGCGCTAAACATGAACAAGAATAAACTTACCGTACCTCCTGCCGCCGCTAGCTCCGTCTCGATCACACACATGATTGTTCGAGAGTGGCGGAGCATGTAGAAAGAACAAGATATATTCAAGGCTGCCCAAGCGGACCTGTTTAAAGAGTGAGCTCAAGTGGCTGCGCAGAAATCTGAATTGGAGGCGAATAAGGCTAAATTTGCCGAAACCCAACGGTTCGAGGAGTGGGCCGCGCTGGGGTGGAAGAAGAGGGCCGAAAGCTCTGCTGCCACACTTGCTAAGGAGCGCAAGTTGTGGAGGGAGGCTTGCAAAAAAGTTAATAACGAGAAAAAATCTCAAAGGGATGAACTGGCCCGGTTGCGCGGAGAGGTAGAGCCCGAGAGGAAAGAGAAGGAGGCAACTTCTGCTGCCATCACGGAGGCCAGGGCGTACCGCGAGCGCAGTGAACAGAAGGAGGTAAAAACTTTCCTCTTATTATTTTTCCTTTATTTGATCTATAGGATGTCATACTAACCTTATTGTATCTGACCAGGTTGTAGTTTGTGCCACGTTGGAGGGCGCAAAGAAGGATCTCCAGGTGGCCTTGGTGGAAAAGGATGAAATGCAACGCAGGCACCTGGAGGATAAGGAGCGGCTGCGATTGGCGCAAGCCAAGGTGGATGCGGGCTAGAAGAAACTTGAGAATTCTGAAGCTACCCACACGCCGTCTCTGAGTCGTTGGTGGAGTTGCTGGCCAACAACATGCTATGGATGTAACAGCATGGAGTTGTCAATGTAAGTACTCCATTTATTTTTTGGTCACTTTGTGGTGATTCTAACCCTATTCTTGTATTGCAGATCGCAAACTCCATTCTGAATTCCACGGAGCTGGACGGCAGAGTGGCCAAGCTAATGGTCACTGCACGCCACGACGGGTATGCGCAGGGTTACGCTGAGTGTGCGCATCACGTCACCCATGCAAGGGACGTTCAATGGGACAACAGCCGTGCTGCCACTCATGGTGTTGATACCGAAGCTGCCTTCTCCTAGGCTAAGCAGGAGTATGACCGGCTACAACTCCCGGCTATGGAATTGGTGAGCGAGGCGCTACAACACGATGACTTCGTTGATCGCCTCAAAGATGTATTTCCGGATGAAGCCGAGGCCGCAGGGAGTGAAGAGTTGGATAGGATCCTTATTGTAATATCTTTGTAGCTTGAATGTAACTGCGCACTGTGTGTTGATGTAAATATTTTTCTTCTTGTAATGAAATGAATGTTTTTCCAGTTACAATATTTGCGTGAGTAGAACGGCTTTGTGTAGGTATAGCGAATAAAACTGGTAATGAACTCGTGTATGAGCATCATCTCCCATGCGCATGTAGTAGGTAGTGAATTTTGGTTCATGACTCATTGTGTACCAAGGTGATTTCGCGTAGACCCAAAGTAGTTTCCTGCATTTGTAACAAAACATCTAGATAAAGAAAAATATGTATCCATTGTCTTTATTAATAAGGCGTAAAAGCCTTGTACAACGTAGACAATAAGATAGTCGGTTTGCTAGTGTGTTGCGCAGATAGTTGATGAAGCCTTGACATTTGAGCATGCTTGGATAACAGGTAGCGTCGCCTTCGTGTGGCATGCACTCTTCTGATGGCTGCGCTTGCGCACTTGGCCACCCTGGATCATGTTAACAAATGGTCATCATCTTCTTATTACTCGAGCCTTCTCTGCCGCGAGTAATTTGGCATATCTCCTTGCGCACGTTTTGAAGTAAGTGGGAGAGCTTTCCACTTTTCAATACTTTTTTGATCTCCATGCGCTAGGAGAAGCAGTTATCAGTCATATGACCCGTATCTTTGTGGTAATAACAAAAAGGTTGGGGTCTTGACCTTTTTTGTTGCACATCAGGCAGGGGCGGTTTAAATTGGTGGTCTTCCGTGCTAAGCCCCCCCGCCGGTGTTTTCGTCAGTGGTGTCCACTGACGATCCCGATTTTCTTGCTTGATTGTTGTCTGGGCAGTAATCTTATTTATGGTCGCGCGTGTGTTGACTGGTGAGTGTGGAGGTTTTGGTTGGGTTCCCTCCAACTCTTATTCTTCTTAACAAAACTCTTGCTCATGTCTTGGGGACGATAGTGCGGTAGGGGAGGTCTGCTGGCGTTTAGGTTGCGCTCTGTTTACGCGTATACCTTTGTGCCGCCATCAGCTTATCCCAACTCTTTGGGAGTCCAGTACCCGACAAGACTTTGATCATCTCATCGCAGCGGACAGCGTACTTGAACTATGCGCGAATCAGGTCTTCGTGCACATCCCCAATTTCCAGCACCTCTTTATTGTAGCGGGTGATGAAGTCTTCGAGACTTTCATTGTCACGTCGCCAGATGTTCATTACGTCAGAGGAATCTCTGACGTAACACCGCTGCTGGCTGAAGTGCGTCAGGAAACTTGTCCTTGAGGTCGTTCCAAGACGCGAGCTTGCCCGTTGGCAAGTTGTCAAACCATAGGCGCGCAGCGCCTGTAAGGGTTTGGACGAACAAATGACACCACATAGGCAGTGTCCAGCCCCCAATCAATCCTGCGTCGGTGAGCAAGCATAGGTGATCATCTGGGTCTGTCAACGTATTATACTTTCCCACGTTGGAGGGAAGTTTTGCGCGCTCCAATGGTGCAAGCGAGATCTCCTTGATGAATTTCGAGTGTTCGGTTGCTTCAGCCGGCCGTAGATCAAACTATAGCTGTACTCCGCTTTCGGGTTGTATATAGCCGTGGCGCAGATCTATAAGCAGCGTGATCTTTTGGCAGCCGGTGACACACAATGGCGCTATCACCTCGCCCTATGTTTGGTCCGCGGCACGCTGGGTGTCTCGCTCCCCTAGAGGACGCGGGCCCAACCGTGAGTGTACGAACACTCGCCTTTGAGTATGAGACTTATGTTCAGGCAACGATTGAGAATATTCCGTATCTTTTGGACGGAGTTGTGAAGGAACACTTGCTCCAGCCGGCGAGTCATAGCTGAGCACTCGCGGTGCAGGCGAGGCGTGCATGTGAGTAGTTGGCTGCACCGGCGCAGCAGAAGTGTTTACTTGTTCGCAAAGTTGCGCGTAACCGGCATTCAGAGCTGTTTGAAACTTGATGTACCAAGACATCGGAGTTTCGCCCACCGGCAAAACCGAAGTGATTGTTACGCAAGGATTTTCCATTTGAACTCCAGGGGTTACCAGGATGTTGTAAACCCATTTTTATCGAATAAGCAATTCACATAAAGTACTACATTCATTTATAGAGAATAAAATTTTTGTCTGCATTTAAATACTAAATTACTTAAACTTTAAAATATTCGGAAACAACTTTACATTTTAAACAAAACATACTAAAATAAAGAAGTCGATTAAGCGGAAGCTTGCATAAAAGAGATGTTCGGTTCTTCTTCCTAACTTGAAACTTTCACACATTAAAGCTTACGATCTTCAAAGTCATCTAAATTTACCATTAGTTAGTACATAACCGGATAAATGAAAAACATATTATAATTTATTAAACAAATTATAAAAAAATAAGTTTTAAATTTTGGAACCGCGTCGGCGACGACATAAGGCTGCGTCGGCGACGGTTCTTGTTTCATTGCGTCAGAGCTTAACCACCGTAGGCAGTAGGTTAAGCCGTCGGGAAAATGTTGCAGCTTCGGTGATGGCCAGAAGTGGCGTCACCAACGGCATCTTCTAAAGCACTCCAGCTGCTGCATTTTTTATTGGTTTGTTTGACCTGATTCATGTTCCACAATTTGAAACGTGACTCGATACTTGCAGAAAATGTTCGTAATATGGTATTTCACATTTTCTTTTCGGTAGTACCTTTGTTTCACGCATGTTTCACGCATTAATACTAATAAAATTCAAGTTCGTAAGTTAAATCATTTTGACCCTTTGTTTATTTTGACAATTTAACTTATTAACCATAGCCTTTGTCCGTATAATCATTTCATTGTTATACCTAAGTTCTTCGGAATAACTTTGGAATATTTTACATTCCGTTACTCAATTTTATGCTTAAATTTTTCAATTTTACCCCTTTATCAAGTTTATTTCCAATAATTATTCATACGCCTCATAGCAAATGTCACAACTAAATTTTAACCTGTTTGGTTACCACAACGAAATCCATCGTTTTATCTAACCAAACTTTTATTCTTTTATTACTTGATCAGTTTGGTTGTCTTAGCGATTTCCATCGCTCTTATTCAACCAAACCATCATTTACCATGTTATTTGACCCATTTGAGCATTTTAGCGAAATCCATCGATTTTATTCAACCAAACCGACATTAATCATGTTGTTTGATGTAACACCCTGTAAAATCGTGTCCAATAGTATAGTGACACGTGTTGTATTTTAAATATAGTCTATTAAAGACCAATAAGGACTAAAGGCATCAACATGCTCAAACTGAGCCTCTGAGTGACGGTCCGATATCAACATGCATACATAACAGCCTCTGAGTGACTGATATGTCAGCATGCTTAAATCATTAGCCTCTGAGTGACTGATATGTCAACATGCTTAAAACTTGGCCTCTGAGTGACTGATATGTCAACATGCCCAGCCTCTGAGTGACATTGGAGTCAACATGCTTATAGTGGGCCTCTGAGTGATCCTTTACGAAGTCCTAACTCTCATACGTGCCATTTGTTGGAGGAGAGGGTTCAATTCTATAAATATGTGAAAGTTGGATAATGGAGGGATTAAAAGTGTCAACATGTTAATTTATATCTCTGAGTGACCTTTTAACGAACCGAGAACTCGACAATGTCCGGGCATAATCCCGGGTATGCCAAAAATTGGCTACGGAAGGCTAAATATGCCAAAAGGGTGTTTTAGAAGGCCTTTGAAGGGTTTAATAAGTTGAGGGGCTAAATGTGAAAAAAATTGAAATCTGACATGGGGCGTGAGAGGCAAGGCTTGTGCTTCTCGCGGGGCGCGAGAGTCCTGTGTCTGCAGAAAGTTTTGCTTGGCCTCCACACATGTAGCCAAAAACCATTTTTTTTCGAAACTATGGACTTTCAATCAGCTATGCCACGTTTTACGACACTTGTAAGCTCCCTCTTACACCCCTAAACACCTGACATCACCTCCTTTGAGTTCTCCAACTATAAATAGGTGTCCAAGTCCACCATTTGAACTTGCACCTTTCTTATTCATAACTCTTCTCCTTCCTCTGGAAGTTCCTAATTGAAAGGAGCATCCAACTAAGTTCTATTGCATCCTAGGAACCTTTTGTAAGTGTTCCTTCCTTATGCATTTTCGTTTATAGGCTTTTATAGCCAAAAGTCAAGCGTTTACGGAAAACACTTTGACTTTCGGTTAAGACCATTATGGTCCAGCCATTGTTCGTAACGAACATGGCTAAGTGATCGTAATAAGGTAGGTGTTAAACCCTATAAAGGGCACCTCCTAAAGATCACGTTTGCTAGACCAATTGACGGGTCAAAGTTATGAAATTAAAAAGTCAAATAGGCCATTTTTCGGAAAAATCATTAATTGATCTTATATATGTTATGAAACCTGTTTTGACACTTAAACAAGTTGGTATTAATTATTAGAACATGTAAGAACATGTTCGGCTCGTCAATTTCAGTTGTAGGGTCGGTTCGCAACAGAAAGTCGCGAAGTTTGACTTCTTCTTTGACTTTCGATTCTGACCCGATCTAGATTAGTTACCTACTAATATAAAGTTGAATTATGATCGTAATATATTGTAGCATAACCCTATGAGGTTATATTACATGATCATAATCAGAATATGAGTTTATGCGCAAGTTTCGCAATTATGCCATTTTTGACAAAAATGCCCTTTTTTGCATAAAACAAGCTTTTAATGATAATAGACTTGAAATTAAGTTTCCTACTGATATAATATTATAAGTAGGATTATTTGAGATGTTAAACCAGATTATAAATTGAGTTTACAAGAGGTGCTTGAATTATGTCGATAAATAACGATTTGGACCTTGTGGCTCATAAAATGGTTTTAATCAAATCTTTTCAAGGTAAATCATTACCTACTGATATGTTATATTGAATAGCATATCCAAAACATTTTAATCTGACCTTAACATCAGTTTTGTAAACATCGCATAAGACGTCATTTTACGACATTAGCGCCGTTTCGGCGCATAGTATGGTTTTAAACCATATTAATTGACCAAGACTTGTTACCTACTGATTTTAAAACTTATTTTAAACATATTTACAATAGGTAGATGGTATAAACTCAGAATCCCAAATAGTTTTATAAACTATGTGTAAAATGACCAAAATGCCCCTTCGATGCATAGTTGGTCATAAAAGATAAATTACACATATAATTGATATCCTACTGATAATATATCATAAATAAAATATTTTTCCAGAATACTTATAGTTATAACATTAAATTATATTCAAGTTCCTTTTATACAATATGAAATTACCAAAATGCCCTTATAAGGCATAATTCATTTTAAAACCTTAACGGGCATATAAGTTGATATCCTACAGATATTACAACTTAATGAAAGTATAATGTCATATAGAACTTGTCCATGTCTTATCCGGTTACCCATTATCGCTTATAAGTATACGGTTGATTATACATAACTAGTTTACGGAATTCAACAAAAACGTGTTTAACCTTATCATTTTAAAATCAAAATCCAGAATGTTAATTGTTTACCCATATAATACAAGTCAAGGTACTTGTTGGGTTTAAACTGTAACATTCGTCGAAAAACGGGTTTCCAAACCCGCTTCGTTTGTAAATCGAATATCAAGTTATAAAAATTTTGTTTCGTATTTATGATTATTTTAATTTTAAACGATACATAATTAATAAATAAATTAGAATTTAAAAACTACAATTGATAAAAAGTGAAAATAAAATAAATAAAAAAAGAAAGAAGGCTGCCGGGTTTCGAACCCGGGTCAGCCGGGTGAGCTCAAAGTCTTAACCCGCGTACATCCTACCACTCCGCCACTTGTGTTATTTGATAATATATCGAAACAATTAATACATATAATAAAACTTGAAATCAAATTCAGTCAACAGCGCGCCCATTTCGCAGTCGCCGGAAAATCCGACGATTTCGCCAATTATTGACGATTTCTTTTGACTTAACGTACGAATTAACAACGACATCGGTTATAACCGATGTCTAGGTCCGCGACATCAGTCATAACTGCCGGAGAAAATCTGACCAACGAATCAAGACTGAAATCAGACTAAATTCATTGCGATTCTTCCCTATAAATTCACACCCAAGTCTCTGGAAATCATTTCGCTCAAAATCGCACCATTTTCGAATCAATTTCACTCGCCGGAGATTTTCTGCAATCAACGGACTTTCGCCAGAAAACCGAGACTTTCATCAAAACGGTAAATACCTCAACTCTTTTGGTTTCAATCCATCGTTAGACTGTTACTAACTTCAATCCATCAACCAGAATCAATCCCAGACGACGTAGCCGGAATATTCTGCTTTCCCCGGAAAACTTCTGGAATTTCCAAATCACGCTGTGAATCGGTAAAATCATTCAAACCTTCTGTTAATCATTTTTTAGTAACTCAATTTCACATCTAATCGATCAAAGCTGTTGATTGATCCGAGCAGACGGAGTTCACCAAACAGAGCCGACGATCCTTGCCGGAGTTCTGAGAAAGACGCCTGTTTCGGTACATTCTTTTCCCAAAATCCTCTCTATTCATCACATTTCAATCGCTTATAAATTTCGTTAATTGAATTAAACAAGAACAGTTGATTAATCGTCGTCTTTATCTTTGAACGAAGAAGATGAAGTTGAACTATTGTATAAGTATAATTAAAACGAGATATTAAACCGGGTTAGACACACAGTCCAGCGGTGGACTGTGTGCAAACATTTATCACACGTCGCGAGTTCGATCCTTGACACAATCTCATTCTCTGTAATAAAAATGTTTCCTTTTTAAACTGAATCGGATCAACTCACAGAGAGATGTTAAGTTTAATAAAAATCAGTATATTAACCAAGTTAGACACACAGTCCAGCACTGGACTGTGTGCAACACTAAACCACAGGTCCCGGATTCGAGACCTGTTGTGTGCACCGGTCCGATGTAATTAAATCCTTTTTAAAATAAATGATTTCTGATTAAATTAAATAGTGTATAAATATAATTAAAAACAGAAATATTTCGGGTTAGACACGTAGCTCAGTTGGTAGAGCTGCGTGCACGCGTACAGGAGGTCTCTGGTTCGAGCCTCACCCAGTGCATACATACACATGATTGAACCGGTCGAACATTCAACAGTCAAACAGTCAACGGTCAAACAGTCAACGGTCAACTCAAAAAGTCAACATTTTTTTTATGTATTTTATTTATTTATTTAGTTTAAAAATCAATTAAAAATACTTAAAAATAATGTTTTTAAAGTTAGAAAATAACCTTAAACTCACAAAAATTAAATCTAAAAACCCTATTAAAATTGTTAATAAAATCCACTTATTTACCGTACCTTTCCGTTATTATTTAGGATTAGTTATTCCTCGACGATCAACACTCTAAACTCGTGCGCTTTCAACATCATCAAACGAACGCACCCAATGTGAGTGAATCTCTACCAATTCCCCGTTTTAATCACATTTTGGGGTGTATCATGTGTCGCTTAATATTTATTACATTTAAACACTTGTGCATTCATCATATCCATGATCAAATGTGTATCCAACATGTATAAATTGTTTGTGTGGTTAATGTTTAGATTAAATTTATCATTTTCAGTACATACATCATCATAGGCCGCCGCTCCCCATTACCTATGAGCGTGAGCCGTTCCCCATTACCTATGAGCGTGAACGAGGCGTTGCCAACATACGATCGGCTCCGTTTGATTGAGCCTTGATCGCACATACATCGTCATAGGCCGTCCGTTCCCCATTACCTATGAGCGTGAACGTGACGTTGCCAACATATACATTATCATTCATGTTATTGTTTGTTGTTGTTTGTAATGTATGCTTATTTACATTTGCTCACATATGATTATTGCACAGTTTTTCCATATCAAATACAACAAGAAATCTATAATAAATGTTTTCTAACAAGGTTCACTCGCCAACTTTTGTTGACCCAAAATCCCACATTTTTACACATGATACAGGTGATCAAGTTGAAGCAAGAAACATATAGGACGGCCTAGAAGAATAAACCAGTTTAGAATTTGGATTGTTTTAGTTAATTTTTCCTTTCCTTGTATTGTATGAATTTGACTTGAACATTTGAGATGTAATTTGAATTTAATAAATATGAAACATATTAGTAAACATCACGAGCTTTGGTGATAACCCAATTATGCCCCGACTCTTATTCCGCTGCGGGTCGGGGTGTGACATAAACTATATTCTATCTGATCATCGCTTAATCTAGCGTACCGTTTTTGATCCATTACACTACTCGGACTAAGTCTATGACTTAAATAAGACCGTTAGTATTTAATTGGTTAGCTTATGCCATAATCCAGACTAGAGCCTTCCGGTAAATTCTATCTACACTTAGCTCATTTTGAATACGGCTTGAATATCACTTGCATTTTAAACAAGGCTAATTCAGGTAAATACTCTTGACTTATTTTCCCTATACGGGCTTGGGATACGGTAAATTATTACCGCTTGGTCAGAAATGGGATCAATCGAAAGCTGGATTGTGGCTAGTAAATCCGCATATTCTGTTTTAATTAGTTTTGTTTGATAACTTAAACATCGGGGGTTAAATTACCGTGTCCTGGATATCCTCGGCTCATTATATTAGATAATGGCCACGACCTTAGCGCGGGGTGTAGGCATACACCTGACAGACGCTCAAATGCAAATTACCCAAGACGTTGGGGATAACTCCTCTGTGAGTTCTAAGTGGTGTGTATTTAATCATGTCTCGGTCTATGTACTGGGCCCTGTATGTATGGACAAACATGTGAATCTGTTAACAAGGTTACAAAGTAACTTTCCCAAGTTATAAAAAATTTGTGCCCTGTGCACTTAAATCTAATTTCTAAAAATGTTTTCAAAATGAGCCAGTCGGGTGTATTTACCAGCGAAAGCTGACGTATTTTCAAAAAGATTAAGCTTGTAGGTACAATACGAAATAGGCCGGAAGCTGCTCGGTAGTGAATAAAAGGATCTTGCAAATCCTTAGATCTGCCCTAAAGTGTGTTTTATATTCTTTCTTTGTACATTTATGATCCGCCTGTGATCTTCTATTAGGAGCCTGTATATTATTTTGTATTTCAAACATTGGTTTGTAATAGTAATTTTACTCCAAGACATCCACTGTGCCGTGTTTAATTGACTATGATGTTATCAACTGACGTCACAACACTCTCCACCCGGGCCCACCGGTGTATGGATTTGGGTTGGAAATCGGGTGTAACAGGTTGGTATCAGAGCCAACTTTGAGAGAATTAAACACTAGCCTTTTGTGTTTAATCTCAAACTTACACGAGCACATTCCTTAGACTTCCGAGTCTAGGCATTGACCTAGGATTACTCATTTCATTATTAAGTTATTAGTATTGTCTTTTAAATTGATTTTAACAGGAAAATGCCGCCAAGAGGAAAAGGTCCAATGAGGGGAGGACCATCGGGGCGCATCCCTTCTCAACCTCACAACTCAGATTCCTACCAAGAATCAGGAGATTCGTCTCCTTGGCAACCAGCGAGACACTCTGTCTCTCATAGACACTCGCCCCCACATTCCTAAAATTCTTACAACTCTCACCACTCCTATCATTCACACCATTCTCACCATTCCCATTCACACTCTTATCATGAAGAATTCAACCCAAATCACTACTTTAACACGCCTCCAGCCAATCAAAATCAGTTGGACCAACCAAACCCTATGGACGAGGACTCCGACCCGGAGATACCGCCGTCGAGATCGAATACGCATCCCATAGAAATCTCAAGCGATTTGAACTCTTATGCCGGATCGCCTTACCAAGGTCCTAATGAGTGGGACCAATATTGGAACCAATTTACCTTCGCCAACACACCTTCCCATCACTCTCAACCACCTCCTATACAAGAAGGCGTCCACATGGAACCGGTGGACTAACCTTAACCACCACCTTAACCACCAAGGAGGAAGCGTGGAGCACGTGTGTTGGTACGTGCAGGTCAAAGGTCGGGATCACTGCCACCTTTACCCAACTCCTACCCCACAGTTCAAGAGGACCCATAAATGGGTGGTCCCTCTAACACCTCACCTGTGGTGGAGCCTACTCCAACACCTACGATTCAACCACCACTATTGGGTTATAATAACCCAATTCCAATATACCCAGATAATACTGGATATGATCCTTTTAACCCATCTACACCAGTAGACTATCAAGCATGGTCGCAAGACCCCTATATGCAAGCAGTTATGCACAACGCACTGTACCCGTCTCCTTTCCCACCTGCGTATCCACCGACTGGATATCCAACTTATGGGTATCAGTATCCGGTTATGCCACAACTACAACCACAACCACAACCACAACCTCCGCCGCCACTCGAGGCCATTAATGAGGCCTTGGAACAGATGAAAGAAATGCAACAACAAGCGGAGAAAACGGAGAAGAAGACAAACAAGTTCTTCAAGAAACTCTCCAAGTTGGTCAAGGGAAAGAAGGACGAGTGAAGTCTCTTCTAATATATGTTGGTCCCTACGAGGACATGGTTATTTCTTTAGTCCATGCGTAGACATTTTGTTTCTGTAGTCCTTACATGGACAATTTATTTCTTTCTAGTATTGTAACTTCTATTGAAATTTAATGAAGTATTTTGGAATTATATATATACATATATGTATTCATCCTCTTCAAACGAGCGTCTCGATTTTACTCGAAATTTATGCTCCGCGACATAATTTGAAAAAGATCTTAATGGTTTTGATTAGCCAAGTGGCACATACCACATATTTGGCCAATTTATGATAGTTAAGTACAAAGGGGTCTTCTATCAGGATAGTTAAAGGAAGTTATCCTTCTATCTAGAGGTGGTGGACTTAAGTTCAAGCCTCCAAGTCGTTAAGGTCAATGCGACCAGGACTATTAATCAACCATTAAGGTACTCTTATGTTAACATTCAAGAATGTTCATGCTCTTGGTAGTGTGACTTGAGGAATCACACTAGCCTTCTAGGTAATGCACTATGTCCTAACCTTATATAGCCTACGTGATCAAATTTGATCCCGGCTAATATCGTTAGTGCGATGATAATAAACATCCATTAGTGATGTATTGCCCTTGGGGTTATGCTAACCCCACTTTGAGTTGTCATTGTGTCTATACCTGGACACCCTCCGACCATACATCTCGCGAACATATTTCATGGTTTTTCTTCGGGTGACGCGAGTGTTAAACTGCCAACACCAATGTAAACCCTACTAAGCCAATAGTCATGGGGGCCCACATGACTATACAGGCGATGGTATGGGGGACATTGGAGGCCCAAACATGAGCAAACCCAAGACATCCTATGGATGTAGTGCATTATTGATGATTATGTTATTTTATTACTTTTAACGACACATGACACCTAAACACTTCTTAAACTCACAATCTTCCTATGTATGTTCCTGTAGATGTCGGTTAGGCAGCTACGAGGAGGTCGAAAGTCGGGAAGGTCAAACGAACGCTTGGCCACCCAAATCGCAAAACAAATGGTCGCGGTGCTTCCTGACATCATAGTTCAAGTCCAACAAGCTCTCGCCGCAAATCCCATCAATCCTCCCCAGCAAGAAGACCAGAACGTCGGCAACCCTTCCTCCAAGAAGTGCTCCTACAAACACTTCAAGTCTTGCGATCCCCCAAAGTATGAAGGGATCGAAGGTGTCACGGCTCTCCTCCACTGGTTTGAGGAAATGGAGAACACCTTCCTTAACTGCGATTGTCCCGAGGATCGCAAGGTACGTTACGCAACCGGGAGACTGTTCGGAGTAGCCCTGACCTGGTGGAACACCGAGAAGGGTAAAATAGGAGTTGAAGATGCTATGACCTTGACGTGGGAAGAGTTACGGGAAATAATGACAAGACGCTTCTGCCCAAGAAGCGAAATCAAGAAGTTAGAAGATGAATTCCACTCGCTAAAGCTAAAGGAAGGAGATCATACTTCCTACAACAAAAGATTTCTTGAGCTGAATCAGATGGTTCCTAACTTGTTCACCCCAGTATACCGTTTGGTTGAACACTACATTCAAGGTCTCCCCTCGAAAATTCAAGACTCGGTTCTAAGCACTTCACCTGCAACACTGGAAGCTGCAATGGAACTAGCTACCGAACTTACCGAGAACCGCATTCGAAACGGTAAATTCAAGGAGGAGAAAAAGAAAGCCCCCATTGAGACTCAAACTTCAACCCATTCTGGCTCCTCTTCGAAGTTTACTGGTAAAAGGAGGCGAAACACCAGAAACTTTGCGGTCACTCAAACAAACCCTCCTATCACTGCCTCGCCAATCACCCAAGTTGCCCCTCATCTGCACCATACAAAAGGGCATACTCCGGCCCTTACCCGAAATGCACCCGTTGCCAATACCATCACTCTCCCGAACACCCCTGTCAATATTGCACCAGCTGTGGCCGTGCAGGTCACACCATCCAAACCTGTCGCACTCTCCAACGAATGAACCGCAACCAACCCACAACCCAAACCCACCGTCAGATAATAGGTCAAGCCCAACAACCCTTACTACTACCACCTACACAACATACGGCCCAAACCTACTACCAACCCAGCTACCCCATGATGCAACCCATGCGGGCTTGTTACAACTGTGGAGACCTAAACCACTTTAGAAACACTTGTCCACGCTTGGTGAACATTATACATGCTCAAGCTCAAGCAAATCCGGTGAATCAAGCTAAGCAAGCTCCTCCACCTGCTAGAGGAAGAGCTTTCAACATCAACGCCAATCAAGCTAGGGCCGACAACAACGTGGTTAACGGTACGTTTCTCATCAATGGTAGTTATGCATCCATGTTATTTGATACTGGCGCGGATAAGAGTTTTGTGTCCTTAGAATTTGAACCCATCCTCAACCAAACTCGTGATAAACTCATGGAATCCATAACGGTGGAAGTTGTTGACGGAAAACCGGTCTCATTAAACTCTATTATACGGAATTGTACCCTCACTCTAAACGATCACGATTTTCCAGTTGACCTCATTCCTATGAAGTTGGGAAGTTTCGACATTATAATCGGTATGGACTGACTCAGCCAACATCAGGCTGAAGTGGTATGCCGCGAAAGTTCATTCGCATTCCTCTCGCAGACGGTCAAACCCTTTGAATCTTTGGAGAAACCCCCTCGAAAGGACTTAAATTGATGTCCTGCCTCCAAGCCCGAAAGTATCTCCGCAAGAACTATGTCGCATTCTTAACTCACGTTGTCAAGAAGGGAAACAAGGAGAAGAAACTCGAAGACATACCTGTAGTGAAAGAATTCCCACAAGTCTTTCCCGACGACATCTCAGGACTTCCTCCCATGAGAGAAGTCGAATTCCGCATTGATCTTGTACCTGGCGCTACACCCGTCGCAAAATTTCCTTATAGGTTAGCCCCGTCCAAAATGCAAGAGCTGGCCAGTCAACTGCAAGAACTGACTGACAAAGGATTCATACGTCCTAGCTCATCGCCTTGGGGTGCACCTGTTCTGTTTGTAAAGAAGAAGGATGGAACGTTTCGCATGTGTATCGACTACAGAGAACTCAACAAGTTAACGTTCAAGAACCGCTATCCATTACCTCGCATCGATGATCTTCTAGACCAACTCCAGGGTGCCACCTGTTTTTCAAAGATCGACCTTCGTTCTGGCTATCATCAACTCAGAGTACATGAAGAAGACGTCCCAAAGACCGCTTTCCGAACTCGTTATGGTCATTATGAATTAATGGTCATGCCTTTTGGTCTAACCAACGCTCCAGCTGTCTTCATGGATCTAATGAACAGAGTCTGCAAACCCTATCTCGATCGCTTTGTTATAGTCTTCATCGACGACATTCTCATTTACTCAAAGTCTAAGTCTGATCATGAACGACACCTTCGACTCATCTCACACTTTTATGGAATGAAAAGCTCTACGCTAAATTCTCCAAATGCGAATTCAGGTTAAAAGAGGTACAATTCCTTGGACATGTCGTCAATGACAAGGGAATACATGTCGACCCCTCAAAGATCAAAGCAGTACAAGAATGGCAAGCGCCACGTACACCAACCGAAGTAAGATCATTCCTTGGTTTGGCTGGTTATTATCGCCGTTTCATTTCAAATTTCTCCCGTATTGCTGTACCACTCACGGCTTTGACTCATAAAGGAAAACCCTTCATATGGGGACCTAAACAAGAAGAAGCCTTCCAAACCCTTAAGCAAAAGCTTTGTGACGCACCTATCCTCACACTCCCCGAAGGCTGCGATGACTTTGTAGTATATTGCGACGCATCAGGGCAAGGACTAGGCTGTGTATTAATGCAAATGGGAAAAGGGATAGCCTATGCTTCTAGGCAACTCAAAGTGCATGAGAAGAACTATACTACCCACGACCTGGAACTTGGAGCCGTTGTGTTCGCTCTTAAGATATGGAGACATTACCTCTACGGTACCAAGTGTGAAATATACACTGACCACAAGAGCCTCCAACATATCTTTAACCAGAAGGAGTTGAATATGAGGCAACGAAGATGGGTCGAACTTCTTAATGACTACGACTGTGAAATTCGGTATCATCCTGGCAAGGCAAATGTGGTGGCCGATGCACTCAGTCGAAAGGGTTATGCGAACTCCATTCGTCTTCTATGTTCGCAAATCATAACCAACATCAAAGATCAAATCCGAGAAGCTCAACATGTTTCTATAACAGAAAACGACATACGCAATGAGCTATCTTGTGGAGCAGAACTTAAACTCGAAACAAAATACGATGGTATTCTGTATTATTTAGATCGCATATGGATTCCCGATCACAATAACCTTCGTGATTTCCTTATGAAAGAAGCGCACAAAATACGATACTCTGTACACCCAGGAGCCGACAAGATGTATTAAGACCTTCGATACACCTATTGGTGGCCTGGCATGAAAAAGGATATTGCTGTTTTTGTTTCCAAGTGCCTTACCTGTTCTAAAGTAAGAGCTGAACATCAAAGACCCTCAGGACTTCTAGTCCAACCTGAAATACCTGTATGGAAGTGGGAAAACATAACCATGGACTTCATTACCGGGTTACCTCGCACTTCTGGTGGGTATGACACTATATGGGTAATCATTGATCGTCTTACAAAATCAGCTCACTTCATTCCGATTCGCGAGGACTTCAAGAACGAGAAGTTAGCTCGTATCTACATCAGCGAAATCGTAAGCCGTCATGGTGTACCGTTAAGCATTATTTCAGATCGTGATGGTCGTTTCACTTCACGAACATGGCAAGCCGTGCAAGCCGCTTTGGGTACACGATTAGACCTCAGTACCGCTTATCATCCTCAAACTGATGGACAATCTGAACGCACCATTCAAACTCTTGAAGACATGCTTCGAGCATGTGTCATAGATTTCAAAGGGAATTGGGACGCTCATCTACCATTAGTCGAATTTTCGTACAACAACAGCTATCATTCAAGTATCGACATGGCGCCTTTCGAAGCTTTATATGGTCGTAAGTGCCGATCTCCAGTATGTTGGCACGAAATTGGAGAAGCTCGAATCACCAGTCCAGAATTAATCCAAGAAACAACAGACAAGATCCATCAAATTCGAAACAATCTTCTAGCAGCACAAAGTCGTCAAAAGAGTTATGCAGACAAACGACGAAGGCCCTTGGAGTTTAACGTTGGTGATCAAGTACTTTTAAAAGTATCACCGTGGAAGGGTGTGGTTCGTTTTGGCCAAAAAGGCAAGCTAGCACCACGCTACGTAGGACCTTTCAAGATACTCGAAAGAGTAGGACCTGTAGCATACAAGCTTGACCTACCAGAAGAACTCAACAGAATTCATCCCACATTCCACGTATCGAACTTGAAGAAGTGCCTCGCCGACGAAAATCTCCATATTCCTCTAGAAGACATTCAAGTCGATGAATCTATGCATTTCATTGAAAGACCAGTAGAAATTATGGACTTCGGAGAGAAACGTTTAAGACGAAGCCGTATTCCAATCGTCAGGGTACGCTGGGAGTCGAAATGAGGACCTGAGTTTACTTGGGAACGTGAAGACTCAATGCGCGAGAAATACCCACATCTTTTTCCTGTTACCACTACGAAATTTCTAAAAGTAGGGGATACTGTAACATTCGTCGAAAAACGGGTTTCCAAACCCGCTTCGTTTGTAAATCGAATATCAAGTTATAAAAATTTCGTTTCGTATTTATGATTATTTTAATTTTAAACGATACATAATTAATAAACAAATTAGAATTTAAAAACTACAATTGATAAAAAGTGAAAATAAAATAAATAAAAAAGAAAGAAGGCTACCGGGTTTCGAACCCGGGTCAGCCGGGTGAGCTCAAAGTCTTAACCCGCGCAAATCCTACCACTCCGCCACTTGTGTTATTTGATAATATATTGAAACAATTAATACATATAATAAAACTTGAAATCAAATTCAGTCAACAGCGCGCCCATCTCGCAGTCGCCGGAAAATCCGACGATTTCGCCAATTATCGATGGTTTCTTTTGACTTAACGTACAAATTAACAACGACATCGGTTATAACCGATGTCTAGTTTCGCGACATCGGTTATAACTGATTTCGCCAAAATCAATCCCAGACGACGTAGCCGGAATATTCTGCTTTCCCCGGAAAACTTCTGGAATTTCCAAATCACGCTGTGAATCGGTAAAATCATTCAAACCTTCTGTTAATCATTTTTTAGTAACTCAATTTCACATCTAATCGATCAAAGCTGTTGATTGATCCGAGCAGACGGAGTTCACCAAACAGAGCCGACGATCCTTGCCGGAGTTCTGAGAAAGACGCCTGTTTCGGTACATTCTTTTCCCAAAATCCTCTCTATCCATCACATTTCAATCGCTTATAAATTTCGTTAATTGAATTAAACAAGAACAGTTGATTAATCGTCGTCTTTATCTTTGAACGAAGAAGATGAAGTTGAACTATTGTATAAGTATAATTAAAACGAGATATTAAACCGGGTTAGACACACAGTCCAGCGGTGGACTGTGTGCAAACATTTATCACACGTCGCGAGTTCGATCCTTGACACAATCTCATTCTCTGTAATAAAAATGTTTCCTTTTTAAATTAAACCGGATCAACTCACAGAGAGATGTTAAGTTTAATAAAAATCAGTATATTAACCAAGTTAGACACACAGTCCAGCGGTGGACTGTGTGCAACACTAAACCACAGGTCCCGGATTCGAGACCTGTTGTGTGCACCGGTCCAATGTAATTAAATCCTTTTTAAAATAAATGATTTCTGATTAAATTAAATAGTGTATAAATATAATTAATAACAGAAATATTTCGGGTTAGACACGTAGCTCAGTTGGTAGAGCTGCGTGCACGCGTATGGGAGGTCTCTGGTTCGAGCCTCACCCAGCGCATACATACACACGATTGAACCGGTCAAACAGTCAACAGTCAACAGTCAAACAGTCAACGGTCAAACAGTCAACGGTCAACTCAAAAAGTCAACATTTTTTTTATATATTTTATTTATTTATTTAGTTTAAAAATCAATTAAAAATACTTAAAAATAATGTTTTTAAAGTTAGAAAATAACCTTAAACTCACAAAAATTAAATCTAAAAACCCTATTAAAATTGTTAATAAAATCTACTTATTTACCGTACCTTTCCGTTATTATTTAGGATTAGTTATTCCTCGACGATCAACACTCTAAACTCGTGCGCAATCAACATCATTAAACGAACGCACCCAATGTGAGTGAATCTCTACCAATTCCCCGTTTTAATCACATTTTGGGGTGTATCATGTGTCTCTTAATATTTATTACATTAAACACTTGTGCATTCATCATATCCATGATCAAATGTGTATCCAACATGCATAAATTGTTTGTGTGGTTAATGTTTAGATTAAATTTATCATTTTCAGTACATACATCATCATAGGCCGCCGCTCCCCATTACATATGAGCGTGAGCCGTTCCCTATTACCTATGAGCGTGAACGAGGCGTTGCCAACATACGTCGGCTCCGTTTGATTGAGCCTTGATCGCACATACATCGTCATAGGCCGTCCGTTCCCCATTACCTATGAGCGTGAACTTGGCGTTTCCAACATATACATTATCATTCATGTTATTGTTTGTTATTGTTTGTAATGTATGCTTATTTACATTTGCTCACATATGATTATTGCACAGTTTTTCCATATCAAATACAACAAGAAATCTATAATAAATGTTTTCTAACAAGGTTCACTCGCCAACTTTTGTTGACCCAAAATCCCACATTTTTACACATGATACAGGTGATCAAGTTGAAGCAAGAAACATATAGGACGGCTTAGAAGAATAAACCAGTTTAGAATTTGGATTGTTTTAGTTAATTTTTCCTTTCCTTGTATTGTATGAATTTGACTTGAACATTTGAGATGTAATTTGAATTTAATAAATATAAAACATATTAGTAAACATCATGAGCTTTGGTGATAACCCAATTATGCCCCGACTCTTATTCTGCTGCGGTCGGGGTGTGACATAAACTATATTCTATCTGATCATTGCTTAATCTAGCGTACCGTTTTTGATCCATTACACTACTCGGACTAAGTCTATGACTTAAATAAGACCGTTAGTATTTAATTGGTTAGCTTATTCCATAATCCAGACTAGAGCCTTCCGGTAAATGCTATCTGCACTTAGCTCATTTTGAATACGGCTGGAATATAATCTTGCATTTCTAAACAAGGCTAATTCAGGTAAATACTCTTGACTTATTTTCCCTATACGGTCTTGGGATACGGTAAATAATTACCGCTTGGTCAGAAATGGGATCAATCGAAAGCTGGATTGTGGCTAGTAAATCCGCATATTCTGTTTTAATTAGTTTTGTTTGATAACGTAGACACCAGGGGTTAAATTACCGTGTCCTGGATATCCTCGGCTCATTATATTAGATAATGGCCACGACCTTAGCGCGGGGTGTAGGCATACACCTGACAGACGCTCAAATGCAAATTACCCAAGACGTTGGGGATAACTCCTCTGTGAGTTCTAAGTGGTGTGTATTTAATCATGTCTCGGTCTATGTACTGGGCCCTGTATGTATGGACAAACATGTGAATCTGTTAACAAGGTTACAAAGTAACTTTCCCAAGTTATAAAAATTTTTGCCCTGTGCACTTAAATCTAATTTCTAAAAATGTTTTCAAAATGAGCCAGTCGGGTGTATTTACCAGCGAAAGCTGACGTATTTTCAAAAAGATTAAGCTTGTAGGTACAATACGAAATAGGCCGGAAGCTGCTCGGTAGTGAATAAAAGGATCTTGCAAATCCTTAGATCTGCCCTAAAGTGTGTTTTATATTCTTTCTTTGTACATTTATGATCCGCCTGTGCATCTTCTATTAGGAGCCTGTATATTATTTTGTATTTCAAACATTGGTTTGTAATAGTAATTTTACTCCAAGACATCCACTGTGCCGTGTTTAATTGACTATGATGTTATCAACTGACGTCACAACACTCTCCACCCGGCCCACCGGTGTATGGATTTGGGTTGGAAATCCGGGGTGTAACAGGTTGGTATCAGAGCCAACGTTTGAGAGAATTAAACACTAGCCTTTTGTGTTTAATCTCAAACTTACACGAGCACATTCCTTAGACTTCCGAGTCTAGGCATTGAACTAGGATTACTCATTTCATTATTAAGTTATTAGTATTGTCTTTTAAATTGATTTTAACAGGAAAATGCCGCCAAGAGGAAAAGGTCCAATGAGGGGAGGACCATCGGGGCGCATCCCTTCTCAACCTCACAACTCAGATTCCTACCAAGAATCAGGAGATTCGTCTCCTTGGCAACCAGCGAGACACTCTGTCTCTCATAGACACTCTCCCCCACATTCCTAAAATTCTTACACTCTCACCACTCCTATCATTCACACCATTCTCACCATTCCCATTCACACTCTTATCATGAAGAATTCAACCCAAATCACTACTTTAACACGCCTCCAGCCAATCAAAATCAGTTGGACCAACCAAACCCTATGGACGAGGACTCCGACCCGGAGATACCGCCGTCGAGATCGAATACGCATCCCATAGAAATCTCAAGCGATTTGAACTCTTATGCCGGATCGCCTTACCAAGGTCCTAATGAGTGGGATCAATATTGGAACCAATTTACCTTCGCCAACACACCTTCCCATCACTCTCAACCACCTCCTATACAAGAAGGCGTCCACATGGAACCGGTGGACTAACCTTAACCACCACCTTAACCACCAAGGAGGAAGCGTGGAGCACGTGTGTTGGTACGTGCAGGTCAAAGGTCGGGATCACTGCCACCTTTACCCAACTCCTACCCCACAGTTCAAGAGGACCCACAAATGGGTGGTCCCTCTAACACCTCACCTGTGGTGGAGCCTACTCCAACACCTACGATTCAACCACCACTATTGGGTTATAATAACCCAATTCCAATATACCCAGATAATACTGGATATGATCCTTTTAACCCATCTACACCAGTAGACTATCAAGCATGGTCGCAAGACCCCTATATGCAAGCAGTTATGCACAACGCACTGTACCCGTCTCCTTTCCCACCTGCGTATCCACCGACTGGATATCCAACTTATGGGTATCAGTATCCGGTTATGCCACAACTACAACCACAACCACACAACCTCCGCCGCCACTCGAGGCCATTAATGAGGCCTTGGAACAGATGAAAGAAATGCAACAACAAGCGGAGAAAACGGAGAAGAAGACAAACAAGTTCTTCAAGAAACTCTCCAAGTTGGTCAAGGGAAAGAAGGACGAGTGAAGTCTCTTCTAATATATGTTGGTCCCTACGAGGACATGGTTATTTCTTTAGTCCATGCGTGGACATTTTTTTCTGTAGTCCTTACATGGACAATTTATTTCTTTCTAGTATTGTAACTTCTATTGAAATTTAATGAAGTATTTTGGAATTATATATATACATATATGTATTCATCCTCTTCAAACGAGCGTCTTGATTTTACTCGAAATTTATGCTCCGCGACATAATTTGAAAAAGATCTTAATGGTTTTGATTAGCCAAGTGGCACAGACCACATATTTGGCCAATTTATGATAGTTAAGTACAAAGGGGTCTTCTATCAGGATAGTTAAAGGAAGTTATCCTTCTATCTAGAGGTGGTGGACTTAAGTTCAAGCCTCCAAGTCGTTAAGGTCAATGCGACCGGGACTATTAATCAACCATTAAGGTACTCTTATGTTAACATTCAAGAATGTTCATGCTCTTGGTAGTGTGACTTGAGGAATCACACTAGCCTTCTAGGTAATGCACTATGTCCTAACCTTATATAGCCTACGTGATCAAATTTGATCCCGGCTAATATCGTTAGTGCGATGATAATAAACATCCATTAGTGATGTATTGCCCTTGGGGCTATGATTAAACATCAATTAGTGATGTATTGCCCTTGGGGCTATGATTAAACATCCATTAGTGATGTGTTGCCCTTGGGACTATGATTAAACATCCATTAGTGATGTATTGCCCTTGGGGCTATGATTAAACATCCGTTAGCGATGTAATGCCCTTGGGGCTATGATTAAAAATCCATTAGTGATGTACTGCCCTTGAGGCTATGATTTAAACATCCATTAGTGATGTAATGCATTTGTGCCATATTTTATGTCCATTAGTGACAGGCCTATGTGCCATATTTTATGTCCATTAGTTACAGGCCTATGTGCCACGTTTTATGTCCATTAGTGACAGGCCAATGTGCCATATTTTATGTCCATTTAGTGGCAGACCTAGTTGCCATATTTTATGTCCATTAGTGACAGGTCTATGTGCCGTAATTATTATGTCCTTCGTGACAAGCTTAAGAGCTGAATATATTGTCGAATACGATAATGACAGTTGTGACATTACGATCCGCTGTCTAGTAATATATGGACATGTCCAAAATTTTAATTTGCCTTTGATGGTCCTATTAAGACCTAGGCCAAATATAGATATGTTAAGCCTAAGAGTTGTGATGTTATTCACACTAGTTTAGGCGATGGATTGTTGTATCCAATGTTAAAAGCCAATATGGTTAATTAATACCATGGCTAAGAGAAGTTTAAAACCAATATGGTTGACATGCCATGGCTAAGTGAAGCTTTATTGGCGTATAGAACCAAAGCTTGAAGATGGCCAACTCAAATGAGGCACAAAGTAGCCACCGGAATGTTGAATTTAACAAAGCCGAAAACAAAGATATTGATAATGATAATTTTCAAGCTCGCATTAATGCGGCTGTTGAAAAGGCCATGGGAAAGGCCATAAAAAAGCTTAGGGAATCGAGTGCTACTTGATCCAGACCCTTATCTATTCCACCATCTTCAGCTCATAAGGAGAGCTCAATTCACTCTTCAAATGCGAAGAGTGAACCAAAGAAGCTAGAATTTGCTAATAGGACCCGCTCTCTTAAAGACGGATGTACCTACAAACACTTTGTCTCCTGTAAGCCCCGAGACTTTAACGGGGAGAAAGGAGCTGTAGAAGCCTTGAAGTGGCTTGACGAGATGGAGACAATAGTGGATATCAGCGGCTGTGCTGATAAGGATGTGGTTAACTATGTATCACAGTCCTTTAAGGGCGATCCCCTAATCTGGTGGAAAGCCATGATCCAGTCCACAGGTAAAGTACACCTGTATAATTTGGGAAGGTCCAAGTTTGTGGACCTTATTAAGGAAACTTACTGCCCACCTCACAAGGTGGAGAAATTAGAGACAGACAGTCTCTTTCAATGAAAACCTAGATTGTCAGAAGTACGTTTCTGACTTCAACTCCCTATCTAGGTTAGTCTCCTATCTGATCACCCCTGAAACCAAACGTATTACGCGTTTTATCAAGGGGTTAGCACATGAAATTAAGGGTATGGTAAAGGCTGCTCAGCCTAGTACCTATAGGTCTGCTGTTGACCTATCTCTCTCCCTTACCCTTGATCTAGTAAGGCAAAAGTCAGTTAAATCTGAAACTGATGGGAAAAGAAAGAGAGAAGATGACGACTCCCAAAGATTTAATAAGAAGAATAAAGGGAGATTTGGGTTCAAAAGGAACCAAGACAAGTCAACTGTGACGCCAACATGCAACACTTGCAACCGCAGACACTGCGGACAGTGTAATTATATTCCACAAGACAAACCCTGGGGTATTAGTAAGAGAAAGGGACATAAGACCCTAGAATGCAAGGATCTTAAACATGCCATTTGCTACGTCTGCAAAGAACCAAACCATCTTTTACCATGGTGTTTAACCCGTTTAGTCGTTTTAACGAATTCCATCGCTTTTATTCGACCAAACCATTATTCATCACATTATTTGACCCGTTAGGTCATTTTATTTTTATTTCAAACACTTATTCATTTAAGATACTACAAGCGCAAATTCACATACCTTAGAGCTTTCCCTTCAATCATGTATCCGATCCGACTTGGTCACTTGGTGTTTCACCCAATTTGCCTATAAATTTCATTTCGATTTATTGTTTAGACTTCATTACGCTATATATGACATGTAACTTGTAAAATTCTCATTTACATAATTCTTTCATGCTCTTCAACCATTCATGATCATTTAGGCATTACATCAAGCACCATGTGTGTAAGATTTTTATACTACTCTTATTAAGATTACAACTTAGCTATCAACCATGTAATAATATCTTTTCAAGTCTCTATGTCTAGAATGCGAGATTAACATCTAGAACCCAACATATCAACATCAATTACTACAATTCTCACTATCACAATTTATGTATTAATCAAATTCATAAAAACCCATTTAGCACAAACATTGTTAATCATCTAAACACAAGAATCATAACATTTGATCACTAATTCTTCATCAAGAGCTTGTTCCTAAACTCATATACATCACAATTTCTATCATGGTATTCATGATTATACTCAATATAGAATTTATACAGAATTTATGATGCTCACATAGATTCATAACATCACAAATCATCAAAATTGGACATACCTTATGATTTCTTTGTCTAGATGATTGTTAATTTATGTTCATGCAAGGATTTCATGCCCAATTTTTCTTTTGATTTGAGGAATTGATGAATATTAGGGTTACTAAGGTTTCCCGCTTTGCTTCTTCTTGTTTGGTCGACCAAAACACACGGTTTTAATTCCCTTTTTATATCCACAAGTTTACCAAGTGTTCAATTCGGTCCTCTATATTTTGTTTATTATACAAAGACACTACCTAAATGTTCTATTAGATATCTACAAGTAACTAATTTAATTTGTATTTCACTAAATTAGTTATGTGTGAGATATCTACCATAGCTCTTAATATTACTAAATATTTTATATAATTTAGGGACGTTACACGTCCACTTCCTTTTAAAGGGGTTTTTCTGTTAACTAGGTTAAATGCCCAAATTATATATATAATTTAAAATTTTTTGGGTGTTACAAATCCACCCTCCTTAAAAGGGTTTCATCCCCGAAACACTTATACTTATCGAAAAGCGAAGGGTAGAGTCGTCTCATTTCCTCTTCCGACTCCCAAGTGGTGTCTGATCCTTTTCGATGCTGCCACTTGACCTTTACTTGATTAATTTCTTTATTCCTTAATCCTTTGACTTTTTGATTGACGATTTGAATTGATTGAACTATATAGTTAAGCTTGTCATCGATTTCAATATCACTATAAGGTACATATGCTCCTTCGTCCGCTAAACATTTGCAAAGATGTGTCCATGAAATACGTTATGTATTCCACCTAATTCATCCGGAAGTTCTAGTCGGTAAGTCAGTTTGCCCACCCGATCGATAACCTTAAATGGGCCAATAAACCGTGGACTCAACTTACCTCTTTTCCTGTATCGTATGATTTCCTTCCACAGAGATACTTTGAGCATTACCCTATCGCCTACTTGAAACTCGAAAGGCCTTCGTCTTTTATCCGTATAGGACTTTTGTCGATCTTGAACTGCTTTTAAATGGGCTCGAACCATATCAATCTTTTCATTTGTGGCCTTAATCACATCTTTATGGGCGAGTTCTCTCGGTCCTTCGCCCCAACATATTGAAGTTCGTCATTTCCGACCATAAAACATCTCGTATGGTGCCATACCAATGCTCGAATGGTAAATGTTGTTGTAAGAGAATTCAATAACGGTAGATAAGCATCCCAACTACCACCAAAATCAATAATACACGTTCGAAGCATGTCTTGTAAGGTTTGAATCGTCCGTTCGCTTTGTCCATCTGTATGGGGTGGTATGCTGTACTTATTAATAGTTTTGTGCCCATCCTTTTTTGGAAATCACGCCAAAAGTTCAAAGTAAACCAGGTTTCACTATCAGATACAATCGATATCGGTACTCCATGGCGTGCTATAATTTCATTCACATATACTTCCGACATCTTTTCAGAGGTATAGGTCTCTCGAATTGGAATGAAATGAGCGTTTTTTGTTAGTCTATCAATGACCACCCAAATGGCGTCAAATCCTTGAGTCGTTCTCGGTAGTTTGGTCAATACATCCATGGTTATGTGTTCCCATTTCCAAACTGGTATTTCTAATGGTTGGAGCTTGCCATAAGGTTTTTGATGCTCCGCTTTTACTTGTAAACAAGTTAGACATTTTTCGACGTATTTTGCCACATCTCTCTTCATTCCAGGCCACCAATAATTTTGTTTTAAGTCCTTATACATTGTGGTTGCTCCCGGGTGAATCGAGTAGCGCGATTTATGAGCTTCATCAAGTAGAAGATCCTTGACACCACAAGTGTTCGGGATCCAAATTTTACCAAATCGGGTTTTCATTCCATTTTCTCCGTCTTCAATATATTTCACCAAACCCTTGACTCGTTCTTTTCTCAATTTTATTCTTTTATCGCTTCAGCTTGCGCCACTCAGATTTGTTCGAGCAAACCTGAAGTTACCATGAGTTACATCGACCGCACATGTATTGGTGTATATTCTTCTTTTCGGCTTAGCGCATCCGCTACCACATTGGCCCTTTCTGGATGGTAATGGATTTCACAATCAAAATCTTTTACCATTTCTAACCATCATCTTTGTCTCATAATTAACTCTTTTTTATCAAAGAAATATTTCAAACTTTTATGATCAGTAAAAATAGTGCACTTCACCCCGTATATGTAGTGCTTCCAAATTTTTAAGGCGAATACTACTTACGCCAGTTCGAGGTCGTGAGTCGGATATTTCTTTTCATGCACTTTTAATTGTCTAGAGGCATAGGCAATCACCCTACCCCGTTGCATAAGTACGCACCCAAGGCCTAGGTGCGACGCATCAGAGTACACCACTAAGTCATTGGTGCCATCCGGTAAGGTCAATACCGGAGCACTGGTCAACTTTTCCTTTAGCGTTTGAAATGCTTTTTCTTGTTCATCATTCCAGACAAACTTTTCATTCTTGCGAGTTAGCTTAGTTTATGGTGAAGCAATCTTGGAGAAATCCTAAATGAATCTCCTATAATAACCCGCAAGCCCCAAAAAGCTTCTGATTTCCGAAGGATTTTTTGGAGGATTCCATTTGACACTGTTTCAATCTTGGACGGATCGACTAATATTCCATCGGCACTGATGATATGCCCTAGGAATTGTACTTCTAGAAGCCAAAAGGCACATTTTGAGAATTTTGCTTAAAGCTTTTCTCTTCTCAGCGTTTCTAATACTTCATGCAAATGACGCGCATGATCTGTTTTGCTTTTTAAATAAACTAAAATGTCATCAATAAATACTATTACTGATTTATCCAACATTGGCTTGCAAACCCGATTCATAAGTTCCACGAATGCTGCGGGTGCATTTGTTAACCCGAAGGACATCACGAGGAATTTATAGTGCCTGTACATCGTACGGAATGCCGTTTTGGGTATATCTTCGTCCTTCACTCTCAGTTGATGGTAACCTGACTTTAAATCAATTTTTGAAAACCAACTCGCACCTTGTAGTTGGTCAAATAGATCGTCAATTCTCGGAAGCGGGTATCGATTCTTTACCATGAGTTTGTTTAATTCTCGGTAATCTATATACATGGGCATACTTCCGTCCTTCTTTTTCACAAATAACACTGGTGCGCCCCATGGGAAACACTCGGTCGAATAAATCCTTTATCCAGTAAGTCTTGCAATTGCGACATTAACTCTTGGAGTTCCGACGGTGCTAGCCGATAAGGTGCCTTAGCTACCGGTTTTGCATTCGGGACCAGTTCAATACCAAACTCTATTTCGCGCTCAGGTGGTATTTCTTGTAAGTCATCCGGGAATACATCTTCAAACTCCCTTACAATAGGTACGTCTTCAATCTTTTGCAATTCTTTTTCCGAATCGCACACGTAAGTTAAGTATGCCTTACACCCATGTTGAACGAGTTTATGGGCTTCCGCCATTGAACATAATATGGGGTTGTAATTCTTCTCCCCGTAAATAGTGATACGCCTTCCGCTTGGTGATGTTAGTTGTATTTCTTTGCGGAAGCACATCACCTTGGCGTGTAGCGAGACAACCAGTCAATTCCAACCACTACTTGGAATTCCCCCATAGACATGGGTATCAAGTCAATCGAGTAATCCTCATCATCAAGATTCAATCTGCAATCCCGACATATTTCATGGACAATAAAACTTTCGTTATTACCTATTTCTACTTTCATAGGCATATTTAGTTTTATCAATGTAAATGAGGGGTGTTGAATAAATGTTTTTGAAACAAAAGATTTATTTGCACCTGTATCAAATAAAATGCATGCGGGAATACAATTTACAGTATATGTACCAGAAACCACATCGGGTTCAATATTGGCCTCGGTCGTAGTTATATGGAAGGATCTTGCCTTTCACCTTGGGACTTCGATCTTTGTGTTGGATACCTTCTTCTTCCCTTTTAATTCTGGGTACTCAGATTTCTTGTGACCCGGTTGGTAGCATTTATAACACACCGACACTTTACTAGGAAATTTGATGCTATATGTCCTGTTTTCCCGCATATAACGCACAGTTTGTTTTTGAAATAGCACTCTCCCCTATGGGCACGACCACATGTCTTGAAACTTGGTGATCCTCCTTTTGTACTCCCTTTCTTTGGAATTTCATTCACCTTTTGATTTTTGGTAGACCCTGGATTTGCATCCATTTCCCTTCGTTTACCCCTCTCAATCTGCTTTCTTAATTCAATCTCACGTTCTCGTGCAACGTTTATGATTTCCGTGAGGTTTTCCTATTTTAAGGGTGTCATGAATTCTCTATACTCAGCACTTAACATATTGTAATGGTAGTAGATCTTTTGTTCTTCTGTTTGCACCAACTTGTCATAAAACCTCAATTTGTCAAGGAACACTCCCATGATCTTATCTATTGTTTCGCCCTTATGCATTAGTTGAATAAATTATTCCTTTATTTTATTTATCATGACTTTGGGGCTATGATGTTTAAGAAATGGCACCTTAAACTCCTCCCATGTCATAGTCTTCATGGCCTCAACCCCTTGTTCCTTCTTAAGATTATCCCACCAATCTTTTACTTGACCCCTCAATTGACCAGTCCCGTAAGCTATGAAGTCGGTCTCGTCACAATGAGTTCATTCAAAGACTCCTTCCATATCTCTTATCCATCGTTGGCAGACTATGGGGTCTACCTCTCCATTGTAGATTGGTGGTTCACATGCCATGAATTTGTCGTATGGACACGCTTTCTTATTTTTAGTCTTGTCTTTTTCTTGTACAAGACTTTCTTTTAATTCATTCATTCTTTCTTCTACAACCGATAAGATTGTAGTTTGTAGTCTATCCATAAATTGAGGTAAGCTTGCTTCCAAAGTCTTTCCGACTTCCTCGGAAAACTTTTCTCGTATCTCTTCGGTCATAAGAGACACTGTATCATCTCCTGTTGCTTTCGACATTTCTTTAGCTGAAATGTTCATAGTAATTTTGGTAAGCAACTTGTTTAATAATTTCCATATTTTATATGGATATTTACCCTATTCGTTTGATAACACACATAGTAAATCTTTCTTTTTCAGTTTGGTCAAGTATATGACTTGCCTTCACCGTTTATATTTAGTGTATTTCCTGGGTTCGAGTGTATTAATACACTCCTTCCCATACACTTTAAATCATCTTCCTTTCTATTATTTCATAAGGAAATTCAATTTATAACTGACTCTTACTGACTGTCTTGATCAAGTTTTGAACCGAACACATTTGTTTTTAACCTTGAACTCTGATACCAACTTGTAAGACCCATTTTTATAGAATAAGCAATTCATATAAAATACTACATTCATTTATAGAGTATACTTTTTTTTGTCTTCCATTCAAATACCAAATTACTTAAACTTTAAAATATTCAGAAACAACTTTACATTTTAAACAAAACATACTAAAATAAAGAAGTCGATTAAGCGGAAGCTTGCATAAAAGAGATGTTCGGTTCTTCTTCCTAACTTGAAACTTTCACCCATTAAAGCTTAGGATCTTCAAAGTCATCTAAATTTACTATTAGTTAGTACATAACCGAATAAATGAAAAATGTATTATAATTTATTAAACAAATTATAAAAAATTAAGTTTTAAATTTTGGAATCGCGTAGGCAACGACATAAGGCTGCGTCGGCAATGGTTCTTGTTTCATTGCGTCGGAGCTTTACCACCATAGGCAGCAGGTTAAGCCGTCGGGAAAATGTTGCAGCATCGACGACAGCCAGACGTGGCATCGCCGACGGCATTTTCTTATTGGTTTGTTTAACCCGATTCATGTTCCACACTTTTAAACGTGACTCGATACTTGCAGAAAATGTTCGTAATATGGTATTTCACATTTTATTTTCGGTGGTACCTTTGTTTCACGCATTAATACTAATTAAATTTAAGTTCGTCAATTAAATCATTTTGACCCGTTTGTTTAATTTGACAATTTAACTTCTTTAACCATATCCTTTTTCTGTATAATCATTTCATTGTTATACCTGAGTTCTTCGGAACAACTTTGGAATATTTTACATTCGTTACTCAATTTTATGCTTAAATTTCCAATTTTACCCCTTTATCAAGTTTATTTCCAATAATTATTCATACGCCTCATAGCAAATGTCACAACTAAATTTTAACATGTTTGGTTACCACAACGGGATCCATCGTTTATCTAACCAAAACTTTTATTCTTTAATTACTTGATCAGTTTGGTCGTCTTAGCGATTTCCATCGCTCTTATTCAACCAAACCATCATTTACCATGTTATTTGACCCATTTGAGCATTTTAGCGAAATCTATCGCTTTTATTCAACCAAACCGACATAATCATGATGTTTGACCCGTTTAATCGTTATAGCGAAATCCATCACTTTTAGTAAACCAAACCATCATTTACCATGATTTTTGACCTGTTTAATCGTTATAGCAAAAGCTATCACTTTTATTAAACCAAACCATCATTTACCATGGTGTTTAACTCGTTTAGGTCGTTTTAACGAATTCCATAGCTTTTATTCGACCAAACCATTATTCATCACATTATTTGACCCGTTAGGTCATTTTTATTTTTATTTCAAGACAACTATTCATTCATTAAGATACTACAAGCGCAAAGTCACATACCTTAGAGCTTTCCCTTCAATCGTGTATCCGATCCAACTTGGTCACTTGGTGTTTCACCCAATTGCCTATAAAGTTCATTCTGATTTATTGTTTAGACTTCATAATGCAATATATATGACATGTAACTTGTAAAATTCTCATTTACATAATTCTTTCATGCTCTTCAACCATCCATGATCATTTAGGCATTACATCAAGCACCATGTGTGTAAGATTTTTATACTACTCTTATTAAGATTACAACTTAGCTATCAACCATGTAATAATATCTTTTCAAGTCTCTATGTCTAGAATGCGAGATTAACATCTAGAACCTAACATATTAACATCAATTACTAAATTCTCACTATCACAATTTATGCATTAATCATATTCATAAAAACCCATTTAGCACAAACATTGTTAACCGTCTAAACACTAGAATCATAGCATTTGATCACTATCAAGGGCTTATTCCTAAACTCATATACATCATAATTTCTGTCATGGTATTCATGATTATACTCAATATAGAATTTATACAGAATTTATGATGCTCACATAGATTCATAACATCACAAATCATCAAAATTTGACATACCTTATGATTTCTTTGTCTAGATGATTGTTAATTTATGTTCATGCAAGGATTTCAGGCACAATTTCTCTTTTGATTTGAGGAATTGATGAATATTAGGGTTATTAAGGTTTCCCCAATTGCTTCTTCTTGTCTGGTCGACCGTGTGTTTTGGGTTTTAATTCCCTTTTTATATCCACAAGTTTACCAAGTGTTCAATTCGGTCCTCTATATTTGTTTATTATACAAAGACACTACCCAAATGTTTTATTAGATATCTACAAGTAACTAATTTAATTTCTATTTCACTAAATTAGTTATGTCTGAGACATTTACCATAGCTCTTAATATTACTAAAATATTTTATATAATTTAGGGACGTTACAAGTCCACTTCCTTTTAAAGGGGTTTTTCCGTTAGCTAGGTTAAAGGCCCAAATTATTTATATAATTTAATATTTTTGGGGTGTTACAGATGTTCACACGACCGGAGTCTTGGTGACGCTGGCATTTTCGGAGGAACCTTCTTCCACTTATCCGTCGAGCCGAGAGGGATGAACTGGGTTCTTGCCTTCAGCTCGAGGACCTCGTGGTGTGCTGGATGGAAAGTCAGCCATTTTGGACGTGAGGTTTGAGAAAAAAGGAAACGAAGAAACTGTAACACCTCGTAAAATCGTGTCCAATGGTATAGTGACATGTGTTGTATTTTTATTTAAGTCTATTAAAGACTAATAAGGACTAAAGGTGTCAACATGCTAAAACTGGGCCTCTGAGTGACTGTCTGATGTCAACATGCGTAAACATAAGCCTCTGAGTGACTGATACGTCAACATGCTTAATCATTAGCCTTTGAGAGACTGATATGACAACATGCCCAGCCTCTGAGTGACATCGTAGTCAACATGCTTATAGTGGGCCTCTAAGTGATCCTTTACGAAGTCCTAACTCTAATGCGTGCCCGTTGTTGGACGAGAGAGGTTAATTCTTTAAAAATGTGAAAGTTGGATTATGGAGGGATTAAAAGTGTCAACATGTTAATTTATACCTCTGAGTGACCTTTTAACGAACCGAGAGCTCGACAATGTCCGGGCATAATCCTGGGTACACCAAGTATTGGCTACGGAGGCTAAAAGTGCGAAAAAGGTGTTTTAGGAAGGTTTGAAGAGGATTTAATAAGTTGAGGGGCTAAAAGTGTCAAACTTTGAAACTGACAAGGGGCGCTCGCACGGCGCGAGAGGCTAAGGCCTGGCCTCTCGCGGGACACGAGAGGCCTATGTCTGTAGAAAATTAACTTGGCCACGAGACAAAGGTGCCAAAAACCATGTATTCGAAACCAGGGATTTTTAAACAGCTTTGCCACGCTTTGGGACACTTGTAAGCTTCCTCTTACACCCCTTAACACGTGGCATCACCTCCTTCAAGCTCTCTAACTATAAATAGGTGCCAAGGTTTACTATTTGAACTTGCACCTTTCTCATTCACAACTCTATGTCCCTCCTCTGGAAGTTCCTAACTGAAAGGAGCATCTAACTTAGTTCTATTTCATTCTAGGAACCTCTTGTAAGTCTTCCTTGCTCTTGTATTTTCGTTTATAGGCTTTTATAGCCAAAAGTCAAGCATTTTATAGAAAATGCCTTGACTTTCGGTTAAGACCATTATGGTCCAGCCATTGTTCATAATAAACATGGCCAAGTGATCGTAATAAGGTAGGTGTTAGTCCCTATAAAGGGCACCTCCTGAAGATCACGTTTGCTAGACCAATTGACGGGTCAAAGTTATGATATTAAAAAGTCAAACAGACCATTTTTCGAAAATGTTATAATTTGATCTTATATATGTTATGAAACCTGTTTTGACACTTAAACAAGTTGGTAATAATTATTAGAACATGTAAAAACATGTTCGACCGTCAATTTCAGTTCTAGGGTCGGTTCGCAACCGAAAGTCGCGAAGTTTGACTTCTGTTTTGACTTTCGATTCTGACTTGATTTAGATTAGTTAGCTACTGATCTAAAGTCGCATTATGATCGTAATATAATGTAGCATAACCCTCTGAGATTTTATTACATGATCATAATCAGAGATACATAAGTTCCGTAATTATGCCATTATGACTAAAATGCACTTTTTACATAAAAAGAGATTTAAATGATAATGAACTTGAAAATGAGTTTCCTACTGATGTAATATTATAAGTAGGATTATTTGGGATGTTAAAACATATTATAAATTGAGTTTATAAACAAGTCCTTGTATTATGTCGATAAATGACGATAAGGCCCTTGTGGCTTATAAAATGGTTTTAATCACATCTTTTCAATGTAAATCTTTTACCTACTGATATATTATATTAAATAATATATCTAAGACTTTTTAATCTAATCATAACATCAGTTTTCATTAAAGATCGCATAATTCATCATTTTACGACATAAACGCCATTTCGGCGCATAATATGGTTATAAACCATATTTATCAACCAAGACTTATTGCCTACTGATTTTAAAACTTATTTTAAATATTTTTATAGTAGGTATATGATAAGAGCTCAGAATCCTAAATAATTTAAAAACTATGTGTAAAATGACCAAAATGCTCCTTTGGTGCATAGTTTGGTCATAAAAGATAAATTACACATATAATTAATATCCTACTGATATTATATCATAAATAAGTTATTTTCCAGAATACTTATAATTATAACATTAAATTATATTCAAGTTCCTTTTATACGATATGAAATTACCGAAACACCCTTATGAGGCATAGTTTCACTTTAAAACCATAACGGGCATATAAGTTGATATCCTACTGATATTACAACTTATTTAAAATGTAATAGCATTTAGAACTTGTCCATGACTTATCCGGTTACCCGATATCGCTAATATGCATACGGTTAAGCATATGTAACTAGTTTACGAAAATTAACCGAAACGGGTCTAACCTTGTCATTTAAGCTTCAAAATCCAGAATGTTTATAGTTATTCCATATTATACAAGTCAAGTACTTGTTGGGATTAAAGTACATTCTATGCAATCATCGTTTAATCTAGCGTTATACGTTTTGATCAAGCACGCTAGTTGGTCTAAGTCAATGACTTAAATAAGACCGTTAGTATTTAATTGGTTGGCTTATGCCATAATCCAGACTAGAGACTTGCCGGTAAATTCTATCTGCACGTAGTACTTTTGTGTATGGCTGAGTTATTAAATTAAAAGAAGACTAGGTAAAGTAAATACTCTCAACTTATTTCCCCTATACGGGCTTGGGATACGGTAGATTATTACCGCTTGGTCGGAAATAGGATCAATCGAATGCCAGATTGTGGCTAGTAAATCCGCATATTCTGTTTTAATCAGTTTTTTTGATAACTTAAACATCAGGGGTTGACTACCGTGTCCTGGATATCCTTGGCACATTACAATAGATAATGGTCACGACTTTAGCGCGGGTGTAGGCATACACCCGATAGACGCTCAAAATGCATTGCCCACAAAGTTGGGAAGAATTGACTCCTTCGTGAGTCCAAAGTGGTGTGTACGTTAATCATGTCTCGGTTTTCACACTGGGCCCTGTATGTATGGACAAACATGTAAATCTGTTAACAAGGTTGCAACATCCACTTTCCCAAGTTATAAAAGATTTTGTGCTGATACGCACTTAAGACATATTTTAAATGTTTTCAAAATGAGCCAGTTGGGTGTATTTACCAGTGAAAGCTGACGTATTTTTCAAAAGACTAAGCTTGCAGGTACAATACGATATAGGATGGAAGTGCTCGGTAGTGATAAGAGGATCTTGCAAATCCTAGATCTGCCTAAAGTCTGTTTTACATTCTTTCTTTGTAAAATTTATGATCCGCGTGTGGATCTTCTATTATGAGCCTGTGTATTATTTTGTATTTCGAACATTTGGTTTGTAATAGTAATTTAAATCCAAGACTTCCGCTGTGCTGTGTTTAATTGTCTATGATGTTATCAATTTACGTCACGATATTCCCCACCCGGGCCACCGAGGTGTGACAGGTTGGTATCAGAGCCAATGTTTGATAGAATTAAACACTAGCCTTTTGTGTTTAATCTCAAACTTACACAAGCACTTGTAAGAGGAAAAGGAAAAGGACCAATGAGGGGAGGACCTTCAGGGTACATCCCTTCACATCCCCATCACCCGAACCCTTATGAAGATTCGGGAGATTCATGGCCACTACCACAACATTCGCCTACCCATACTCAAAGTTCATACCACTCATACCATTCACACCACTCTCATCATTCTTACCATGATGAGTTTAACCCCAACCAATACTTTAACACCCTCAGCTGATCAGAATCAATTGGATCAACCAAACCCAATGGACGAGGACTCCAACCCGGATATGTCGCCGTCAGGATCACACATGCATTCCATAGAAATATCAAGCGATTCAAACTCTTATGCCAGATCGCCTTATCAAGGTCCTAATGAGTGGGACAATATTGGAACCAATTTACCTTTGCCAACACTCCTTCTCATCATTCCCAACCACCTCCCGTGCAACAAAATGTGCACATGGAACCGGCGGAACAACCTCAATCGGGTTATAATAACCCCATCGCAACATATCCGGATACGTTTGGATATGATCCTTTTAACCCAACTAAACCTGTTGATTATCAAGCATTATCGCAAGACCCTTACATGCAAGCGGTCATGCATAACGCACTTTACCCATCCCCTTTCCTACCTGCTTATCCACCTACTAGATATCCAAGTTATGGGTACCAATATCCTATTATGCCACAACCACAACCTCCGCCACCACTCGAGGCCATTAACGAGGCCTTAGAACGAATGAAAGAAATGCAACAACAAGCGGAGAAAACGGAGAAGAAGACAAACAAATTCTTCAAGAAACTCTCCAAGCTGGTTAAGGGAAAGAGGGACGAGCGAAGTCTCTTCTAATATATAATAGTCCCTGCGAGGACATTGATATTTCTTTAGTCCATGCGTGGACATTTTTATCTCTTTAAGTCCTTGCATGGATAGTTTATTTCATTGTTTCTGGTATTGTAATTTATATTTGGAATTTAATGAATTATTTTTGGAATATATATATATATATATATATATGTATATATGTATGTATGTATATATATAATATATATGTATATATGTATGTATTCATCCTCTTCAAGCGAGCGTCTCGATTTTACTCGAAATTTATGCTCTGCTATATAATTCCAAAAGACCTTAATGGATTTGATTATGCCAAGTGGCACATACCACACATTGGCAAAGAAATGATAGTTAAGAATAAAAGGTCTTCTATCAGGATAGTTAAGGGAAGTTATCCTTCTATCTAGAGGTGGTGTAGGTTCAGGCCTCCAAGTCGTTAAGGTCCAAAGTAACCGGGAATATTAATCAAACATTAAGGTACTCTTATGTTAACATTAAGGAATGTTCATACTCCTGGTAGTGTGACTTGAGGAACCACACTAGCCGTTTACATGATAGGCCAACGTGCCATAATTTACATCCAAAGTGATGTAGGCCAACATGCCAAACGTTATGTCCAAAGTGACAGGCTGATATGTCATACGTTATGTCCAAAGTGACAGGCTGATATGCTATATGTTATGTCCTAAGTGACAGCCTGATATGCCAAACGTTATGTCCAAAGTGACAAGCTGATATGCCATACGTTATGTCCAAAGTGACAGGCTGATATGCCATACGTTATGTCCAAAGTGATACGTTATGTCCAAAGTGATAGGCTGATATGCCGTATGTTATGTCCAAAGTGACAGGATGATATGCCAAATGTTATGTCCAAAGTGACAGGCTGATATGCCATACGTTATGTCCAAAGAGACAGGCTGATATGCCAAATGTTATGTCCAAAGAGACAGGCTGATATGCCATATGTTATGTCCAAAGTGACAGGCTGATACGCCATATGTTATGACCAACGTGCCAGGTCAATGTGCCGTTATTATGACCATTAGTAACAAGCCTATGAGCTGTATATAATTGTCTAAATGACAATGACAGTTGTGACATTACGATCCATTGTCTAATAATATATGGACTACGTCCAGATTGTAAATTGCCTTTGATGGTCCTATTAAGACCTAGGCCAAATATAGATATAATAAGCCTAAGAGTTGTGATGTTATTCACACTAGCTTAAATGGGTGATGGGTTGTTATATCCAATGTTTACGCCAATATGGTTGTTATACCATGGCTAAGAAAAAAAGTTTTGTTTGATATTTAGAGCCAAAGCTTCAAAATGGTAAACTCGGACGAGGCACAGAGTAGCCACCGAGAGATTAGCTCTAACAAGGCTGAAAACATGGCCATTAACAACGATGACTTCCAAGCTCGCATAGATGCAGCTGTGGGAAAGGCCATGGAAAAGGCCATAGAAAAACTTAGGGAGTCGAGTGCTACTCGCTCTAGACTATTATCAATCGCACCATCCTCAGCTCATAAAGAGAGCTTAGTTCACTCTTCTAACGTGAAGAGTAAACCAAAGAAATTAGAAATTGCTGATAGGTACCATTCTTTTAAAAATGGATGTACCTATAAATATTTTGTCTCCTGCAAGCCCCGAGACTTTAATGGGGAGAACGGAGCTGTGGAAGCCTTGAAGTGGCTGGACGAGATGGAGACAATAGTGGATATCAACGGCTGCACTAATAAGGATGTGGTTAAGTATGTATCACAATTCTTCAAGGGCGATGCCCTAATATGGTGGAAAGCAATGGTACAGTCAACCGGTAAGGTACACCTGTACAGTTTAGGATGGTCCAAATTTGTGGACCTTGTTAAGGAAACTTACTGCCCACCTCATGAGTTGGAGAAGATAGAGTCAGACTTTTTGACTCTCACAATGAAGAACTTAGATTGTCGGAAATATGTTTCCGATTTCAATTCCCTGTCTAGGTTAGTTTCCTATCTGATTACCCCTGAGCCCAAACGCATTGCACGTTTCATCAATGGGCTAGCGCCCGAAATAAAGGGCATGGTAAAGGCTGCTCAGCCTAGTACATATAGGTCTGCTATTGACTTATCCCTTTCCTTCACCTTAGATTTGGTGAGGCAAAAGTCGGTCAAAATGGGACTGACCGAAAAAGAAAGCGGGAGGAGGATAACTCCTAAAGATTTAAAAAAGAAAGGAAAATTTGGGTTTAAAAGGAACCAAGATAAGTCGGGTGTAACGTCGAAATGTAGAAATTGCAACCACAGGCATTGGGGACGATGCAATATTGACCCACAAGATAAACCCTGTGGTATCTATAAGAAAAAGAGGCATAAGAACTTAGAACGCAAGGATCTTAAGAATGCCGTCTGTTACGGCTGTAATGAAAAGGGGTATATGAAGTTTAACTGCCCTAAGAACCCCAGAAATGATGCAAAGCCTAGAGAGGCTAAGAAAGGGAATGCTCGTGCCTTCCAGATCGAAACTAGGGAGGCCGTTAATGACAACAATGTCATAATAGGTACATTCCTCATCAATGATGTATATGCTAGAATTCTTTTCGATTCGGGTGCAGATAAATCTTCTGTTAATAATAAGTTTAGTGAACTATTAAACTTGCCCATAAGAACTCTAGATAAAACTTATGAGATAGAACTTGCTGACGGAACCTTAGAAACAGCATCTTCCATTCTTGATGGATGTGCTATATCCATTAAGAATCATTCTGTCCCTATCTCCCTGTTACCAACGAAGTTGGCAGGGTTCGATGTAGTTTTAGGCATGGATTGGTTATCCCATAACCAAGCCCGCATTATCTGCGATAAGAAACTTATCGAAATTAAAACCCCATCCGGTGAAACGATCACCATCCATAGAGATTCACACTATGGATTGCCAGACAAGGTGTCGTTTTTTAAGGCATCCAAGTGTTTGAGGAAAGGATGTGTCATTTATATGGCACAAGTAACTATCATGAGCCTAAGCCAAGTATTGAAGACCTTCCGGTTATCTCGGAGTATTCCAATGTTTTCCCCGAAGAATTACCTAGCCTACCTCTAGATAGGCAAGTGGAGTTTAGAATTGATATCCTACCTGGATCAGTAGCGGTAGCCAGAGCTCCATATCGGTTAGCACCAACAGAGATGAAGGAATTGAGATTACAGGTAGATGAACTCTTAGGGAAAGGCTTTTTTCAGCCCAGTTCGTCGCCTTGGGGAGCTCCTATTTTATTCTTAAAGAAGAAAGACGGTTCAATGCGAATGTGCATTGATTACCGAGAGCTGAACAAGTTAACAATTACGAACCAATATCCTCTGCCCAGGATCGATGATTTATTCGACCACTTCAAGGGGCTAGTTACTTTTCTAAGATTGGATTTGAGATCAGGATATCATCAGCTGAAGGTTAGGAACGAGGATGTTCCTAAGACTGCCTTCAGGACCCGATATGGTCATTTTGAATTTCTAGTGATGCCTTTTGGGCTCACAAATGCACCTACAGCATTCATGGATCTCATGAATAGAGTCTGCAAACCATATTTGGATAAGTTTGTCATTGTCTTCATAGACGACATACTTATCTATTCTCGTAATCCAGTTGATCACGAGAAACACTTTCGGTGCATTCTAGAATTGCTAAGGCAGGAGAAGCTTTATGCTAAATTTTCTAAGTGTGAGTTTTGGCTTAGAGAAGTCCAATTCCGAGGACATGTTGTAAGTGAGCGTGGTATCCAAGTGGATCCCGCCAAAATAGAAGCCATAATGAATTGGGAAGTGCCCATGACCCCATCGGAGATTCGTAGTTTCCTAGGATTGGCTGGATACTATAGGAGGTTCATTGAGAACTTTTCAAGAATAGCCACTCCTTTGACTACCTTAACCTGTAAGAATGTCAAATTTGTTTGGGGTCCAAAACAACAAGAATCCTTTGAAATTCTAAAACACAAGTTGAGTAATGCTCCTGTGTTATCTCTACCTGAGGGTATTGAGGATTTTGTAGTCTATTGTGATGCTTCGCACACTGGCATGGGTTGTGTGTTAATGCAAAAAGGCAAAGTGATTGCCTATGCATCACGACAGTTGAAGGTGCACGAAAGGAATTACACCACCCATGATTTGGAATTGGGTTCCGTTGTATTTGCACTAAAGCTATGGAGACATTACTTGTATGGCACAAAGTGTATTATATACACTGACCATAAGAGTCTCCAGCATCTGTTCAATCAGAAAGAATTTAACATGCGACAGCGCCGTTGGATGGAAACACTTAATGATTATGATCGCTAAATTCGCTATCATCCCGGCAAGGCAAATGTCGTTGCTGACGCCTTAAGTCGCAAGGAAAGAATTAAGCCCATTAGGATTAATGCAAAGAGCATTGAGCTCGGAAATAGCTTGAATGAGAAGCTATTAGATGCGCAAAAGCAAGCCCTATTAGAGGCAAATGTTTCTAATGAAGGATTAGGCGGAACCATTGATCAATTAACGTCTGGAAAGGATGGAATCCTTAAATTCAATGGAAGAATCTAGGTTCCAATCTTTGGAGGACTTAGAGATCTAATCCTCCAAGAAGCGCATAACACGTGATACTCAGTTTACCTAGGCGGTGACAAAATGTATCGGGATCTGAAAAAGAATTATTGGTGGATGGGTTTGAAGATATCCATAGTGTTTGACGTGTTCGCAAGTTAAAGCTAAACATCAGAAACCGTCAGGACTTCTACAACAATTGGAAATTCCCACATGGAAATGGGAAATGGTAACTATGGACTTGATTACTAAGTTACCTAAGACCAAACATGGTAATGACACGATTTGGGTCATTGTAGATAGGCTGACCAAGTCAGCGCATTTCTTGCCAATTAAGGAAATGTATAATTCAGACAAATTGGCTAAGTTGTATGTGGACAAGATTGTGTCCCTACATGGTGTGCCAATATCTATTGTATCTGACAGAGATACTAGAAATACCTCTCATTTTTGAAAAAGTTTCAAACAAATGTTTAGGCACAAGATTAAACTTTAGTACGGCTTACCACCCACACACTGATGGTCAAAGTAAGTGTACTATCTAGACTATGGAAGACATGCTTAGGGCATGTGTGATTGATTTAGGTGGAAGTTGGGATGACCACTTACCCCTAATAGAATTCTCCTATAATAATAGTTATCATACGAGCATCAAGGTTGCTCCTTATGAGGCCTTGTATGGGAGAAAGTGTTGAACACCCATGTGTTGGGCAGAAGTTGGGGAAACCCAACTATCAGGACCAGAAATTGTCCTGAAGACCACGAAAAAGATTGTGCAAATCCGTGATCGTCTCAAGGCTGCCCGTGATAGGCAGAAGAGCTATGCTGACAAGAGGCGTAAACCTCTCAAGTTCCAAGTAGGGGACAAAGTCATGCTGAAAGTATCACCTTGGAAAGGTCTAATGAGAATTGGAAAGAAGGGCAATGTGACACCCTGTAAAACCGTGTCCAATAGTATAGTGACACGTGTTATATTTTTATTTTTTAGTCTATTAAAGACTTAAAGGGACTAAAAGTGTCAACATGCTCAAACTAAGTCTCTACGTGATTTCTGATGTCAACATGCATATACCGAGCCTCTGAGTGACCATTAGTGTCAACATGCTTAAAATATAGCCTCTGAGTGACCATTAGTGTCAACATGCTTGAAACATAGCCTCTAAGTGACCATTAGTGTCAACATGCTAAAACTTAGCCTCTGAGTGACCATTGTGTGAACATGACCAGCCTCTGAGTGACATCGGAGTCAACATGCTTATAACGAGCCTCTGAGTGATCCTTTACAAAGTCCTAACTCTCGTATGTTCCATTTGTTGGACGAGAGGGATTAAATCCGTGCTTATATAAAAGTTGGACGTCGGAGGGGTTAAAAGTGTCAACATGTTAATTTATACCTCTGAGTGACCTTTTAACGAACCGAGAGCTCGACAATGTCCAGGCATAATCCCGGGTATGCCAAATATTGGCTACAGAGGGCTAAAAGTGCTAAAAGGTGTTTTAGGAGGTTTTAAGGGTGTTTAATAAGTTAAGGGCTAAAAGTGACAAACTTCAATTCTGCCCATGAGGCGCTCGCGGGGCGCGAGAGGCAAGGCTTGTGCCTCTCGCGGGGCGCGAGAGGCCTGTGTCTGCAGAAAGTTTGCTTGGCCTCCACACATATTGCCAAAAACCATTTTTTTTTCGAAACTATGGACTTTCAATCAGCTATGCCACGTTTTAGGACACTTGTAAGCTGCATCTTACACCCCTGAACACCCGGCATCACCTCCTTTGAGTTCTCCAACTATAAATAGGTGTTCAAGTCCACCATTTGAACTTACACCTTTCTTATTCAAAACTCTTCTCCCTCCTCTGGAAGTTCCTAACTGAAAGGAGCATCCAACTAAGTTCTATTGCATCATAGGAACCTTTTGTAAGTGTTCCTTCCTTGTGCATTTTCGTTTATAAGCTTTTATAGCCAAAAGTCAAGCGTTTTATGGAAAACGCCTTGACTTTTGGTTAAGACCATTATGGTCCAACCATTGTTCGAAATGAACATGGCTAAGTGATCCTAATAAGGTAGGTGTTAGTCCCTATAAAGGGCACCTCCTGAAGATAACATTTGTTAGACCAATTGACGGGTCAAAGTTATGTTATTAAAAAGTTAAATAGGCCATTTTTTGGAAAAATCTATGAAACCTGTTTTGACACTTAAAAAGTTGGTAACAATTATTAGAACATGTAAGAACTCGTCAATTTCAGTTCTAGGGTCGGTTCGCAACCGAAAGTCGCAAAGTTTGACTTCTGCTTTGACTTTCGATTCTGACCCGATTTAAATTAGTTAGGCACTGATCTAAAGTTGCATTATGATCATAATAAAATGTAGCATAACCCTCTGAGGTTATATTACATGATCATAATCAGAATCCAAGTTTATGCGCAAGTTCCACAATTATGCCATTTTTTACTAAAATGCCTTTTTTGCATAAAACAAGGTTTTAAATGATAATGAACTTGAAAATGATTTTCCTACTGATGTAATATTATAAGTATGGTTATTTGGGATGTTAAATCGGATTATAAACTGAGTTTACAAGTAGATCCTTGAATTATGTCGATAAATGACGATTTAGCCCTTGTGGCTCATAAAATGGTTTTAATCAAATCTTTATAAGGTAAATCACTTACCTACTAATATTTTATATTAAATAGAATATCTAAAACATTTTAATCTGACCTTAACATCAGTTTTCATAAAACATCGCATAAAACGTCATTTTACGACATAAGCGCCGTTTCGGCGCATAGTATGGTTTTAAACCATATTAATTGACCAAGATTTGTTACCTACTGATTTTAAAACTTATTTTAAACATTTTTACAGTAGGTAAATGTTATAAACTCAGAATCCCAAATAATTTATAAACTATGTGTGAAATAACCAAAATGCCATTTCGGTGCATAGTTTAATCATAAAAGATAAAACACACACATATTTGATATCCTACTGATATTATATCATACATAAACTATTTTTCCAGAATACTCATGATTATAAACTTAAATTATATTCAAGTTCCTTTATATGGTATAAAATTACCGAAATGCCCTTATGCGGCATAGTATCATTTTAAAACCTTAACGGGCATGTAAGTTGATATCCTACTGACATCTCAACTTATTTAAAGTGTAAAGGCATATAGAACTTGTCCATAACTTATCCGGTTACCCGATATCACTAAAATGCATGCGGTTAAGTATATGTAACTATTTTACGAAAATTAAACAAAACGGGGTTAACCTTATCATGTAAGTTTCAAAATCCAGAATGTTTATAGTTTACCCATATTATGCAAGTCAAAGTACTTGTCGGGTTTAATCTACATTCTATCCAATCATTGTTTAATCAAGCATTATACATTTTGATCATGTACACTACGGTCTAAGTCTATGACTTAAATAAAGACCGTTACTATTTAATTGGTTAGCTTATGCCATAATCCAGACTAGAGCCTTGCTGGTAAATGCTATCTGCACTTAGTACTTTTGTATACGGCTGAGTTATTAAAACTAAAAGAAGACTAGCTTAGGTAAATACTCTCGACTTATTTTCCCTATACGGGCTTGGGTTACGGTAAATTATTACCGCTTGGTCGGAAATGGGATCAATTGAATGCCGGATTATGGCTAGTAAATCCGCATACTCCGTTTTAATCAGTTTTGTTTGATAACTTAAACATCGGGGGTTAAATTACCGTGTCCTGGATATCCTTGGCTCATTACATTAGTTAATGGCCACGACCTTAGCGCGGGGTGTAGGCATACACCTGACAGACGCTCAAATGCAAATTACCCAAGACGTTGGGGATAACTCCTCCGTGAGTTCTAAGTGGTGTGTATTTAATGATGTCTCGATCTCTGTACTGGGCCCTGTATGTATGGACAAACATGTGAATTTGTTAACAAGGTTACAAAGTAACTTTCCCAAGTTATAAAAGATTTTGTGCCCTGTGCACTTAAAATCATTTTAAAATGTTTTCAAAATGAGTCGGTTGGGTGTATTTACCAGCGAAAGATGACGTATCGTCCAAAGGCTAAGCTTGCAGGTACAATACGAAATAGGCCGGAAGCTGCTCGGTAGTGAAATAAGAGGATCTTGCAAATCCTTAAGATCCGCCCTAAAGTCTGTTTTATATTCTTTCATTGTACTTTTTTTACGATCCACCTGTGGATCTTCTATTACGAACTGTCTGTATATTATTTTCGTACTTTGAACATTTGGTTTGTAATAGTAATTTAAATCTGAGACTTCCGTTGTGCCGTGTTTAATTGACAATGATGTTATCAACTGACGTCACGATACTCCCCACCCGGGCCCACCGGTGTATGGATTTGGGTTGGAAATCCATGGTGTGACAGGTTGGTATCAGAGCCAACGTTTGAGAGAATTAAACACTAACCTTCTTGTGTTTAATCTCAAACTTACACAAGCACATTCCTTAGACTTCCGAGTCTAGGCATTGACTTAGGATTACTCATTTCATTGTTAAGTTATTAGTATTGTTTTTGAATTGATTTTAACATGAAATGCCGCCAAGAGTAAGAGGACAAAGTGGAAGAGGAAAAGGTCCAATGAGGGGAGGACCATCAGTGCGCATCCCTTCTCAACCTCACAACTCAGATTCCTACCAAGAATCAGGAGATTCGTCTCCTTGGCAACCAGCGAGACACTCTGTCTCTCATAGACACTCGCCCCACATTCCCAAAATTCTTACCACTCTCACCACTTTATCATTCACACCATTCTCACCATTTTCATCATTCCCATTCATATTCTTATCATGAAGAATTTGACCCTAACCATTACTTTAACACACCTCCAGCCGATCAAAATCAGTTAGACCGTCGGGATCAAATACGCATCCCATAGAAATTTTAAGCGATTCGAACTCTTATGCCGGATCGCCTTACCAAGGTCCTAATGAGTGGGATCAATATTGGAACCAATTTACTTTCGCCAACACTCCTTCCCATCACTCTCAACCACCTCCTATACAAGAAGACATCCATATGGAACCGGTGGACCAACCTCAACCACCACCTAAACCACCAAGGAGGAAGTGTGGAGCACGTATGTCGGTACGTGCAGGACAAAGGTCGGGATCGCTGCCACCATTGCCCAATTCCTACCCCACAATTCAAGAGGACCCACAAATGGGTGGACCCTCTAATGTTTCACTTGTGGTATAACCAACACCCGCAGTTCAACCACTACCATCGGGTTATAGTAACCCAATCCCCACATATCCAGATACGTCTGGATATGATCCTTTCAAACCCGTCTACACCAGTAGACTATCAAGCATAGTCGCAAGACCCCTATACGCAAGCAGTTATGCACAACGCACTCCACCCGTCTCCTTTCCCACCTGCTTATCCACCGACTGGATATCTAACTCATGGGTACCAGTATTCAGTTATGCCACAACCACAACCACAACCTCCTCCACCAATTGAGGCCATTAACGAAGCCTTAGAAAGAATGAAAGAAATGCAGCAACAAGCGGAGAAAACGGAGAAAAAGACAAACAAGTTCTTCAAGAAACTCTCCAAACTGGTTAAGGGAAAGAAGGATGAGTGAAGTCTCTTCTAATATATGTTAGTCCCTGCTAGGACATTGTTATTTCCTTAGTCCCTGGATAGACATTTTGTTTCAGTAGTCTTCATGGACAATTTATTTCATTTTGTTTCTAGTATTGTAATTTTTATTAATATTTAATGAAGTATTATTGGAATTATATATATGTATTCATCCTCTTCAAACGAGTGTCTCGATTTTACTTGAAATTTATGCTCTGCGATATAATTCCAAAACGATCTTAATGGTTTTGATTAGCCAAGTGGCACAGACCACACATTTGGCCAAATTATAAATGATAGTTAAGTACGAAGGGGTCTTCTATCAGGATAGTTAAGGGAAGTTATCCTTCTATCCAGAGGTGGTGGACTTAAGTTCAAGCCTCCAAGTCGTTAAGGTCAATGCGACCAGGACTATTAATCAACCATTAAGGTACTCTTATGTTAACATTCAGAAATGTTAATACTCTTGGTAGTGTGACTTGAGGAATCACACTAGCCTTCAGGTAAAGGACTATGTCCTAACCTTATATAGCCTATGTGATCAAAACTGATCCCGGCTAATATCATCAGTGCGATGATAATATACATCCTTTAGTGATGTCTTGCCCTTGGGGCTATGATTAAACATCCACTAGTGATGTATTGCCTTTGGGGCTATGATTAAACATCCATTAGTGATGTATTGCCCTTGGGGCTATGGTTAAACATCCATTAGTGATGTATTGCCCTTGGGCTATGATTAAACATCCATTAGTGATGTATTACCCATGGGGCTATGATTTAAATATCCATTAGTGATGTAATGCCTTCAGGCCATAACTTGATGTCCATTAGTGACAGGCATATGTGTCATATTGCATGTCAATTAGTGACAGACCTATGTGCCATATTTTATGTCCATTAGTGACAGGCCTATGTGCCATATTTTATGTCCATTAGTGGCAGGCCTATATACCCTATTTTATGTCCTTCGAGACAAGCTTATGAGCTAAATATATTGTCAATTATGACAATGACAATTGTGACATTGCGATCCACTGTCCAATAATATATGGACTATGTCCAAATTGTAATTTTCCTTTGATGGTCCTATTAAGACCTAGGCCAAATATAGATATGCTAAGCCTAAGAGTTGTGACGTTATTCACACTAGTATAGGCAATGGATTGTTATATCCAATGTTTAAAACCAATATGGCTGACATGCCATGGCTAAGTGAAGCTTTATTGGTGTATAGAACCAAAGCTTGAAGATGGCTAACTCAAATGAGGCACAAAGTAGCCACCGGAATGTTGACTCTAACAAAGCTGAAAACAAAGATATTGATAATGATAATTTCAAGCTCGCATTGATGCGGCTGTTGAAAAGGCCACGGGAAAGGCCATAGAAAAGCTTAGAGAGTCAAGTGCTACTCGCTCTTAACCATTATCGATTACCCCATCCTCAGTTCATAAGGAGAGCTCCTTCACTCTTCGAATGCGAAGAGTGAACCATGGAAAGTAGATTTCAAGGATAAGTCCCGTTCTTTTAAAGACGGGTGTACATATAAGTATTTCGTCTCCTGCAAGCCCTGAGATTTTAATGGGGAAAAGGAGTTGTGGAAGCCTTAAAATGGCTAGATGAGATGGAGACAATCATAGATATCAGCAGTTGTGTTGATAAGGATGTGGTCAAATATGTATCACAATCCTTTTAGGGCGATGCCCTAATCTGGTGTAAGGCCATGATCCCGTCTACAGGTAAAGTACACCTGTATAATTTGGGATGGTCCAAGTTTGTGGACCTTGTTAAAGAAACTTATTGCCCACCTCACGAGGTGGAGAAGATAGAGTCAAATTTTCTGACCCTCACTATGAAGAACCTAGACTGTCGGAAATATGTTTCCGATTTCAATTCCCTGTCTAGGTTAGTTTCCTATCTGATCACCCCTGAAACCAAACGTATTGCGCGTTTTATTAATGGGTTAGCTCCCGAGATAAAAGGAATGGTAAAGGTTGCTCAGCCTAGTACCTATAGGTCTGCTGTTGACCTATCCCTCTCCCTCACATTAGATTTGGTGAGGCAGAAGTCAGTCAAGTCTGAGACTGACGGGAAAAGAAAACGGGAGGATGATAACTCCTAAAGGTTCAAAAAGAAAGGAAATTTTAGGTTCAAGAAGAACCAGCACAGGTCTGATGATAGACCTTTGTGCAAAACCTGTAACCGCAGGCATTGGGGGCAATGCAATCCAATACCAACCCCCAGATTAAACCCTGAGCTTAGAATCCCAAATAATTTATAAACTATGTGTAAAATGACCAAAATGCCCCTTCGGTGCATAGTTTGGTCATAAAAGAAAAATTACACTATAATTAATATCCTACTGATATTATATCATATATAAGTTAATTTTCCAGAATACTTATAATTATAACATTAAATTATATTCAAGTTCCTTTTATACGGTATAAAATTACCGAAACGCCCTTATGAGGCATAGTTTCACTTTAAAACCATAACGGGCATATAAGTTGATATCCTACTGATATTACAACTTATTTAAAATGTAATGGCATATAGAACTTGTCCATGACTTATCCAGTTACCCGATATCGCTAATATGCGTATGGTTAAGCATATGTAACTAGTTTACAAAAATTAACCGAAACGGGTCTAACCTTGTCATTTAAGCCTCAGAATCCAAAATGTTTATAGTTATTCCATATTATACAAGTCAAAGTACTTGTTGGGATTAAACTACATTCTACCCAATCATCGTTTAATCTAACGTTATACGTTTTGATCAAGCACGCTAGTCGGTCTAAGTCAATGACTTATATAAGACCGTTAGTATTTAATTGGTTAGCTTATGCCATAATCCAGACTAGAGACTTGCCGGTAAATGCTATATGCACTTAGTACTTTTGTGTACGGATGAGTTATTAAATTAAAAAAAGACTAGCTCAGGTAAATACTCTCAACTTATTTCCCCTATACGGGCTTGGGTTACGGTAAATTATTACCGCTTGGTCGGAAATGGGATCAATCGAATGCCGGATTGTGGCTAGTAAATCCGCATATTCTGTTTTAATCAGTTTTGTTTGATAACTTAAACATCGGGGGTTAACTACCGTGTCCTGGATATCCTCGGCTCATTACAATAAATAATGGCCACGACTTTAGCGCGGGTGTAGGCATACACCCGATAGACGCTCAAAATGCATTGCCCACAAAGTTGGGAAGAATTGACTCCTTCGTGAGTCCTAAGTGGTGTGTACGTTAACTATGTTTCGGTTTTCACACTGGGCTCTTTATGTATGGACAAACATGTAAATCTATTAACAAGGTTGCTACGTCAACTTTCCTAAGTTATAAAAGATTTTGTGCTGATACGCACTTAAGACATATTTTAAATGTTTTCAAAATGAGTCAGTTGGGTGTATTTACCAGTGAAAGTTGACGTATTTTTCAAAAGACTAAGCTTGCATGTACAATATGAAATAGACTGGAAGTGCTCGGTAGTGATAAGAGGATCTTGCATATCCTAGATCTGCCTAAAGTCTGTTTTACATTCTTTCTTTGAACAATTTATGATCCGCCTGTGGATCTTCTATTACGAATCTGTATATTATTTTGAATTTCTAACATTTGGTTTGTAATAGTAATTTATATCCAAGACTTCCGTTGTGCTGTGTTTAATTGTCTATGATGTTATCAACTTACGTCACGATATTCCCCATCCGGGCCCCCCGGTGTTCGATTGGTTGTGGAAAGCCGGGGTGTGACAGAAACGGATGCGAGAAAGAGTAAATAGCGGATGGCGCCAATGAAGAAACACCGGTCTGAACTGAGAGGTATCCAGAGATATCTTAGTTACAGCCTAGTACTTCTGCATAAAAGGTTCATCACTCGTTCGTTCTTCTGGGTGAACTCACTCTGGCGGACTTGCAAAACTAACAAGGTCGTTAGCCTCGTCACGAGAGAAGGGGATTTCTCCATGACCACACTCCGGCATGAGAATAAGTATTTGGTAATTACAAGGTAAGCAAGTAAGTAGTAAGTAGTGAGTAGGTGAAGATGATAATAATCCTTTACCTTATGGTGCAACCCTTATTTTATAGCTGAAGTGAAGTGGGTTTAGGAGATGAGCTGATGGTCCTTGGGCCCGGCCCAAAAGACTAGAGATGCATGTTCTCTCCCTTTGCAGAGATCATTAATGATCTCCTTGCAGGAGGGATGCTTTGTTGGATGTTGAATGGTGCCACGTGTCATGGCAGTTGTCTCTTGCGTAGGACCTGTCATCAGCTGAAAGTGGAGCAGGTGTGATAGTCGCTGGCGTGTGTTTGGTTGGTGCACACACTGTCCTCTGTATTACTGTTTATGGGATGCAGTCTGACACAACCTGCCGGGAGGCTATTGGGTCACAGCTCTGCCACTCTAAACCCTTGTATATAGTCAACGCCTCTTTGCGCTTATCCCTTCTGCGAGGCTTTGTTAGTGCTTTCTGGCCAGCACAGAGTTGTAGGGATAAATCCTTTTGTCCACCAGACTATAAGTAGCTCTCATGTTTGTCTTGTCCTTGTGCAAGGTTTTAGGACTTCGCGGCTAGAGGGTTGTTTGGTCCGCGCAAGGTCAAGTAGCATGCGCATCTAAGTCTAACTTGCTGTTGTGCCAAGTACACAAGGTTCGTTGTGTCACTTATATTGTTTGGTGTAACTTGCCGTTGCGCTGAGTGTGCAAGGTTCGTTGTGTGACCTGTATGAGTTGGTCTAACTTGTTCCGCTTAGTGCGCAAGGTTCGTTGTGTGACCTTTATGAGTTGGTCTAACTTGCCGTTGCGCCATGTACGCAAGGCTCGTTGTGCGACCTGTAAGTATTGTTTTACCATTGCGCGTTGCGTGCAATGTTTGTCTATCAGCACAGGGTCAAGGGGCTTGTGTTTCCAGGTCTAACTTATCGTTGCGCATGTTGCGCAAGGCTCATAGTGTGACCTGCTAGCATTGGAGTTGTAGTACCATTGCGCGTTGAGCGCAAGGTTTGTTGTCAGCATAGGGTCAAGGGGCCTGTGCTTCCAGGTCTAACTTACCGTTGTGCAGACTGCGCAAGACTCGTTGTATGACCTGCTAGTTTCAAGAAAGGCGCACCGTTGCGCATTGCGCGCAAGGTTATTCTTGTTAATTGTGCTCAAGGGTATGGTTCCTTGCGCGGGCGCGGAGGTTTTAGGACCATACCCCTCCAAGTCCCCCCAGTCCAATTCTGCTCCTATGCGCATGTTGGCAAGTAGGAGGTATGGTCCTAAAAACTCTGCGCCCGCGCAAGGAATCAAACCCTCAGTGACAATTACCTTGCTCGCAATGCGCAACGGTGCACCTTTCTTGTAACTAGCAGGACATACAATGAGCCTTGCGTACCTACGCAACGGTAAGTTAGACCTAGAGGCACAGACCCCTTGACCCTGTGCAGATAGACAAACATTGCGCGTAGACAAACCATTCTTGTAACTAGCAGGACATACAATGAGCCTTGCGTAGCCTACGCAACGGTAAGTTAGACCTAGAGGCACAGACCCCTTGACCCTGTGCAGATAGACAAACCTTGTGCGCAACGCGCAATGGTACTACAACTCCAATGCTAGCAGGTCACACGACGAGCCTTGCGCAACGGTAAGTTAGACCTGGAAGCACAAGCCCTTGACCCTGTGCAGATAGACAAACATTGCGCGTAATGCGCAATGGTAATACAATACTTATAGGTCGCACAACGAGCCTTGCGTACATGGCGCAACGGCAAGTTAGACCAACTCATAAAGGTCATACAACGAACCTTGCGCAATCAACGCAATGGCAAGTTAGACCAACTCATACAGGTCATACAACGAACCTTGCACACTCAGCGCAACGGCAAGTTAGACCAAACAATATAAGTGACACAACTAACCTTGTGTACTTGGCACAACGGCAAGTTAGACTTAGACGCGCAGGCTACTTGACCCTGCGCGGACCAAACAACCCTCTAGCCATGAAGTCCTAAAATCTTGCACAAGGACAAGACAAACATGAGAGCTACTCATAGTCTGGTGGACAAAAGGATTTATCCCTGCAACTCTGTGCTGGCCAAAAGCACTGACAAAGCCTCGCAGAAGGGATAAGCGGAAAGAGGCGTTGACTATATACAAGGGTTCATAGTGGCAGAGCTGTGACTCAATAGCCGCCCGGTAGGTTGTGTCAGACTGCATCCCTTGAACAGTAATACAGAGGACAGTCTATGCACCAACCAAACACACTCCAGCGACTGTCAGACCTGCTCCACTTTCAGCTGATGACAGGTACTACGCAAGAGACAGCTGCCATGACACGTGGCACCATTCAACATCCGACAAAACATTCCTCCTGCAATAGATCCTTAATGATCTCTGCAGAGGGACAAAACTGATAGCTCTGGTCGTCTGGGCCGGGCCCAAGGTCCATCTGCCCATCTCCTAAACCCACTTCACTTCGGCTATAAAATAAGGGTTGCACCACAAGGTAAAGGATTATTATCATCTTCATCTACTCACTATTTACCACTTACTTGCTTACCTTGCAATTACCAAATACTTATTCTCACGCCGGAGTGCGGTCACGAAGAAACCCTCTTCTCCCGTGACGAGGCTAACGGCGTTACTAGTTTTGCAGGTCCGCCAGAGTGAGTTCACCCAAAAGAACGAACGAGAGACGAATTTTTTATGCAGAAGTACTAGGCTGTAACTAAGATATCTTCGGATATCTCTATGTTCAGAAAGATGTTTCTTCGGTATTTATTCTCATTTATCGTTAGTTAATTTTTCAAAATTTAAATACATATGATAAGTATCATTTTTAAAAGTTTACTTTTAAAATAAAATGAATTTTTTGAAATATTGTATTTTAAAAGTACGTTACAATATTCGTTTACAGGAAACTATTTCCAAAATCAATATGAAGGTAAATAAGACGAGTATCATTGATTTAAAAGTATGTTCACATGCATATTAATTTCTGGATAAACCAAATAAAATGTGTTTTTTCAAATATTAATATATTAATATGGGGGTAAATAATTTGTTTCTCTTTTTATTTTATCAAAACTTTATATATTTGATTTACTTTATTATATACAGTACAGATTAATTATAAGTTTACCCGTCTTCGTTTTTAGACAACATTCCAATCAAATAACTCCGTATTTGAAACAATATGTATAAGTTGTTTATGTGTTATTAGTAAATTTTTACTTAGAATTGTTTTTTTAACTAGACGTATTAATATATATTATTCATGTTGATTATTTATTAAGCAAATAAAATATTAAAGGATATCATAAAGTTCTTTGTTTGATGAAATTAATAAATACGAAGAGTTGTAGAATTGATTTTGTTATTTGGTATCAATCAATCTTCGTCATAAAAACATTTACCGATGTTCTATAGTATTGCACAAATAATCTTATAAAAAAATCTTTGAAGCATACTGTGCTCTTAGGTGGTTGTATTAATTATAATGCACTTATTGTTTTGCATTATCATTATACAAGGAAACGTCAAAAAGACCAAATACTCAAATTCGTTATTCTTCTAAAAAACCTACCAACGTCGATACATAAAATTGTAAGCTTTTTTTTTTTATCTTTATTTGTAAAATATAATGTAACACACGTAAAATGATAAAAATAAAATATATAACTAACTCTTTTGTAGGTGATAAGGAAAGAACTTTTTTATCTAATATTTCAAATGGTATGATATGATATATATTACCTTATACATGTGTACATTACCAATATGTTTTCTAACTTTAATTTTTCAAAGATATTTAATTATTTCTTGGAGTTTGTACCCATGCTTATACCAACGATGGCGACATGCGTAAATTTAAAAAGCGGCTTTTGGATTATTATGTATCCGATATGATAGATACCTAAACAACAAATTTTAACAAGATATCATTATCAAATAATAATATTAAACAATAACTTAACTAAATCTATTTATATTTCATAAATGATTTAAATGATATTTTTCCTTATCTTTTAAAAAAGGTTTACAATGTATTGAAATCTATTTATTAGACATTTTCAGTCCCGAACATAAATTTAGGGTATGTGTGTAACTAAAATAGGATTTCAATACGTCTTAATCCTATCACATTTTAATTAGGATTGTACTATTAATTTTATGATCAAAATAGGATTCCAATACATTTTAATCTTCTCGTGTTTTTAATAAATAAATAGTATATCAAAGTTTATTTTTTTAAAAACATATTTTAATGACTATATGCGTAATACACAGGTTTATTAAACCTGTGTAATGCAATACACATGTTTTTTTTTAAATATAATTTTTTATCAGTTAATATATAAAATAATATTTATTTAACTCATTTAAGAAAGATGATTCTAACATAGTATTACAATAAACTAAATTTTCAAATAATGTCATAAAACTACTCCAACCTCATATTAAACATATTATATTATAAATAAACTACAACAAGAAATTTAGAAAGTAAAGGAGAATTTGTGGTCACATCCTCACCGGCATATAAACTAGTCAATAAATAAAGAAAAAAATCTAAATAACTTTTAACAAAATAGTCCCCCGAATTTATTTCAGAAGAAAATTGGTCGAATAATACGATACGTGTGCAACTTTCCTAAAGGCATCTTGAATCATAAAAATTCGAATTTTAATAAAATTGAAAATAAAATAAAAAATCTTGTACCACGCCAACAAAGACTGTAAGTATCGTGCCCCCAATTAAAAAAGTTTTAATGTAAATGAAACTAAAATTTTAAAAATAATAATAATAATAAAATTTTAGTGCTAATATAAATGAAACTAAATTCTCACGACTCATGTTAATCTTCTGATTTGTTGTTTTTGGTTTTGAGGTGAAGCTTGAAGGATCGGTATGATGTATCAACTTCTCTTCTTTTGTAATGTTGGTTTTTGCCGTTACTTTGTTCCTTTTTACATTTAAGCTCTTTTAATACTGGAAGTAAAAAATACAAAGAAACACACTTTTTCCAACATTAAAACATAAAAGGGTTGATTTTATCCCGTATTTAATATAATTTATATCTTGTATTTTGTGCATATCAAAGACAATTTGATAGTATCGGTCTAGGGGAGAAATTAGGCCTAAAAGTGTGAGACTGATGTATCAAATATACATAACGAGCTATGGTTACGAGTTGGGCTTTATCGGATTAGTTTGTATTAGGAATCAGTCCCTTAAAAGGTTATTTGGGTCAAGCCTAAGGCCATGTGGGCTAGGCTGGCCCATGAGGAGCCCGACCACCTAGAGTATATAATCATGTTTTGTTTTATTTCTAGGTTTAAGCCGCTTAGTTACATCTCAAAGAAAATCGCAGAAGGCTAAGTTAGGGTTTATATACCAGACTTGAAATCAATACAAGTGTGCATTCAAACCATTATTCTCTTGTTAATCTTCATCTTGTTCTTGAATCACATGATGTTTGGATTTCGTATAAACTTGATGTTGTTTGATATCATTGATAAATCCGGTTTACAAGACTCACAAGAATCGTACGGATGGTGATGATGATGCAATTGAAGCTTTGTGTGTGTTTATAGAATGTGGAGAAAGGGGTTAAAGGGTGATTGAGGATTTTGACTTTTGAGGTTTTGACTAATCAAACTAAAAATAAAAATATATGTGTTTTTAAAATGAAAAAAAAAAAACTCTCACATGCTTTATATATATATATATATAGAGGGTTGGATTATTTGAAAACTAATGTGAGTTGAACAAGCAACCATTCATCTTTATAGATCTACCGCTGAGATCACACCCCATCTTTTCCAATTAATTCATCTCCAAAAAGTTAATTTTGTACGAGAAAGGTATCACGACCATTTTACAACTTCTCTATATTGAAGAGATCAAACTGCATATCCACGTCATTTCAATCCCTATGAAGCAGGGGCGGACATACCTTATGCGAAGGGGTAGCGCTCGGGCGATAGTGTAAATTTTGGAAAAATTTGACTTTTTCTGACGTTTTTTCAATTTCGTTACCCTTTTTTTATAAAACGTTACCCCTACGTATATTTTCTAAATCCGCCACTGCTATGAAGCTATTACAAACCTATAAACCAGAAAATTGTAACCATTTAGAAAATCTTATCTTTTCCTTATTTTATTTGAGTACTTCCAAAACTATATGCAAAAATGATCATCCATATCTTCTTTCATCAGAAAAGTAAGTTAAGTTCCTATTTTCAATAAAATCATAAAGATCTTCCTTCATAAAAATCAACGGGGTTCGTCTTCTTTATATTCGATTGTCTACTTGATTTCCATTCTTCTTAATTTCATCGAATGGTGGTTTCCAATAGTGTTCTTCACTTTTCAATTGTAAGTTCCTTTATCCATATATTTTTTGCCATTCTCTTTAAACTATCATTAAATGAAACCATGATTTGGGTATTTTCCTAAAAGTAAGATAAAGATATCACTATTTTTCAATTCATTCAACAATTTGGATTGTTGTTTTCAGTTTATGTAACAATTTGGGTGGTTGTAACAATGTTTTACTAGTCTAGTTTGATGTAACAATCAGGGTTCTTTGAATATCATAGTTCATTTCAATTTGTTTAACAATCTGGATTATTGTTTTTTTTACTAGTAAAGGTTTAGGGTAAATTAAATTTTCATATTGGATTTCAATGGATATTCTTCGACTTTAATAATCACAGTCACAGTCTTTATTTCATTACACCATACACGTTTAGCACTAATTCAGTTAATTTATCAGCTAAGCATAGCATGTGCATTGTACATGAAAAAGTCAATTAGTAATTTTACTAAAATAAAGGAGGAAAAGTATAATTTACACTTATATATTTATAAACAAACACAGACACTCTTTCAACTCTCTCCATCTCCCCATGTCTCTCTCTAAAAACCACTGAAACCTAACCAGGTCACCGCCATCACTCTGGGCCTCTGGCCACCGCCACCCCCGCTCTCAACACAACATCACGCAACGCCGACAGAGATCCGATCTTATTTTTAAACAACTCCACAAACCATTCAGGCACCACAATCTCTTTCTAATACATCTGAAACATACACATGCATACCAGATCTGCCGATGATGGTGGTGGGGGTGTTTAATGGTTATTCGCAGATCTAGCAGATTTGCAACCTCAGCCGAACAGATACCATATCTGGATCCCTTCGGATTGCAACTTCACCAAAATTGGATATCTTTATTTTGCGATAGAGATCGAGTTTTATAAAGTTTATGGGGATGATTTGATGTGAAGATCAAGATTGGATGTGAATCCCATGGTTCATGTGTATTCTGTCTTAGGAATTCCTTGATTTAAATATCTAATAAAAATCATATCCTTCATTAACGTTCATTGAAAGTGCTTTATAAATAAGAAAATCATAACTGCCGAAGGTTTATTTGTGTGGTGGTGGCAGGTAGGGTAGTATGGGTGGCAGGTGGTGGTGGGTTGGTGGTGGTGTCATGTGGAAGTGAAGAAGAAAGAACAATGAAGAAAGGATAGGGTTTTATTTATAAATATAATTTTAAATAAAAGGGTATCATAAAATAACTGAAATACTTTTATATGCGAGGCATATGTCACACTTAATTAATATATTTGGGTTAGTGCTAAAGAACGTATGATGTAATGATTTTTATAAAGAAATATGTACTCTAGTTATTGAAGTTATACCCATTGTAATCCGATACAAATATAAATGACCAAAATTGTAATTTCATTGCAATCCAATATAAATATAATTGACGAAAAGTGTAATTTACACGAAGGTTTATTTTGTTTCCTTTGCTATGTTACATTAATTTTCACTGGTTTTAAATTTGATATTATTTTTAAAGGCTCATTTCAATTCTCAATTCCAGTATTTAATGATAATTGTAGGCAATGATAATCATTAGGCTATTGAGCAAAATACCGATAAGGATGTTAAGAAGAAATTAACATTATCTGGGACATATACATTGTTACATTTTTTTCAAAGTGTAACACTTTTTTATGTTACTATCCCTTTAAGTTTTACATTTCTCCTTTTTATTTTGTTACAAATTTTTAAATAAATAGTTTTAACTTTTTTAGTATTTCTGTTTTTTTAGGTGTTGTTTAATGTAGTTTGTTTAACCATTTGTGTTTGTGATCTTTTTTACTATTTTTGTACTTTTGATACAATTTGTATCACAAGATAAAAGAACATTAAAAGTTACATGTGGAACAAATGAGTTTTATACATAAAATCCATAAAAATATAAAAATATTAGTATAATAGAATTAATTCAAAACTGATGATGTGATACTTAAAAAATAACATATAGAAAATGTAGGGTAGACATATGAGATAATGGAAAATTTAGAGGGAAAATGAAGGCTTCAACTTTAAAAAAAAAATATTGTAAATGACAAAACCTAAAAATTAACATATGAAGTACATGTAGGATACTATTCACAAAACAAACTAACATAACAATTTTATTAATTAAATTCGAAATACATTACATAACCAAAAATTGAAATAGACAGAATGTAAGTAAACAACAATATTTAACTGAAAACACATTACAAAGAAACAAAGAGAATAAAACCAAAGGTGACTGAGGCACGTGAAGGACACGCTTCCCTTAAACAGATTGCGGGTCACCCAGGTAAACTCTTCTGTTTCCCAAGGTAAAACAGCCTAAGCAGATTGTACAGCCGTGATTAGCCTAGCACCCGAAAAGTATCTGAAACAAGAGTGTGCAATGAATCAAAGTTAGGAAAAGTGTTGGAAGGGCGTGTTCTATCAACCATACGAATTTCAGTCTCTCAAAACAAAGCACAAAGCTTTGTATTTCAACTGGCTAGAATTCGAAATGATCACTCTTATTGAATACACAATTCAATAAGATTAATTCTGAAATTCAATGGCATATTGAATTCTATGCCTTAATCATTTTGCAGGTAAGAACCTGAACAGTCTCTAACACCAAGGTAAGACAGATAAAAAAATACTAAAGGCGGCTCCTAAGCGGCTCGCAGTGATGCGAAGTGTAAAGTGCGCCATCAAAGCGCCACATTGCGCCCTTGTCCCGTGCCCTTCCCCGAGCCCGAGTGTGGGCGCGGGCGCGTGTCGGGTGCTTCGCACCCTCCTTGCTGCCACTGGGTGTGACATGTCACATAAGAATACATTCGTGTAGAGAATTATAGATATAATACACAGAAGATTTATCTATCCACCAATGTGGGATAAACACAACTTCCCACACATTAAAGTTCCAACACACAAGTTCCAACATAATTAAAGCTTATGATCTCTCATCATTTTGCTTTAATTATTTATCATAATTTCCAACAATCCCCCACATGAATGGAGATCATCCCACACACTCTAGTGTCACGATAAAATTTCAGCGGTTAAGTAATGTAGGATAGGTAAGTTTCCTTTTGAACCCTCCTTTGTGACATATACTTAGTCTCCTAGAAGTTAGTAGACGTGATGCCCTTGAACAAACTCCTTTTTACGTAGACGTTATTACACATCACACATTACTCTTCCTTGTCTGGCTAACCCCTCATAGGTGTGTCCGTTATGGTCATGGAACACTATCCTGGTTCTGCGAAAGCTCTAGGAATTGTGCCCCTAATTCCATTTGAAGCAACCCCACTTCTCTCTAACATAGGTGATTTACAAATTATTAAAAGCCATATGCTTAACCTCTCTTGATATCACTGATTTAAGTAGGAACAGACTAGGAAGTTTGTAACTCCCTTTGTATGTTGAGGTACTCCCCCACAGTGACCTCAGTTCGTACAGTTAGGTGGTCCTATTGAGTCTAGATCATGGGATCTCCAATCTTCTAGGATAGGTTTTCCGTTGTACAACCTTACTCCAAGGGCTTTAGTGTCATTCCCATTGACGACTTATGTACTACCTATCTGCTTAAGCCTTTTGTAAGCGGGTCCGCAATGTTATCCTTTGACTTCACATAGTCAATCGTGATAACTCCAGTTGAGAGTAGTTGTCGTATCGTGTTATGCCGACGTCGTATGTGCCTTGATCTGCCATTATATATTGCATTTGAGCTCTACTAATAGCTGATTGGCAATCAAAATTGTCACACCCTGGATTTCCAACTCAAATCCATACACCGGTGGGCTCGGGTGGGGAGTATCGTGACGTCAGTTGATAATCATCATAGTCAATTAACACGGCACAGCGGAAGTCTTGGAGTAAATTACTATTACAAACCGAATGTTCGAAAAATACAAAATAATATACAGGCTCGTAATAGAAGATCCACAGGCGAATCATAAATTGTACATGGAAAGAATATAAAACCGACTTTGGGCAGATTTAGGATTTGCAAGATCCTCTATCACTACCGAGCACTTCCGGCCTATTTTCGTATTGCACCTGCAGTTTAGTCTTTTGAAAATACGTCAGCTTTCGCTGGTAAATACACCAACTGACTCATTTTGAAAACATTTAAAAATGTTTTAAGTGCGTATCAGCACAAAATCTTTTATAACTTGGGTTAATTGATCGTCCAACCTTGTTAACAGATTCATATGTTTGTCCATACATAGGGGCCCGGTACGGAGACCGAGACACATAACACACCACTTTGGACTCACGAAGAAGTCAATTCCTCCCAACCTTGTGGGAATGCATTGTAACATCCGTCGAAAAACGGGTTTCCAACCCGCTTCGTTTATTAATCGAATAATCAGTTATAAGATTTCGTTGCGTATTTATGATCAATATTAATTTTAAACAATACATAATTAATAAACATTTTAGAATTTAAAAACTATAATTATTAAAAAGTAAAAATAAATTAAATAAAAAAGAAAAGAGGATGCCGGGTTTCAAACCCGGGTCAGCCGGAAGAAACAAGCAACACCCAACCACTCCGCCACTTGACTCATTTGTGATATCTATTAAAACAAATAACATTTATAATAAAACTCGAAATCGAATTCAGTCATCAACGCGCCCAATCCGCAGTCGCCGGAATTACCGACGATTTCGCCAATTATCGACGGTTTCCTTTGACTGAACGCGTGTATTAACCTCGACATCGGTTATAACCGATGTCTAATCCCGCGATCTCAGTCATAACCGCCGGAGAAAACCTTGACCATGAATCAAGACCAAATTCGGACTCAATTCATCCTGATTTTTCCCTATAAATACACACCCAAGTCTCTGGTAATCTTTTCGCTCAAAATCGCCACAATTTCTCGAAGCAATTAACTCGCCGGAGATATTCTGTATTGCCGGACATTCACCGAAAAACCGAGACTTACATAAAATCGGTAAATTTCTCGACTCTTTCGTGTTCAATCCATTGTTAGACTTATACTAACTTCAATCCTTTAACCAGAATCGGTCCCAGACGACGTTGCCGGATAATCTGCACTCGCCGGAAAATCTCTGGAAATTTCCGAAATCACGCTGTGAATCGGTACAATCATCTAAACCCTTTGATAATCCTTGTTTAGTAACTCAATTTCACAACTCATCGATCAAAACTGTTAATTGATTCAATCAGACGGAATTCACAAATCAGAGCCGACGACCATTGCCGGAATTCTGAGGAAAGCGTTCTGTTCGGTACATTCGATTCCGTAACTCTATTTATTCATTACATTTCAATCACTTATATGATCGACGAACGATTTAAACCAGAACAGTTGGATATCGTTTGTCTGTGTCTTGAACGAAGAAGACGAAGTCAAACATTGTGTATAAGTGTAATTAAAACAAGATATTAAACCGGGTTAGACACACAGTCCAGCGGTGGACTGTGTGCAAACACATAGCGCACGTCACGAGTTCGAACCTTACAAACGCACCGACTTTCCGAATTAAAACCAATTTTTTTTAAAACTGAATCAGAACAGGTCCCAGTATGTTTATAAGATTAATATAAACCGTAAGTTAAACAGATAAGACACACAGGCCAACTGGTTGGGCTGTGCGCTTACAAACCAAAGGACCCGAGTTCGATCCGGCTTCCCTGCAACCAGTTCAACCAGTTTAAATCCTTTTAATATAAACCAAATAAATTAACATTTAATTAGTATATATATATAATTAAAACAAAGAATATTTCGGGTTAGACACGTAGCTCAGTTGGTAGAGCTGCGATGCACGCGTACGAGAGGTCCCGGGTTCGAACCTTACTCAGCGCATGAATAAACATAGTCCGACCGGTCAACCCGGGCGGTCAACGAGCGTCAACGGTCAACAAAAAGTCAAAATTTTTTTATTTTTTTTATTTATTTATTTAATTTAAAAAATCAATTAAAAATACTTAAAAATAATATTTTTAAAATTAGAAAATGACCCTAAACTCACAAAAATAAATCTAAAAATCCTATTAAAATTGTTAATAAAATCCACTTATTTACCGTACCATTTCGTTATTATTTTAGGTTAGTTTTTCCTCGTCGATCAAATCCCAAAACTCGTGCGCATTCAACATCATCAAAAGAACGCACCCAATGTGAGTGAATCTCTACCCAAATTTCCCCGTTTTAATCACATTTTGGGGTGTATCATGTGTCGCTTAATTATTTATTATATTTAAACACTTGTGCATCCATCATATCCATGATCAAATGTGTATCTAATATGTATCAGTTGTTGTGTGGATTATGTTTAGTTTAAAGTTATCATTTTCAGTACATACATTTCATCAGGCCCAACAGCTTCCCGTGGGAGACGGGTTGAGTACAGGTGCCTCATTTCGATCGGCTCTGTTTGATTGAGCCTTGATCTCACATACATCATCATAGGCTCGTCCTTCCCCATTACCTATGAGCGGAACATGACGTTGCCAACATATACATTATCATTCATGTCATATACTTATTCAAGGTGGTTTGTGATTGTTTGTTTATATACGTTTGCTCACATATGATTATTGCACAATTTTTCCATATTAAATACAACAAGAAATCAATAACAAATGTTTTTAACAAGGTTCACTCGCCAACTTTTGTTGACCCAAAATCCCCCATTTTTACACATGATACAGGTGATCCAGTTGAAGCAAGAAACATATAGGACGACCTAGAAGAATAAATCAGTTTAGGCTTTGATTGTTTTACTTAGTTTCTTTTTCCTTGTAATTGTATGAACTTGTTTTGAACATTTAAGTTGTAATTTGAATTTAATAAATATGAAACATTTTAGTAAACATCATGAGCTTTGGTGATAACCCAATTATGCCCCGACTCTTATTCTGCTGCGGGTCGGGGTGTGACAGATTGGTATCAGAGCCATGACTATAGAGATATAGGATATGTTATTAGACCCTTAGAGCCTATACTATAGTTAACTAAAAATTTAAAATTGTTTATGTGTTACATGCAAAATTCATGATGTTTATATACTTTGTGTTTATTGTTACATTCAATGTTATGCAAGCATGTTCATAAGTACATATTATTATACAATGCTTATCATGAATTATATCCTCATAACATACCATATCCATGAGAGCACACACCTCACAATTCCTATAATTTTTGTAACGATTTTTGTATTTTCAAATCACATCAAAGTGAGTTCTCATGACGGACATGTAGTAACTGGAAGGGTACGAGTACCGGTAGTCGGAACGTCCTGTCTAGGCTTGGCATTCGTATAAATCCAAAATAAAGACCAGTTTGCCTACATGGGGACTAACGATGAGAGTACAAAGGACCTATTAGGCCAAAGCATGCTATACCAAACGTCGTGTGAGCTAACCCCACTTTGAGTTGTCATTGTGTCTATACCTGGACACCCTCCTACCATACATCTCGCAAACATATTTCATGGTTTTCATTCGGGTGATGCGAGTGTTAAACCGCCAACACCAATGTGAATCCTACTAAGCCAATAGTCATGGGGGCCACATGACTATACAGGCGATGGTATGGGGGACATTGGAGGCCCAAACATGAGCAAACCCAAGACATCCTATGGATGTAGTTACATTATTTATAATTATGTTATTTTATTACTTTTAACGACACATGACACCTAAAAACTTCTTAAACTCACTATCTTCCTATGTATGTTCCTGTAGATGTCGGCTAGGCAACTACGTGGAGGTAGAAAGTCAGGAAGGTCAAACGAACGCTTGGCCACCCAAATTGCAAAACAAATGGCCGCGGTGCTTCCTGACATCGTAATTCAAGTCCAACAAGCTCTCACCGCGATCCCATCAACGCTCCCAACCAAGAAGACCAGAACGTCGACAACCCTCCCTCCAAAAAGTGCTCCTACAAACACTTCAGGTCTTGCGATCCCCCAAAGTATGAAGGGACCGAAGGTGTCACTGCTCTCCTCCACTGGTTTGAGGAAATGGAGAACACCTTCCTCAATTGAGATTGTCCCGAGGATCGCAAGGTACGTTACGCAACTGGGAGACTATTTGGGGTAGCCCTTACCTGGTGGAACACAGAGAAAGGCAAGAGAGGAATCGAAGATGCAATGGCCTTAACATGGGAAGAGTTAAGGGAGATCATGACAAGACGCTTCTGTCCAAGAAGCGAAATCAAAAAGTTAGAAGATGAATTCCACTCGTTAAAGCAAAAGGAAGGAGATCATACTTCCTACAACAAAAGGTTTCTAGAGTTTAACCAAATGATCCCCAACTTGTTCACCCCAGTGTACCGCTTGGTTGAACACTACATTCGAGGCCTCCCCTCGAAAAATTCAAGACTCAGTTCTAAGCACTTCGCCTGCGACACTTGAAGCCGCAATGGAACTAGCTACCGAACTTACCGAGAATCGCATCCGAAACAGTAAATTCAAGGAGAAAAAGAAAGTCCCCATTGAGGCTAAAACTTCAAACCATTCTGGCTCCTCTTCGAAGTTTACTGGTAAAAGGAAGCGAAACAACAGAAACTTTGCCGTCACTCAAACAAACCCCCCAATCACTGCTGCACCCATCACCCAAATTGCCTTCAGCTGCACCATATAAAAAGCCATACTCCGGCCCATACCCAAAATGCAACCGTTGCCAATACCATCACTTTCCTGAACACCCCTGCCAACATTGCACCAGCTGTGGCCGTGCAGGTCACACCATCCAAACCTGTCGCACACTTCAGCGAATGAACCGCAACCAACCCTCAACCCAAACCCACCATCAGATAGTGGGTCAAGCCCAACAACCCTTACTTCTACCACCTACACAACATACGGCCCAATCCTACTACCAACCCCACTACCCCATGATGCAACCTATGCGGGCTTGTTACAACTGTGGAGACCCAAACCACTTTAGAAACACTTGTCCACGCTTGGTGAACATCATTCATGCCCAAGCTCAAGCAAATCCGGTGAACAAAGCTAACCAAGCTCCTCCACCTGCTAGAGGAAGAGCTTTCAACATCAATGCCAATCAAGCTAGGGCTGACAACAACGTGGTTAACGGTACGTTTCTCATAAATGGTAGTTATGCATCCATGTTATTTGATACTGGCGCGGATAAGAGTTTTGTGTCCTTAGAATTTGAACCCATCCTCAACCAAACTCGTGATAATCTCATGGAATCCATAACGGTGGAAGTTGCTGACGGAAAACTGGTCTCATTAAACTCTATTATACGAAATTGTACCCTCACTTTAAACGATCACGATTTTCCAGTTGACCTCATACCTATGAAATTGGGAAGTTTCGACATTATAATCGGTATGGACTGGCTCAGCCAACATCATGCTGAAGTAGTATGCCGCGAAAAGTTCATTCGCATTCCTCTTGCAGACGGTCAAGCCCTACGAATCTTTGGAGAAACCCCTTCGAAAGGACTCAAATTGATGTCCTGCCTTCAAGCCCGAAAGTATCTCCGCAAGAACTATGTCGCATTCCTAACTCACGTCGTCAAGAAGGGAAACAAGGAGAAGAAACTAGAAGATATACCTTGAAAGAATTCCCACAAGTCTTTCCCGACGACATCTCAGGACTTCCTCCCATGAGGGAAGTCGAATTCCGCATTGATCTTATACCTGGCACTACACCAGTCGCAAAATCTCCTTATAGGTTAGCCCCATCAGAAATGCAAGAGCTGGCCAGTCAACTGCAAGAGCTGACTAACAAAGGATTCATACGTCCCAGCTCATCGCCATGGGGTGCACCTGTTCTGTTTGTGAAGAAGAAAGATGGAACGTTTCGCATGTGTATCGACTACAGAGAACTCAACAAGTTAACGGTCAAGAACCGCTACCCATTACCTCGCATCGATGACCTTCTAGACCAACTTCAAGGCGCCACCTGTTTTTCAAAAATCGACCTTCGTTCTGGATATCATCAACTCAGAGTACATGAAGAAGACGTCCCAAAGACCGCCTTCCGAACTCGTTATGGTCATTAAGAATTCATGGTCATGCCATTTGGATTAACCAACGCCCCAGCTGTATTCATGGATCTAATGAATAGGGTATGCAAACCCTATCTCGACCACTTTGTCATAGTCTTCATCGACGACATCCTCATCTACTCAAAGTCTAAATCTGATCATGAACGACACCTTCGACTCATCCTTACACTCTTAAGGAATGAAAAGCTCTACGCCAAATTCTCCAAATGCGAATCTGGTTAAAAGAGGTACAATTCCTTGGACATGTCGTCAATGACAAGGGAATACATGTCGACCCCACAAAGATCAAAGCAGTACAGGAATGGCAAGCGCCACGTACCCCTACCGAAGTAAGATCATTTCTTGGTTTGGCTAGTTACTATCGCTGTTTCATTTCAAATTTCTCCCGTATTGCTGTACCACTCACGGCTTTGACTCATAAAGGGAAACCCTTCATATGGGGACCTAAACAAGAAGAAGCCTTCCAAACCCTTAAGCAAAAGCTTTGTGACGCACCTATCCTCACACTCCCCGAAGGTTGCGATGACTTTGTAGTATATTGCGACGCATCAGGGCAAGGACTAGGCTGTGTACTAATGCAAAGAGGAAAAGTGATAGCCTACGCTTCTAGACAACTCAAAGTTCATGAGAAGAACTACACTACCCACGACCTGGAACTTGGAGCCGTTGTGTTCGCTCTCAAGATATGGAGACATTACCTCTACGGTACCAATAGTGAAATATACACTGACCACAAGAGCCTCCAACATATCTTTAACCAAAAGGAGTTGAATATGAGGCAACGAAGATGGGTCGAACTTCTTAACGACTACGACTGTGAAATTCGGTATCATCCTGGCAAGGCAAACGTGGTGGCCGATGCACTCAGTCAAAAGGGTTATGCGAACTCCATTCGTCTTCTATGTTCGCAAATCATAACCGACATCAAAGATCAAATCCGAGAAGCCCAACATGTTTCTGTAACAGAAAACAACGTACGAGATGAGCTGTCATGTGGAGTAGAACTCAAAATCGAAACTAAATCCGACGGTATTCTGTACTATCTAGATCGCATATGGATTCCCGATCACAATAACCTTCGTGATTTCCTTATGAATGAGGCACACAAAACACGGTACTCTGTACACCCAGGAGCCGACAAGATGTATCAAGACCTTCGATACACCTACTGGTGGCCTGGCATGAAAAATGATCTTGCTGTTTTTGTTTCCAAGTGCCTTAACTGTTCTAAAGTAAAGGCTGAACATCAAAGACCTTCAGGACTTCTAGTCCAACCCGAAATACCTGTGTGGAAGTGGGAAAACATAACCATGGATTTCATTACCAGGTTACCTCGCACCTCCAGTGGGTATGACACCATATGGGTAATCATTGATCGTCTTACCAAATCAGCTCACTTCATTCCAATTCACGAGGACTTCAAGAACGAGAAGTTAGCTCGTATCTACATCAGCGAGATCGTAAGCCGTCATGGTGTACCTTTAAGCATCATTTCAGACCGTGATGGTCGTTTCACTTCACGAACATGGCAAGCCGTACAAGCCGCTTTGGGTACACGATTAGACCTCAGTACCACTTTTCATCCTCAAACTGATGGACAATCTGAACGCACCATCCAAACTCTTGAAGACATGCTTCGAGCATGTGTCATAGACTTCAAAGGGAATTGGGACGCTCATCTACCATTAGTTGAATTTTCGTACAACAACAGCTATCATTCAAGTATCGGCATGGCACCTTTCGAAGCTTTATATGGTCGTAAGTGCCGATCACCAATATGTTGGCACGAAACTGGAGAAGCACAAATCACCGGTCCAGAATTAATTCAAGAAACAACAGACAAGATCCATCAAATTCGAAACAATCTTCTAGTGGCACAAAGTCGTCAAAAGAGTTATGCAGACAAACGACGAAAGCCCTTGGAGTTTAACATTGGTGACCAAGTTCTTTTAAAAGTATCACCGTGGAAGGGAGTGGTTCGTTTTGGCCAGAAGGGCAAGCAAGCACCACGCTACGTAGGACCTTTCAAGATACTCGAAAGAGTAGGACCTGTAGCATACAAGCTTGACCTACCAGAAGAGCTCAACAGAATTCATCCCACATTCCACGTATCAAACTTGAAGAAGTGCCTCGCCGATGAAAACCTCCATATTCCTCTAGAAGACATTCAAGTCGATGAATCTATGAATTTCATTGAAAGACCAGTAGAAATTATGGACTTCGGAGAGAAACGTTTAAGACAAAGTCGTATTCCAATTGTCAGGGTACGCTGGGAGTCGAAACGAGGACCTGAGTTTACTTGGGAACGTGAAGACTCAATGCGCGAGAAATACCCACATCTTTTTCCTGTAACCACTACTACTTAAATTTCGGTACGAAATTTCTAAAAGTAAGGGATACTGTAACATCTGTCAAACAACGGGTTTCCAAACCCGCTTCGTTTATTAATCGAATAATCAGTTATAAGATTTCGTTGCGTATTTATGATCAATATTAATTTTAAACAATACATAATTAATAAACATTTTAGAATTTAAAAACTATAATTATTAAAAAGTAAAAATAAATTAAATAAAAAAGAAAGAGGCTGCCGGGTTTCGAACCCGGGTCAGCCGGAAGAAACAAGCAACACCCAACCACTCCGCCACTTGACTCATTTGTGATATCTATTAAAACAAATAACATTTATAATACAACTCGAAATCGAATTCAGTCATCAGCGCGCCCAATCCGCAGTCGCCGGAATTACCGACGATTTCGCCAATTATCGACGGTTTCCTTTGACTGAACGCGTGTATTAACCTCGACATCGGTTATAACCGATGTCTAATCCCGTGATCTCAGTCATAACCGCCGGAGAAAACCTTGAGCATGAATCAAGACCAAATTCGGACTCAATTCATCCTGATTCTTCCCTATAAATACACACCCAAGTCTCTGGTAATCTTTTCGCTCAAAATCGCACAATTTATCGAAGCAATTACACTCGCCGGAATATTCTGAATTGCCGGACATTCGCCGGAAAACCGAGACTTACATCAAATCGGTAAATTTCTCGACTCTTTCGTGTTCAATCCATTGTTAGACTTATACTAACTTCAATCCTTCAACCAGAATCGGTCCCAGATACGTTGTCGGATAATCTGCACTCGCCGGAAAATCTCTGGAAATTTCCGAAATCACGCTGTGAATCGGTACAATCGTCTAAACCCTCTGATAATCCTTGTTTAGTAACTCAATTTCACAACTCATCGATCAAAACTGTTAATTGATTCAATCAGACGGAATTCACAAATCAGAGCCGACGACCATTGCCGGAATTCTGAGGAAAGCGTTCTGTTCGGTACATTCGATTTCGTAACTCTATTTATTCATTACATTTCAATCACTTATATGATCGACGAACGATTTAAACCAGAACAGTTGGATATCGTTTGTCTGTGTCTTGAACGAAGAAGACGAAGTCAAACGTTGTGTATAAGTGTAATTAAAACAAGATATTAAACCGGGTTAGACACACAGTCCAGCGGTGGACTGTGTGCAAACACATAGCGCACGTCACGAGTTCGAACCTTACAAACGCACCGACTTTCCGAATTAAAACCAATTTTTTTAAAACTGAATCAGAACAGGTCCCAGTATGTTTATAAGATTAATATAAACCGTAAGTTAAACAGATAAGACACACAGGCCAACTGGTTGGGCTGTGCGCTTACAAACCAAAGGACCCAGTTCGATCCGGCTTCCCTGCAACCGGTTCAACCAGTTTAAATCCTTTTAATATAAACCAAATAAATTAACATTTAATTAGTATATATATATAATTAAAACATAGAATATTTCGGGTTAGACATGTAGCTCAGTTGGTAGAGCTGCGTGCACGCGTACGAGAGGTCCCAGGTTCGAACCTCACTCAGCGCATGAATAAACATAGTCCGACCGTCAACGGTCAACAAAAAGTCAAATTTTTTTATTTTATTTATTTATTTATTTAATTTAAAAAATCAATTAAAAATACTTAAAAATAATATTTTTAAAATTAGAAAATGACCCTAAACTCACAAAAATAAATCTAAAAATCCTATTAAAATTGTTAATAAAATCCACTTATTTACCGCACCATTTCGTTATTATTTTAGGTTAGTTTTTCCTCGTCGATGATCCCAAAACTCGTGCGCATTCAACATCATCAAAAGAACGCACCCAATGTGAGTGAATCTCTACCAATTCCCCGTTTTAATCACATTTTGGGGTGTATCATGTGTCGCTTAATTATTTATTATATTTAAACACTTGTGCATCCATCATATCCATGATCAAATGTGTATCCAATATGTATCATTGTTGTGTGGATTATGTTTAGTTTAAAGTTATCATTTTCAGTACATACATTTCATCAGGCCCAACAGCTCCCCGTGGGAGACGGGTTGAGTACAGGTGCCTCATTTCGATCGGCTCCGTTTGATTGAGCCTTGATCTCACATACATCATCATAGGCTGTCCGTTCACCATTACCTATGAGTGGAACGTGACTTGCCAACATATACATTATCATTCATGTCATATACTTATTCAAGTGGTTTGTGATTGTTTGTTTATACACGTTTGCTCACATATGATTATTGCACAATTTTTCCATATTACATACAACAAGAAATCAATAACAAATGTTTTTAACAAGATTCACTCGCCAACTTTTGTTGACCCAAAATCCCCCATTTTTACACATGATACAGGTGATCCAGTTGAAGCAAGAAACATATAGGACGGCCTAGAAGAAAAAATCAGTTTAGGCTTTGGATTGTTTTACTTAGTTTCTTTTTCCTTGTAATTGTATGAACTTGTTTTGAACATTTAAGTTGTAATTTGAATTTAATAAATATGAAACATTTTAGTAAACATCATGAGCTTTGGTGATAACCCCATTATGCCCCGACTCTTATTCCGCTGCGGGTCGGGGTGTGACATGCATAATTGATCCGAGGATATCCAGGACACGGTAGTTAACCCCGATGTTTAAGTTATCAAACAAAACTGATTAAAACAGAATATGCAGATTTACTAGCCGCACCCGACATTCGATTGATCCTCTTTCCGACCATGCGGTAATAATTTACCGTAACATAAGCCCGTATAGGGGAAATAAGTCGAGAGTATTTACCTGAGCTAGTCTTCTTTAATTTTTAATAACTCAGCCGTACACAAAAGTACTAAGTGTAGATAACATTTACCGGCAAGTCTCTAGTCTGGATTATGGCATAAACTAACCAATTAAATTCTAACGGTCTTATTTAAGTCATTGACTTAGACCGACTAGCGTACTTGATCAAAACGTATGACGCTAGATTAAACGATGATTGGATAGAATGTAGTTTAATCCCAACAAGTACCTTGACTTGTATAATATGGGTAAACTATATACATTCTGGATTTCGAGACTTAAATGACAAGGTTAACCCCGTTTCGGTTAATTTTCGTAAAATAGTTACATATACTTAACCGTGCGCATATTAGCGATATCGGGTAACCGGATAAGTCATGTACAAGTTCTATATGCCATTATACTTAAAATATCAGTAGGATATTAACTTATATGCCCGTTAAAGTTTTAAAACGAAACTATGCCTCATAAGGGCATTTTGGTAATTTCATAACATATAAAAGGAACTTGAATATAATTAAACTTTATAATCGTAAGTATTCTAGAAAAATAATTTATTTATGATATAATATCAGTAGAATACCTATTATAAGTGTAATTTATCTTTTATTACCAAACTATGCACCAAAGGGGCATTTTGGTCATTTTTACACAAAGTTTATAAATTATTTGGGATTCTGAGTTTATAACATGTACCTACTGTAAATATGTTCAAAATAAGATTTTATAAAATCAGTAGGTAACAAGTCTTGGTCGATTGATATGGTTTAAAACCATACTATGCGCCGAAGCATCGCTTATGTCGTAATATGACGTCTTTATGCGATCTTTATGAAAACTGATGCTAAGGTCAGATTAAAATGTTTTAAATATGTTATTTTAATATAACATATCAGTAGGTAAATGATTTACCTTGAAAGATTTGATTAAAACTATTTTATAAGCCACAAGGGCTAAAATCGTCATTTATCGACATAGTTTAAGGACCTGTTTGAAAACTCTGTTTATAACTTGGTTTAACATCCCAAATAATCCTAATTATAATATCACATCAGTAGAAAACTCATTTTTAAGTTCATTATCATTTAAAACTTTATTTTATGCAAAAAGGGCGTTTTGGTTAAAGATTACATAATTATGGAACTTGCGCATAAACTTGGATTCTGATATGATCATGCAATATAAACTCAGAGGGTTATGCTACATTATATTATGATCATAGTGCAACTCTAGATCAGTAGGTAACTAATCTATATCGGGTCAGAATCGAAAGTCAAAGCAGAAGTCAAACTTCGCGACTTTCGATTGCGATCCGACCCTAGAACTTAAATTGATGAGCCGAACATGTAATAATTACTACCAACTTGTTTAAGTGTCAAAACAGGTTTCATAACATATATAAGATCATTTTATGGTTTTTTTGAAAAATGGCATGTTTGACTTTTTAACATCATTACTTTGACCCGTCAATTGGTCTAGCAAACGTGATCTTCAGGAGGTGCCATTTATAGGGATTAACACTACCTTATTACGATCACTTAGCCATGTTCATTTCGAACAATGGCTGGACCATAATGGTCTTAACCGAAAGTCAAAGCGTTTTCCATAAAACGCTTGACTTATGGCTATAAAAGCCTATAAACGAAAATGCACAAGGAAGGAACACTTATTAGTGACTCCTAGGGTGCAAAAGAACTATGTTGGATGCTCCTTTTAGTTAGGAACTTCCAGAGGAGGGAGAAGAGTGAATAAATGAGAAGGTGCAGTTGGAATGGTGAACTTGATCACCTATTTATAGTTGGAGAACTCAAAGGAGGTGAAGCCAGGTGTTTAGGGGTGTAAGAGGAAGCTTACAAGTGTCCCAAAACGTGGCATAGCAGTTTGGGAAGCCATGGTTTCGATTTAATGGTTTTGGAGTTTTGTTTGGGAGCCAAGTAAAACTTTCTGCAGCAGAGGCCTTCTCGCGCCCCGCGAGAGACTCAGGCCAGGTCTCTCGCGGCCCGCGACCGCCCCTTGGCCACTTTCAAAGTTTGACACTTTAGCCCCTTAACTTTAAAAAGCTTCTAAAAACCTTTTTAAACACCTTTTTGGCACTTTTAGCCCTCCGTAGCTAATACTTGGCATACCCGGGATTATGCCCGGACATTGTCGAGTTCTCGGTTCGTTAAAGGTCACTCAGAGGTATAAATTAACATGCTGACACTTTTAATCCCTCCATCATCCAACTTTCACATATTTACAAAATTGAACTCTCTCGTCCAATATTTGGCACGTATGAGAGTTAGGACTTCACAAAGGATCACTCAGAGGCTTATTATAAGTATGTTGATTCCGATGTCACTTAGAGACTGGGAATGTTGACATATCAGTAACTCAGAGGCCAAGATTTAAGCATGTTGATGTATCAGTCACTCAGAGGCTCAGTTTGAGCATGTTGACGCCTTTAGTCCTTATTGGTCTTTAATAGACTATATTTAAAATACAACACGTGTCACTATACTATTGGACACGATTTTACAGGGTGTTACATCCTCACCCGCTTAAAAGAAATCTCGACCTCGAGATTTTATTCAAAAAGATGGGGGTATTTTTGTTGCATAGTGGACTCAACCTCCCATGTATACTCGGGACCTCTAAAAGCGTCTTACTTAACCTTTACTATAGGTATCATTTTTCTTCGGAGCTTCTTAACCTGTTGATCCTTGATCGAAATCGGTTTCTCAATAAACCTCAGGTTTTCATCTATTTGCACATCTTTATGTGACATTGCTAGCGACTCATCGGCTAGACATTTCTTAAGGTTACTGATGTGGAACACATCATGGATTTCACTAAGCTCCTCTAGCAACCTGAGCTTATAAGCTACAGTGCCGACACATTCGACTATCTCGAATGGTCCAATATATCTTGGGCTCATCTTGCCCTTCTTTCCAAAATGCATCACACCTTTCCAGGGTGATACCTTCAGCATGACCTTGTCCCCTACTTTGAACTTAAGAGGTTTACGCCTCTTGTCAGCATAGCTCTTCTGCCGATCCCTGGAAGCTTTGAGACGATCACGGATTTGCACAATCTTATCCGTGGTCTCCAGGACAATCTAGGATCCTGATAGTTGGGCTTCCCCAACTTCTGCCCAACACACTGGCGTTCTGCACTTTCTCCCATACAAGGCCTCAAAAGGAGCAGCCTTAATGCTCGTATGATAACTGTTATTGTAGGAGAATTCTATTAGGGGTAAGTGGTCGTCCCAACTTCCACCTAAATCAATCACATGCTCTAAGCATGTCTTCCAGTGCCTTGATAGTACGCTCACTTTGACCATCAGTCTGCGGATGGTAAGCCGTACTAAAGTTTAATCGTGTGCCTAAGGATTGTTGGAAACTTTACCAAAAGTGAGATGTGTATCTAGTATCTCTATCAGATACAATAGATACTGTCACACCATGTAGGGACACAATCTTGTCCACATACAACTTAGCCAATTTATCTGAATTATACGTTTCCTTAATTGGCAAGAAATGCGCTGACTTTGTCAGCCTATCCACTATGACCCATATAGTGTCATTTCCACTTTTGGTTTTGGGTAACTTGGTAATCAAGTCCATAGTTACCGTTTCCTATTTCCACGTGGGAATCCCCAATTGTTGTAGAAGTCCTGACGGTTTCTGATGTTCGGCTTTAACTTGCGAACACATCAGACATTTAGCTACATAAGTGGCTATGGATTTCTTCAAACCCATCCACCAATAATTCTTCTTTAGATCTTGATACATCTTGTCACCTCCCGGGTGAACTGAGTATCTCGAACTATGCGCTTCTTGGAGGATTAGATCTCTAAGTCCTCCAAAGATTGGAACCCATATTCTTCCATTGAATCTAAGGATTCCATCATTTCCAGGCGTTAACTGATCCACAGTTCCGCCTAATCCCTCATTAGGGATATTAGCCTCTAATAGGGCTTGCTTTTGCGCATCTAATAGCTTCTCATTTAAGCTATTTCTGAGCTTAATGCTCTTGGTGTTAATCCTTATAGGTTTAATTCGTTCCTTGCGGCTTAAGGCATCAGCAACTACATTTGCCTTGCCTGGATGGTAGCGAATCTAGCAATCATAGTCATTAAGTGTTTCCATCCATCGGCGTTGTCGCATGTTCAATTCCTTCTGATTGAACAGATGCTGGAGACTTTTATGGCCAGTGTATATGATACACTTTGTGCCATACAAGTAATGTTTCCACAGTTTTAGTGCAAATACAATGGCACCCAATTCTAAATCATGGGTGGTGTAATTCCTTTCGTGCACCTTTAACTGTCGTGATGCATAGGCAATTACTTTGCCTTTTTGCATTAGCACACAACCCATGCCAGTGTGCGATGTATCATAGTAGACTACAAAGTCTTCAACACCCTTTAGTAGGGATAACACAGGAGCATTGCTCAACTTGTGTTTAAGAACTTTTAAAGATTCCTATTGCTTTGGACCCCAATTATACTTAACATTCTTACGGGTCAAGGTAGTTAGAGGAGTGGCTATTCTTGAAAAGTTCTTAATGAACCTCTTGTAATAACCGGCCAATCCAAGGAAAGTACGAATCTCCTATGGGGTTTTGGGTACTTCCCAATTCATGATGGCTTCAATTTTGGCGGGATCTACTTGGATACCACGCTCACTTACCATATGTCCAAGGAATTGGACCTCTCTGAGCCAAAACTCACACTTAGAGAATTTAGCGTAAAGCTTCTCTTGCCTTAGTAGTTCTAAGATGCACCGAAGATGTTTCTCGTGATCAGCTTGATTACGAGAATTAATAAGTACGTCGTCTATAAAGACAATGACAAACTTATCCAGATATGGCTTGCAGACTCTATTCATGAGATCCATAAATGCTGCAGGTGCATTTGTGAGCCCAAAAGGCATCACTAGGAATTCAAAGTGACCGTATCGAGTCCTGAAGGCTGTCTTAGGAACATCTTCACTCCTAACCTTTAGTTGATGATATCCTGATCTCAAATCGATCTTGGAGAAGTAACTAGCCCCTTGAAGTTGGTCGAATAAATCGCCGATCCTGTGCAGAGGATATCTATTCTTGATTGTTAACTTGTTTAGCTCTCGGTAGTCGATGCACATTCGCATTGAACCGTCTTTCTTTTTAACGAAAAGGATAGGAGCTCCCCAAGGTGAGGAACTAGGCTGTATAAAGCCTTTCTCTAAGAGTTCGTCTAGTTGCGTCCTCAATTCCTTCATCTCCGTTGGTGCTAGCCTATATGGAGCTCTAGCTACGGGTGCTGACCCTGGCAGGATATCAATCTTGAACTCCACTTGTCTATCTGGAGGTAGGCCTAGTAATTCTTCTGGAAACGCATCGGGATATTCTGAGATGACTGGTAGGTCCTCATGTTTGGCTTAGGCTCATTTATGGTAACTTGTGCCATGTAACTGACACATCCTCTTCTCAAACACTTGGATGCCTTAAATAACGACACCTTGTCTGGCAATCCGTAGTGTGAGTCTCCAGGGAGAGTGATTGTTTCACCCGATGGGGTTTTAATCTCGACAATTTTCTTATCGCAGGCAATGCGGGCTTGGTTATGAGATAACCAATCAATGCCTAAGACAACATCGAACCCCGCCAATTTCATTGGTAGAAGAGAGATAGGGATGGAATGATTCTTAATGGATATAAAGCATCCATCAAGAATGGACGATGCTGTGTCTATCATTCCATCAGCAAGTTCTATCTCATAAGTTTTGTCTAGAGTTCTTATGGGCAGGTTTAATAGTTTACTAAACTTATGGTCAACAAATGATTTATCCGCACCCGAATCGAAAAGAACTCTAGCATAAATATTGTTAATGAGGAACGTACCTATTATGACATTGTTGTCATTAACGGCCTCCCTGGCATTCATTTGAAAGGCACGGGCATTCCCTTTCTTGGCCTCTCCAGGCTTTGGATCATTACTTTTGGGTTTCTTGGGGCAATTGTATGTTATATGCCCTTTTTCGTTGTAGTTGTAGCAAACTGCATCCTTAAGATCCTTGCAATCTAGGGTCATATGCCCTCTTCTTTTGTAGATACCATAGGGTTTGGTTTGTTGATTTATACTACACTATCACCAATGCCTATATTTACAATTCTTGCACAAAGGTTTGTCATTAGACGCGTGCTGGTTCTTCTTGAACCCAAAATTTCCTTTCTTTTTAATTCTTTGGGATTTATTATCCTCCCGTTTCCTCTTTCCGTCAGTTTCAGTTCTAACTGACCTTTGTCTTACCAGATCTAGGGTGAGGGAAAGAGATAGGTCTACAGCGGACCTATAGGTACTAGGCTGAGCAGCCTTTACCATGCCCTTTATTTCGGGCGCCAACCCATTTATAAAACGCGCAATGCGTTTGGATTCGGGGGTGATCAAATAGGAAACTAACCAAGATAGGGAGTTAAAGTCAGAAACGTACTTCCGACAATCTAGGTTTTTCATTGAAAGAGACAAAAAGTTTGTCTCTAATTTCTCCACATAATGGGGTGGGCAGTAAGTTTCCTTAACAAGGTCCACAAATTTGGATCATCTCAAATTATACAGGTGTATCTTACCTGTAGATTGAATCATGACTTTCCACCATATTAGGGCATCGCCCTTGAAGGATTGTGATACGTACTTGACCACATCCTTATCAGCACAGTTGCTGATATCTACAATCGTTTCCATCTCGTCTAGCCACTTTAGGGCCTCTACAGCTCCTTTCTCCCTGTTAAAGTCTCGGGGTTTACAGAAGACAAAATACTTATATGTACATCCGTCCTTAACAGAACGGGACTTTTCAGTAAGATCTATTTTCTTTGGTTCTCTCTTCGCATGTGAAGAGTGAACGGAGCTCTACCTATGAGCTGAAGATGGTGGAATAGATAAGGGTCTAGAGCGAGTGGCACTCGACTCTCTTAGCTTTTCTATGGCCTTTCCCATGGCCTTTTCCACAGCCGCATCAATGCGAGTTTGAAAATTATCATCATCTATATTTTTGTTTTCAGCTTTATTAGATTCAGCATTCCTGTGGCTACTTTGTGCTTCATTTGAATTAGTCATCTTTAAGTCTTGGTTTCTATAAACCAGTAAAACTTCATTTAGCCATGGTATATCAACCATATCGGTTTTCCACATTGGATATAACAATCCATTGCCTATACTAGTGTGAATAACATCACAACTCTTAGGTTTAACATAACTATATTTGGCCTAGGTCTTAATAGGACCATTAAAGGCAAATTACAATTTGGACGTAGTCCATATATTATTGGATAGTGGATCAAAATGTCACAACTGTCATTGTCATAATTGGCAATTATATAACTCATAGGCTTGTCCCTAATGGACATAATAATTAGGCACACTGGCCGTTGGACATAAATTGGGCACCTTGGCCTACATCATAACAAATGTATATGGCATATCAGCCTGTCCCATTGGACATAAATTGGGCACATTGGCCTACATCATAACAGATGTATATGGCATATCAGCCTGTCCCATTGGACGTAAATTGGGCACGTTGGCCTACATCATAACAGATGTATATGGCATATCAGCATGTCCCGTTGGACATAAATTGGGCACATTGGCCTACATCATAACAGATGTATATGGCATACCAGCCTGTCCTAAATTGGCCACATTGGCCTACATCATAACAGATGTATATGGCATATCAGCCTGTCCCGTTGGACATAAATTGGGCACATTGGCCTACATCATAGCAGATGTATATGGCATATCAGCCTGTCCCATTGGACTTAAATTGGGCACATTGGCCTACATCATAACAGATGTATATGGCATATTAGCCTGTCCCGTTGGACATAAATTGGGCACATTGGCCTACATCATGACAGATGTATATGACATATCAGCCTGTCCCATTGATGGCTAGTGTGGTTCCTCAAGTCACACTACCAAGAGTATGAACATTTCTTAATGTTAACATAAGAGTACCTTAATGATTGATTAATGGTCCCGGTCGCCTTCGACCTTAATGACCTTGGAGGTTTGGACATAGTCCCCACCTCTGGATAGAAGGATAACTTCCCTTAACTATCCTGATAGAAGACCCCTTCATACTTAACTATCATTTCTTCGCCAATATGTGGTCCACGCCACTTGGCATAATCAAATCTATTAAAGTCTTTTGGAATTATATAGCAGAGCATAAATTTCGAATAAAATCGAGACGCTCGTTTTCAAGAGGATGAATACATAATATATATATATATATATATATAATTACAAAATACTTCATTAAATTTCAATAGAAGTTACAATACTAGAAAAATGAAATAAACTATCCATGCAAGGACTTAAAGGAAATAAACATGTCCACATAGGGACTAAAAGAAATAACAATGTCCTCGCAGGGACTACATATAATTAGAAGAGACTTCACTCGTCCTTCTTTCCCTTGACCAACTTGGAGAATTTCTTGAAAAATTTGTTCGTTTTCTTCTCCGTTTTCTCCGCTTGCTGCTGCAGTTCTTTCATTCTTTCTAAGGACTCATTGATGGCCTCAAGTGGTGGCGGAGGTTGTGATTGTCGTTGTGGCATGACGGGATACTGGTACCCATAAGTTGGATATCCAGTCGGTGGAAAGGAAAGGGTAAAGTGCATTATGCATAACCGCCTGCATGTAGGCGTCTTGCGACCATGCTTGATAGTCTACCGGTGTAGACGGGCTAAAAGGATCATATCCAGACGTGTCTGGATATGTAGGGATTGGGTTAGTATAACCCGATGGTGGTTGAACAGCAAGTGTTGGTATTGGTTCCACTATAGGTGAAAGATTAGAGGGTCCACCCATTTGTGGTCCTCTTATATTGTGGGGTAGGAGTGGGGCAAAGGTGGCAGCGATCCCGACCTTTGTCCGGCACGTACCGACATACGTGCTCCACGCTTCCTTCTTGGTGGTTCAGGTGGTAGTTGAGGTTGGTCCACCGGTTCCATGTGGACATCTTCTTGAATAGGAGGTGGTTGAGAGTGATGGGAAGGAGTGTGGGCGAAGGTGGGGTTCCAGTATTGGTCCCACTCATTAGGACCTTGGTAGGGCAATCTGGCATAAGAGTTCGAATAATTTGAAATTTCAAAGGGATGCGTATTCGATCCCGATGGCGGCATCTCTGGGTCGGAATCCTCGTCCATAAGGTTTGGCTTATTTTGATCGGCTGGAGGCGTGTTAAAATAGTGGTTAGTGTTAAATTCTTCATGGTAAGAATGCGAATGAGAATGATGGTTATGGTTATGGTGTGAATGATAGGAGTGGTGAGAGTGGTAATAATTTTGGGAATGTGAGGGCGAGTGTCTATAAGAGACAGAGCGTCTCGCTGGTTGCCAAGGAGATGAATCTCCTGATTCTTGGTAAGCACCTGACTTGTGAGGTTGAGGGGGAATGCGCCCCGATGGTCCTCCCCTCATTGGACCTTTTCCTCTCCCACTTTGTCATCGTACACATGGCGGCATTTTCCTATTAAATTTCAATTCAAAAACAATAGTAATAACTTAATAATGAAATGAGTAATCCAAGGTCAATGCCTAGACTCGGAAGTCTAAGGAATGTGCACGTGTAAGTTTGAGATTAAACACAAAAGGCTAGTGTTTAATTCTCTCAAACGTTGGCTCTGATACCAACCTTGTCACACCCCGGATTTCCAACCCAAATCCATACATCGGTGGGCCCGGGTGGGGAGTATCGTGATGTCAGTTGATAATCATCATAGTCAATTAAACACGACACAACGAAAGTCTTGGAGTAAAATTACTATTACAAACCGAATGTTCGAAAAATATAAAATAATATACAGGCTCATAATAGAAGATCTACAGGCGGATCATAAATTGTACATGGAAAGAATATAAAACAGACTTTGGGCAGATTTAGGATTTGCAAGATCCTCTATCACTACCGAGCACTTGCGGCCTATTTTCGTATTGTACCTGCAGTTTAGTCTTTTGAAAATACGTCAGCTTTTGCTGGTAAATACACCCAACTGACTCATTATGAAAACATTTCAAAAATGTTTTAAGTGCGTATCAGCACAAAATCTTTTATAACTTGGGTTAATTGATCGTCCAACCTTGTTAACAGATTCATATGTTTGTCCATACATACGGGGTCCGGTACAGAGACCGAGACACAATTAACGTAAACACCACTTTGGACTCACGAAGAAGTCAATTCTCCCAACCTTGTGGGAATGCATAATTGAGCGTCTATCGGGTGTATGCCTACACCCGCGCTAAGGTCGTGGCCATTTCTATTGTAATGAGCCGAGGATATCCAGGACACGGTAGTTAACCCCCGATGTTTAAGTTATCAAACAAAACTGATTAAAACAGAATATGAGGATTTACTAGCCGCACCCGACATTCGATTGATCCCATTTCCGACCATGCGGTAATAATTTACCGTAACATAAGCCCGTATAGGGGAAATAAATCGAGGGCATTTACCTGAGCTAGTCTTCTTTAATTTTTAATAACTCAGCCATATACAAAAGTACTAAGTACGGATAGCATTTACCGGCAAGTCTCTAGTCTGGATTATGGCATAAACTAACCAGTTAAATACTAACGGTCTTATTTAAGTCATTGACTTAGACCGACTAGCGTACTTGATCAAAACGTATGACGCTAGATTAAATGATGATTGGATAGAATGTAGTTTAATCCCAACAAGTACCTTGACTTGTATAATATGGGTAAACTATAAGCATTCTGGATTTCGAGACTTAAATGACAAGGTTAACCCCGTTTCGGTTAATTTTCGTAAAATAGTTACATTTACTTAACCGTGCGCATATTAGCGATATCGGGTAACCGGATAAGTCATGTACAAGTTCTATATGCCATTATACTTAAAATATCAGTAGGATATTAACTTATATGCCGTTAAAGTTTTAAAACGAAACTATGCCTCATAAGGGCATTTTGGTAATTTCATAACATATAAAAGGAACTTGAATATAATTAAACTTTATAATCGTAAGTATTCTGGAAAAATAATTTATTTATGATATAATATCAATAGGATACCTATTATAAGTGTAATTTATCTTTTATTACCAAACTATGCACCGAAGGGGCATTTTGGTCATTTTTACACAAAGTTTATAAATTATTTGGGATTCTGAGTTATAACATGTACCTACTGTAAATATGTTCAAAATAAGTTTTTATAAAATCAGTAGGTAACAAGTCTTGGTCGATTGATATGGTTTAAAACCATACTATGCGCCTCGCTTATGTCGTAATATGACGTCTTTATGCGATCTTTATGAAAACTGATGTTAAGGTCAGATTAAAATGTTTTAAATATGTTATTTTAATATAACATATCAGTAGGTAAATGATTTACCTTGAAAGATTTGATTAAAACTATTTTATAAGCCACAAGGGCCTAAAATCGTCATTTATCGACATAGTTTAAGGACCTGTTTGAAAACTCTATTTATAACTTGGTTTAACATCCCAAATAATCCTAATTATAATATTACATTAGTAGAAAACTCATTTTTAAGTTCATTATCATTTAAAATTTTATTTTATGCAAAAAGGGCGTTTTGTCAAAGATGACATAATTATGGAACTTGCGCATAAACTTGGATTCTGATTATGATCATGCAATATAAACTCAGAGGGTTATGCTACATTATATTATGATCATAATGCAACTCTAGATCAGTAGGTAACTAATCTATATCGGGTCGGAATCGAAAGTCAAAGCAGAAGTAAAACTTCACGACTTTCGATTGCGATCCGACCCTAGAACTTAAATTGATGAGCCGAACATGTTCTTACATGTTCTAAAAATTACTATCAACTTGTTTAAGTGTCAAAACAGGTTTTATAACATATATAAAGATCATTTTATGGTTTTTTCGAAAAATGGCCTGTTTGACTTTTTAACATCATAACTTTGACCCGTCAATTGGTCTAGCAAACGTGATATTCAGGAGGTGCCATTTATAGGGATTAACACCTACCTTATTACGATCACTTAGCCATGTTCATTTCGAACAATGGCTGGACCATAATGGTGTTAACCGAAAGTCAAAGCGTTTTCCGTAAAACGCTTGACTTTTGGCTATAAAAGCCTATAAATGAAAATGCACAAGGAAGGAACACTTACCAGTGATTCCTAGGGTGCAAAAGAACTATGTTGGATGCTCCTTTTAGCTAGGAACTTCCAGAGGAGGGAGAAGAGTGAATAAATGAGAAGGTACAAGTTGGAATGGTGAATTTGATCACCTATTTATAGTTGGAGAACTCAAAGGAGCTGAAGCCAGGTGTTTATGGGTGTAAGAGGAAGCTTACAAGTGTCTCAAAACGTGGCATAGCAGTTTGGGAAGCCATGGTTTCGATTTAATGGTTTTGGAGTTTTGTTTGGGAGCCAAGCAAAACTTTCTGCAGTAAAGGCCTTCTCGCGCCCCGCGAGAGACTCAGGCCAAGTCTCTCGCAGTTCGTACAGGTAGGTGGTCCCATTGAGCCTAGATCATGGGATCTCCAATCTTCTAGGATTGGTTTTCCGTTGTACAAACTTACTCCAAGGGCTTTAGTCCCATTCCCATTGACGACTTATGTACTACCTCTCTGCTTAAGCCTTTTGTAAGCGGATCCGTAATGCTATCCTTTGACTTCACATAGTCAATCGTGATAACTCCAGTTGAGAGTAGTTGTCGTATCGTGTTATGCCGACGTCGTATGTGCCTTGATCTGCCATTATACATTGCATTTTGAGCTCTACTAATAGCTGATTGGCAATCACAATGTATACAAATAGCCGTCACAGGCTTAGGCCATCTTGGAACATATTCCAAGAATTGACGTAACCATTCTGCTTCTCTCCAGCTTTATCTAACGCGATAAACTCAGATTCCATCGTGGATCTAGCTATAAGTGTTTGTTTAGACGACTTCCAAGATAAGCTGCTCCTCAAGGGGTAAACACATAACCACTTGTAGCTCTGGAATCTTTCGTATCGGATATCCAGTTGGCATCACTGAATCCTTCCACAATGGCTGGATTTTGGCCGTAATGCAGTCCATAGTTTTCCGTGTATCTCAAAGACCTTAATAATCTTGTCATACACTTCCAGTGCTCTGAACTAGGATTACTAGTATATCTACTTAGCCTACTCACAACATATGCTAAGTCTGGCCAAGTACATGACATGAGATACATAAGACTACCAATGATTCTTGAGTATTCCAATTGAGCAACACTCTCACCTCTATTTTTTGACAAATGTTGAGAGGTATCAATTGGAGTTTGAGCTACACTCGTGTCCTGTGGATTGGTCAAACTTTTGATGCCATTGTTTTGGAGCTTGCTTAAATCCATATAATAACTTGACGAGTTTACACACTCTGCCCTCTTGGGCAGGAGCAGAGAAACCCTCTAGTTGCTCCATGTAAATCTCTTCCTCTAATTCCCCACTGAGAAATGCAGTTTTTACATCCATTTGATGTATTTCCAAATTTCTCAAAGCTGCAATTGGATGCACCAATATAATAGAGGTTATTCTAGTTATAGGCGAGTATGCGTCAAAATAGTCAAGACCTTCCTTTTGTCTAAACCCTTTGATCACAAGCCTTGCCTTATACTTGTCGATAGAGCCATCAGCTTTGGTCTTTTTCTTAAATATCCATCGATATCCATGTGGCTTGCACCCTGATGGAAGATGTACTAGCTCCCATGTATGATTCTGTAGGATAGAATCAATTTCACTCTTGATGGCTTCTTTCCATTGAGGTCCATCTGAAGAGGTGACTGCTTCTCGATAGGTTTGAGGCCACTTTCAACTAAGTATGTAAGAAAGTCAGGCCCAAAGGATTTCTCAGTCCTTTGCCTTTTAATTCTTCTTGGCTCACCTTCTTCAGCCTCTGATTGTTCTTGAGTATCCTCTTGAACAATCTCATCAACCATTGTTGACGAACTTGCATGATTTGAAGAACTCACAAGAGTTTGTTCTAACATTGAAACTCTTCTTCAAAGTAAGTCACATTTCCTGGCCTTGTCTCGATGATAGAGTCCTTGTGCACATCAGGATTCTTGGATTCAAATACAAGAAAACGATGTGAACTTCCATTATTGGCATATCCAATGAAAATGCAATCAACAGTTTTGGGCCCTTTTCTAAGAACCTTAGGGGGTATAACTATCACCTTTGCCAGGCACCCCCACACTTTCAAGTATTTATAAGATGATTTATGTCCCTACCACAACTTATGAGGTGTTACATCCTTGTTCTTGAAAGGTATTTTTTTAACAAAAAATTGGCTGACAAAATGGCCTCCCCCCACATGTCCTGGCTCAACCCAGAACTTACCAACATGGCATTCATCATTTCTTTTAGTGTACGATTCTTTCGCTCCGCGATGCCATTTGATTGGGGTGTATAAGGTGGGGTACACTCGTGTATTATGCCACTTTTTGCACACACTTCCCCAAATGGTGAAACATATTAACCTCCTCTATCACTTCTAACACGTTTTATTTTCTTGTTTAGTTGATTCTCAACTTCAGCTTTATACAAGATAAACTTGTTAATTGCTTCATCCTTACTCTTAAGTACGTACACATAACAATACCTTGTATTGTCATCGATAAAGGTAATAAAATATTTATTACCACCTCTGGTTGGAATTGATTTTAAATCACACACATCAGTGTGTATCAGATCAAGGGGTTCAGTTATTCTTTCAACTGATTTGAAGGATGATCTTGTTTGTTTGGCTTCAACACATGTTTTACATTTTGTTTTAGAGTCATTGGCAAAAGTTGGTATGTAATCTAATTTAATTAAACGACGCATCGAATTAAAATTTACATGACCAAGACGTCCATGCCAAACATGAGGAGACTCAACCAAGTAAGCAGAATACTAGCATTTTTATTCATGTTTTTCTTTAATAGACATTACGTTAAGTTTGAACATGCCATTTTTGGCATAACCCTTTCCAACAAACATACCACGCTTACTTAAAACAAATGTATCACTCTCAAAAACCAAACAAAAGCCAAACTTGTTAAGCATCCAACCCGACACAAGACTCTTGCGTAAATCAGGAACATAAAGCACATTCTTCAAAGTGAGCTCTTTTCCAGATGTTCACTTTAAGATCACATCACCTTCTCCCTTGATATCAGTTGTTGCAACATTCCCTTTTGGCTCGTTCGCCACCAAATTTACCTCCCCCATCATAGCAGAGAGGTCAGAAATCATGGCCCTAAAGGCATATCATCATCAACCATAAGAGCGTGTACATTTAGGCTCTTTGCATTGGTCAGCACGATGACCAGTTTGTCTGCAGTTGTAATATTTCCCTTTAAAGGGACCAACCTTCTTCTTCACACCACCTTTCTTTGGCCCAAGGTCAACACATTTATTTTTCCCTTACCATTAAACTTGTGGCCTTTGTTACCCTTGTAACCTCTTGAAGATTGACCATGTTCCACAATGTTTGCTTTTGCAGAAGCTTCAACTTGACTTCCTTTCTGTGACAGTCTGTTGTCATCTTCAATACGAAGACGAAGCACAAGGTCTTCATTAGTCATTTCCTTTCGCTTATGCTTAAGGTAATTCTTGAAGTCGACCCAACTAGGAGGCAACTTTTCAACAATTGCTGCCACTTGGAATGTTTCACTAGGATTCATTCCTTCAGACAAAATGTCACTAAGTATAATCTGCAGTTCTTGAACTTGACTCATAACAGTCTTTGAATCAATCATTTTATAGTCCAAAAATCTAGCCACAACATACTTTTTAGTACCCCGCATCCTCGGTCTTGTATTTGCGTTCCAAAAACTCCCATAATTCCTTGGCAGTTGAAACTTTGAAATACACATTACACAATGCATCTGACAAGCCGTTCAACACATAGTTGCAACATATGTACTCAGAATGTTTTCATGCATCAAAAATACTCAAGATTGAACATCATATGTCCCTTCTGCAAGAACAGGAGGGGACTAAGTCAGAAACCTCGCAAGGTTTAGAGTCTTCAGATAGAACAACATCTTCTGTTGTCATCTCTTAAAATTTAAACTAGTAAATTTCACTGGTTTTTCAGCATGGTTGGCAACTGCTTGAGCTGCTTGGGTACCAACTAATGGTCCCATGGTAGTGGATGTGGATCCAACAGTGGTTGATGTGTTTGCTTGACCAATAGCCATTTCTGAAACAAGAGTAAAAAAAAATCAGTTTATGGTAGAAACAAGTTGGTTTATAGAAAACCAATGCAAACTACAAAAGTTTTGCAATACTCAACAATAACACTTTATAAAAATTTTAAAAACCAAAACAGTGAACGGGTTTCAAAATCTGTTTTAAACTTGTAGGTATACCGTTCACAAAACAAACTAACATAACAATTTTATTAATCAAATTCGAAATACATTATATAACCAAAAACTGAAATAGAAGAATGTAACTAAACAACAATATTGAACTGAAAACACATTACAAAGAAACAAAGAGAATAAAAACCAAAGGTGACTGAGGCACGTGAAGGACAAGCTTCCTTAAACAGATTGCAGGTCACCCAGGTAAACCCGTCTGTTTCTCAGGGTAAACAGCCTAAGCAGATTGTACTGCCGGGACGTAGCACCCGAAAAAGTACCTGAAACAAGAGTATGCAGTGAATCAAAGTTAGGAAAAGTGTTGGAAGGGTGTGTTCTATCAACCATACGAATTTTCAGTCTCTCAAAACAAAGCACAAAGCTTTGTATTTCAACTGGCTAGAATTCGAAATGATCAGTCTCATATTGAATACACAATTCAATAAGATTAATTCTGAAATTTAATGGCATATTGAATTCTATGCCTTAATCATTTTGCATGTAAGAACCTCAACGGTCTCTAACACCAAGGCAAGACAGATAGAAAAAATACGAAAGGCGGCTCCTAAGCGGCTCGCGGTGATGCGAAGTGTAAAGTGCGCCATCAAAGCGTCACATTGCGCCCTCGTCCCGTGCCCGTCCTCGGGCCCGAGCGTGGGCGCGGGCGCGTGTCGGGTGCTTCGCACCCTCCTGGCTGCCACTAGGCTGTGACTTGTCACATAAGAATACATTCGTATAGAGAATTATAGATATAAATAAACAAAAGATTTATCTCTCCACCAATGTGGGACAAACATAACTTCCCACACATTAAAGTTCCAACACACAATTAAAGCTTATGATCTCTCATTCATTTTGCTTTAATTATTTATCATAATTTCCAACAATCCCCCACATGAATGGAGATCATCCCACACACTCTAGTGACACGATAAAATTTCAGCGGTTAAGTAATGTAGGATCGGTAAGTTTCCTTTTGAACCCTCCTTTGTGACATATACTTAGTCTCCTAGCAGTTAGTAGACGCGATGTCCTTGAACCAACTCCTTTTTACGTAGACGTTATTACACATCACACATTACTCTTCCTGGTCTGGCTAACCCCTCATAGTTGTGTCCGTTATGGTCATGGAACACTATCCTGGTTCTACGAGAGCTCTAGGAATTGTGCCCCCATTCCATTTGAAGCGACCCCATTTCTCTCTAACATAGGTGATTTACAAATCATTAAAAGCCATATGCTTAACCTCTCTTTGATATCACTGATTTAAGTAGGAATGGACTAGGAAGTTTGTAACTCCCTTTGTATGTTGAGGTACTCCCCCACAGTGACCTCAGTTCGTACAGGTAGGTGGTCCTATTGAGCCTAGATCATGGGATCTCCAATCTTCTAGGATAGGTTTTCCGTTGTACAAACTTACTCCCAGGGCTTTAGTCTCATTCCCATTGACGAATTATGTACTACCTCTCTGCTTAAGCCTTTTGTTAGCGGATCCGCAATGCTATCCTTTAACTTCACATAGTCAATCGTGATAACTCCAGTTGAGAGTAGTTGTCGTATCGGGTTATGCCGACGTCGTATGTGCCTTGATCTGCCATTATACATTGCATTTTGAGCTCTACCAATAGCTGATTGACAATCACAATGTATACAAATAGCCATCACAGGCTTAGGCCATCTTGAAACATATTCCAAGAATTGACGTAACCATTCTGCCTCTATCCAGCTTTATCTAACGCGATAAACTCAGATTCCATCGTGGATCTAGCTATAAGTGTTTGTTTGGACGACTTCCAAGATATAGCTGCTCCTCCAAGGGTAAACACATAACCACTTGTAGCTCTGGAATCTTTCGTATCGGATATCCAGTTGGCATCACTAAATCCTTCCACAACGGCTGGATTTTGGCCATAATGCAGTCCATAGTTTCCCGTGTATCTCAAAGACCTTAATAATCTTGTCATACCCTTCCAGTGCTCTGAACTAGGATTACTAGTATATCTACTTAGCCTACTCACAACATATGCTAAGTCTGGCCTAGTACATGACATGAGATACATAAGACAGCCAATGATTCTTGAGTATTCCAATTGAGCAACACTCTCGCCTCTATTTTTTGACAAATGTTGAGAGGTATCAATTGGAGTTTGAGCTACACTCGTGTCCTTTGGATTGAACTTCTGAAGGATCTTATCAACATAATGAGATTGACTTAGCACCAAACCAGTTTGGGTTCTAATAATCTTTACTCCAAGAATCCATCAACTAGACCCATATCTTTCATGTCAAATCTCGCTTTCAACATGTCTTTAGTAGATCTGATCATCTTATCATCACTCCCAATGATAAGCATATCATCTACATAAAGGCATAAGATCACATATCCTTTAGAAGTGTCTTTCACATAGACACATATATCGCATTCATTTATTTTGAAACCATTGTTAAGCATAACTTGGTCAAACTTTTGATGCCATTGTTTTGGAGCTTGCTTCAAGCCATATAATGACTTGAGAGTTTACACACTCTGCCCTCTTGGCCAGGAGCAGAGAAACCCTCTAGTTGCTCCATGTAAATCTTTTCCTCTAATTCCCCACTGAGAAATGCAGTTTTTACATCCATTTGATGTATTTCCAAATTTCTCAAAGCTGCAATTGCAAGCACCAATATAATAGAGGTTATTCTAGTTACAGGCGAGTATGCGTCAAAATAGTCAAGACCTTCCTTTTGTCTAAACCCTTTGATCACAAGCCTTGCCTTATGTAGACAGAGCCATCAGCTTTTATCTTTTTCATAAATATCCATCGATATCCAAGTGGCTTGCACCCTGGGTGTGACTTGCCACATAAGAATACATTCGTGTAGAGAATTATAGATATAAATCAACAAAAGATTTATCTATCCACCAATCTGGGACAAACACAACTTCTCACACATTAAAGTTCCAACACACAAATTCTAACACAATTAAAGTTTATGATCTCTCATTTATTTTGCTTTGATTATTTATTATAATTTCCAACATTACATTCTACAAAAAGTTTATTTGGTGTTCACTAATAAAAAAGATTTGTGGAGTGGAAAGTGTTAGATTTTAATCAATTAGAAGACCTTAGAAAATTATTACAACATTTTTTTTGTTATGTTTTAGTGGTTTTGTAACATCTGGTGGTGTGTAAAAAGTGATTATACAATATTTGATTTTCATTTTCATTAAAGGGTCATAACTTTCTCTATTTTAATATAAAAAATATTCTTTCAGATAACTTCAGTAAATTAGTGTTACAATTTGTCACAAGTTACATTAGTTGAATTAGAGTTACATTTTGTCAAATATTAAATTAGTAGTTGCAATAGTGTTACATTTACTCAACTCAACAATGCACTTGAATAATTGTTTTGAAGAGGATCATGTGATAAGGGTAAACCATTCACCCGACTCTATTATCATGACAACCGATAAAATTAATAGTAAATTCGTAAAACTTAATAATTATTTATTATTTAAATTGCGTTCATTATCAACTTACTTAATGGATGATTAGGTCATACAAAGGCTAGCAATCGTAGGACATGTTTAAGTTGTGCAAACGATAATGTCACATTCGTTACGTCGCAGAAAACAACTAACTATGTTCGATATGTTGGCTAAAATGCTAAAAACACTATTCACCTGAACACACTATTCATGCCAGCTAGTTCTGAAAATTGTCCGCCAACTAATAATAATATTTGTCCGTAACACAAAAAAATCAGCATTTACAATATTTATATAGCTTGTAAATAATGCTAAACGTCCTAAACAATCTTGACAGTATCGAATAATTTCTTGAGATATTGCTTTCGGTATTACTACGACGCAACTTTCACAAATTATCCAGTTTCAAACCGACGAACAAACTAGTGATATTTTTATCATTCTGATACCTAGTTAACCAGTCTAATGAACTAGTTAAGGTTAATTAACACCCTAAATCATCATTAGTGGCCTAATGATGCAAGAATACTATTAATTTTCTATATATCTAATATAACATATTAATATATATATTATATATATAATATATATATATAAGAGAGAGAGTAAAATGCAATTTTGGTCCATGTGGTAAGATCCAAATTACAATATTTTACAAAAAATGAAAAGTATTGCCAAAAACACTCTTTTGGTTTCTAATACTTGTAATTTCAATCCAATCACTTAATTTTATCCATTTTACAAGGGTATTTTACTTTTTTTTTCCTTAGTGTACATTTTTTAAATACAATATATTAAATAACATAACTAAACGGAAAATAAAACAAGCATATTATCCCATAACCTTATATTAGAACACCGCTCTAAGGGAGGTAGGGGCCATCCACTAGTGATGGAATTCCATCACTCAAACATCCAATCACCGTACGCCACATCATCGAATTAAATTCCATCACTTGTGATGGATTTTAGTGGAATTGCCCATCACTATAATGGTTTTTTATATTTAAATTATAAATTAACAATAAAACAATAAAATTATAAATTATAAATTTCATTTAAATAAAAAACAATATTTCTAGACATACAACTTAAAAATAAACATATAAAAATAAAAAGATACATAAACAAAACTTATTCTTGGACATTCCAAACCCAAAGAACCTACAAGTTCAATTAAATCATATCTCAACCGAAAGTGAAGTTCTTCATTGTGCAAGTCTTATTGGACATTTTCGGGAACGGAGCTTGTGTGTGAGAATCCGACACCCAATCTGGAGATATTGCACGTCCATCTTCTTTAATTAGCATATTGTGCAATATGATACATGCATATACTATGCTATGGATTGTTTTTTTATTCATCGCACCAACCGGTCGGTTTAGTATCCCCCATCTATCCTTTAAAACACCAAAAGCCCTCTCAACATCTTTTCTTGCCTATTCTTGCAACTTCTTGAACGTCTTTTCTTTAACCTCGACAGGAAATGAAGGAGCTTTCATAAAAATAGACCATGATGTGTAGATACCATCCACATGAAAAAAGCCTCATCTGTAATATCTTCCGTTTATCATAAATGGACAGAAAGGTGCGGTCTATCTGTTACGGTTTTGAAACAATGGCGATGTGTACAAAACATTGATGTCGTTGTTTGAACCAGGAACACCAAAATACGAACCCAAATCCATAAATCATTCGAATGCCACCGCTTCAAATATGATGGTTGGTCTTTTGATGTCACCCCTAACATACGCCCCTCGCAACTCTCTTGGACAAATTCTCCATTTGATATGTGTACAATCGATGCTACCAAGCATCCCTGGAAAATGCCATCTAGCCTCATGCGCGGCATAAATACGTGCGACGTCATGTCTCGTCGGTTTACGTAGAAACTCTTTGGCATACAATTTAATGATCACGTTACAAAATAATTGCAAACATTCACGCGAAATTCTGTTCGACATTGCTAAGTATTCATCAAATTGATCGGGAGGGTTACCTGTCGCTAGTTGGCGAATGGCGGACGTGCATTTTTGTATCGGCGTGAAACTTCGTTTGCCCCTCCCGTCGTAACGTTCTTGAAACCATTCTTCGCTTTCTTCGATGTCTCCTACAATCTTTAAAAAATATATCTTTGGGTAAATGAAACCGATCTCTAAACGTTTCAACATTGTAGACCGGCTTCTGCGAGGGTATGGTCCCAAAAACCCTGCGCCTGCGTAACGAACCATACCCTTAACTACTTTTTACAAGGATAACCTCGCATGCAACATGTAATGGTGGTTTTCCTTAACAACAAAAGGTCATACAATGAACCAGTGTCGCACTCAGCGCAACGGTGAATTAGACCAACACCAATAGGTCATATAGTGAGCCTTGCGCACTCAGCGCAACGGTGAATTGGACCAACACCGATAGGTCACACAATAAACCTTGCGCACTCAGCGCAACGGTAAATTAGACCAGTACAATCACGGTAAACAACGAGTTTTGCGCACTCAACGCAACGGCACGTTAGACTAAACAATACAAGTCACACAACGAGCCTTGTGTATTCAGCACAATGGCAAGTTAGACTCATGTGCGCAGGCTACTAAACCCTGCGCAGAACAACATTCCTTTGAGCCACGAATTTTAAAACCTTGCAAGGACAAGACACACATGAGAGCACCTCATAGTCTTTGGACAAAAGGATTTACCCCTGACACCATGCGCTGGCAGGAAAAACACTGACAGCCTCGCAGAAGGGGTAAGCACCAAAAGGTGTTGACCATACCCAAGGGTACAGAGTGGCAGAACTGTTACCAATGGTTGCTCGGCAGGTTTCGTGTGACAGTGTCGCATGAATAGTAATGCAGACGTCAGACTGCACACCAACCATATCTCTGCCAGTGACTGTTCCACCTTCTCCACTTTTGGCTGGCAGCAGGTCTGACACCAGAGACGACTGCCCTTACACGTGGCGCCACTCAACATACGACAAAACACACCTCCTGACAAAGTACATTAATTCTCCTGCAAGGAACCTTTAATGTCTGACGCAGAGGGACAAAACGGACGTTTCTGGCTGTATGGGCCGGGCCCAAGGCCCACCAGCCCATCTCTGGAACACATCTTTTCGGCTATAAATAAGTATTGGATCTCCAGGTAAAACAGGCTCACACACCCAATCACATACAAACTTACTTACTACCTTATTCGCAATCCTCAAGTACTTACTCTCACGTTGGAGTATGGTCACGGGGAAAACCACCCTTGTCCCCGTGACGAGACTAATGGCGCTGCTAGTTTTGAAGATCAGCTTAAGTGAGTTCACCCCGAAGAGTGAAGTGAAAAGACAACCCCTTTATGTAGAAATACCTTGGTTGTAACTTATATATCCCCGGATATCCCTAGGTTCAACCGGTGCTTCTTCATTGATGCCATCTGCTATTTACTCTCTTTTTTTCCAAATAGTTCCCATTCATTTTCACTTTTTCCACAAGCCTCACATTCATATAGCTGATTTCCCATCCAATACCACACGAGGTCCTCGAGCCGAGGGTAAGAACCCAGTTCATGGCTCTTGAATCGACGGAGAAGTGGAAGAAGATTCTTCCAGAATGCCGAAACTCACCACGGCTCTGGTCGTGTAAACATCCCGGTCACTCCCGGAGCCCAAATGGAGACACCTTTCGTACCCATCACATCGGTCTTGTCCCCGGGTGAGACCCCGATGTCATGGTACATCAAGTCTCAGACGGCCCTGAATATCGTCTATGCGCAACTATGCGCACAAACGAACCCTTCTGCCGCCCAAGTGCAGCTCGCTGCTTAGGTGTACGTTTCACCTGCACCAAGAGCTACGACTCGCCAGCCACGGCGAGCGTACCGTCTGAGCTCCGTACCCACGAGACAGAGCACAGTTCTAGTATGTTGTACACTCTGACGAGATGATCAAGATCTTGTCAGGAACTACAGGCCTCCCAAAGAGTTCGGAAAAGCTTATGGCAACAGCAAAGCTCTACGCACAGACAGAGCGTAACCTCAACAACAGCAGGCCGCCCTTACAGCACCATCGTCCCCAAGACATGAGCAAAAGTTTTGGGAGAACGAATAAGAATTGGAGAGATCATAACCACAGCCCTCCCCATTCACCGGTCGACGCCCGCGCGACCATCAATAAGCTCGCCACCCAGCGAGCAATAAAGCAAGATAATCGTGACCGTCAGTGGACCCCACTAACGATAACACTGGCGGAGGTCCCCAGCACCAAAGACCATCAGTTCAAGCAGCCACCGCCGATGCAATAAGAAAGGTCAAGACCCCAACCTTTTCTGTGATTATCATAAGGACACGGGGCACACAACTGATAATTGCATCTCCTTGCGCATGGAGATTGAAAAACCGCTTAAGAGTGGAAAGCTCACCCATTTACTACAAAACTTGCACAAGGAGGTGTGCCAAATCACTCAAGGCGGCGAGGGCCCGAGTAACAAAAAAATGAAGTCTGTTCATATGATCCAGGATGGTCCTTCGCGCAAGCGTAGCCACCAGAAGAGTTGCACGCCTCACTGGCGTGAACAACAGGTCATTTTCCCCATCGTCCTTGGGGGCCCACAAGAGGACCGACCGGTAGTGATAACTGGCATCTTTGGCCATTATCGCACCGATTACATGTTCATAGACCCCAGGATCTCTATAGACATCATTTATGAATAGTGCTTCCAGCAGCTAGACCTAGAGGACAAAGCACGCCTGGAGCCGGTAGATTCCCCACTCACTCGTTTCTACAACAAGGCTATTTTTCCTTTGGGCCAAATTTCATTCCCGGTGACTCTTTCCTATGGGCGCCACACTCGGACAGTCCAGGTCAACTTCATGGTCATGCCCGCAACCTCGCGCCATGACGTACTACTAGGCCGACGTGCTTAACGGGTTTCAGCATGATTACTTCCATTCCCCATGCCGCTTGCGGTTTTCCCACGGAAACCGGGGTGGCCATTATGTATGCAAGGAAGGAAATCATGTCTGTCGAAGATGAACCACCAATAAAGCAACCAAAGCCATCATCCAACGGTGAACCAGAAAAGTGGGTGCTCAACAACAAGTACCCGGAACAGACTGTACTCTTGGGGCCCCCCATGACTCATGCAATCAAGGCGCGGTTGAAACAACTATTGTTCCGTAATTCTGATATTTTTGCATGGTCACCAGCGGATATGACTGGAGTTCCAAGGGAAATCGTTGAGCATGCATTGCTCACATCCCTTCAGTTTAGCCCATAGTTCAGAAAAAGCGCAGCTTCGGTCCTGAAAAGACCCGCGCTCTGAACGAGCAAGTCTCAGAACTTCTACAAGCAGGAATCATCCGATAGGTACGTTATCAGACATGGGTAGCTAACCCGGTCATGGCCCAAAAGTCCAAGACAGTTGGCGCATGTGCATTGATTTCAAAGATCTCAACAAGGCATGTCCCAAGGACTATTACGCCTTACCGGAAATCGACAAAAAGGTGGATATTACCTTACGATCGACAAAGGGGATCATTGCTTCATTCATGTGAAAATGCTTCCTTGACTACTACAAGGGCTACCACCAAATCCAAATGAAGAAATAGGACGAAGACAAGACCGCATTCCGAACAGACAAGGGCATTTTCTGTTACACAAAAATGCCCTTCGGGTTGCGCAACGTAGGAGCCACCTATCAATGTTTAATGGACCATGTCTTTGGGGATGACATTGGTGAAACTGTGGAAGTGTATATTGATGACCTCGTCATCATGAGCTCGGATGAGGAGAAGATGCTGGCAAACAAGCAAAAAACGTCTGCCTCCTTGCGCAAGGCAATCTGAAGCTAAACCCCAGCACGTGTTCTTTTGGAATGGAGGAAGGCAAATTTTTGAGATTCATCGTTACACGCGATGGCTTCAAAGTCAATCCCGATTAAGTGGAAGCAATTCAGCGTATGCTATCACCCTCAACTATCAAACAAATGCAATAGTTGGCGGGGCGGCTGGCTCCGCTGAATAGGTTCCTGGCAACCACGCGATGAAATCCTTCCCATTCATCAGCACCTTGCGGAATTGTGTGAAGAAAAACAAGTTTCAGTGGACTCCGGATGCGGAAAAAGCCTTCACCCAAATGAAGGAGTGCATAATCCAGCTACCAACACTCACAACACTACAAAAGAACGAGCCACTGATACTTTACCTTTCTGCATCAGATATCGCTCTGGGAGTAGTCCTGCTAGTAAAGCGCGTAGGATTTCAGACTCTGATCTACTACATCAGCAAGATGTTTACTGACCTAGAGACTTGATATCCCATGATGGAAAAGCTTACTCTAGCTTTGACCATGCATCCCGGCGGTTGCGCCGTTATTTCCCCAGCCACGTAATAACAGTTCTCTTGAACTATCATTAAGGCCAAATTTTGTCAAAACCGGACATATCTGGTCGGCTAGCAAATAGCGATTGAGCTTGGTGGACACAATATCGTGTATAAACCACGCCCAGCAATAAAAGGCCAGATACTAGATGATATCATTGCGGAAGTACCGCATAATAAAGCACAAGAGTGTGAAGCTATACAGAACCCAACGCCGGTTATAGATGACCGCACGTGGATACTTCACACCAACGGCGCTTCTAACGATGATGGGGCAGGGGCAAGTCTTCGCTTAATAAGCCCCGACAATCAAGAATTCACTTATGCCATCAGATTGGATTTTAAAAGTACCAATAATGAAGCTGAATATGAAGCGTTCCTGGCAGGCCTTCGGTTAGCAATCAAAATGGGTGCGCAGAATTTGGAGGCCCACGTCGACTCCCTCTTAGTCTCCGGACAGTCAACGGCCTGTACGACGCAAAAGGTGAGGTGATGGCCTTGTATCTAGAACAGCGCAAGCCTTAATAACCAAATTCCAACACTTCAAAATAACCCATGTCAATCGAAGCAAGAACAAACACGCGACGCTCTCAGCAAGTTAGCCGCTAGAGGCTTCAAGCACCTTGCGCGCGAGGTGCGCATTGAGGTACTCAAAAACCCTTTTGTTCCTTTGCGGCAAGTAAACATCATTGAAGTGGGAAATCCGCCTTGGATGTGGTGGGACCATTCCCAGATGCCCCAAAGACACTGCGCCCCAAGAATCCTCTGATCCTGGTGACAACAGCGTGGCCTTTTCAACAATGGGCAATCGATATGGTGGGACCATTCCCAGACGCTCCAGGAGCGGTGAAGTTCATAATCGTTGCAGTCAATTATTTCACCAAATGGGTAGAAGCCAAACCCCTTGCATCCACCACAGCAACTGTAGTGTGAAAGTTCATATCAGAACACATTATATGCCGCTTCAGGTTACCCTGCGCATAGCCAGCGATAATGGTCCCAATTTCGCAGCTGAAGAGCTACAACAATGGATGAAAGAAATGCATATTGAGCATGTCTTCACTTCGATCGCGCATCCCATGGGAACAACCAAGTGGAAAGAATTAACAAAAGCATAGTCGAAGGGATCAAGACGAGGTTGTGTACAGTGCGCAGAGGCTGGGTATACGAGTTGCCAAGCATCATATGGGCTCATCGAACCATTCCTAAAACCAGCACGGGCGAAACTCCTTTTAGCCTTGTGTGTGGGACGGAGGCAGTAATTCCCGCAGAGATAGGCCTCCCATCACAACGCATGCTAGCTGCACAAAGCCAAAACAATGAAGGCAAGCGCAACTTGACTTGGACTTACTAGAAGAAAGGCATGAAAATGATGCCATCAACAAGGCAAAATACAAGTCCAAGCTCGAAAACTACTACAACGCGCGAGTCCGCATATGTACCTTTTTACCCGGTGACTTTGTTCTACGCGACAACGAGGTGTCTAGCGCTGAACGTCCTGGAAAACTGGCACCCAAATGGGAAGGTCCTTATGTTATCCATGAAGTTCTAGGAAAAGGCCAATCCAAACAACGGTGGGCCCGGGTGGGGAATATCGTGACGTAAGTTAATAGCATCATAGACAAATAAACACAGCACAGCGGAAGTCTTGGAGTTAAATTACTATTACAAACAAATGTTCAAATATCAAAATAATATACAGATGGCTCGTAATAGAAGATCCACAGGCGGATCATAAATTGTACAAAAGAAAGAATGTAAAAACAGACTCTGGGCAGATCTAGGATTTGCAAGATCCTCTTATCACTACCAAGCACTTCCAGCCTATTTAATATTGTACATGCAAGCTTAGTCTTTTTAAAATACATCAGCTTTCGCTGGTAAATACACCCAACTAACTCATTTTGAAATCATTTAAAAATGTTTTAAGTGCGTATCAGCACAAAATCTTTTATAACTTGGGAAAGTTGACCATCCAACCTTATTAAATATTCACATGTTTGTCAATACATACAGGGCCCGGTAGGAAGACCGGGACATGATTAACGTACACACCACTTTGAACTCACGAAGGAGTTATTTCTTCCCAACCTTGTGAGTAATGCATTTTGAGCGCCTATCGGGTGTATGCCTACACCCGCGCTAAGGTCGTAGCCATTATCTATTGTAATGAGCTGAGGATATCCTGGACACGGTAGTTAACCCCCGATGTTTAAGTTATCAAACAAAACTGATTAAAACGGAATATACGGATTTACTAGCCACAATCCAGCATTCGATTGATCCCATTTCTGACCAAACGGTAATATTTTACCATAACCCAAGCCCGTATAGGGTAAATAAGTCGAGAGTATTTACCTGAGCTAGTTTTCGTTTAAACGCAAGATTTATTAACTCATCTGTACACAAAAGCAATAAGTGCAGATATCATTTGCTTGAATGTCTCTAGTCTGGATTATGGCATAAGCTAACCAATTAAATACTGACGGTCTTATTTAAGTCATAAACTTAGACCGAATAGCGTACTTGATTAAAACGTATAACGCTAGATTAAACGATGATCGGATAGAATGTAGTTTAATCCCAACAAGTATTTTCACTTGTGTAATATGGATAAACTATAAACATTCTGGATTTTGAGACTTAGATGACAAGTTAGACCCATTTCGGTTAATTTTCGTATTCTAGTTACATATATTAACCAGACGCATATCAGCGATATTTGGTAACCGGATAAGTCATGGACAAGTTCTATATGCCATTATAATTTAAATAAGTTGTAATATCAGTAGGATATCAACTTTTAAGCCCGTTATGGTTTTAAAGTGATAGTATGCCTCATATGGGCATTTTGGTAATTTCATACCTTATAGAAGGAATTTGAATATAATTTCATATTATAACTATAAATATTCTGGAAAAATAACTTATTTATGATATAATATCAATAGGATATTAATTATATGGTAATTTATCTTTTATGACCAAACTATGCATTGAAAGGGCATTTTGGTCATTTTACACATAGTTTTATAAATTATTTAGGATTCTAAGTTTATATCATGTATCTACTATAAAAATATTAAATAAGTTTTAAAATCAGTAGGTAACAAGTCTTGGTTGGTAAAATGGTTTAAAACCATACTATGCGCCGAAACGACACTTATTTCGTAAAATGACGATTTATGCAATGTTTAAAGAAAATTGATGTTAAGGTCAGGTTAACATGTATTAGATATGTTATTTAATATAACACATCAATAGGTAAAAGATTTACTTTGGAAAGGTATGATTAAACCCGTTTTATAAGCCACAAGGGCTTTATCATCATTTATCGACATAATATAAGGACTTGTTCATAAACTCAGTTTATATTATGATTTGACATCCCAAATAATCCTACTTACAGTATTATATCTGTAGGAAACTCATTTTCAATTTCATTATCATTTAAACCTCATTTTATGCAAAAAGGATATTTTAGTCAAAATGGCATAATTCCGGAACTTGTGCATAAACTCAGATTCTGATTATGATCATGTAATATAACCTCAGGGGGTTATGCTACATTATATTAAGATATAATGCAACTTTAGATCAGTAGCTAACTAATCTAAATCGGGTCAGAATAGAATGTCAAAGCAGAAGTCAAACTTCGCGACTTTCGATTGCGAACCGACCCTAGAACTGAAATTGACGAGCCGAACATGTTCTTACATGTTCTAATAATTATTACCAACTTGTTTAAGTGTCAAAACAGGTTTCATAACATATATAAGCTCAAATTATAACATTTTCGAAAAATGGTTTGTTCGACTTTTTAATATAATAACATTGACCCGTCAATTGGTCTAGCACACGTGAACTTCAGGAGGTGCCCTTTATAGGGACTACACCTACCTTATTACGATCACTTAGCCATGTTTGTTATGAACAATGGCTGGACCATAATGGTCTAATCGAAAGTCAAGGCGTGTTCTGTAAAACACTTGACTTTTGGCTATAAAATCCTATAAACGAAAATGCAAGAGGAAGGAACACTTACAAGTGATTCCTAGGATGCAATAGAACTAAGTTGCATGCTCCTTTCAGTTAGGAACTTCCAGAGAGGGAGATAGAGTTGTGAATGAGAAAGGTGTAAGTTCAAAGGGTGAACCTTTGCACCTATTTATAGTTGGAGAGCTTGAAGGCGGTGATGCCAGGTGTTAAGGGGTGTTAGAGGGAGCTTACAAGGGTCCTAAAACGTGGCATAGCAGTTGGAAAGCCATGGTTTCGAATCAAATGGTTTTTGGCAATTTGTGTGGAGGCCAAGCAAATTTTCTGCAGACACAGGCCTCTCGCGCTCCGCGAGAGGCCAGGCCTTGCCTCTCGTGCCCCGCGAGCGCCCCATGGTCAGTTTCAAAGTTTGTCATTTTTAGCCCCTTAACTTATTAAACCTCCTAAAACACCTTTATAGCATGTTTAGCCCTCCGTAACCAATATTTGGCATACCCGGGAGTATGCCCGGACATTGTCGAGCTCTAGGTTCGTTAAAAGGTCACTCAGAGGTATAAATTAACATGTTGACACTTTTAACCCCTCCCTTATCCAACTTTCATATATTTACAGATTTAATCCCTCTCGTCCAACAAATGGGACATATGAGAGTTAGGACTTCGTAAAGGATCACTCAGAGGCCTAGTATAAGCATGATGACTCCGATGTCACTCAGAGGCTGGGCATGTCGACATATCAGTCACTTATAGGCCAAGTTTAAGCATGTTGACATATCAGTCACTCAGAGGCTATTGTTTAAGCATGTTGACATACTAGTCACTCACAGGCTTACGTTTATGCATATGTACATCAGATAGTCACTCAGAGACTCAGTTTGAGCATGTTGACACCTTTAGTCCCTATTAGTCTTTAATAGACTAAAAAAAATACAACACGTTTCACTATACCATTGGACACGATTTTGCGAGGTGCTACATCCTTAACCCCTTAAAAGAAATCTCGTCCTCGAGATTTTATTCAAAAAGATGGGGGTACTTTTGTCGCATAGTGGACTCAACCTCCCATGTATACTTGGGACCTCTAAAGGCGTCCCACTTAACCTTTACTATAGGTATTAGTTTCCTTCGGAGCTTCTTAACCTGTCGATCCTCGATTGATATTGGTTTCTCAACAAACCTCAGGTTTTCATCTATTTGCACATCTTTGTGCGACATTGCTAGCGACTCATCGGCTAGACATTTCTTAAGGTTAGATATGTGGAATACATCGTGAATTCCACTAAGCTCCTCTGGTAGCTTAAGCTTATAAGCTACAGTGCCGACACATTCGACTATCTCGAATGGTCCTATATATCTTGGCTTAGCTTGCCCTTCTTTCCAAATCTCATTACACATTTCCAAGGGGATACTTTCAGCATGACTTTGTCCCCTACTTGGAACTTAAGAGGTTTATGCCTCTTGTCAGCATAGCTCTTCTGCCTATCACGGGTAGCTTTGAGACGATCACGGATTTGCACAATCTTGTCCGTCGTCTCCAGGACAATCTCAGGTCCTGATAGTTGGGCTTCCCCAACTTCTGTACAACATTCGGGCGTTCGATACTTTCTCCCATACAAGGCCTCATAAGGAGCAGCCTTGATGCTCGTATGATAACTATTATTGTAGGAGAATTCTATTAGGGGTAAGTGGTCATCCCAACTTCCACCTAAATCAATCACACATGCTCTAAGCATGTCTTCCAAAGATTGAATAGTACGCTCACTTTGTCCATCCGTCTGCGGGTGGTAAGCCGTGCTAAATTTTAATCTTGTGCCTAAAGATTGTTGGAATCTTTTCCAAAAATGAGAGTTATATCTAGTATCTCTATCAGATACAATAGATACCGGCACATCGTGTAGGGACACAATCTTGTCCACATACAACTTAGCCAATTTGTCTGAATTATACGTTTCTTTAATTGGCAAGAAATGTGCTCACTTAGTCAGCCTATCTACAATGACCCAAATCGTGTCATTACCACGTTTGGTCTTAGGTAACTTGGTAATCAAGTCCATTGTTACCATATTCCATTTCCATATGGGAATCTCAAGTTGTTGTAGAAGTCCATTGTTACCATTTCCCATTTCCATGTGTGAATCTCAGGGATTTGTTCTCCCTGTTATCCCTTTCACAAGCATCTTTCCACAACCTGCGCTCATCCGCAAGTTTGGCATCTGAGGCCCCGACCCGTCTTTTCCACCCCAGCGCAGCCCATTCTTCAGCTCGCTGGTGGTCGGCGTAGGCAGTCTCCTTTGCCTGCACCGCAGCTTCTGTCACACCCCGACCCGCAGCGGATAAGGTGATCGGGGCATGATTGGGTTATCATCAAAGCTCATGACATTTATTAAACGTTCATATTCATTAATACAATTTAAATGGAAATTTACAATGATTGCTACAACATGATCTAACTACAATCTAAACTTCTTTGTTCTCTTCTAAGGCATATCCTATGTTTTCCTTGCTTCAACCTGTTCACCTGTATCATGTGTAAAAAGGTTTTTGGGTCAACATAATGTTGGCGAGTGAATCCTATGGAAAGCATTTGAACAATTTATTTAAATTGGTTATGAAATATGTGCACAACCAAACATGAGTAAAATTAGATGTAACTTGATCAACAATCATAATATGTTAAATGAAAACACACATGAACAATAATGGAACAATTAGAGGCACGCGATGCTCAACTCGTCTCTCACGAGGAACTGAGGGGCCTGATGAATGAATTGCATAAACATGATAATATGAATAACACACTACAAACAATATAAACTCAATGATGCACACATGAATAATAATGAATTTGATGTGAAGCACGCGATGTTCTACTCGTCTCCCACGAGGAACTGATGGGCTTAATGTATGAGTTTCATATGACTTGACAAAAGGCAATAAGTAAATCACAACAATAAAAACAATCTAAGTTTAAGTCATGATGTGGTATGGCACAAGTTTAAATAAATAAATTAATTATTATCATAACACATGACACACCCCAAAACGTGTAATTTAAAAGGGGGAATTGTAAGATTCACTCACAGTGGGTGCGTTCGGTTGATGACGTTGAATGCACGCGAAGTGGTTTTAACCACGAGTGAGGTTTAACCTAGATAAATTGCATTATGGTTTGGTAAGTAAACGGATTTTATTAAACTATTTTAGTTGGATTGTTGGGTGTATTTTTGTGAATTTGAGGCTATTTTCTAACCTAAAAAAAAATGTTATTTTTAAGTATTTATAATTGATTTTTAATTAAAATAATTAAATAAAAATAATAAAAAAAATATATATTTTATTTTTGCTACAGTGACTTTGACCTGTTGACTTTGACTAGCGTTGACCGGTTCAAGGCATATTGTTGTGCGCTGGGTGAGGCTCGAACCCGAGACCTCCCGTACGCGTGCACGCAGCTCTACCAACTGAGCTACGTGTCTAACCCGTTATATATCCGATTTTAATTACATATATACATTAATTAGAATTAAACAGAAATCCTTTTATTTTAAAAACAGTCTAAACGAACCGGCCTTGCACTCCACAGGTCTCGAACCCGGGACCTGTGGGTTAATCTAACACACAGTCCACCGCTGGACTGTGTGTTTTAACATGTTATATATTTCCACTTTTATTATACTTAAATACAAATTATCCGCTTTCATTTCTGACTCCTATTTAAAAAGTTAATAATTGTCCGAGTCGATGTAAGAGACCGGACTCGAACTCGAGACCTTTGCATGATTAACGTTTTATGTGCACACAGTCCACCGCTGGACTGTGTGTCTAACCCGATTAATATCATGATTTTAATTAAACTTATAAGATACGAAAGTGCATCGTCTTCTTCACTGAAAAATAACCAGAGATGAAGTCTGACTGGTTCGAGATTTTTATCAGTTTTATTAGTGTTTTACAGTCGATTAAGGTAAGATAAAAGTGAAAAGGAAAAGAAACTGGGCGGAGAGGTATACCGACTCGCTTTCCTCTGTTTTCCGGCAGAACTCCGGCGACAGAAAACAACTCCGGCGTCAGGTGTCTTGCAGCAGCGAGTCTCCGGAAAGTTTGGAAAAGGTAAGGGTATCTCCGGTATAGGTTTAGGGGGTTCAGTAAAGCTCAGGGATTAAAACTCGGTTTTCCGGCGAAACACAGGTTTATTCCGGCGAGTGGAATTTCGCCGAGAAAAGGTGTGATTTTTGAGCGAAAGTGTTTGTCGTCGGTTGTGGGTCAATTTATAGGAGAAAACGAGATGTATTTGGTCTGATTTTGGACTGCATTCGTTTATTTAAAATTTCCGGTGGTTTTGAAAAGTGTCGCGGACTTCAAACATCGGTTATAACCGATATCTGTTTAATGGTTTACGTTATAACGTAAATTGGTGTTAAAACTCGCGAGAATTCCGGGATTCCGACGACTGAACCGTTTGGGCGCCGGTTTTGAATTTGTAACGACACTTTATCAATTAAATGATTTTATTATACAACAAACAAAGTCCGCGGCGCAGTGGTTTGTGTGTGAGGTGATAAATCGCTGAGTGACTCGGTACAGACCCGGGTTCGAAACCCGGCAGAGACAATTCATTTTTATTTTGCGATTTTTGACTGTTTTTCAAAAACTAAATATATATTCCCGTATAATAATTGATTACGGATCGTTTAAAAATATTTTGGGCATTTAATTCGCAACGAAAATTTTGACTGACAGTTCGGTTGATAAACGGAGCGGGTTTGGTAAATCCGTTTTTTACGGATGTTACAGTATCCCCTGCTTTTTAGAAATTTCGTCCCGAAATTTAAATTGTGATATATTTGACTAAAAGAATGATGATGTTTTGTTTGACAGTTGTATGCTTAACAAAATAAGGGCTTAAGTTTTTGTTCGAGGCGGTAACGTTCCGTGGAAGGGTTAAGTACCCTATTCAGGAATCGCTTTTTGTTGCCTACTGTATAAGTATTGATAAACAAGAATGATTTGCTAAAAAAATGATATCATGCATAAGAGTTTAGATACGTTTGGGAAAATATGGTTATATCCTAAGGCAAAACTTATAACACTACAATCTACATGGAACATAAATAAAAACACAACAGCTGATATTTGAACATAAGTAAGCACAACAGCTAATATCCAAACATGAATGAACACATCAGCAAATATTTGAACATGAATAAACACAACAGCAAATATTCGAACATGAATAGACACATCAGCGAATATTTGAACATGAATAAACACAACAGCAAATATTTGAATCCACATTCTAATAGCATATATGTTTGAATGATGGAAGTTCCTCTCTCGTTTGTTATGACGGAGAGGTTAGTTTATGTAGAAATGGAACACAATCCAATCTCTTTAAATAACATGATGATATCAATGTAACACAAATTCCAACCAAGGCAATACTAAATCCTACATGGAACTTCTCATAACCGCCTGATAATGCCCCTGATCCTTTGGCAAGAATACTTATATATAGGAAGTACCAGCGGCGTATCCACCATATTCTTGCCAAATTTTCATTAGTTTTATCAGTGAATTATGATTAGTCCTATAACTCTACAACCAATACAACAAACATAAATTACTGAAATGAAATATATCTGTGCGATCAAGGCTCAATCGAACGGAGCCGATCGTATTGCATGTACTGAAAATGAAATGGATGTGCGCTCAAGGCTCAATCAAACGGAGCCGAACATATTGAATATACTGAAATTGAAATTGTGTGCTCAAGGCTCAATCAAACGGAGCCGAGCGTATTGCATGTACTGAATATGAATAACTTAACCACACAAACAGCCTATGCATGGAACCTCTCATAACCACCTGATAATGCCTCCGATCATGTGACAAGAATACTTATATATAGGAAGTACCATCGGCGTATCCACCATATCCTTGTCAAATTTTCATTGACTTTATCCGTAAGTTATGATTAGTTCTGTGCGACTCTACAACAAACACAACAACCACAAGATACTGATAATGAAATTGTATGTGCGCTCAAGGCTCAATCAAACGGAGCCGAATGTAATGAATGAAACTGTATGTGCGCTCAAGGCTCAATCAAACGGAGCCGAACGTATTGAATGTACTGAAATTGAACAACTTAATCTAAACAACCATCACACAATCAGCATATGCATGGAACCTCTCATAACTGCCTGATAATGCCTCCGATCATTTGACAAGAATACTTATATATAGGAAGTACCATCGGCGTATCCACCATATCCTTGTCAAATTTTCGTTGACTTTATCCGAAAGTTATGGTTAGTTCGATGCGACTCTACTACAAACACCACAACCATAAGATACTGATAATGAAATTGTCTGTGCGCTCAAGGCTCAATCAAACGGAGCCAAACGTATTGCATGAACTGGAAATGTAAATTGAAATGTGCGCTCAAGGCTCAATCAAACGGAGCCGAACGTATTGCATGAACTGGAAATGTAAATTGAAATGTGCGCTCAAGGCTCAATCAACCAGAGCCGAACGTATTGCATGTATTGAAATGTAAAATGAAATAACCGATCAAGGCTCAAACAAACGGAGCCGATCGTGCGGGCACGCCCTGATCAACCCATAATAAAATGGGGATCAAACTCAACCTCGATGGATGGGGAGCTACGGCCTCGGCAAAAGCATATACTGAAAACAATATATAATATATAATATCCAATAATTTCTCTAACAGTCTACACATGTGATAAAGAAAGACATAAGACTAAACAATAGGAGTTGAATCTGGATCTTCGGCGAAGAGGACTAGCTGAGTATCTTCATCTGGGCCGTCATTATCTTCGACAGGATTGGCGTTGATATTGAAGACTCTTCCTCTTGTTGGTGGCATAGTGGTTGGGTTTTCTTGGTTTACTTGATTAACTGGGTTTGATTGGGCTTGAGTGTTGATAACGTTAACCAATTGAGGGCATGTGTTTCTAAGGTGGGTAGGGTCGCCACAATTGAAACAGGCTCGCGCATATGGGAACATGGGGTATTGGGGTTGGTGATAGGTTTGGGCCATGTTTTGAGTAGGGGAAAAGGTTTGGTTTTGAAAGGTGCGACAAACATTGCTCAAATGACCATAGCGTCCACAAGTTGCACATAGACGACAAGGTAAGGTAAGGGGATGGTGATAAAAACAGTTGTTGCATCGAGGGTGAGGTCCAAGATATGGTTTCTTATTTGGGTAAGCTGAGTTGGGTGCCACTTGGGTGATTGGGATAGCTCGGATGGGTATGGCATGAAAAACGGGTTGATTTCGTTGAGTAGCAGCGAAAAGTCGCCCAACTCTTCTTCTCTTAGGGTTGGGTTGAGAAGGGGATTCAGTTTGAGTGGAGTCGGAGGTTTCAGTTGATTCTTTATCCTTCTTTTTCTCCTCCTTGAAGTCTTTGTTTCGGATTCGGTTCTCGGTGAGCTCTGTTGCTAGCTCCATTGCTGCTTCCAAAGTTGCAGGCTTGGTACTTATTACAGGGTCTTGAATCTTTGACGGAAGACCACGAATGTAGTGCTCGATCAAACGGTAGAGGGGAGTAAACATGTTGGGAACCATTTGATGTAATTCGAGGAACCTTTTGTTGTAGGTGGTGTGGTCTCCTTCCATTTGCTTCAATGAATAAAATTCATCTTCTAGCTTCTTGATTTCGCTCCTTGGGCAAAATCGTCTGGTCATGATTTCCTTCAATTCGTTCCAAGTTAGGGTCATAGCATCTTCAACACCTCGTTTTGCCTTCTCTGTATTCCACCAAGTAAGTGCTATCCCATATAGTCGACCGGTAGCATAACGCACTTTGCGATCATCAGGGCAATCGCAATTTAGAAAAGTATTCTCCATTTCTTCAAACCAATGGAGAAGTGTGGTGACACCTTCAGTCCCTTTGTATTTCGGAGGGTCGCATGATTTGAAATGCTTGTAGGTGCATTTAGTGGTATTTGGGGGAGAGTTGAAAATGTTTTGGTTTGCTTGATTGACAGGATTAACGGTAAGTGCTTGTTGAACTTGGATTACAATGTTGGGTATTACGGCAGCCATTTGTTGAGCGATTAAGGTAGCCATGCGTTCGCGGGCTTTTCTTGCTCTCGTCTTCCTACGGGCGAGGTTAGAAGACATCTACAATGAATACATGACAAGAGTATGAGTTGGATGCTTTTGGGATCATGGGTCGCATTCAAGAATGAACATTCATAAAATAATTATACAAAAATACTACATCCATAGGATGTCTTGGGCTCTGCTCGCTGTTAGGCCCGTCATGCCGCCATACTTTACCTGTGTAAACATGTGGGCCCCCATGAATACCGGTTTTTCATATGGTTCGCACGGTTTCTGCCTGGTTGCGTACACAAAAACCCGGAGAAAATCGAGAAATATGTATACAACATGTGATGTTCGGAATGTGTCCAGGTGTAGACACGGTGACACCTCAAAGTAGGGTTAGTTCGAACGACGTTTGGTGTGGCATGCTTTGGCCTAATAGGTCCTTCGTACTCTCATCGTTGGTCCCCAGGTAGGCAAACTGGTCCGTTATATTGGATTTATACGAATGCCAGCCTAGACAGGACGTTCCGACTACCGGTACTCGTACCCTTCCAGTTACTACATGCCCGTCGCAGAACTTACTTTGATGAGATTTGAAAATTGCACAAAATCTTTGGATAATGAGAATATGAAAATAAATTGAATTCATGAACATCGATATATGTATAATGAATATGTATATATGTATAATGAATATGTATATGAGCATGTATGTTTGACTGAAATGTAAACAAATATGAAACAAATAAATATCACAAGTTTGTATGTAACCACCTAATCAATTTAAAATTTAGGCAGACTATAGTATAGGCTCTAAGGGTCTAATAACCTATCCTATATCCATATAGTCATGGCTCTGATACCAATCTGTCACACCCCGACCCGCAGCGGATAAGGTGATCGGGGCATGATTGGGTTATCATCAAAGCTCATGACATTTATTAAACGTTCATATTCATTAATACAATTTAAATGGAAATTTACAATGATTGCTACAACATGATCTAACTACAATCTAAACTTCTTTGTTCTCTTCTAAGGCATATCCTATGTTTTCCTTGCTTCAACCTGTTCACCTGTATCATGTGTAAAAAGGTTTTTGGGTCAACATAATGTTGGCGAGTGAATCCTATGGAAAGCATTTGAACAATTTATTTAAATTGGTTATGAAATATGTGCACAACCAAACATGAGTAAAATTAGATGTAACTTGATCAACAATCATAATATGTTAAATAAAAACACACATGAACAATAATGGAACAATTAGAGGCACGCGATGCTCAACTCGTCTCTCACGAGGAACTGAGGGGCCTGATGAATGAATTGCATAAACATGATAATATGAATAACACACTACAAACAATATAAACTCAATGATGCACACATGAATAATAATGAATTTGATGTGAAGCACGCGATGTTCTACTCGTCTCCCACGAGGAACTGATGGGCTTAATGTATGAGTTTCATATGACTTGACAAAAGGCAATAAGTAAATCACAACAATAAAAACAATCTAAGTTTAAGTCATGATGTGGTATGGCACAAGTTTAAATAAATAAATTAATTATTATCATAACACATGACACACCCCAAAACGTGTAATTTAAAAGGGGAATTGTAAGATTCACTCACAGTGGGTGCGTTCGGTTGATGACGTTGAATGCACGCGAAGTGGTTTTAACCACGAGTGAGGTTTAACCTAGATAAATTGCATTATGGTTTGGTAAGTAAACGGATTTTATTAAACTATTTTAGTTGGATTGTTGGGTGTATTTTTGTGAATTTGAGGCTATTTTCTAACCTAAAAAAAATGTTATTTTTAAGTATTTATAATTGATTTTTAATTAAAATAATTAAATAAAAATAATAAAAAAAAAATTTATTTTATTTTTGCTACAGTGACTTTGACCTGTTGACTTTGACTAGCGTTGACCGGTTCGAGGCATATTGTTGTGCGCTGGGTGAGGCTCGAACCCGAGACCTCCCGTACGCGTGCACGCAGCTCTACCAACTGAGCTACGTGTCTAACCCGTTATATATCCGATTTTAATTACATATATACATTAATTAGAATTAAACAGAAATCCTTTTATTTTAAAAACAGTCTAAACGAACCGGCCTTGCACTCCACAGGTCTCGAACCCGGGACCTGTGGGTTAATCTAACACACAGTCCACCGCTGGACTGTGTGTTTAACATGTTATATATTTCCACTTTTATTATACTTAAATACAAATTATCCGCTTTCATTTCTGACTCCTATTTAAAAAGTTAATAATTGTCCGAGTCGATGTAAGAGACCGGACTCGAACTCGAGACCTTTGCATGATTAACGTTTTATGTGCACACAGTCCACCGCTGGACTGTGTGTCTAACCCGATTAATATCATGATTTTAATTAAACTTATAAGATACGAAAGTGCATCGTCTTCTTCACTGAAAAATAACCAGAGATGAAGTCTGACTGGTTCGAGATTTTTATCAGTTTTATTAGTGTTTTACAGTCGATTAAGGTAAGATAAAAGTGAAAAGGAAAAGAAACTGGGCGGAGAGGTATACCGACTCGCTTTCCTCTGTTTTCCGGCAGAACTCCGGCGACAGAAAACAACTCCGGCGTCAGGTGTCTTGCAGCAGCGAGTCTCCGGAAAGTTTGGAAAAGGTAAGGGTATCTCCGGTATAGGTTTAGGGGGTTCAGTAAAGCTCAGGGATTAAAACTCGGTTTTCCGGCGAAACACAGGTTTATTCCGGCGAGTGGAATTTCGCCGAGAAAAGGTGTGATTTTTGAGCGAAAGTGTTTGTCGTCGGTTGTGGGTCAATTTATAGGAGAAAACGAGATGTATTTGGTCTGATTTTGGACTGCATTCGTTTATTTAAAATTTCCGGCGGTTTTGAAAAGTGTCGCGGACTTCAAACATCGGTTATAACCGATATCTGTTTAATGGTTTACGTTATAACGTAAATTGGTGTTAAAACTCGCGAGAATTCCGGGATTCCGACGACTGAACCGTTTGGGCGCCGGTTTTGAATTTGTAACGACACTTTATCAATTAAATGATTTTATTATACAACAAACAAAGTCCGCGGCGCAGTGGTTTGTGTGTGAGGTGATAAATCGCTGAGTGACTCGGTACAGACCCGGGTTCGAAACCCGGCAGAGACAATTCATTTTTATTTTGCGATTTTTGACTGTTTTTCAAAAACTAAATATATATTCCCGTATAATAATTGATTACGGATCGTTTAAAAATATTTTGGGCATTTAATTCGCAACGAAAATTTTGACTGACTGTTCGGTTGATAAACGGAGCGGGTTTGGTAAATCCGTTTTTGACGGATGTTACAGCTTCACGCACAACCACTTGGGATCGCTCTTTACCAAGGACCGCTTGGGCAGCCTCAAGATCTTTCTTTTGCTTCAGCAAACTCTGCCATTCACTAGCAATCTTGTAAGTCACAAAGGCGGACCTTGCAGCTGCCTAGAGGTGCGTGTGGTACGTTTCTTCTTCTTCATGATGAGAAAGAACACGTATCTCCGCTGGGGGGAAAGCTCCCTTAAAACACTCACGGCACGCCGGCCAGTGAGAAAAGTCTTCTCCTTTCTCTAACTTCCACAAAGGGGTGTGGATTTTGTCGCTTTAAGCGGAGGAGTATGACCTGTAATAATAATCCCTTGGAGTTTCATCCGGGCGGATTGGAGACTCTTCGGCGGAAGGGCTTTTACCAGAACCTCCCTCGTCACCCCCGCGTGCTGGGTCCTCCGCATGCTCCCCTTCTGGAGCACCGGTCTAGGCACCCTCGACGGAGGCCATTCCCACCGGCTCTGCCTCACCAACTAAAACCGCGCCACCCTGATGCGCGCGTTCTTCCACCACCACAACAGGTTCTTCCACAACGAAGCCCGTTTCCTCCACAACAATCGCGGGATCTTCAAACTCCACCCGCGATTCCTCAACAACAACCACGTGACTTTCCACCAAGACCTGTGGTTCCCCTCCCACCTGCGTGAGTTCTTCCACCACCACAGAACCCGCATTAGTACCAATACCAGAACCGTCCATCACCATGTAAGGCCCCTCCCTCACCGTTGCCGGTTCTTCTGCCCCAACAGCAGAGTCTTCGCCTCGACCACCAGGTGGGGACATGGGAGAATCAGTGGGCGCGACGCATGTGCTGGATTCCACAAAAACCGGCTCATCGCCCATTGCGCAATAACAAAAGTTAGTCATGCACGACATAGACATGTGGAGAATGTTGTGAAAGTTATCAAAACTACCAAGGGATATCTTAGCAGTTAATGTCCCCAGACCCGCCCTCTTCCCCATATGTTTCCGCAAAACCTTTTTAGGTGGTTGCGCGGAGAGGTCCTCTTTCGGACGCCTTTATCGCTTAAGAGGCACTTCTGGGCTGGCCTCAGCATCCATAGGACTAGAAGGCTTAGTGGTCGGGATAACTACCGGCTTTGGTGCAGTCTTCTTCGCACCTACAGGATCAAGACCCTCCCATGAGTCAGACACGACTACATAAGCTTTCCACTTGTCAGATATAATGTGCTTACCTTTGGGAGGGCCCGCCCTGGGTTGAGTCACCTCCTTCTCAACCACCGCGCTCGACCCCGAGCGTCGCTTCTTGTGATTTGGGCCAATGCACAAATCCCCTAGAGCGCTTGTACCACAGCACAACAATGCATAAGTCACTTGCAAAGTTGCAATATTCAACAACAAGTACTTACTAGTTGAAGGCGCGGGGGCATCCAGGTCCGCATCTTTGATTAGGGCGAAATTGCCCAGGACCTGCGTATACCAAGTGGGCTCATCTGGGCCCACGGGGAGCCTTTCAATCCGCCCTTCCTTCCTCTGGAAGGCGGACAAGAACACTGGGGCCCCTGCAAGAAAACACATGCATGTTAGCCTACAAACAACTCAAAGTCAAGAAAACATAACGGAAGACTTACTCCGGTCCCCCTTCACGTACACTGGCCAGTACCGGCGGTCGGGTTTCCATAGCAGGCTCCTCCCCGCCGCCACCAGTATCCACTCCGGCAACTGAATCGCCGAGAACTCCTTCAGATCCGTATACCAGGGGTCGGACACTGGTATAGGGATGGTCTCCGCCGGAATCTCATCCGGCCCCCGGAACGTCAAAGGAACAGGAATAACACCGGCCTTCACAAAAAAAGAATTTTGCCTTCCATTCATGGAAGGACTTGGGAGGAGAGAGCAAAATTTTTTGTGCCTGCGCACGGTGCTGGAAAGAATATAACCCCATTGAACAATGGAATTGGTAACAAATGCGGAAACGATCGACGGTGGGAACAGACCTTGTCGACCGGTACAAAAACTCAAATTGCTTTATCCTCACTATCCCCATCGGATTCAACTGGGAGAGGTGGAAGCCGTAGTACTGCAAACTTCAAGAAAAAACTTGGTGACAGGCAACCGGAAGTTACCTTCTCCGAAAAAATCATAAAAGACGGTGATATAGCCCGCCGGAGCATCGGCGGCTGTTTCACCGTCAGCCAGCAACCGGGCCCCCCAGTTGGAGAGAAACCGGAAACCAGAAACTATATCCTCAAACACTTGTCGGCTCAACTTACACGCCGGCAGGGGGTCGAATCCCCAGCAGCAGAGGCAGACTCAGGCCCTCTGGAAGCCATTAGACGCAAAGAAAAGAAAAAAGTTGAAGACAACTTTAAAGAAGGAAACACAAGAATGCAGAGAAGAAAGTGAAAGACAAGTTGAGTGAATGAGTAAAACCCTAGCGGATTACCTCTATTTATAGTGCTCACATTTAATGCGGTTGGAGAACGTGACACACGCGTGCCAATAACAGCCAACGAGAAAAAGACACGTGGCAGGCAAGTTGCCAACGACAGTTAACATGCGCGCGTGGCCACCACTCTCTCTACCAATTCATTAATGAATGGCAGGCAAAACGGCTGAGTGCACGCAACAGCCGTCAGATGTCCTTTCAAATCTCACTTATTCTCACCAACCCACCTGCAACGTCAGAAAAGCAGAGTTTCGAATTTCAAGATCTTGATTACAAAACGTTTCCTTCACAAACGTTTTCCCCCAACCCTTGTAAATTTTTCGCCATTACAATAATGGCGCATGCAATAATTCTTTTAGTCTAGCACTCCTCCCACTTTTAAACATGCGCGTAGGAGCAGCACTGGATTGGGGGACTTGAGGGGGTATGGTCCCAAAAACCCTGCGCCTACGTAACGAACCATACCCTTAACTACTTTTACAAGGATAACCTCGCATGCAACATGCAATGGTGCTTTTTCCTCAACATCAAAAGCTCATACAATGAACCTTGCGCACTCAGCGCAACGGTGAATTAGACCAACACCAATAGGTCATAAACTGAGCCTTGCGCACTCAACTCAACGGTAAATTAGACCAACACCGATAGGTCACACAATGAACCTTGCGCACTCAACGCAACGGTAAATTAGACCAATACAATCAGGTCAAACAACGAGTCATGTGCACTCAGCACAACGGCAAGTTAGACTAAACAATACAAGTCACACAACGAGCCTTGTGTGCTCGGCACAACACGGCAAGTTAGACTCATGCGCGCAGGCTACTAGACCCTGCGCAGAACAACATTCCTCTGAGCCATGAATCCTAAAACCTTGCAAGGATAAGACACACATGAGAGCACCTCATAGTCTTGGGACAAAAAGGATATACCCCTTACACTCTACGCTGACGGGGAAAACACTGACAGCCTCGCAGAAGGGGCAAACACTAAGAGGTGTTGACCATACCCAAGGGTACAGAGTGGCAAAACTGTTACCAATGGTTGCTCGGCAGGTTTCGTGTGACAGTGTCGCATGAACAGTAATGCAGACGTCAGACTGCACACCAACCATATATCTGCCAATGACTGTTCCACGTTCTCCACTTTCGGCTGGCAGCAGGTCTGAACCAGAGACGACTGCCTTTACACGTGGCACCACTCAACATCCGACAAAACACACTTCCTGACAAAGGACATTAATTCTCCTGTAAGGAACATTTAATGTCTGACGCAGAGCGACAAAACGGACGTCTTTGGCTGTACGGGCCGGGCCCAAGGCCACCACATCTCCTGAACACATCTTTTCGGCTATTAATAAGTATTAGATCTCCAGGTAAAACAAGCTCACACACCTAATCACATACAAGCTTACTACCTTACTCGCAATCCTCAATACTTATTCTCATGCCGGAGTGTGGTCACGGAGAAAACAACTCTTTTCCCCGTGACGAGACTAACGGCGTGGTAGTTTTGCAGATCAACTTAAGTGAGTTCACCCCAAAGAGTGAAGTGAAAGGACAACCCCCTTTATACAGAAATACCTTGGTTGTAACTTATATATCCCCGAATATCCCTAGGTTCAACCGGGTGCTTTTTCAGATTCTCCACAAAATAATCCTTCATGGGTCGTCTCGCTTGACTTTGGACTTGTACCACCTGGGTCGAATGGAGCATCGATACGTCTGTTAACTATCGAGTTGAACCACTCAAATATTGCAGCTCCGACTTGGACTTTTTTGTTGACTATCGTTCACTTAAATTGACGTCTCGCTAGATTCCAGACCCAAATCATTGATATTTTTGGAATTAACATTTTAGAATTTGGCTTCTAGTGTTGCATTCAGGCCACTAGAAAAATAGACGCAATGTTGTAATCCTTATATGGATTTTCCACAGTTGTTTGCCCACCACAATCCTTGGGCTAGCACACAAGGGTGATGGACCTTTTGATTCTATACTATCAATAGAACTTATACGCAACCCATCATGATCCAGTCCACCATCAACACTCATATTAGCCAATTTTCCAGGCATTTCACGTGGGCACAACATGACACTTAAATCACATTTAATATTGCACTCAATATTTCCATAATTTGGAATATCATCTGCATATGAAGATTTTAAATTAATAGCAATATTATCGGCAAGTGTATCCACCATTCTAGCAACTCCAATCTTCTCTTCAACTTTAACATTCGAATTCCCCGCATATCCCAAACTTTGCGAATCAACAGTCCATCCTCCTAAATTTCGGTCAATGTGATCGGAACATCCAAAACCGGCTCATCACCTCTATCCACCGAATTACCACCGGCGAGGGTTTTTCACCATCAAAGAATGCGTACAAAATTGCTTCCAAACTTGTCGGAAAGATTGTTGAGACATCCAAAAAAGTTGCGCGACAACCTGTAGCGATACCATAACCATCGATATCCGTCGCCCGACCACCTTTACGGACTGCCCCACCGGTAATCACTTCTGTGATATCATCCACCCCACCGTGATGTCTCCGGCAACTATCATCTCCACATTGCTTCTTTCTTTGACCATGATCCCCGGATTCAAAGTTTTTTTATGTAAACCCATCTGTCATCTTCATCAGATTTAAAATCTTTTGATCCGCTACAAATGGTTGGATATTTAAGATGGTGATGAAACTCACCATTTCTCATGAATTTGGCACCGCTTATCCTGCGGATTTCCAAGGTTTCAATCACACACCTGCTCATCCAAGAATACGATTTTCCGTCCTCGTATTCATCATACACGGGAGAGGAATCATAGATAGTGTTGTCATTGGTAGGATGCTCCTCATCCCCGGAAAACTCGTCCCGGACAAGTTTTTCCAGTTCTGTTTCCTTCCATGTCGACGGTGCCTTAAGATCTCAAGATCCGTTGATGGAGTCGCCTGATCTCGTAATGTAATTTGAGATTCCGGACTCGTCGCTGGAGTCGCATGATCTTAAGATCCCGTGGGTCGGAATCAACAATGTCGTTGCCTCGGTCGGCGATTCTACGAACAGGGCGTCGATCTTCACTACGATCACGTGAAACACCAATGTTCTTGTTGATGCCTCGTTCGGCGTCTCTTCGAACAAGAAAACACCCGCCTTCACGTTGAGCCATTTGAAAAACTAAATCTCTGATACCACCTGATGCAGTTTCGCGTGCAATCAAATGGCTCAAGATCACTTCGTTAATCAAGTCTCATAACAAACCAATGGGTTCAAGAACAATGTTCTTCTCAATAAAATTCAATTAAAAACTAACTTAAAATAATCCTAGCGATCCCACTTATAGAATAAAAATTATAATTAAAAAAGGAAACTAAATAAAAAAGATTATGAAATCAAAATTCAAATAATTAAAAGATAATATTAGTGTGCCGCATCAATAACAAAGCTTAAAAACTCTAAATATAACTTAAAAGCTTACAAAAATAAAGTATTTACATGTTGATTATATTAATTTTTGTGAGCTAGTTAGTATGAACTTGATGGTCATGATAAAGTAGGTTGTTTAAATGTATGATTTTGTATAATCTACACTAGAAATGATGATGTTTAGATCTAACAAGATCATCATCTTCATAAACCATGAACTTTAATAATAAACTTAAAAAATGATTTTTAACAAGTATAACTCCTACAAGAAGTAAAAATCATGGTTTATTATTCATTGATCTTAAAAAGTAGCCTACATAAAGTTGTTTAAATGGATGAACTAGACTAAAGATCATAAGACAATAAGTTGATTTCAAAGATCTTCTTAAAATATATTTTAGAAGTTCATGTAAAAATATGGTTAAAATATATATAAAAAGTCTATGGAAAATGAAGATGTATGAATATATTCATGCACGCAAAGTTGGTATTTTGAAACTTGATTTGGGTTGATGTTGATTTTGGGGTTAAACATGCTTTAAATATGTTTAGAAAAACGTGAAAAACGCCATAGTTTACGGGAAATTATGGTGTAATTTTCTAAAAACCTAATCGTGATTAAGGAGTAATTAAAGGGGATTAAAAGGTTAAACGGGATTAGCGACCTTAATCGTGATTAGACAAACCTTAATGGTGAAGGTTAACTCTTAAATATACAAGAGTATAAACACTTATATATATATACATATATATATGGAATATCTTATATTGTGTGTAAAATGTTCGTGTATTGGTGTATGTATTAGACGTTAGGAGGATACCAACCGAATACAAAAACCTCATACATGAAGACCTCATAAATACTTAAAAATATAAATATGAGCATGAAACTTCATGTATATATAAACTTGGGAAGTTGATGACACTAAATATACAAATGAAACACATTTATGTTATGTCATTAAACAAGATGCGGACAACGGACATCGACGAACCATTTTATATAACTATATATATTGACAAGATAATATATATATATATATATCCAAAACCGACGCGAAATATAAAAAATGGATCGTCATCAGCAAAGATCACGCTATCGTCACAACAAGGAGCGTGCACATATCACGGACGACATTTGGTCACTCTCGACAAGTAAATATATATATTTGGTTACTATGACGAAACTCTAAAATTAATATATTTTTTTAGACATTGGAAATATAAATATATTTCAACACTTATAATTCTGGAAAGTATGAAGTAAATAATCACTAAGTATAAAAATATAAATATACATGTATACTAATACATACGAGATACGTACAAAAATACACTTGCTGAAATTGCAAGAATACAAGGAATGTATATGTACACAATAGTATAAATATGACATTAATACCAATAATAAAATGTACAAATACAAGTATATTTCCAGTATACATATAAAATACTCAAGTACATGGTGATGTACTCAAACACACTTGCTGAAGTGTACAAATACCAAGGAATACCGTACATGTACATCAACGTAAATACGATGTTAAAAATAAATATTTTTTTACCATTATATCAAGAAAAGATATACATACATATATATATATATATATATATATATATATATGTGAAATAAATATACTCACCCGAACCGAATGTATTTATACATGTGAACGACGGTTCACTAAACTCAAAAATATATATTGGAAGAATATATATACGACTCGTGAATAAAGAACTCATACCGTGCATGGCATGGAGACGCTAATGGGCTAGGCCCACTCACCTGTGGATCACGGAGACGCAAATGGGCTAGGCCCATTCTCACTTGTGCAAGACACAAAGACTCTCATGGGCTAGGCCCACTTATGCTCGTGCGAGGCATGAAGACTCACGAAGGGCGAGGCCCGTTCGTACACACTATGATTACAATATATATATATATAATATATATATATATATATATATATATATATATATATAATAATAATAAAAGCAAACACATGAAACAAATGCCAACATATTTGAAAACACAAGGGTTCCAAATATATAACAAATACAAATACAGTAACGTTCAAGATGAGCAACGTGTACATGGTCTAGTAGATACCCAAGTGTTTAATGGGTTAGAACACTTGTAGGTTGACTTACACCTTTGGAACTCCGTTTGCTTGCACAATCCTTTGGACGCAAAACTGTGAGTTCATGTCCTCCTTTTCTCTTAAATGTTTTTGGTTTTATAACTCTCGGGGGAAATACATGTTTTGATGGTATGGATTAACTATAGAATGAAATATTAGATCATGTGTGAATAAGGTCTCTCTTAAGTGCCATTAATCTTTTATAAGACCACGAAATAGGATTGGTAGATCTATCCGGTGGCCACATGTCGTGCTTTTGTTGTCCCAATCGGGTGGACCGGTGTTAAATCGTCTAGGGTTGAGTGCTTCCTATGTCGTCACACATATTAATGTCTTTGCAAAACATTAATGATCATCAAGTTCATTGACGCTTTACATACCACATTCTTATATACGAACTCTCAAATGTTTTTAAGATCAATTGTTATGAACTCAAATCGCATCAACTCGCCAACTTTTGTTGATGGTTTAAACTTACATGTATTTCAGGCAATTAAAGTGGATCTTGGTGCGGTTGGATACGAGGTTTTCAAGGTTATTAAGAAGTCGATGTCATCCATATTTTGAAGGGTTTGGTCTCTCTATATATATTCTGTCTTAGAACGGAATATATGATGCAATGCCTTGACGTTTAAAAAGTTTATTTTGGACAAGTTTATTTTGTAAAACCTATTAATTCATGTTGTCTTTTATTATCAAAGAACTTAAGACTTGTATTCTTTATTATGGTAATGGATGAACATCGTGCATGTTTTGTTTCATATAGTTGTTTACTTATATCGTATGCGATGAAAACTAATCAAGTTCACACCGTGTGCTTCCGCCTCTGTACGTGTGTGACAATTATTTCTAGTAGCCGATTTTTCCCTGATCTCTTGTGGTTAATAATATGTTATTCCCCTTCCTTTTCTTTTTTTCTTCTTTGAAGTCTTACCTACTTCTATAATCGGGATGGACTCATTCCTCACTCATGTTAGGTGCAAAATCCAGTTGTTACATTTTTAATAACATTCCCATCATCTATAGAATGATACAATAATATGTATTACAAAATCCAATTGTTACATTTTTTATATGAAACACACAACATAGTTTTAAGACTAAAAATCTATAAAATTTCGAACTTTTAAAACATAGCATAAAATTTACCATTATTCCCTTAAGTTTAATACGACAAACGCCGCCATCAAATGTTTTGACTACATAAACCCCAACTACCAACTACTAATGTTAATTCATCTTCTTACAAAAGTGTTTTGAAGTAAAATTTAACATTTAAAAACCAAAAGTATTTTGACCCGTTTGTCATTAACATATCCGAAAGCGTAAAGAGGGCAAGAAGTGTGTTCGTTCCGATCAAGCATCACCACTATGAAGGGGCTTTACCTACACATCAAAAACATCTCATTAGCAATACATATAATACTAAGGTTACTAATTATTAACAAATTAGTAAAGTCATTATATCATTTCTTAGTTAAACATAAATCTTGCTAGTGCTTAACAACATAATTTATTGACTAATTCATATCCTTTTCACATAACTATTATTTCTTACTTTCTCCTTCTTACCTGGTTGAACCGTTCTAAACGAGTCAACACAAGGCCATTCTTTTACATTTTCATTCTTACCCGTTGACCCATTCTAAATGAATCAACACAATCATACTTTTACAATCTCATTCTTACCCGGTTGACCCATTCTACATGAATCAACGCAAGTCATACTTTACATTCTCATTCTTACCCGGTTGACCCACTCTACATGAATCAACGCAAGTCATACTCTTACGTTCTCATTCTTACCCGGTTGACCCATTCTAAACGAATCAACACAAATCATACTTTTTACTTCAAACTTAATTTGCCAGTTCTTTGACCAATCTTTGGTCATAGTAATAACAACTAAAACCCTTTACGAAGATATGACGTAGTTCGTCTACATATAAACGTTAATTACAAGTGAGTAGATAACATACCTCGGTCTCGTGCTTTCGTTGTTTCTCTGAGCTTGTTCCTTCTTCTTTCAATCCTATACATAATCCATTCATACTTAGATTACTTGTTCGCTTATACACAAACCATATTACTCATAACTTGCTTTTTGCAACTTAACCCATATCTAGCTCAATTTCCATCACATCTATATGCTAAAAACTTTCAATTCATGCAAAGCCACATTAATCGTTTATTAGGCATTTTGTCGAACACTTGGTGTGCGTACAACACTCTAAGTATCTTGTACTAGTGTTCTTATGCATAATCTACCAAATCATTTTAAGATTCATCAAATCAACTAGTTTTATATAATTCCTTCATTTAATACTAGTCCTAACTAACAATAACACAATTCATACATCAAACATCAACCTATTTGCACCTTATAGATCATCATATTTCATCAACATTTTTACATTAAATGGTTTCATTCCAAATCATCAAATTAACCAAAATTAGACATAGTTCATCTTCTGTATTTTGTTATTAACTAGTATTCATGATCAATTTTATCAAACATTCATGGATTTCACATAACCCACTTTATCAAATCACTAAAACATAAATTTCAACTTACTTGATGATAAGAACGCTTAGATGATCACCAAACTTAATTCATGCATAAGCTTAGGCTTCAATTTCCCTTTTAATTAGTTGATTTTGATGAGCAAGGGTTTTCCCTTGCTTCTTGTTCTTCTCTGTCAACACACACACACACCTAAAGTGTGTGTTTTAGTTTTTATATTTTATCTTTCTATCTCATTTAATTTTGGTCCCTCTAGTTTGAAGTTTATTATTATTAAGGTCAAAACTATCCGATAATTTAAAACTTTACTTATATTATAACTAGGGTCTTAATCTTAGTCATATTAAATAATATTTATGTTTGCATATAACCTTATTTTAATATATTGAAATATATAAGGATTTTGGGTTGTTACAAGTCTACCTCTTTAGAGGAGGTTTCGTCCCCGAAACCTAATCCTGTACCAAAGAATTCTGGGTTGTGTTTAAGCATTTCGTCCTCCATTTCCCAAGTATAATCCGACCCTCTTCGATGTTGCCATTGGACCAAAACTTGTCTAATGGCTTTGTTGTGGAGGAGCTTCACTTTAAAATCTTTTATAGCTACCGGTCTTTCAGTATAATTTATTTTCTTATCCAATTCAATATCATTGAGAGGCACGTAAGCAGTTTCATCCACGAGACATTTTCTCAATTGTGACAAATGATATGTGTTATGTATGCCATCTAACTCCGGCGGTAATTCTAACTGGTACGCCACTTTCCTAATCTGAGCTATGATTTTAAAAGGCGCAATGTAACGGGGACCGAGTTTTTCTCATTTACGAAATTGAATTATTCCTCTCCATGGTGAAACCTTTAGTAACACGTGATCCCCCACTTGAAACTCAATGGGTCGTCTTCTTTGATCCGCATAGGCTTTTTGTCGGTCTTGAGCCGCCTTTAATCGGGCCTTTATGACATCAGTTTTCTCATTAGTTTTGGCCACTACGTCTTTGGGCTCGATTTCTCTTTGTCCTACTTCCCCCAACATACGGGGGTTCTACATTTTCTCCCATACAACATCTCTATGGTGCCATTTGAATGCTATTATGATAGTTGTTATTGTATGTGAATTCAGCTAACCGCAAATGGTCATCCCAGTTTCCCCCAAAATCTAGGATATATGCTCTTAACATATCCACAAGTGTCTGTATAGTCCTTTCTGATTGTCCATCCGTTTGTGGGTGGTAGGCGGTACGAAAATGGAGTTTTGTTCCCATTTGTTCATGAAACTTTTGCCAGAAATGTGATGTAAATCTAGTGTCTCGATCTGACACGATGGAGACAGGTACTCCATGGCGCGCTATAATTTCATTCGTAAAAATCTCCACCATCCTTGCTGACGAATAGGCCTCTCGGATAGGTAGAAAGTGGGCACTCTTGGTGAGTCAATCCACAATTACCCATATGGCATCGTGTTCTTTTCGTGTTTTGGGAAGTTTAGTCACTAAATCCATTGTCAAGTCTTCCCATTTGGATGTTGTAATTTCTAAAGGCTGTAATTCACTGTAACATTTGTATAAATCGGGTCTCCAAAACCCGCTCCGTTTTGTAATCAAATACCAAGTTACGAAATTTCATTAGTATTTTTGAGTATTTTGAGTTAAACGTTACATAATTAATTATAAACTAAACTAAAAATATATTTGATAAAAGTCAAAATAAATAAATAAAATAGTTGGAGCTGACCGACTCGAACCGGGTCAATGCCTCCAACGATTTAACTTCCGTCTCCAAACCACTCCGCCACCGGGTGTGACATTCACCATATGGCTTCTGATGTTCCGGATTCAACTGTGAACATGTTATGCATTTAGCAATATGTTTAACGATATCTCTTTTCATTCCCGACCACCAATAATCCCTTTTTAAAGCCTGATACATTTTCGTTGCTCCAGGATGTATTAAGTAGCGTGATTTATGAGCTTCTTCAAGTGGCATTTTCTTTACTTCGCAAAACCGAGGAATCCAGATCCGTCAAAACGAGTTTTGATCCCGCTTGCATTTTCCTCCAATTTATCTGTAATCCCCTTTAACCTTTCTTTATTAGGATTATTTGTATTTAATGATTTGATCTGCGCTTCCCGTATCATATCTAAAAGATGGGGCGTAACAATCATTTTCATCGATTTACTCGTATCGGGGGTGAATGGTCTTTTCGGCTTAAGGCATCCGCCACTACATCTGCCTTGCCCAGATGATAAAGGATTCACAATCATAATCCTTTATCAGCTCTAACCACCTTCGTTGTCTCATATTGAGATCCTTTTGTTCGAAGAAGTATTTGAGACTCGTATGATCTGAGTATATGGTACACTTTGTCCCACATAAATAATGTCTCCATAGTTTTAATGCAAACACCACAGCGGCCGATTCCAGATCATGTGTTGGCTAATTTCCTTCGTGTGGTTTGAGCTGTCTTGAGGCATATGTTATATCTTTACCTCGTTGCATTAAAACACCTCCTAACCCCTGACGCGAAGCATCAATGTACAAAAATAAATCTTCCGTCCCATCAGGCAGAGTTAACACCAGCGAATTTGACAGCCTTTCTTTCAGAATTTGAAATGCGTCCTCTTGTTCGGGTCCCCAGACGAACTTCTCGTTTTTTTGTTAACTTCATCGTGGGTAGAGCTATTTTAGAGAAATTTTGAATAAATCTTCGGTAGTAGCCAGCTAATCCCAGAAAACTTCTTACTTCATTTGGATTCTTTGGGGGAATCCATTTCCTAACTGCTTCACCTTTGACGGATCCACTAAAATACCATCTTTGTTAATCACATGGCCGAGAAATTGTACTTCTCTTAGCCAAAAGGCACACTTAGAGAACTTCGCATATAATTTTCCTAACGGAGGGTCTCTAACACTTCACGCAAATGGCTTGCATGATTGCCCTTTCTCCGGGAATACACTAAGATGTCATCTATAAACACTATTACAGATTTATCTAGCATGGGTCTGCATACTCAATTCATAAGGTCTATAAACACAGCTGGTACATTAGTTAACCCAAAAGACATTACCAGGAACTTGTAATAACGCAGTTTTTGCCACATCTTCTTCTCGTACTCGTAATTGGTGATATCCCGAGCGCAAGTCGATCTTTGAGAACCAACTTGCCCCTTAAAATTGGTTAAATAAATCATCAATTCAAGGTATGGGATATCAATTCTTAACCGCTATTTTGTTTAATTCTCGATAGTCGATATACATGCGCATCGAACCATTCTTCTTTTTTACGAATAATATTGGGGCTCCCCAAGGTGACATGCTCGGGCGTATGAAGCCCTTATCGAGCAATTCTTGCACCTAGGTAATTAACTCCCGCATTTCTGTAGGAGCTAATCTATATGGAGTCTTAGCTACCGGCTTAGCACCTGGTTTAGTTCGATGCGAAACTCCACGTTTCGCTCGAGTGGGAGTCCCGGTAAATCATCCGGAAATACATCCGGAAACTCATTTACAATTTCGTCATCATCAAATTTTGGCGCGCCCTTAGAGGTATCTATTACGTAAGCTAGGAACGCCTTGCCTTCATTTTGTACGTACTTGACTGCCTCTACAATGGTACATAGTTTCATTTCGACTTTTCTTTCTCCATAGATGCTTACCCATTTCCCACTTGGTGATAACACTCGTATGATCTTAGTTTCGCATTGAATTCTTGCATGGTATCTAGATAGACAATCCATGTCCACTATTACTTTGAACTCTCCCAATACAATACCATGGGCACCAGATCTATTTCGAATTCCTCGTCTTCTATAACGATTTTACATCCCTTACATATCTCATTCACTAAATAGTTCTTACTATCAGCTACTTCTACTTCTAAAGGTATAGGCATTTGTTTAGTTTTAAAGGAAGAATGGGTTATGAGTTCGTGTGATACAAATGACCTACTTGCCCCAGAATCAAACAATACATTTGTAGGTATTAAATTGATTAAGAAAATACCTGACACAACATTCGGGAGTGCCTTAGCTTCTTCGGTAGTAATTTGGAACATTATTCCCATAGCTCTCGGGTCATTATCTTTCTTCCCATCCTTAGCCCCTTTTTCTTTCAGCTTTGGGCAATTTTCCTTGACATGTCCTAGTGAGAAACAATTGAAACAAGTTCTGGCAGTGTTTGGACATTTGTAATAAGGGTATCCTTCTTGCCCGCAGTTGTAGCATCCTTTCTTACCTAACAAACATTCTCCCGAGTGAAGCTTTCCACAAGTTTTGCATCGGGGAATCCCACCTTTCACGTTATCCTTCTTGTTATAATCATGGACTTTCAGTTTCTTGGTCGGACTCGGGTTAACACCCCCTTTCTATCATTCTCTCCCCCCCCCCCCCCCGCTCTATTTGACGCTTGAGCTCTATCTCTCGATCCCTTGCCCAATTGATCAGCTCATTTAGGGTTTCACACCTCGAGGGAGTGATGAACTCCCTAAATCCCGCCTTAACATGTCGTGATAACGGTTAATCTTCATTCTTTCTATCTTCATAAGGTCTTGACAAAATTTTAATTTGTCAAGAAACACATTCGTAATCTCATCGATAGACTCCTTGTCTTGTCAAAGGCGTAAAACTCCTCCTGAATTCGATCAACTGTAGATTGCGGGCAATGGAACTTTAAGAAAGGTTCCTTAAACTCTTGCCATGTTAGCTCTTGAAGCTTCTCTTCTTCCAATTCCTTGCAATAGGCGTCCCACCAATCCTTTGCTTGGAGTTGAGTTGGCCCATTGCAAACAATACTTGATCCTCTTTCTCGCACCTACTTCATATAAATAGGCCTCAATGTTGGAAATCCACCTTTGGCATATGATAGGATCGATTTTTCTATCATACGTTGCGGGGTTACAAGACATGAAGTCCCTATATGTGCATCTGCGGGTCCCCTTTTTGTTTTGAACCCCGTTCATCTATTCTTTTAGCTCTTCTATCTTGCTGGTCATGATTGCCTCTACTATTTCTGAAACACGGCTTTCTACCTCTTGCGCTAGTTGAGGAAGATTGGCTTGCACAACTTTTGTAACTTCCTCTGAGATCTTTTCGTTCATTGCTTCTTGACGTGCCAAGTCATTATCGTTCAAATTTCTTTCATCTTCCATCTACATATGTATTATTTTACTTACGTTAGGATATTCATTCATTGGCCTTGTTATGATCATTCGTAGCAATTGTTATTATCATTCATACTTGAAGTGTCCATTTCATAAAATGATAAAATATGGTCTAGAGTCATCTACGTGCCCTCAATAATTCGAAAGACTTATTCTTTCATGCATTCTTATTCTTTGTTTCGGAACGTTTCGTTCTCATCATGCCTTATCATGGTTCAATTAATATTCACACAACTTCTTATAGTTAAATTTCACTTTTCGGGTTCTTTATGGGTTATAGGTCGTCTTTTAGGAGATTCAGAACTTGTGATGTGAAAAGAAAGCATGTTCAGTTTATGAGGGGCGTCGTCGACGCCCATACACAGTGTCGGTGACGCATCCCTGATTGTTGCGTCGGGGCTTAGTTGCGTAGACAGTGGATTTAGTCGTCGGGGGTAAGAGGCAACATCAGCGACGCCTAATGTGGCCGTCAGGGACGCCCCATCTGTATTGCAGACGCTGTTTTCTCTTATTGCAGCTAATGCAACCCGTTTACAAGCCCCGTTCCAACCCGAACTGACCCATAATGTCCATAACCTCCCATAACACTCCGTGGTAATCCCATACATTAATCCGTCACATATTTAGGACTAATAAGTAAAGACACTTACTTGAATGATGCCTCAGAGCGAACACGCTTATGCACGAGCCTTTGGTTTGAGTTCAAGCACTTCAAGTCATGCTTGAATCCCTCAAACCGGGCTCTAATACCATCTTGAAATGCCCAACATAGTTTTAAGACTAAAAAGCTATAAAATTTCGAACTTTTAAAACATACCATAAAATTTACCATTATTCCCTTAAATTTAATACCACAAATGCCGCCATCAAATGTTTTGACTACATAAACCCAAACTACCAACTACTAATGCTAATTCATCTTCTTACAAAAGTGATTTGAAGTAAAATTTAACATTTACAAACCAAAAAGTATTTTGACCCGTTTGTCACTAACATATCCGGAAGCGTAAAGAGGGCAAGTAGTGTGTTCGTTCCGATCAAGCGTCACCACTATGAAGGTGCTTTACCTACACATCAAAACCATCTCATTATCAATACATATAATATTAAGGTTACTAATTATTAACAAATTAGTAAAGTCATTATATCGTTTTTAGTTCAACCATAAATCTTGCTAGTGCTTAACAACATAATTTATTGACTCATTCATATCGTTTTCACATAACCATTCTTTCTTACTTTCTCCTTCTTACCCGGTTGACCCGTTCTAAACGAGTCAACACAAGGCCATTCTTTTACATTCTCATTTTTACCCGGTTAACCCATTCTATACGAATCAACACAAATTATACTTTTACATTCTCATTCTTACCCGGTTGACTCATTCTACATGAATCATCGCAAGTCATATTTTACATTCTCTTTCTTACCCGGTTGATCCATTCTACATGAATCAACGCAAGTCATACTTTTACGTTCTCATTCTAAACGAATCAACACAAATCATACTTTTTACTTCGAACTTAATTTGCCAGTTCTTTGACCAATTTTTGGTCATAGTAATAACAACTATAACCCTTTACGAAGATATGACGTAGTTCGTCTACGTATAAACGTTAATTACAAGTGTGTAGATAACATACCTCGGTCTTGTGCTTTCGGTCGTTTCTCTGAGCTTGTTCCTTCTTCTTTCAATCCTTCACATAATCCATTCATACTTAGAATACTTGTTCGCTTATACACAAACCATATTACTCATAACTTGCTTTTTGCAACTTAACCCATATCTAGCTCAATTTCCATCACATCTATATGCTAAAAACTTTCAATTCATGCAAAGCCACATTAATCGCTTATTAGGCATTTTGTCGAACGCTTGGTGTGCGTACAACACTTTAAGCACCTTGTACTAGTGTTCTTATGAATAATCTACCAAATCATTTTAAGATTCATCAAATCAACTAGTTTCATATAATTCCTTCATTTAATGCTAATCCCAACTAACAATTACACAATTCATACATCAAATATCAACCAATTTGCACCTTATGGATCATCATGTTTCATCAACATTTTTACATCAAATGGTTTTCATTCCAAATCATTAAATTAACCAAAATTAGACATAGTTCATCTTCTGTATTTTGTTATTAACTAGTATTCATGATCAATTTCATCAAACATTCATGGATTTCACGTAACCCACTTTATCAAATCACTAAAACATAAATTTCAACTTACTTGATGATAGGAACACTTAGATGATCACCAAACTTAATTCATGCATAAGCTTAGGCTTCAATTTCCCTTTTAATTAGTTGATTTGATGAGCAAGGGTTTTCCCTGCTTCTTGTTCTTCTCTGTCGACCACACACACACACACACACACCTGAAGTATGTGTTTTAGTTTTTATATTTCATCTTTCTATCTCATTCAATTTTGGTCCCTCTAGTTTGATATTTATTATTATTATGGTCAAAACTATCCTATAATTTAAAACTTTACTTATATTCTAACTAGGGTCTTAGTCTTAGTCACATTAAACAATATTTATATTTGCATATAACCTTATTTTAACTATTGACATATATAAGGATTTTGAGGTTTTACATATAACAATCACATAATAGGTTACATTAACCTTGTGTAAAACCACCAATTTTATTAAATAGAAGTCCTTAGCCGAAATCAGAATACCTAAACTGAAACTATAAACCAAAAATGAAACCCAACAACATTGATGTTTAATTCATAAAACCCAAAAATGTAACCATAAACCCTAAATGATGAACCCCTAAAATCATAACAAAATTCCAAATTATACACATAACAAACAAACCCTAAACTTGTACAAATCATGAAACCTAAATTGAACCTATAACCTATGTAAAAAGTTGATATAAAAAGTAATGAAGGTGTTAACCATACAATTTACAAAGTCTATAAAAACAATTTTAAACATATTAAAATTGTTACAAAAACGTCTAAAAAACAAAGAATAACAAGAGAAAAATATGGTGCCCAAATAAAACATGAACCACAAAATGAAAACTATAAATCTAAAAATTAAACCCAATAACGTTAATTTTCAAATCATAACGCCCCCTCCTCTTAAAAAATTGCAAACATCAAAGAAAAACTAATGAAATCCTAAAATCTTAAGAAATTTCAAAATCAAATACATAAATAAACAAAACCTTATTTTATATAAAACATCAAACACTAGCGGATTAACTCCAAAATGATCCATAATACATGAAACCAAATTGTAACTATAAACCCGCAAAAACGAAAATCCAACAACTATGATATTCAAAGAAAAAAAACACAAAGTGAAACATAAACCCAAATAGATGAAACCCCAAACAAAACACAAAATGAAACCATAACCCCAAATCTCAAATGTAACTATATATAACTATTAAGATTCAACAATTATGATGTTCTAACAAAAAAAACACATAATGAAAACATAAATCCAAATACATGAACCCCTAACACAAATCACAAATTGAAATCATAACCCCCAAACAATCAAAAACCTATGATATCTTCAATTAATGCTTGTTAAAAAGGAACTTGGCTGTGAGCATTAACATTCGGTGTAAAGTCCTCCATAAATGAAAAAAAGAAGTAGAAAAAAGTTTAGATTATGAATGAAGAAGAAGCATAAACTTACGACGAAGAAGAAGCATAAACGAAAAAACTCAAAAAGTTATAGATTATGAATTTAAGTATAACAATTATTATTGTTGATTTCTTTTATATTTAAATTCTTTGGCTTATATGTATCAAGTTATTTGTTTAATTTTACAAATTTGTATTTAGACCCTGTGTAGTGGGATATTATTCCTTTGCAGGTTATGGGACATGTGGCATATAAGGTATTAGAGGAATGAAGTTTAAAAGTGGTGTAATAGGTATAATGCCTCAACAATGATTATCTAAATATTTAATTTAATTTATTTTTCTTTCATTTCCCATTGAAAAGTTCAACATACATAACACATACCAGGCTTTTTAACAATAACGCTAAACACATATTTTGGATGAAATCGCCCCGGGAAGACAATGTGTGAGACGTTTTGAGGCATTATGGAATCAAAACACGTTCAATAAAGATGATCTTAGAAAAAGAAAAAAAATATAAAGACGATTAAGGTGCTTTCAGTTCATGACAGCCAACCGCATTTATGGAATTAATCTAAGCTAATCATTAATCAATATCTGGAATAATTTTTTGTTTATATATAAACATAAAATGACACGGTTTGTTGAAATTGACTTAGCCGGTATCACTATCAAACACTTTTAATTACAAAATTGGTTAGATATCTTTAAATTAAAAAAAATAGAGATAAGGATACGTTCTTTCTCCTGAAGCATCATCCACCCCAATCAAGACTTTTATACATTCTCGGATTTAAACAACACACCTATCATCTTCTAGGGGAAATAGCTAGATTAACCATTAAATGGTTAAACTTTCGAAAATAGTCATTTGAAACGGTTACAGAGACTTTTCAATCCGCTGAAACGTCTTAACCAAACAACCAATCAATGAAAGTCACGTGTCCGATAATTGTTGAAACGTCTCAGATACATTGAAAGTTTTTAGCGGATCTTTTCAACATGGCTTAAGCCTTTTCAGTGTAGCGGCTTGAGAACTTTTGACTTGGCTTGAGAACTTTCAACATGGTGAGAACTTTTATATAAAATTATTTAACTTGAAAATAAAAAATTAATGGTTAGAACCCCGTGTATTACACGGGTTAAATACATGTAATTATTATAAAGATTATGTAAATGTATTACACGGGTTAAATAAATGTAATTTTTATACTAATTATGTAAATGTATTGCACGGGTTAAATAAATGTAATATTTATAAAGATTATGTAAATGTATTACACGGGTTAAATAAATGTAATTTTTATACTAATTATGTAAATATATTACACGGGTTAAAATATTTTTTTTATTATTTAGTAAAAAATTACATTTATTTAACCCGTGTAATATACGGGGTTCTAACCCATTATTTTTTTATTTTCAAGTTAAATATATTTTATAAAAGTTCTCAAACCGTGTTGAAAGTTCTCAAGCCAAACCAAGCCGCTACACTGAAAGATCTCAAGCCGTGTTGAAAGTTCTCAAGCTAAATTAAAAGTTCTCAAGTCACTACACTAATAAGGCTTAAGCCATGTTGAAAAGGGTCGGCTAAAAACTTTCAATGTATCTGAGAGGTTTTAACAGTTGTCGGACACATGGCTTTCATTGATTGGTTGTTTGGTTAAGACGTTTCAACGGGTTGAAAAGTCTTCACAAACCGTTTCAAATGACTATTTTTAAGAGTTTAATCATTAAATGGTTAATCTCGCTGTTTCCCTCATCTTCTATATGTATCAACATTGGTCAATGCCAGTCTCCTTCAACTCTATTCTCTATTCTTCCCTTCTTAATTCCCCACCACCCCATCTCTCTCTCTCTAACATACATATGACCAATTCAAAGGAACATGCATCTAAACATGGATGCTTCTCCGCCGTCCTCCACCGGTTCCTGTGCACCGGCGGCCTCCCCACCCACCCATCCTCCGACATCGACAGCCCCAAACAAGAGTCAACAATCAGACCACCATCCCCCACCCGTAATACCACCCCAGCTGGTGTAATAGCAAGACTTATGGGCCTTGACTCCTTCCCCAACTCACCTAAAACTACAAATACAATCATGCAAAAAAGCAGGTCAGTTGGTTCTCTAGACTTGATCTTACCAAATTTCCACATAACCAAACAACCACTTCATCACCGTCGTGTGATCACAACTTCTCTATCTTTCCGGGAAGTCCCACCACATTCTTGCATGATCTTGCAAAATCCGACATGGGTTTGGTTCCAATACAAGAAAACCCCATTAATTTGAAGCAAAGAGCGGGAGTTAATACACTTGTGACCAACATCACCACCACCACCACCAACAACAACAACAAGAACACCACCATTAAGAAACGTCAAAGTGTGAAGGTAAAGAATGAAGAAAAGGAAGTGTCTTCAGTGCCATTGAAGATGAGAAGGAAGAGGAGAGTGCATGGTACTGCTAAGAAGAAACTAGTTGACGATGGATTTCCAGATGAGAAGCACAAGTACAGATCAAGAAGCAAAACGTTCAACCATCCATTGCCGAAGGTGGGGAAACAACATGATATCAGAAAAGAGAAGAAAAAGCCAATTTTGAAGAGAAGAGAATGTGAGTACACTGAGGATTACTGCATTGAAGTGTTGAAGGAAGTTTGTAGGTTAACAATAGTTGAAATTGAAGGGGGTGTTTGGGTGGATACAAAAGTGGTACTAAGTAATAATATACAAGAATTAAGCTATGAGATTGGTCAACAAATTCTCCAAGTTCTTATGTATGAAATGGTTCATGAGTTATGTAGCTCCCTTTAGGTTTATCTCTAGAGGATTTGTGTTGAATGCAATTTTATATAAAATGTATAAATAGTTATATCATAGATAATATTTGATATCGATATCCATGATGTGTTAACCAGGAAGATTTTATTACATTCGATAGACTGTGTTAGTTGCTACATTTTGACATAATCATGTTCTAAAAAGAAGCATTAATTCTAAGACTTTCAACAGGCTTAGCGTCCGTCTACCATGGAAGACTTATTTTGGTTAACGTGTCTTACTCCAGATTTGTGGTTGATGTACAATAATTAAAGTCAACGTAAAGGTACGCTACTATATATAGCCACCGTGTGCTAATACCTTATCAAACAACTATATATGTGCAATATAGGACATAACTTATTGAGTATCGAAGTTTTAATCTGATTTTCAATGAGGTTTTGTTAGGCTTTTAATATACGTATTTTATGTATGGTATTTACTTAAGCTCATGTATTGCGGTGTATATTTTAACAAAACACTCAAGCGGAATTAAAAAAAGAGTTAACTGTCATTTCCGTCCCGATAGTTTGTCTAATTATGCTAGTTTAGATCAAATTTCAAATTTGTATCATTTTCGTCCCTAACATTCTTGAAAAACATGTTAGTTCCATCCAAAAAGCTATGATTGAATAGAATAATTATACAAACCACATAAACGAAAATGACAGTTAGCTCAAATTTTTTTTTAGATAAAACTAACATGTTTAAAAAATATCAAGAACTGAAATGATACAATTTTAAAATTTAGACTCAACTGACATAATTAGATAAACTATAGTAACGAAAATGATAATTAACTTTTTAGAAAATAAGGCATTAAGCTTCGAATGGATAAAACGGCAGTTCTATTATTGTAAATAACATGATTAAAGTTATAACAAAAGGGTTTATTAAATAAAAAAATAACATGAACCTGACGTGAGAAGAAAACGAGTGATTTTTTTTTGACTTGTAATTTGGAGTTGTGTGCCGTCCAAAACAAGGTGTGAAACCAGGCGTTGAAATTTTTTGTTATGGAAAGAAAGGTGGGTTGACTTTTGGTGAGTGTACAAAGTACAATAATGTCCCTTCACTTCCAACATTTTACAACCCAAGAAATTTTCACTCGTTTGGCATCTCATTGACACGTCATGTTATGTCTTGTTTACATGCTAGATTGATTGGGTTCAGATACCTAACTATATGACGTTGAAATAGTGTTTGTGAAGTCTAGACGTGTCGGTTGAGTAGGACGATCCTTCGTCTTAAACTTTTGCACTAAGCTTGACTCTATTTTTATAGTGAAATTTTAGCTTGAGCTTGTCTTGTAAAATGTTGGAGCCAGTTTGGTATTTTTTTTTAAATATTAACAAGTGATATATTTTATGTTAGATCAAACTTGTAAGATAACACGTGTTACGCAGCGGAATTTCAATCGGTATCAGTTTGATATGATACAGCACTCTGGTTTTGCAACAAAAAAGAAATATGCGTAAGAAGATATTAAGCGTGTCATCGGACGGTATCATTGCAGCATGATAAACCGCAGAAAAATATATGGAAACGTAGGAAAAGAGAGCATGTCATAAGGGTATATTCATAATCAGAAAGAAAATATATAAAACAAATGTTAGAATCTACTTAATAAATATATACGTAGGTCTGCAAACGAACCGAACGAATTGAAGGGGGCATTGATGATACACGTTTTTATATTAGGAAAATGAAAACTTGAAGTTGTTGATAACATCCAAAACTGCATATAAAAAAAAACAAAATTATAGCAAACCTGTGCGTTACGACGTGACCAGCAAGTGTTACGTTGGGTTGTATTAATTTGTTTTGTAACACTTAGCATGTTTAGACTTCATGTAAGAGAATATGGTCTTGTTTATATAGTACACTTGAATAAATCTAATCTAAATAAATAAATAAATAATTTTTTAGAACTACAATACTAATAAAAAATTATTAAACGAAATGATTATAAGAAGATATTATTTTTTATTGGTGGATGTTGTACAATAGTTAATTAACTGGGCTACTAAACTAATCACATTTGAATCGGTAAAAGTTAAGCATGTGGCTCAATCAAATAAACCTAGAGTTCACTTAGTTTGCTAATGGTAACATAGTTAATAGTAGAGGGACTATAGTATAATTGCAATCGTATAAGGTGACAACAGTTAATTGAGACGTTTACTTAACCAATTTCCTTCTCCTCTATATTTTTCTATTATCTCTTACTGTTATAATTTATTACAATTTCAATTCTAATCATAAAACGGTACCATTTTACGTTGAAATAGTGGTATCTCTTTATTATGGGTCTTGAATGAGAAATTGGTGAAATTCTTAATAAGGTATCATAATATTGACAAAAGTCTAAGGCTGGAGGAGGCATTTTCATTGGTAAGATTACAAGTTAGCGGCCTGAATTTAGATTCAGATCAAGAAATCATAATTGATCCAACGCGTCAGTTGGATGAAGCCGAGACCAATCAAAAGAACAAGATAGGTGAATTTGAAATTCCAAAGTTCGATGGAAAGGGTGTAAAGGTAGATGAAAATTAAGAAGTTCATGATTAATGTAAGAGTCGGAACCTTGGGTATGGAAGAATGAAGGAATAAGTACGTAAGGATGGTACACTGAGGGATTTGTCCAACTATCTTCACTCGTTCAGCCTTCTTTCCAAACCAACATACACACTTAAACAAACCATTAGTCTTGCCATAGGGAGGGAGAGGTCCCTGTGACAAGACTCCGGCATAAGAGTAAGTGTTTCATGTTTTTTGTGAGTAATATGTTAAGTGATGTGTTGTATCCATCTACCACAATTAAATGTTTTATTTATACTAGGATTTGTTTGAGGAAGCATTTAATACATGTGCCCATGTCAGTCTCTCCAACCACCCAAGTCTGTCTTTGGTGGCTAGACGTCTGTAATCATTGTGATTGACTGGTATCTGAGCTTGTACTTGGGAGTCAGATATCCTTTGTCCTTCGGATACTCTGTTCTCCTCTCAGGAATGATGGTATTGCTCCGACCCTACCTCCTCTGACTTGTGGACCCCACTATCTTGTTATGTGGTTGGGTTTGTAGGAGACAATTTTCACTGTTGCGTGTGTCAGTGTCAGGACTCTGACTTTTATTAGATGCATAATCAACTTGTCCTTTTGTCAGGCATCTTATCATTTGGTGTCAGTTCCTTTTTAGTTACATGATTAAGTGGTGCCTTCTATCCTAAGTGTTGTGTTCGTCCTCATTTGGTCCGACCTCATCAACCTCATTTGGTCCGACCTCTGTTGTCCGACCTCATCTGGTCCGTTCTTCCTTCCGTTTTGGAGCGTGGTTCGTTCAGCCTTACGAAAGGCTACCAACACCAACAGCTCCCTGTCCAATGGCTATTTTTGCTGTGCTAAATATGCTTTGGACTTTTTATAATTATACTAACTAAACGTCCAATCGAATTTCCGTTTTACGAGAAAATCATCATTGCTCTAGGTGCTAGCCAAGTGACGTGTCCGGATCCTACTGGCTGAAAAATATCTCCTGACCCTTCACTAGCATGTCCCATCATCTCCTTCTTTAAATATGGTAGAAATGTCATCTTATTCCCCTTGTTTTTCTCTCCTTCAAATCGGTCCTCCTCTCTTTCGTCTGTTCGGTTTTTGTAGGTTAGGGTTTCTTCTCTCTTTTTCTCTTTTAAGATTTTACAATGAGTAAGAAGGATATGCACCTTCATATTTCCAACATGGATCAAGAAGCAGTGGATTCCTTCTGTCGTAAATATTTTGATTGCTCTATCTTTTCTCCCCTAGCTTCAGATCCGGACCATGTGATTTCCGATTGTCCTCCCGGTTATGTTGGTTTTTACAAGAAATACTTTGAGTTCTCCAGCATTTGGTTACATATATCTAAGTTTTTGTTGGAATTTTTAGGAGATTATGGATATTAAGCAACTGAATCCTTTAGGTGCCATGAAGGTTATTCATTTTAAAGTGATGTGTCGTATCCTAGGTGGGTTGCCCACACTTCCCCTTTTTCGCAAGTTCTATCGACTCGGTTACGGCGGTGATTGGTATATTGTACACAAGAAGTCGGACAAGGTTTACGTTTACAATGCTGACTTTTCTAGTCTGAAAAAATGGAAAGACCAAGTTTTCTAGGTTCCAAATTTTGTGATCCCGTTGGCTATGTCTTGGCGTCAGCCTAAAACGACTATGAATCCTAAGGATGATGATGACTCCCCTTACGACAAAAATCTCTTTGCTTCTTTGACTTCAAATGCTTCTCCTTTGCAAGTTTTTTTTCTAAAGAAGTTCTTGTTCTTATCGGGCTGAGCCGGATGTGGCCTTACCTTGAAGCCGTACCGATATTTAAGAAGGGGGCAAAGGGTATAGTCTCTGTCTTTCCGCAACTTATTCTTCCAGGGCCCTTTTCTTGCTTGATTTTATATGTGTTTTAATGTTGAAATATTTATTTGTTTATTATTATTACTCTTTGGACTTTATTCCCTGGCTGTTGTTTTTGTCATGTAGAAATGAGCTTGCTTGATTTTGTTCAACGCAATTGGATGGGTATGAAGGGTTCGTCCCGTCCTTTGAATGAGGGTGAAAGTTTTGTTTTAGATTGTCATAGTGGTGTTCGTGTTGATTCTCCGTTCCCCAAGCAGGTAATGCTTTTTTTCAAAACAAGTTGTAGACAAATTTTATTATGTGACGACGATGACACTGAGAATTCCACAGCGGGTTGGGTGAAAACCCTTGTGCAGATAGTGAATATCTATTGTCGATTGTGAAAACTACTTCCCGTTGCCCACCTTCGAGCGAAGGTATTGGGGACGTTGGGGCCACTTCACCTGTGCAATATTCAAAGAGAGAAAGGGGGTCAGGCGGGGGAAAGGGAGGTACTACCGTCCTCCCTCCTCCTGGCCTTGAGCTATGTCATTCTAGTAAGCCAGCTGTAGTGATATACACTAAATTATACATGTTTTAGTCCCTCATTTTACTCTTGTTTTACGCATTTTTGACTACAAATTCGATGTTTAGGTTCTTAATCGTGTACTTTTGGGTTTTCAGGTCTAAAACAACATTTCACGGGCAAATTTGGAGAAAACGAGGAGTCTGCGGTCATTTTGGATGAAAACTACACAATCTGCTGAAGACACAGGTCATGCACGGTCGTGCGTTCCATGTGCATGACCGTGCAGACTCGGGACCAGGGCAGTCCAACGGATTTCTCGGACATGCACGGCCGTGCGTCTCGGTTGCACCCCCATGCGCCTTCTGATCCTCGGAAGCACACCCCGTGCGACCAACCGTGCATCATTTTCTCATACATCAACTACCGTGCATCTCATGTGCACTACTACGCGCGCACTTTGCCACCAAATCAGCCACTTGCTTAACTCATACCCTGCAGCTGACGTCATGATTAGACTTGTATAGTGCACTTTAAACGCACGACCGTGCATTTTTGAAAAGTTGTATAAAACAAGGCAGGCGCATTCTGATCAAGTATTGGATATTTTTGCAAGCTTTTGGGCGATTTTGGGGCTCCGGAAACAGCCTGCTTGGGTCGGATTCAAGCCTCATAGTTGCAAAGAAGCCTATTTATCATCCAATCCATCTAATCCTTGTTTGCTTATGGTTTGAATACTTGTTCTTTCCATGATTTTGCTTGTATTTCAAGCATTGGTTTGCATTCTATATTATTGTAGCCTTAGGGCAAAAACACAATTTTACTTGTTTTATGAACACACATTAGTATGTTAATTTTCTTTGTAAGAAACTTTGGTACTTTTCATGTTTAAGTCTTGATGATCATATGGCAAATATGTTTCATTGATGTTGGATTCTTGATTATATTTGGTTATCTTGGATGATTAATGAATGTTTAGTTGAGATATGTTGAAAAACCCTTGATTATGCACTTGTTAGTAAGCTATTAACTTGTTAATATGTTTACACCATGAAACTAGAAATGGGTATTGGTTTAATAAAAGGTAAATCAAATGTTAATCAAGGGTACTTTCTTGCATGTAAGGACCCTAACGGGTTAGATGGTGTTGTTATAAGTTCTTGACACGGTTATGATCTTTGTTTAGTGGTTTTGGTTGAAATTACTATCTTGGTAGATTTGTGTTCAAGGTTTGTAAAATGGAATAGTTTGTGATATGATCTACTTTATGCTTGTCTCAGTGGTTGTATTATGTTATCGGTATTACTTTCCTTGATTAAGTGAGGTTAGAAAACTCTTAACGGATGACTAACTTATCTTTAGAAGATTTACATGAAAATATATCAATAGCACGCAAAGGAACGATTTTAGGTGGCTAAAGTGTGTCTATCCGTTAGTTTTCAAAAGGATTTCATGTTAGGATTCTTGAAAGGGATACTATTTGTCTATATAATTGGAAGATTGATCAAGTGCCTTTGTGACATTTCTGACTTAGTTAACATGCTTAGGTTGTTTGTAAAACAAGATAATATATATTTTTGTATTTGGAGTCTTTTATGTTTTAAATATAGTTTTAGATTAGTTTAGTTAAAAACTTCATTCGCCTATCTTTATACCAGTAAACCAGTGACAACGATTTAGTACTCATGCACCACCCGCGTCCATGGATCGATATCTGGTTCTTACCTATACTTTACTACATATATGATAGGGTACACTTGTCCTTTTGTGTGTTTTAATGTTATGGTATAAATCATTTTTATAAATATTAAAACCGAGTTCGTATGTAAAGTTGCTTGTAACATTATGTATATATACGCACCTGTCATGCAGCTATTTGCATCTCATGATCCCATTGTTTTTTCGTGTTATAGTTCCTCTTCTTATGAGATCTTGGAGTTTGATCGTGAGGAGGTTTATACTCCCAAATGGTCTATAAAAATGGTGACACGTTAGAAGATCCGATGGTTAGTCAACAAATACTCCGTCACTTCGTTCCTCCCAGAGAACTGTCACTTCGGCTTCAAGAAGATCCTTTTCGGGTTGCCGAGAGTATCGGTGGTTTAGTTGTTAAGGCGATGAGTTCTGTTTCAAACTTGGTGGATCAAGTGTTCACTTCCTTGCCATGTTTTATTTATCGTTCCACGATTTACATTGTACTTACCTATTAGTTACCCTTTAATCTTCCCAATGGGTATTAGATATAGCATCTTCGTAGCTGACTCCCATTCCAGTGTCTTGGGATCTTCTTGCCATCCATCTTGGCCAATTTGTACGAGCCTTTCTCGTGAGCTTCAATGATCTAGTACGGACCCTCCTAGTTTAGGTCCAGCTTCCCATTGGTTTGCCCTACTTGCTCCATTATTCCTGAATACAAATCATCAGGGATGTATGTCTCCTTTTTGACCCTTTTGTTGTAATATTTCTTCATCTCCTGTTTGTATTGGGCTTCTTGTGTTGATGCTTGGGGTCTGGATTCCTATAATATTTCCAAGTTTAGTAATACCTCTTGATCGTTTTCTTCTTCTATCTTTCCCATGACTCTCTCCGTTGGAACATTGATTTCTGGCAGAATAACTGCTCCTGACCCGAATACCAAACTGTTTGGTGTTCTTCATGTTCCCTTTTTTATGTTGTTTTTATCGCCCATACAACACTTGGGATCTCATTACCCAATACTTCCCGTGGCTTTTCGGACATGTTTTATTCCTTGTAGTAGGCTTCTATTCGTTCTTTCCACCAAGCCATTAGCTTGTGGGTGTGCCACATATGCGAAGACCTGTGTAATGCATGAAACATCACAACCAAGCAATCTATTGTTCCTTTAAATAAAGCCATTCTTTCCCCACCAAGCCTATAAGGGGTAAATGGAGGTGTGTGAATAGATTATGTTTAATGAAAGATTTGGACGAGGATTCAGAAAAATACGGTATGAAAACATAGAAAACACCACTTCGTGCGAAGTGACTATCCACTTCGTGAGATGTGACAGTTCTGGCATGATTTTGCTCGTGTAACACCTGTTTCGACACTGATTTCTATGAACGAGGTGTTTTAGGAACAAGGCAGGATTGTTTGAGGTCATAACATTTAAATTTCATTGTTTAATGGTATCATGATTCTGACAAGTTTTACAAGGAAATGCGTAATATATATAGTTATATTTTCAGTTCGTCAGTTATGTCATAGCTGTCAAGCAAGGATACCTTGTTATATGATTACTAAAGCTCAAAGTTCAACAACATAGTTGATAAACCCGGTTGGTCATGAATGTATAGAAAGTAAATATACGAAATGTTCAAGTGAGGTGTGAAACTTAATTGGGTAGCCAAGGCTCCCACGTTCTCACAATTACTGAAACGTAGTCCAATCCTAGTGAGGATGATGAACTAAGTCAGCCTGCGCACTTGGTACAAAAGAAAGAAATAAGAAGAGGAAAAGGGTTAAAGATAAGATTAAATGAGTAAGAGTTTGTAGTGAGTTAAACTCACTAAATCAGCTGAAGATAGGCTGCCAGATCGGCAAATTCGAGAGAGAATGTGTGAGAGTTCAGAAGGTTGAAAGGTGTGATAAGTGTTCTTATTTGTAGGTGAACATGTGCAGTTCGTACGTGTTGGTGCCACTTCGCACGAGGTGGCTTCACTCTCGAGTTCCCAAGTGAATGAGTTGTGGATGAGTGTTCTTATTTCAAGAGTAAGACTCAACGAAGAGTTGTGGATGATTGGTCTTCATTTCACTCTCGAGTTCCTAAGTGAATTTAGCACCACGCTTGCCTTCCCATCACACCTTGACTATGGGAATGCGACTGCACCTAAGTTGCTTGGTTCCTTGGTCCATGATTTCGACCGGTTTTTAGACTCATTGATTTGGAGATTGTCGAGTAATGTGAAGTCCTTCTTCAGCTCAACATTTCTTCAGATTTGAAATGTGGAAGGTTGGATGAACATTGTGGAGTTCTTGGGGTAGGTTCAGACGATACACAACCTTGCCAATCCTTTCGAGAATCTTGAAAGGACCTACGAAGCGGGGAGCGAGTTTACCTTTCTTACCAAATCGAACTATTCCCTTCCATGGGGACACCTTGAGAAGTACATGATCCCCTACATTGAGTTCCAAGGGCTTAAGTCTCTTATCAGCGTAACTCTTTTATCAACTTCGAGCCTTGAGCCACAAACTTGCAGGATCTTGTCCGTCGTCTCTTGTATGAGTTCAGACTAGTGATTTGAGCTTCATAGATCTCATGCCAATAGATAGGTGACCGACATTTACATCATACAGTGCTTCAAATGGTGTCGTTTGAATACTAGCGTGATAATTGTTGTTGTATGGGAATTCTACCAAAGGCAAGTGTATATCTTAGTTGCCACCAAAATCGATTATGCAAAAACGAAGCATATCATTAAGTGTTTGGATGGTATGCTCGGTTTGACCGTTGGATTGAGGATGAAAGGCAGTACTAAGGTTAAGATGAGTACCAAGAGCCTTTTGAAAAGTCTGCCAGAGATGCGAGGTGAAACGATCACCATGGTCAGAAATGATGTCAATGGGGGATACCGTGACGACAAATGACTTCATCCGTGTAGATACGTGCCAATATCTCAACTTTGTAATCTTCACAAATGGGGAGGAAGTGAGCGGATTTGGACAAACGATCATTGATTACCCAAATGCTATCATGCCAGAGGAAGTACGAGAGAGTTTGGTAATGAAATCCATTGATATACTTTCCCATTTCCATACTGAAATTTCTGGTTGTTCGAGTAAGCTAGAGGGATGTTGATTCTTAACCTTTACCTTGGAGCAGGTGAGGCATTTGAAACGTAGACAGCGATATCCTTCTTCATCCCAGCAACCAATAAGACGTACAAAGGTCTTGGTACATCTTGTCAGCACCAGGATGAATGGAATATCGGGAATTGTAAGCTTCCTTCATCAAGAAGTCACAAAGGTTGTCACGATTGGGAATCCGCACGCGATCGAGATAGTACAAAATATCATCGGATTTGGGCACAAGCTAATTCTAGCACCACACTTCATCTTGTTATATACGTTGTTCTCATTATTGTGCTTCTCGGATATTGTTTAGAATCTAGAAGCAATGAATACTCTTCACATGAGTCTTACGACTAAGAGCGTCGGCCATAACATTTGCCTTACCAGGATGGTAACGAATCTCGCAGTCGTAGTCGTTGAGCAACTCCACCCATCGACGTTGACGCATGTTGAACCTTTTTGCTTAAATATATGTTGTAGGCCTCTTATGGTCGGTGAAGACCATACACTTGTACCATAAAGGTAGTGTTACCAAATCTTTAACGCAAAAACAACTACTCCAAGTTCATGGTCATGGGTAGTGTAGTTCTTCCCAAGAATATTGAGTTGCCTCGAAGCGTATGCGATGACCCTTGTCTCGTTGCATGAGGACACAACCAAGACCTTGATTAGATGCATCGCAGTACATGACAAAGTCGTCGTTTCCATCAGGAAGAGCTTACAATAGGAGCATTGCAAAGCATGTCCTTGAGCGTTTGAAAAGACTACTCTTGTTCGGAACCCCAAACAAAAGGTTTATCTTTTTGAGTCAAAGAAGTGAGAGGACGGTGATGTTTGAGAAGTTGGAGATGAATCAACAATAATAACCCGATAATCCAAGGAACTAACGAATTTCAAACGAATATTTTGGTGCAACCTAGTTCTTAACTGCTTTGATTTTGGCAGGGTCCACGTGGATGCCTTTTTTGTTCACAACGTGTCTGAGAAATTGAACTTCTTTTAGCTTGAATTCACACTTGGAGAATTTGGCGTACAATCGTTCACCACGTAGGAGTTCGAGGATTAGACGCAAGTGTCGTTCATGAGCGTCTTTGGTTTTGGAGTAATGAGAATATCGTCTATGAAGACGATCACGAAACGATCCAAATATAACTTACACAAATGGTTCATCAAATCATGAATACCGCAGGTGAATTGGTTAACCCAAAAGGCATTACTACGAATTCGTAGTGACCATAACGAGTACGAAAAGCACGTTGCACCTTGGAGTTTATCGAAGAGGTCATAGATGCGAGGAAAAGGGTAGCGATTCTTAACAGTGAATTTGTTAAGTTCGCGATAATCGATGCACATGCGAAACGATGCATCCTTCTTCTTGACAAAGAGGACAGGAGCCCCCAAGGGGAAGTACTAGGGCGTATGAAGCCTTTATCAAGTAATTCTTGAAGCTGGCTCGATAGCTCTTGCATTTTGATTGTGCGAGACGATAAGGAGCTTTAGCAACAAGAGTTGCTCCAGGAATGAGATCGATAAAAGCCAACGGAACAAGGAGGAGGAGGACCAAGTAAGCTTCAGGAAAAACATCAGAAAAGTTGCAGACGACAGGATCATAACCCACGCTTTTTCCTTTATCTTTTTTTCCCACTATATGGGCAAGAAAGGCAAAGTACTCCTGCGTAAATACTTGTTCGCTTGAGTACACGACATAAGTTTGAGACCTTTAGAGGGTTTCTTGCCATAGACATGTAATGAGTCACCGAATGGAAGAGGGATACGAAAGAATTTCTTAGAAGAAACGACTTCAGCATGGACCTTACGAATCCAATCCATGCCTTTGATGATATCGAAGCTACCCATTTGCATAGGTATGAGGTCGATTGAAAACATGTGATCGTTAAGATCAAGAGTATAATTAGAAAGAATAGAATCGATGATGACTGATTTACTGTTAGCGACTTCAACACTCAACGATTTTGGCAACTTAGACGTCTACACTTAAGCATTTGTTCAAATTCAGCGGATACAAAACTTTTATCCGCGCCATATCAAATAAACATGAAACATAAACATTGTTCTAGGAACATACCGTTAATGACATCGTGGCTATTCTGGGGCTTGCTCAGGAATGATGATGAAAGCTCATCCACGAGAAGCTTGCTGCTGAGCCTGGTTACGTTGTGGACAAACATTGCTGAGGTGATTTGGGTCGCCACACTTGTAACAAGCGCGACCATTGTTAGCTGGCTCCTTTGGTTTTTGGTAGGTGGTTGTGTTTGGTTTTCTGAAGGTTTTAGCCCATAACGGCCCCGGGTGTTGAAGTATCCGTACCTATTGCACGTAGTGCAAAGCCGACATGGTGGTGGTGGGGTGATGATAGGTGCAAGTCACACACTAGGGACGGTTTCCAGTGTAGCCTCGTTTGGCTGGTTCAGGGTTTTGGGTTAAGGATAGCTGTTTTTGTGGAGGTTTTGAGGATAAGCCTTCCTCTTCCTACCAATTATGTTTTTGTTTTTGGTGGGTGATTTAGTAGGTGTGGGTTCAGGGTTGGTTCGTGGTGGCTTGGTAGCAGCTTTGGTTGAACCCTTCGTCCCGAAGGCTCCATTCATAAGCAGGTTATGGTTAAACTTGGCAGTGAAGCGATAAGTGTCCTCAAAGGTTTTAGGTTAAGCAGACTCAAGGTAGTTGGAGAACGAAGAAGGGATGGGTCGAATGTTTTGGCTATGGCATTGTCGGTTGAATCGACTTGGCCAAGGCACAAAATACTAAGCTGTTTAAACCTAGTGGTGAGACCGAGGTTGTCACTCCAACCTGTTTGAGATTCCAAAATTCGTTCTCAAGTTGTTGGCGCTCGTGGGGAGGACAAAACTCGTCTTCCATGAGCTTTTTGAACTCGGTCCAGGTCAGGGCATGCGCAACGTCTTTGTCACGAATGCTGCACTCTGACGTCCACCAATCGAGTGCTCGCAATCGAGAGAAGCCAGTGGCGTTGGTGGTACGTAGATGGTTAGGACATCCGCTTTGGCGGAAAGTGACTTCAATGGCATCGAACCATTGAAGTAACTTAATCGTGCCTTCTTCTCCTGTGAATGGGGTTGGGCTATAGGAGTTGAACTGCTTGAAGGTGAAGGTAGGCTTGGGTGCTACGACCTTAGTGTCGGTTGTGTCGTTTAGGTTTTCGGTATTGTAGGGCTAAGAGTAGGATGAATCCGACTGATAATGTCGGGGATCACATTGGCCATTTGCTTAGCCATGAATTTCAGCATCTCCTTTTTGGTCATGGGACCACCACTGCTGGAGTTCTTCTTGAAGTCGGAGTATTAATTGCTGGAAGACATCTAAAAGATTGAGGCGGGGGAAAAGATAAGACTTGATCATAATGTGTTTTAGAAATAAAGTTCGTTTACACGTTTAAGCACAAAGTATGTCACGTAACACGTAGGTTCCACATAGATTACAAAGCATAACACGTATGTTCATGGCATAAGCACGTATAAAAGTGATAAGAGTAGTAAATTTAGTTAGTTCACGATTATTAGAGTTGTTTTAGATTACAAAGGATGTGCGATTTGTGTTCTCGACTTGTAATGATAAACGTATCAAATGTAAAACACAAAGCAATTGATATAATCATAAGAGAGTGGCTTGATAAAACATTGGAGTGTTTCGGGTTTAGAACTTTGACTATTCCAAAGTGATTCGAAAGTCCTTTTGAATTAGGGAGACGTGTTTTGGCCTAACAGGTAAACTACTCTTGCCGAGGAGCGGTTAACGACATCTTACCCTTCTAGTTACAACATGTCCCTAACCTGATCGAAAATTTTAAACTTTGGCAGGATTAAAATAGAGGATTGGTACTAGTTATCAAGATGCGGGTTTCACCCCTAACTTGATAGCATCGTACCCTAAGTGTGGTTTGTACCTACCATACGAGGAGCAAATTCCGACTCGTTGATAAGGTCCACTAGAGAATGAAATGGAAGTTTTCCATCAAGATGTGGATATCACTACTAACTTGATGGCGTAACTTCGTGCAAAATCGAATACTAGAATGAAGGATTTCACCAATAATTGTGGGACATTGGGCCTATCTTGGTGCAAACCGCATTGTTGATGAAATATGAGTGTCTTTATGTCTTCAAGTGTGTATTGTGTTAGCCTTTGGAAAGGCAGGTAATGTTTAAGAAACAGGGTTAGATCAGAAGTAGAATAGGCAAGTTTAGATGTTTTAATCTAGGATAATAGTTCACTTCATACAAAGTGGGCTCACTTCGTGCGAAGCTGTTCAGCTTGCACAAAGAGGTCCAGTTCACACAAAGATCCCAGTTCGTACGAAGGGGTCTAATTTGGTGCTTAGACTATAGACTAGGTCAAATCATGTAATTTTTTCCTAATTCCCTATAGTTATGGCTCTGATACCAATCTGTCACACCCAATCGATGGCAGAATCATCAGCGCAGACGTAAATAGATTGCTCGCTACAACATAATGCTACATTATGACAAGTATTTAAAGGAACAATATTTCATTTCATTACTAAAACTTCAAGTACATTGCTTGGAAACAAATACAACATCCAATCTCAAGTACAAGTGCAACAAATACAACATTTCAATTAGAAACATGATCCTACATAAATCTAAATTAAGACAAGTTTCTATGTCCATCCTACTAGATTCCATGGATCGTCTTTGTCATCAACCTGCAATACATATTAAAGTATAGTTCAACACACAACGCATTAGCGAGTATACAAGTTTGACTAAGAGCATAATATAAACGTTTAACAAATCTTCATGCATAAATGTAAACATCAAGACTAACATTGCAAAACTATCATGCAATTATATGTGTCAACCCAAAGTTTACCGCTAATGTATTCTAATCATAGCAATTACTAGACTGTTTTGTTTACTTGACATGACATCACGAGTACGGGCGGTGTGTTAATCATATAACGCTATACATGTCTAGGGAGGTTTGATCAAAGTTAATGACATGGTATAAGCATATTAAGTATAAGCATGTATGAATTCAAGTTTGTCACGTAAGCATGGATAAGGATTGTTTGTGATTAAGTTTAAGCATGTTTGTGTGATTTTGATAGTTTACATGTACTGCAACCAAAAGTGATAAAAGCAAACAGGTCGAGTATACTCACAGTTTTGCAAGCTTCCTAGAAATCCGCGAGTTGTTGAGTTGGAGTGTTGAGGTGATGCATACCAAAGTTACCCTACAAGGGGTAAACAAAGGTGTGTGAATAGACTATGTTTAACAAAAGATTTGGACGAGGATTTACTAAATACTAGATGAAAACGTAGAAAACACCACTTTGTGTGAAGTGACTTGCAGTCGTACGAAGTGACAGTTTTGGCATGATTTTTGCTTGTTTAACTCCCGTTTCAACACTGATTTACGTGAACAAGGAGTTTTAAGAACGAGGCAGGATTGTCTGAGGTCATAAAAATTAATCATTATTTGATGGTATCATAATTCTGACCAGTTTTACAAGGAAATACGTAATATATATAGTTATATTTTCAGTTCGTCAGTTATGTTAAAGATGTCAAGCAAGGAGGTATGGGTACCTCGTTATATGATTCACCAAAGCTCAAAAGTTCACTAACACAGTTGATAAACCCGGTTGGTCATGAATGTATAGAAAGTAAATATACGAAATTTTCAAGTGAGGTGTGAAACTTAATTTGGGTAGCCAAGGCTCCCAACATTCTCACAATTGCTGAAACATAGTCCAATCCTAGTGAGGATGATGCACTAAGTCAACCTTCGCACTTGGTACAAAAGAAAGAAATAAGAAGAGGAAAAGGATTAAAGATAAGATTAAATGAGTAAGAGTTTGTAGTGAGTTAAACTCACTAATCAACTGAAGATAGGCTACCAGATCGTGCAAATTCGAGAGAGAATGTGTAAGAGTTCAGAAGGTTGAAAGTGTGGATGAGTGTTCTTATTTATACGTGTACAGGTGTAGTTCGTACGAGTTGGGAACCACTTCGCACTAGGTGGCTTCACTTCGTGCGAAGTCCAGTGCACTTCGTACGAAGCTGACTCATTTGTGCCGTTCTCGCATATTTTAGCCCGTTTTAAGTATTTCTACTATTGGGTGGTAACGTATTAGTATTGCATGTATAAGAAGTATAAATTTGCAAGTAAATATGTATTTGAACGATTGATTGCACGTATGATAAGTATAATTTGCATGTAAGTATGTATTCGAATGATTGATTACAAGTATAACAAGTCAAGTGCACTTCTGCGAATTCCTCATTTATTTGCTTGGCCACCAACATAGAATCTACGAATGCTTTTACTCGTTTCACGCTTAATGGTAACGCTAGACGTAGACCGGCTAAAAGACTTCATATTCAGCCTCATTGTTTGTCATTCTGAAGTTTAATCTTAACGCGTATGTTTATTCTACTTCGAAAGGATCTACCAGGACAAGACCTGCTCCCGCTCCTTCTGTGTTGGACGCCCCATCAGCATACAACGCCCATTCGTCTGGATACTCTGGTTCGTCCGTTACTTTATTCATTACAACATCTTGTTGCTTTTCCCCGTCTTCGAATCCTTCAGCGAGGAAGTCGGCCAGGGCCTGTCCCTTTACTGTTGTCCTTGGCCGATACTTGATGCCTAGTTCCCCCAATTCTACCGCCCATTTTGTCAGCCTTCCCGCCGTCTCCGGCTTTATGAATACCTACTTAATGGTGCTGTTTGTCAACACCATTATTTGATGGGCCTGGCAATATCGTCTCAACTTCTGGTGGTATGGACTAGGGACAAGGCTAGCTTTTCGATCTTTTTATATCTTGTCTCTGCATCATTAAATGTTTTACTGATGAAATATATCGGGATCAGTCCTGCAGCTCTTTTCGCACACAGCACGCTCCCTACCGTTTCATTCCCTTCACAAAGGTGCACGAACAATGTCTCTCCTTGGATTGATGTTGTTAATTGTAACATTTGTCAAAAACGGGTTTCCAAACCCGCTCCGTTTTGTAATCGAATATCAAGTTATAAATGTCACGTTGCGTATTTATGGCTATTTTGATTTTTAATGATACATAATTAATAAACAAACTAAACTATAAAATTATAATTGATAAAAAGTAAAAATAAACTACTTAAAAATAAAATGTGGCTGCCGGGACTCGAACCGAGTTAGCCGGGTTGAAACCCAAAGACTTATCACACACATACATCACCACTCCGCCACTTGTTGTTTTCTGTCATCTATGGGAAACAAATAAATCTTATAAACAACCATAAATCAACCGGTTACGCCAACTGTAACCGAAATCGGTCACCAAACGTCCAAAGACGTTTGATTGATCTCGGTTTACTGAGTTTAACCGATGCACCGACGCTTTCAATCAAGTTTGCCTTGAATAAACTTAAATTCGAGAAAGGATCGGTTTCTATAACCGAAAACTTTCAATCTCCAGAATTACTTCAATCCTTGTTCTCTCACGACTCAAACACACTCAGAAAGCTCTCAATTACATTTCCGCACAATTTTCAGTCCACCGGAGAAGCTATTTGAACTCACCGGAAAGTTTCTGCAGGTCGCCGGAAAACTGTATTCTTCATCAAAACGGTAAGTCTTTCAATACCGTCGTGGTCTATCAATTGTTAAGCTATTTCTAACTCGGACCTTTCAATTGAAATCGAATTCAGACGCTGTTATCAGATAATTGCAGTTCGCCGGAAAATTTCTGGAAATCCTTATTTTCAGTTGTGAAACGGTATGGACATTTAAACACCCTGTTAACGCTTGTTTAACACTTCAATTCCACGTTTAGCTAATCAAAACGAAAAATTGCTTGCTCAGTTGAAGTTCATAAAAAAAACAGAGCCGACGCCTTGCCGGAATTCTGAGTTGAATTATTCCTCCGGTATGTTTGTTTCCAGCACAGTCTTTGTCATTTCATCTCAGTCTTATGAATGTGTTAATCGTTTTAAAACAAGAAATCAGAGGGGTAATCTACTGTCTGTAAAAACTAACGGGGAAGATGAACTGTGCTAACAATATAAGATTAATTAAAATCGATATTTTAAACGGGTTAGACACACAGTCCAGCGGTGGACTGTGTGCAAATAATACGCACACGCCGCGAGTTCGATCCCTGATACACGCACCCTCTATGTAATAAAAACGTTTTATTTTTCTAACTGAACCGGATTAACCACGTTAGTTGTTAAGTATAATAAAAATCTGTATAATAACCAAGTTAGACACACAGTCCAGCGGTGGACTGTGTGTAGCGGTAAAGCACAGGTCCCGGGTTCGAGACCTGTACATGGCACCGGTTCGATGATTTAAAATGTTTTTGAAAATAAAAGAATTTTGGATAACCCGAGTTAATATATAAGTATAATTAAAAACAGAATTATTTCAGGTTAGACACGTAGCTCAGTTGGTAGAGCTGCGTGCACGCGTACGGGAGGTCTCGGGTTCGAGCCTCACCCAGCGCATGTATTTACACAATAAACTGGTCAAACGGTCAACAAGTCAAACGGTCAACGGTCAGCGAAAAAGTCAACACATTTTTATATTTTTATTTATTTAATTTAATTTAAAATTCAATTAAAAATACTTAAAAATAATGTTTTTAAAGATAGGAAATAGCCTAAAACTCACAAAAATATATCTAAAAAGCCTATTAAAATTAATAATAAAATCCACTCATTTACCATATTTTCCGTTATTATTTAGGTTAGTAATTCTCGTTGTTCAACTCTTCCAACTCGTGCGCATCTCACCATCTCCAATCAAACGCACCCAATGTGAGTGAATCTTTACAAATTCCCCGTTTTAATCACGTTTTTGGGGTGTATCATGTGTCTTGCCATTTATTATACTTAAATCATTGTGCATACGCCATACCATGAACAAATGTGTATTCAGTTTGATTCAATTGATTGTGTGGTTATTGTTAGATTTAATTCATTATTTTCAGTACATGCAATTTCATAGGCCGCCGCTCCCCATTACATTATGAGCGTTGAGCATGTTCCCCATTACATTATGAGCGTGAACCTGGCGTGCCAACATACGATCGGCTCCGTTTGATTGAGCCTTGATCGCACATACATTTATCATTTTCAGTACATGCAATACGATCGGCTCCGTTTGATTGAGCCTTGATCGCACAGTTTCATTCATGTTATATATTTATGCAAGTTGTTATGTTATGGTATGCTGTTGGTATGTTATTGTATGTTATAGTTTGTGGTTAACATTGTTACTGATTGATTATTTACATTTGCTCACTTATGATTATGCACAATTTTTCCTTGATAAAATAACAAGAAAATCAATTATAAATGTTTATCTAACAAGGTTCACTCGCCAACTTATGTTGACCCAAAAACCCCCATTTTTACACATGATACAGGTGAACCAGCTGCAGCCAGAAACACATAGGATTCGCCTAGAAGAATAAAATGGTTTAGAGCTTGGAATTGTTTAGTTGGTTATTTTCTTTGTATTTGTATGGACATGTTTAGATTATTGAGAATTAATTTTGATTTAAATAAATATGAAACATAATAGTAATATCATGAGCTTTGGTGATAACCCAATTATGCCCCGACTCTTATTCCGCTGCGGGTCGGGGTGTGACAGATTGATATCAGAGCCATGACTATAGGGATATACGATAGGTTATTAGACCCTTAGAGCCTATACTATAGTTGTTTAGAAATTTTTAAGATTTTTGTGTGTTACATGCCAAATTTCATGATGCTTATATGTTTTATGTTAAATGTTACATTCAATGTTATGCAAGCATGTTCATAAGTATATATTATCATATAATGCGTATCATTAATCATATTCTCATAACATATCATATCCATGAAAGCACACACCACATCATTTTCATGATTGCTTTTACAACGATTTTTGTATTTTCAAATCTCATCAAAGTGAGTTCTCATGACGGGCATGTAGTAACTGGAAGGGTACCAGTACCGGTAGTCGGAACGTCCTATCTAGGCTGGCATTCATATAAATCCAAAATAAAGGACCAGTTTGCCTACCTGGGGACTAACGATGAGAGTACGAAGTACCTATTAGGCCAAAGCATGCTATACCAAACGTCGTGTGAGCTAACCCCACTTTGAGTTGTCATTGTGTCTACACCTGGACACATTCCGACCATACATCTCGTAAACATATTTTGTGGTTTGCATTTGGGGTGATGCAAGTGTTAAATCGCCAATACTAATGTGAATCCTACCAAGCCAATAGCCATGGGGGCCCACATGACTATACAGGTGAAGGTATGGGGGACATTTGAGGCCCAACATGAGCAAACCCAAGACATCCTATGGATGTAGTTGCATTATTGATATTTATGTTATTTTCATTTTCTTTGAGACACATGACACCTAAAAAGACTCCATAAACTCACAATCTTCTTATGTATGTTCCTGTAGATGTCGTCTAGACAACAACGAGGGGGTAGAAAATCAGGAAGATCTCACGAACGCTTGGCCGCACAAATCGCGAAACAAATGGCCACGGTGCTTCCTGACATTGTGGTTCAAGTACAACAAGCCTTCGCTACAAATCCTACTAACCCTCCCCAGCAAGACGACCAGAACATCGGCAACCCTCCTACCAGCAAGTGCTCATACAAACATTTCAAGTCTTGTGATCCTCCTAAATTTGAAGGGACCGAAGGTGTCACTGCTCTCCTCCACTGGTTTGAGGAAATGGAAAACACCTTCCTCAACTGCGATTGTCCTGAGGATCGCAAGGTTCGATACGCCACCGGGAGACTATTTGGGGTAGCTCTCACCTGGTGGAATACTGAAAAGGGGAAGAGGGGAATTGATGATGCAATGGCCTTAACATGGGAGGAGTTAAGGGAAATCATGACTAGGGTTTCTGTCCTAGGAGTGAAATTAAAAAGTTGGAGGACGAATTTCATTCTTTAAAGCAAAAGGAGGGAGATCATACCACCTACAACAAGAGGTTCTTAGAGTTGAACCAAATGGTCCCTAACTTGTTCACCCCAACTTATCGCTTGATCGAGCATTATATTCGAGGTCTTCCCTCGAAAATTCAAGATTCAGTTCTCAGCACTTCACCAGCAACACTTGAAGCTGCTATGGAACTAGCCACTGAACTGACCGAAAATCGCATTCGAAACGGTAAATTCAAAGAGGAGAAAAAGAAAGCCCCCATTGAGGCTCAAAATTCAAACCATTCTGGTTCCTCCTCGAAGTTTACTGGTAAAAGGAATCGAAGCACAAGAAACTTTGCTGTCACACAAGCAAATTTCCCTATCCCTGCTGCACCCATCACTCAAGTTGCCCCTTCACCTGCACCATATAAAAAGCCATACTCCGGCCCATTACCAAAATGCAACCGTTGCCAATATCATCATTTTCCTGACCATCCCTGCCAACATTGCTCCGGCTGTGATCGCGCAGGTCATACTGTTTAAACCTGTCGCATACCTCAGCGAACGAACCGCCACCAACCTTCAACCCAAATCCACCAACAAATAATGGGTTAAGCCCAACAACCCCTACTACTACCACCTACCCAACATTTAGCCCAAACATACTACCAACCCAACTATCCCATGGTACAACCTATGCGGGCTTGCTACAATTGTGGAGACCCAAGCCATTTTAGAAACACTTGTCCACGTTTGGTGAACATCATTCATGCCCAAGCTCAAGCAAATCCGGTGAATCAAGCTAACCAAACTCCACCACCTGCAAGAGGAAGAGCTTATAACATCAACGCCAATACTGTTGAAAATAATAACGGCCCAAACGAATCACCCAACTAATTTTTCCTTGCCAAGAATCAAGACTCAACTCCAATCGTCTAGTTTTAATGTTTTCTTTATGTTATCTCAATCTTTCCGTATCCCAGTTGTAAAATTTAGAAATTATGTATCCAAGAATTTTAATGCGATTTGATATTACAGTTTTGTTCTATACTCATTAATTTAACATTCATATCATCATACATCTCGACGTATCTCAATCTCATCATTTAAAGAAGTTGGGTTGTGTCACACTTTTACATAGACAAACCCCTTCATCATAACCAACGAGAGAGGTGCTGTCATCATTTAGTCATGTATCATTTCAGAATTGAGACTCAAGTTTTGTTCGTTGTGTTGTTTATGTTTTAGAGTCACATAGAACTGATCATGATTTACTGATAAAGCCAACGAAAATTTGACAAGAATATGGTGGATACGCCGCTGGTACTTCCTATATATAAGTATTCTTGGCAAAGGATCAAAAGCATTACCAGGAGGTTATGAAAAGTTCCGTGTAGGTTTAAATATCGTCATGGTTGAAGTTTTTGTTTTATGATACATACCTTATCATTACAAATGTATCAATTCCCTCAAAACTATTGTACATAAAATCGTAAGCGACATCAAAGATCAAAATCCGAGAAGCTCAGCATGTTTCAGTAACAGAAAGGAGACGTACGCAAGGAGCCGTCTTGTGGAGCTAAACTTAAAAATTGAAACTAAATCCGACGGTATTCTATACTGTCTAGATCGCATATGGATTCCTGACCACAATAACCTTCGTGATTTTTTTTCTTATGAATGAGGCGCACAAAACACGATATTCTATACACCCAGGAGCAGACAAGATGTATCAAGACCTTCGATACACCTACTGGTAGCCTGGAATGAAAAAGGATATTGCTGAATTTGTTTCCAAGTGCCTTTCATGTTCCAAAATAAAAGCTGAACATCAAAGACCCTCAGGACTTCTGGTTCAATCTGAAATACCTGTAAGGAAGTGGGAAAACATAACCATGGACTTCATTACCGAGTTACCTCGCACTTCTGGTGGGTATGACACTATATGGGTAATCATTGATCGACTTACAAAATCAGCTCACTTTATTCCTATCCGCGAAGATTCAAAAACGAAAAGCTAGCTCGTATTTATATCAGGGAAATCATAAGCCGACATGGTGTATCGTTAAGCATTATTTCTGATCGTGATGGTCGTTTCACTTCACGAACATGGCAAGCAGTACGAGCCGCTATGGGTACGCGATTGGATCTCAGTACCGCCTATCATCCTCAAACTGATGGTCAATCTGAACACACCATTCAAACTCTTGAAGATATGCTTCGAGCATGTGTCATAGACTTCAAGGGAGATTGGGACGCTCATCTACCATTAGTTGAATTTTCGTACAACAACAACTATCATTCAAGCATCGGTATGGCACCTTTTGAAGCCTTATATGGTCGTAAGTGCCGATCTCCTGTATGTTGGCACGAAATTGGGGAAGCTCAAATCACTGGTCCAGAATTGATCCAAGAAACCACAGACAAGATCCATCAAATCCGAAACAATCTTCTAGCGGCTCAAAGTCGTCAAAAGAGTTATGCAGATAAACGACGAAAGCCTTTGGAGTCTAACATTGGTGATCATGTACTTTTGAAAGTATCACCGTGGAAGGGAGTAGTTCGTTTTGGTCAAAAGGGCAAGCTAGCACCACGCTACGTAGGACCTTTCAAGATACTCGAAAGAGTAGGACCTGTAGCATGCAAGCTTGATCTACCAGAAGAACTCAACAGGATTCATCCCACATTCCACGTATCAAACTTGAAGAAGTGCCTCGCTGATGAAAACCTCCACATTCCTCTGGAAGATATTCAGATTGACGAATCTATGCATTTTATTGAAAGACCTGTAGAGATCATGGACTTCGGAGAAAAAGGTCTTCGACGAAGTCGCATTCCAATTGTTAGGGTACGCTGGGAGTCGAAACGGGGACCTGAGTTTACTTGGGAACGTGAAGACTCAATGCGCGAAAAATACCCACATCTTTTTTCCTACTACTACTACTTAAATTTCGGGACGAAATTCTTAAAAGTAGGGGATACTGTAACATTTGTCAAAAACGGGTTTCCAAACCCGCTCTGTTTTGTAATCGAATATCAAGTTGTAAATGTCACGTTGCGTATTTATGGCTATTTTGATTTTTAATGATACATAATTAATAAACAAACTAAACTATAAAAATTATAATTGATAAAAAGTAAAAATAAACTAATTAAAAATAAAATGTGGCTGCCGGGACTCGAACCCGAGTCAGCCGGGTTGAAACCCAAAGACTTATCACACACATACATCACCACTCCGCCACTTGTTGTTTTCTGTCATCTATGGGAAACAAATAAATCTTATAAACAACCATAAATCAACCGGTTACGCCAACTGTAACCGAAATCGGTCACCAAACGTCCAAAGACGTTTGATTGATCTTGGTTTACTGAGTTTAACCGATGCACCGACGCTTTCAATCAAGTTTGCCTTGAATAAACTTAAATTCGAGAAAGGATCGGTTTCTATAACCGAAAACTTTCAATCTCCATAATTACTTCAATCCTTGTTCTCTCACGATTCAAACACACTCAGAAAGCTCTCAATTACATTTCCGCACAATTTTCAGTCCACCGGAGAAGCTATTTGAATCGCCGGAAAGTTTCTGCAAGTCGCCGGAAAACCGTATTCTTCATCAAAACGGTAAGTCTTTCAATACCGTCGTGGTCTATCAATTGTTAAGTTATTTCTAACTCGGACCTTTCAATTGAAATCGAATTCAGACGCTGTTATCAGATAATTCCAGTTCGCCGGAAAATTTCTGGAAATCCTTATTTTCAGCTGTGAAACGGTAATGGACATTTAAACACCCTGTTAACGCTTGTTTAACACTTCAATTCCACGTTTAGCTAATCAAAACGAATAAATTGCTTGCTCAGTTGAAGTTCATAAAAAAAACAGAGCCGACGCCTTGCCGGAATTCTGAGTTGAATTATTCCTCCGGTATGTTTGTTTCCAGCACAGTCTTTGTCATTTCATCTCAGTCTTATGAATGTGTTAATCGTTTTAAACAAGAAATCAGAGGGGTAATCTACTGTCTGTAAAAACTAACGGGGAAGATGAACTGTGCTAACAATATAAGATTAATTAAAATTGATATTTTAAACGGGTTAGACACACAGTCCAGCGGTGGACTGTGTGCAAATAATACGCACACGCCGCGAGTTCGATCCCTGATACACGCACCCTCTATGTAATAAAAACGTTTTATTTTTCTAACTGAACCGGATTAACCACGTTAGTTGTTAAGTATAATAAAAATCTGTATAATAACCAAGTTAGACACACAGTCCAGCGGTGGACTGTGTGTAGCGTTAAAGCACAGGTCCCGGGTTCGAGACCTGTACATGGCACCGGTTCGATGATTTAAAATGTTTTTGAAAATAAAAGAATTTTGGATAACCCGAGTTAATATATAAGTATAATTAAAAACAGAATTATTTCAGGTTAGACACGTAGCTCAGTTGGTAGAGCTGCGTGCACGCGTACGGGAGGTCTCGGGTTCGAGCCTCACCCAGCGCATGTATTTACACAATAAACCGGTCAAACAGTCAACAAGTCAAACGGTCAGCGAAAAAGTCAACACATTTTTATATTTTTATTTATTTAATTTAATTTAAAAATCAATTAAAAATACTTAAAAATAATGTTTTAAAGATAGGAAATAGACTAAAACTCACAAAAATATATCTAAAAAGCCTATTAAAATTAATAATAAAATCCACTCATTTACCATATTTTCCGTTCTTATTTAGGTTAGTAATTCTCGTTGTTCAACTCTTCCAACTCGTGCGCATCTCACCATCTCCAATCAAACGCACCCAATGTGAGTGAATCTTTACAAATTCCCCGTTTTAATCACGTTTTTGGGGTGTATCATGTGTCTTGCCATTTATTATACTTAAATCATTGTGCATACGCCATACCATGAACAAATGTGTATTCAGTTTGATTCAATTGATTGTGTGGTTATTGTTAGATTTAATTCATTATTTTCAGTACATGCAATTTCATAGGCCGCCGCTCCCCATTACATTATGAGCGTTGAGCATGTTCCCCATTACATTATGAGCGTGAACCTGGCGTGCCAACATACGATCGGCTCCGTTTGATTGAGCCTTGATCGCACATACATTTATCATTTTCAGTACATGCAATACGATCGGCTCCGTTTGATGGAGCCTTGATCGCACAGTTTCATTCATGTTATATATTTATGCAAGTTGTTATGTTATGGTATGCTGTTGGTATGTTATTGTATGTTATAGTTTGTGGTTAACATTGTTACCGATTGATTATTTACATTTGCTCACTTATGATTATGCACAATTTTTCCTTGATAAAATAACAAGAAAATCAATTATAAATGTTTATCTAACAAGGTTCACTCGCCAACTTATGATGACCCAAAAACCCCCATTTTTACACATGATATAGGTGAACCAGCTGCAGCCAGAAACACATAGGATTGGCCTAGAAGAATAAAATGGTTTAGAGCTTGGAATTGTTTAGTTGGTTATTTTCTTTGTATTTGTATGGACATGTTTGGATTATTGAGAATGTAATTTTGATTTAAATAAATATGAAACATAATAGTAATATCATGAGCTTTGGTGATAACCCAATTATGCCCTGACTCTTATTCCGCTGTGGGTCGGGGAGTGACATTAATGAGGGTAATGAAGCAATGTGTTCCGTCCATAGGAACTTTGACTTTCTGTTGCCTCCGTCCAGAGGAACTTTGACTTTCTTGTACACCTTTCAAAATTTTAAAGAATGGTAACAATCTTTCCGCTAACTTTGACAGAAATATGTTAAGGGCCGCTAACCTTCCATTCAGGCTTTGTACCTCCTTGACGCCTTGTGGTGATTTCATATCCATGATCGCCCTTACTTTGTATGGACTCACCCTTATTTACCTCTTAGCCACTGTTACTCCTAAGCACTTTCCTTCCTCCATCCTAAGGAAACATTTGGCGAGATTCAATTTCATGTTTACCAAACGTAAGTTACAGAACATTTCTGCGATGTCTTGTAATAATATCCCCTCCTCATCACTTTGGATTACCAAATCATCGACATATGTTTCCATGTTCTGACCCATATGTTCTTCAAACACCTTGTCCACCAACCTTTGGTATGTTTCACCTACATTCTTTAATCCAAATGGCATCTTTTTGTAACAAAACAAACCTTGGTTCGTATGGAATGCCGTTTTTTCTTCATCTTCTCTCACCATTTAGATCTGGTGATATCCTTTGTACGCATCGAGTAAGCATTTGAATTTGAAACTTGCCACCGAGTCAACTTTAGTGTATATCTCTGGCAGTGGATCACAATCTTTGGGCGTTGCTTGTTGAGATCTTTGAAATATATACACATCTCCATAACTTATCTACTTTACGTACCATTACAGGGTTTGCGATCCATGTTGGGTATCGTACTTCTTTCAGTATGTTGGCTGATGTTAACTTTTGGACTTCACTTTTTACAGCCTCACTTCATTCTAATGCTAGTGGTCTCTTCTTCTGGACCACTGGTTTGACGTTTAGTTGATGTTCAATGACTTCCCTAGGTATCCCTTGTCACACCCCGACACGCAGCGGAAAAGGTGATCGGGGCATGATTGGATTTTCATCAAAGCTCATGACATTTATTATAATGTTTCATATTTATTGTTACAATTTAAAAGGAATCATACAATCAAATCATACAAATACAACATGTTCTATACATCTTTCTAGACTTCATTATTTTTCTTCAAAGGCAATTTCCTATGTGTTCCTTGCTTCATCCTGTTCACCTGTATCATGTGTAAAAATGGTTTTTGGGTCAACAAAAAGTTGGCGAGTGAATCCTATGAAAAACATTTAAACGAGTTTATTGTATTGATTATAAAATAAAGTGCATAACCACATATGAGTAAATGTAGATGTAAATTTATTCACAATACACATAATATTAAATATTGCACACACATACAACAATTGATTGTTTTGAGGCACGCGTTGTTCAACTCGTCTCCCACGAGGAACTGATGGGCCTAATGAAGAGTTTTGAGGCACACGTTGTTTCTACGAACTGATGGGCCTAATGAATGAGTTTTAAGGCACGCGTTGTTCAACTCGTCTCCCACGAGAACTGATGGGCTAACAAATAATGTGCATACAACTTGACAATATGTAATACATCACAACAAACAATATTTACATTCTAAGTTTAGATCATAATATGGTATAGCACGAGTTTGAATAAGCGAATTAGTTTAAGCGACACATGATACACCCCAAAAATGAAATAAAAAGGGGAATTTGTAAGAATTCACTCACAGTGGGTGCGTTTCTTGAATTGATGATGAATGCGCACGAATTCGGATTTAATCGGCAAGGGAACTAACCTAAATAATAACGAAAAGGTACGGTAACTAAGTGGATTTTATTAACAATTCTAATTGGATTTTTAGGTTTATTTTTGTGAGTTTAAGGTCACTTTCTAACTTTAAAAATGTTATTTTTAAGTATTTTAATTGATTTTTAAATAAAACAAATAAATAAAAATATAAAAAAAATGTTGACTTTTTGGGTTACGTGACCGTTGACTTTGACCTTTGACCGGTTCGGACTTGGTATTTATATGCGCCGGGTGAGGCTCGAACCCGAGACCTCCCGTACGCGTGCACGCAGCTCTACCAACTGAGCTACGTGTCTAACCCGAAATATTTTGTTTTTAATTATATTTATACACTATTTAATTTAATCAGAAATCATTTATTATTAAAAAGGATTTAATTATATCGGACCAGTGCACACAACAGGTCTCGAACCCGGGACCTGTGATTCAACGTTGCACACAGTCCACCGCTGGACTGTGTGTCTAACCTGGTTAATATTCTGGTTTTTATTATACTTAACATCTTTCAGTGAGTTAACCCGGTTCGGTTTTAAAAAGAGCATTTTATTTCAGAGAGTGAGGTTGGGTCAGGATTCGAACTCGAGAGGTGTGATAGTTGTTTGCACACAGTCCACCGCTGGACTGTGTGTCTAACCCGGTTATATATCTTGTTTTAATTATACTTATACATTAGTTCGACTTCATCTTCTTCGTTCAAAAACACAGACAACGATTATTCAACTGTTCTTGTTATATTCGATTAACGAACTTATAAGTGATTGAAATGTGACGAAATAGAGAGAGTTTTGGAAATGAATGTACCGAACAGATGTCTTTCTCAGAACTCCGGCTGGAATCGTCGGCTCTGTTTCGTGAACTCCGTCTGATCGGATAAATTAACAGTTTTGATCGGTTAGTTGTGAAATTGAATTACTAAACAATGATTATCAGAAGGTTTAGATGATTATACCGATTCACAGCGTGATTTTGGAAATTCCAGGGATTTTCCGGCGAGTACAGAATATCCGGCAACGTCGTCTGGGATTGATTATGGGTGATGGATTGAAGTTAGTAATAGTCTAACAATGGATTAAAATCGAAAGAGTAGAGGTATTTACCGTTTTGATGAAATTCTCGGTTTTCCGGCGAAAGTCCGGCGATTGCAGAAAATCTCCGGCGATGTATTTCTTGCACAGAGACTCTACAGGGTGTTTAAGGTGAGTGTGGGTGATTTCGGTATGAGCTCTAGATGCCCGGTTTATAAAGTAAAACAACAGTGGAATAAATTCTCCGGTTTTCCGGCGATCACTTTCGGTCAAGTTGAGAGGACTCCAGCGACTAGCGGCGAGGTTTACAGAGCGAATTGGAGAGAGTAAGTTTGATAAACTCGCGAGCTCAACTGATGAATAAAGTATAACTCGGATTTAATTACATCTTTCGAATCAAATCATATGGTTTGATCAGTTTTGATTCGAATTGAGTCAATGGACTGATTATAACCGACGCACAGTTGTCCGTTATGCCCAAAATAATCGCGAAACTTCATTGATTGAAGATTGATTGGTGGTTTCAGTTTTGGGTTAAATCGGATTGTTCGCGGTGAGACTTTAAGTTTTATCTGTTTAATTTTCTTCACAATATGGGCGTGTGGCGGAGTGGTGAGATATGTGTTAGTTAAGACTTCCGGCTGACCCGGGTTCGAAACCTGGCAGCCGGTTTTCTTTTTTATTTATTTTATTTCCATAATTTTATTATAATTATAAATTTTAAATTCAAATTTATAATTTCAACTGGATGTTCGGTTAATAAACGAAGCGGGTTTGGTTAACCCGGTTTTTTGACGGATGTTACAGTATCCCCTACTTTTAGAAATTTTGTCCCGAAATTTAAGTAGTGGCATGTTTGACTCAAAAGGATGGTGTTTTAATTTGACAATTACATACTTAGAAGAGGGTTAAGAGTTTAAATTTTTATTTGAGGCGGTAACGTTCCTAGTAAGGGTTGAATACCCGGCTACAGGAATCGCTTTTTGTTGCCTAAAGTGTATGAATACGGAACATGGATACACAAAGTTGATTGACTAAGTATGATTTTATGCATATGAATTTTGATACGTTTGGAAAGATAAGGTTATACCCTAAAACAAAACTTCTACCACTAAAACCTACATGGAACTTCTCATAACCGCCTGACAATGCCTCTGATCCTTTGGCAAGAATACTTATATAGAGGAAGTACCAGCGGCGTATCCACCATATTCTTGTCAAATTTTCATTGGTTTTATCAGTAAGTTATGATTAGTTCTATGACGTGACTCTAGAACATAAACAAACACATCAACCAAAGCTTGAGTCTTAATTCTGATAGTATACATGTTTGAATAATGACAGTACCTCTCTCGTTTGTTATGATGAAGAGGTTAGTCTATGTAGAAGTGGGACACAATCCAACTTCTTCGAATGATGAGATGATATGAATGCTAAGTCAGTGAGTATAAACAAACTTCAACCATGACATTACTAAATCCTACATGGAACTTCTCATAACCGCCTGACAATGCCTTTGATCCTTTGGCAAGAATACTTATATATAGGAAGTACCAGCGGCGTATCCACCATATTCTTGTCAAATTTTCATTGGTTTTATCAATAGTTATGATTAGTCCTATGTGACTCTAAAACATAAACAAACACAACAACCAAAGCTTGAGTCTTAATTCTGATAGTATACATGTTTGAATGATGACAGTACCTCTCTCATTTGTTATGATGGAGAGGTTAGTCTATGTAGAAGTGAGACACAACCCAACTTCTTTAAATGATGAGACTGAGATACGTCGTGAGGTATGATGATATGAATGTTAAATCAATGAGTACAAAACAAACTGAAATAGTAATTCGCATTAAAATTCTTGGATAAATTTCCAATTTATAACTGAGATACGTGAAGATTGAGATAACATAAAGAAAAACATAAAAACTAAGCGGTTGGAGTTGAATCTTGTTTTTTGGTGAAGGAGACTAGTTGGGTGGTTCGTTTGGGTCGTCATTATCTTCAACAGGATTGGCGTTAATGTTGAAAATTCTTCCTCTTGCTGGTGGCCTAGTGGTTAGGTTTTCTTGATTTGCTTGGTTAACTGGGTTTGCTTGCTTGGGCGTTTATGATGTTAACCAATCGAGGGCACGTGTTTCTAAAATGGGTAGGGTCGCCACAATTAAAACAAGCTCGAACATAAGGAAACATGGGGTATTGGGGTTGTTGATATGTTTGGATCATGTTTGAGTAGGGGGTGAGTTTGGTTTTGAGGGGTGCGGCAAACCTTGCTCAAATGACCATAGCGTCCACAATTCGTACATAGTCGACAAGGTAAGATAGATGGATGGTGATAAAAACAGGTGTTGCATTGAGGGTGGGGTCCAAGGTAAGGTTTCTTATTTGGGTAAGTTGAGTTGGGTGCTACTTGAGTGATTGGGATAGCTTGGAGGGGTATGGCTTGTGAGGCTGGTTGATTGCGTTGGGTGACAGCGAAAAGTTGCCCATCTCGTTTTCTCTTAGAAATGGGTTGAGAAGGGGATTCAGTTTGGGTGGAGTTTGAGGTTTCAGTTGATGCTTTATCCTTCTTCTTCTCCTCTGTGAAGTCTTTATTCCGTATGCGGTTCTCGGTGAGCTCTGTAGCTAACTCCATTGCTGCTTCCAAAGTTGCAGGTGTGGTACTTATTACGGAGTCTTGAATTTTTTAAGGAAGACCTCGAATGTAGTGCTCGATCAAACGGTAGAGGGGAGTGAACAAGTTGGGGACCATTTGATTTAACTCAAGGAATCTCTTGTTGTATGTGGTGTGGTCGCCTTCCTTTTGTTTCAAAGAATAGAACTCATCCTCCAATTTCTTGATTTCGCTTCTTGGGCAAAACCGTCTTGTCATGATTTCCTTCAACTCTTCCCAAGTCAAAGTCATAGCATTTTCAACACCTCGTTTGGCCTTCTCTGTATTCCACCATGTAAGTGCTATTCCAAGTAAACGACCAGTAGCATATCGCACTTTGCGATCATCGGGGCAATCGCAATTTAGAAAAGTGTTTTCCATTTCTTCAAACCAATGGAGGAGAGCGGTGACACCTTCAGTCCCTTCGTATTTTGGAGGGTCGCAGGATTTGAAATGCTTGAAGGTGCATTTAGTGGTACTTGGGGGAGGGTTGACAACATTTTGATCTTCTTGATTGACGGGGTTAGCGGTAAGGGCTTGTTGAACTTGAACTACAATGTTGGGTATTACGGCAGCCATTTGTTGAGCGATTTGGGCAGCCATGCGCTCGCGGGCTTTTCCTGATCTCATTTTCCTACGAGCGAGATTAGAAGACATCTACAAGGAATACATATCAAGAGTATGAGTTGGACGTTTTAGGGGTCATGTGTCATATTTAGGAATGATCATTCATAAAATAAATATAGAATAATAAATCTACTACATCCATAGGATGTCTTGGGCTTTGCTCGTAATTGGGCCTTGCATGCCGCCATACTTCACCTTCGTAATCATGTGGCCCCCATGATTACCGGGTTTTTCATATGGTTCACATGTGTTAGCCTGGTTACATACACTAAAACCCGGAGAAAATCGAGAAATATGTATGTAACGTATGATATTCGGAATGTATCCAGGTGTGGACACGGTGACACCTCAAAGTGGGGTTTCTTCGAACGACGTTTGGTGTGGCATGCTTTGGCCTAATAGGTCCTTCGTACTCTCATCGTTGGTCCCCAGGTAGGCAAACTGGTCCGTTATATTGGATTTATACGAATGCCAGCCTAGACAGGACGTTCCGACTACCGGTACTTGTACCCTTCCAGTTACTACATGCCTGTCGCAGAACTTACTTTGATGAGATTTGAAAATTGCACAAAATCTTTGGATAATGAGAGTATGAAAAATAAATTGAATACATGAACATCGATATATGTATAATGAATATGTATATAAGCATGTATGTTTGACTGTAAATGTAAACAAATATGAAACAAATAAATATCACAAGTTTGTATGTAACCACCTAATCAATTAAAATTTAGGCAGACTATAGTATAGGCTCTAAGGGTCTAATAACCTATCCTATATCCCTATAGTCATGGCTCTGATACCAATCTGTCACACCCCGACCCGCAGCGGAAAAGGTGATCGGGGCATGATTGGGTTATCATCAAAGCTCATGACATTTATTATGCGTTTCATATTCTTTAATACAAATTAAATGGAAATTTACAATAAATGTTACAACATGTTCTAACTAACAATCTAAACGTCTTTGTTCTCTTCTAAGGCATATCCTATGTTTTCCTTGCTTCAACCTGTTCACCTGTATCATGTGTAAAAGGGTTTTTTTGGATCAACATAAAGTTGGCGAGTGAATCCTATGGAAAACATTTGAACAAGTTTATTTAAATTGATTATGAAATATGTGCACAACATAAAGTTGAATCCTATGGAAAACATTGGATCAACATAAAGTTGGCCTAATAGGTCCTTCGTACTCGCATCGTTAGTCCCCAGGTAGGCAAACTGGTCCGTTATATTGGATTTATACGAATGCCAACCTAGACAGGACGTTCCGACCACCGGTACTTGTACCCTTACAGTTACTACATGCCCATCGCAGAACTCACTTTGATGAGATTTGAAAAAAAATGGAAAATGCGACAAAATCTTGAATAACGGAAGTATGAAGTTGATTTGAATATGTGAACATTGAAATATGTATGATGAATATGTATGTAAGTATGTATGTTTGACTGTAAGTATAATTCATTATGTATCACAAGATGTAACATTGGATGTGTTTGCATGCATTTGTGTATGTAATAAATATGAAAGAAATAAACATCATGAGTTTGCATATAACCACATAAACAATTTAAAATCTAATCAACTATAGTATAGGCTCTAAGGTTCTAATAACCTATCCTATATCCCTATAGTCAAAAGCTCTGATACCAATCTGTCACACCCCGACCCGCAGCGGAAAAGGTGATCGGGGCATGATTGGGTTTTCATCAAAGCTCATGACATTTATTATAATGTTTCATATTTATTGTTACAATTTAAAAGGAATCATACAATCAAATCATACAAATACAACATGTTCTATACATCTTTCTAGACTTCATTATTTTTCTTCTAAGGCAATTTCCTATGTGTTCCTTGCTTCATCCTGTTCACCTGTATCATGTGTAAAAATGGTTTTTGGGTCAACAAAAAGTTGGCGAGTGAATCCTATGAAAAACATTTAAACGAGTTTATTGTACTTAACATCTTTCAGTGAGTTAACCCGGTTCGGTTTTAAGAAGAGCATTTTTATTTCAGAGAGTGAGGTTGGGTCAGGGATCGAACTCGAGACGTGTGATAGTTGTTTGCACACAGTCCACCGCTGGACAATGTGTCTAACCCGGTTATATATCTTGTTTTAATTATACTTATACATTAGTTCGACTTCATCTTCTTCGTTCAAAAACACAGACAACGATTATTCAACTGTTCTTGTTATATTCGATTAACGAACTTATAAGTGATTGAAATGTGATGAAATAGAGAGAGTTTTGGAAATGAATGTACCGAACAGATGTCTTTCTCAGAACTCCGGCTGGAATCGTCAGCTCTGTTTCGTGAACTCCGTCTGATCGGATAAATTAACAGTTTTGATCGGTTAGTTGTGAAATTGAATTACTAAACAATGATTATCAGAAGGTTTAGATGATTATACCGATTCACAGCGTGATTTTGGAAATTCCAGGGATTTTCCGGCGAGTACAGAATATCCGGCAACGTCATCTGGGATTGATTCTGGGTGATGGATTGAAGTTAGTAATAGTCTAACAATGGATTAAAATCGAAAGAGTCGAGGTATTTACCGTTTTGATGAAAGTCTCGGTTTTCCGGCAAAAGTCCGGCGATTGCAGAAAATCTCCGGCGATGTATTTCTTACGACAGAGACTCTACAGGGAGTTTAAGGTGAGTGTGGGTGATTTCGGTATGAGCTCTAGATGCCCGGTTTATAAAGTAAAACAACAGTGGAATAAATTCTCCGGTTTTCCGGCGATCACTTTCGGTCAAGTTGCAGAGGACTCCAGCGACTAGGGCGAGGTTTACAGAGCGAATTGGAGAGAGTAAGTTTGATAAACTCGCGGGCTCAACTGATGAATAAAGTATAACTCGGATTTAATTACATTTTCGGTTTCGAATTCAAAATCATATGGTTTGATCAGTTTTGATTCGAATTGAGTCAATGGACTGATTATAACCGACGCCCAGTTGTCCGTTATGCCCAAAATAATCGCGAAACTTCATTGATTGAAGATTGATTGGTGGTTTCAGTTTTGGGTTAAATCGGATTGTTCGCGGTGAGACTTTAAGTTTTATCTGTTTAATTTTCTTCACAATATGGGCGTGTGGCGGAGTGGTGAGATATGTGTTAGTTAAGACTTCCGGCTGACCCGGTTCGAAACCCGGCAGCCGGTTTTCTTTTTTATTTATTTTATTTCCACTTTTATATAATTATAGTTTTTAAATTCCAAATTGTTTATTAATTATGAATTATTTAAATTTAAAATAAATCATAAATACCCAACGAAATTTTCAACTGGATGTTCGGTTAATAAACGAAGCGGGTTTGGTTAACCCGGTTTTTTACGGATGTTACATCCCTGTCATATCACTTGGACACCATGCAAAAACCCCTTTGTTGTTGATTAACAGCTCCTTCAACCGCCGGCAACACTCTGGTGACAACGTGGATCCTACTACTATTGTTTCGTCTGGGTAGGCTTCATTAATGACCCACCGTTGCAAGGGATCATACTCGTGGCCATCACTTCCTATGTGATTGTACATCCTTTTGCGAATGGATGGTCCCCTCTCCCAAAACCATTGGGAATTTTAAGAAACTATGTATAGTAAACGCTATAGCTCCGAATGCTCTCATCCCCGGTCGGACAAGGATGATGTTGTGTGGCGAAGGTGCCACCACCACGCTGAACATTAAGGCCTCCCGTCTTCTCTTAGGTCCATCATACAGTGCTAGCCATGCTCGTATCCTTCCTCTGAGTAAGACCCTTTCTCCGGTAAATCCTGCAAGTGTGTATCTGATGTACTAAAAGTAGTTTAATAAAATAAATGAAATTAACCTAAATCTAGACTCGAAGTAATACTCTAGCCTCCTAAAACTCGACTAAAACTACTAACCGGCAAGTGGACCGATCGTTATAGTAAAGCTTAAGCAAGTCCGGTTATCGAACCCACAGACTCTCTAATTACGTTAATGATGGTATTTAAACTATATTGACACAACTCAAATTATTTTATATTTGTGAGAGGGGGGTTACTAAAAACTACTAAAATTTATAATTAACCTAAAATTAACTTAACTAAAATGACTCGAAATGGAATTTGAAGCGAAAACTTAATTCAATTATAATGAAACGACTACCTAGGTTAGAATCCTTATTACTATCGAATGGTTTTTAAATGAATATTAATGTGATAGGGAACCGGGATCTTGAAATACTAAATCCTAAGAAATACCGAACATGACCCCTTACCTTTCTCGGGAAGACACCTGTGATAGTTTAAAGATAGTAATGTTCACCGGTTTAAAAGATTTCCTTTCGGTTATCTAATATTTAACAAAGTGTCTAGAATATCCAACTATCTCTCAATAGCAAGCTTAGACTTAATTAGGGTTCTTGATTTGGTTTAACCGACACAAATATGGCAAGTAAACTAAAACCTCGGTTTTTCTCAAAACCTAATCCTAGTAATTCACCTATTTAAATCAGTTAATAAACTAGTATTTCTCAATAATTAGGTTTAGTATAATGTTAAGATTTAATTATATTTTTCACTTAATTGTTTCTAGGGTTTATTGGCCAATTTACCATAAGACTACCCGAACCCGCTAAGACTCGACAATCAACATAAACCTATTACTTGAAAGACATTCAACTAGATCTATGTGAAACAATTAAATAATCAATAATTAATTCAAGACATGCAAATACACCAAAATCAATTTATCAAAGTTTACTACTTTATTAAAAATCCCATAAACACATTGTTAATTCAATAAAAATCCAAACTTTATTAATAATTCATCAAAACCTAGGTAGAATAAAAGATCTAGCCAAGAAACATTGTCTTAAACACAAATAAACAAGGTTTTAAAACTGAATTCATTGAACAAGAAAAATAGAGAATAGAAAATCGGTAAATAAAACCCGGAATTTCTTGATTTCTAAGCTTCCAACTTTAACTCCAACGATTCCCGAGCAATTTTTACTTCGAGAACTTGCAGAAAATCTTCAGAATTCGCCTCTAACCATCCAAAATCGTCCAAGTTGTTGTTATATGAGTTAAACATCAATATATAGACTCTTCTTCCACAAAGACTGCTTGGTTCACGATTCTTTCTGATAAAACAACCCACTCACGCCCCGCGAGAGGTAGACCATAACCGGTCGCGCCCCGCGACCGTGTGATTTTCTTTCCGGATTCCTTCTTCCTCTCGCCACCCATGCGAGAATTAAGCTAGTGTGGTCGCGGGCCGCCAGAAGGTAATTCTTCCTATTTTTTGATTCATTTCTTCTCTCGACTTCCAATTATAATCCGGATCGGTTTCTTCAACATTTTAACCCGTTTTCTTTTCTTTTCAACTACTTCCACGAACCAAGACCTGCGAAACATAATTGGATTAAAAGTAGATAAATTCTCATAAAACTGAAAGGAAAATTAACGAAACTTATACAAACTATACACAATAAATAGATGCATCATTCAATGCATCAAATATCCCCATACTTACTCTTTTTCGTCCACGAGAAAGAATTATGCAAACGGAATCAGATACAAGTAAATATTTGGTTTCAAAAGTAAGATTATTTTATTAAGGTTGAAACTTGTTTTAAGCGCGATTGCAATTATATTTGTCCACTTAAACCCAAAACCCGGTTCAAAGCCCTTATCATGTAAATTTTGTTCAAGTTCGACCAATTTACCTAAGGTCTCACACTAGAACCCACAGTACACCTAGTCCCGCCTCAAGCTTATAGAATACCTAGATGCTGTCTCAACAAGAGTTACCATCCCCGAGAGCGACAACGTGGGCTTCGGCATTTAGGCAATTTATTCAACTTATCCTAGAGGAAATCTAAGTCAGAGTCACCATCCCCGACGAATATTACATAGGCCTCGTCTACGTTTTCAATCAAGCTCAATTTTTCTATATATATATTATATTACGATTGAAAATTCTAAAGATTTTAGCTTATAACAGCATTCCTTGTACTAGTTTTGGCTGTTCCGGCTTCCCACTTTTCCTAAATGAGTACGCACTAGTAGACTGACATTTAAGGTATTTTAGATCAAAGGAACCTAGAACCGAATCGAGCCTACTTGCATATCCCAAGCTAGACACAAGCTTAACTCTATATTAACTCATATTATCATTAATTGAACCCGAACAAAAACCAGACTTTTCTATCATTTTCCGTTTTATTTTGCAAACTTCTTCTTCAAAGGACATTTTCTGATTTTTAAATTTTTTCAATATTTAATAAATAAAATAAACTAACTAAACTAACTTACGACTCAACTATCCCATTCCCACACTTCAAATTTGCATTATTCCTAATGCAAGGATGAGAATACTCAACTCAACTAACTAATAAAAACTGAAAACTAAATAAAAATATACAAAATATACAAGTGAAACGACTTAGCTGATATGCGGGACTGTCAATGTGCCAGTCAATTCCACATATGCCCTCCAATCCGAATACACTCAGCAAACAATTCCTAACTCTCCCACGCGAACGGAAGCAGCAAAATCAACATCAAACCTATCAACCAACACAAATATATCCCAAACTTAACATAATAAATAAATAATAAGTGTCTAACACAAACCAACCACACACATTATCAACCATCAACCAACCCATCCCAACCTACCAAGTTCATGTAGTTAAAATAAACATACAAACCATAAGAAGATGAAAACTACATAAAAACAAATTATATAAATCATAGAAATGCTGTTGCCTTCGAAAGCTACTCATCCTCTTCTTCTTCCACAGACTGCTCAAAAACCTGATATGGTTGCACATCCTCCATACCACTGGATCCTGGCTGTCCCTGATGCTGAAAATATGACGGAACTCCCATATGCAAGTTCTCGATCATATATCTCATTCCATCCTCCAAACGCCTCTGACCCTGCTCATGAACCCTCTTACTCTCCATCATGACCTGCCTAACTCCACCAAACTGCTCATCTACATACCCACGCGAATCACCAAACCCCGTCTCCATCCTATCATATAAAGAATCCAAAGTAAGTGGATCTGGTCGGGGCCGTCCAAAGGGTATTGCCTACCCGGTAACTCCTGGCGGATCACCGGCCTCTTATAACGAGGGGGAACAGCAGACTACATAGATGATACAGCATCAGAACCAGGTGGAGGCTGAACCTGTGGACCATGGCGAATGGGCTCCCAAGTAATCGGCTCATGAGGTGACAAAATACCAGTAGCCTGCAAATCTCTCACACTCATAAAACACGGAGATGGCCCCTCTCTCATCTTATACCTCGGGTACCTATCAAACACCCCAAGATTCTCGACCAACCAAGTAACATATAGCCCACAATAAATACGAGCTCCCGGACCACCTCTCCACAACCTCTTCATTGACCATGCAAAAACACTAGCCAAATTCGTCGGCCTTTGCTCCACCATACACATCAAACAAAACAGACTGACCTAATTAACCTTATTATCACCCTGCCCTCTACCTACCAACATGGCTGCCAAAATCTTATGAACAAACCGATAAACCAGATCAATGATATTACTAGCAACCATGTTGTTCGAATAATGTGCAAACTCATCTGTCTGAACACTGTGCGGATGCCTCCTTTTAAACACTCCGTCAAACTTGTAACAAATTCTTGCGACTGAACCTCCTGCACAGTGTAGAACTATGTAGCACGGCAACTGAGGAATAGTCATCTTGTACACATGCCTACCAAATGTGGAATGAAACTCCAGAGTAATTTCCTTGTACTGCCTAGCATCACAATCCAAAACACTCCTAAACTGATCCCCCAAAAGTTGCTCAACTCTACCCCTCGAGCCTAGATGGTCTAACATATTCCAGTCAATCCTCCTATAAGGTAACAGATCCACCATGATCAGATTAACCAACCTTTCATTCTCATGCGAATCTAACTCAAACTGTAACAAAGGACTGTCCTTCAGCCTCATACTCTGACCATGAGGAACACCACCTCCTCTGTACCTAACACTCCTTCTTTGCCCAAAATTCGATGGCAAGGGCTAAGTCTCCACTAGATCCCCTTGTGGCCGAGTGGCATGACCCCTCTTCTTCTTCCCGAGCCTACTCGAACTACCTTTGCCTGACATTTGATAAGACATTCAATTCACAAGAAAGAACAAGTAGACTGTTAGAAACACAAACTATTTTTTGTAATATATATATATATTTACTAGAAAGGGAAATGACCGTATAGCATTACATTCGCGGTCATGACCAGAAAAGATAATTTGCCACAAAAATTAAATACATTTTTTTGGGTGACCGTTAGCAAAAATACCAATTCTTAGACCAAGTCTCGCCCGAATGGAGATTGAGTACGGGCGAGAGATCTTAGATTCATAAATGCCCGATATGCAAAACATAACCCAAAAACACCCTAAAACACCACAAGAATACTAGAACGAACTAGACTTAGACTCATTGTACAATATCTCCTCCCAGCAAGACCCAACCAAAATATAAAACTTCATATCCATGGCAGAAAAACGGGTTAACATTTTTGTTAAAGTTTCGATTTTTATAACAAAAATTACCAACCCGAATCCCCACACTTAATGTTGAAACCATACCAAACTGACCTCCCGCAAAATATAACCATTTGAACCTAAACCATGCCAACCATAACCTGTGTTCAGCCTCTACATCCCAACATAGCCCAACCAAAGTTCACCCCAAATGCCCAGGGAGACTAACATGCAACCTAACAAGACCCACCACTGAAACATATAAAGCAACTAACTATAAACTGACAAGAGTACTGAAATTAAAGTACATAACTTGCAAGAAACACATACCTCAAAGTCGATCTACACAGAAAAGCTAAGAAAAGGAGTATAACTTGTAAAACCCTTAAAGAGCTTGTTTGTGTGGTGAAAGGTGGAAACTTTGTGTGGGTAATCAACTAGGAATGATGTGGTGAAGTTGTGGTGGAAGAATAGAGGGAATGCAGGTGGCTGTGGGCGGTTTATGGTGGCTTGGAGGATGATGGCCGTATGGTAGAAGTAAAAAAATTAGGTTTAGAATGAAGAAATTGGGGAGAAAAAGATGCAGGTCTGCAATGTTGGTCTCTCGCGCCCCGCGAGAGAGTTGATGTCTCCTCTTGCGGGTCTCGACCATGTTATTAACCTCCCGGAGTAAAAACGTCTCGCAGGCCGCGACCGTGTGAGGGTATTCTGTCACGACCCGCCAGAAGCTGTTTTATTCAGAAAGTTTCGTGGTTTTGGCATATTAATGCCTTCGAAATTTTTTTATTTCAACCAAAACTTGTTACAAAAACCTTTTTAGCACCCGGTTTGTACGAAAACTTACCTGCAACTCCGATTCTTCGTCAGTCATGGCTTCGTGTTAGTGATGTATTCTTGAAAAAGACCAAACGACATAAAAACACAAAACACCAACTACGAAAAACAATCATTAGCAAAACGTAAACCACTACTTAAACTATACAAACTCTACACTTGAGTTTTCACTCAAGGCCCACCAATGTGGTGCGAGGTGGAACTTCGAGAGGAATTTCCTCCATCTCGGTGGAATCTATCGGCCCTCCTAGGTAAGGCTTCAACCTATGGCTATTTACCTTCCAAGTGCCTCCATCGGCTCCATCTTTCATCTCGACCGTCCCATACGGAAATACTTCGTTGACCACGTAAGGTCCCGTCCACTTGGATTTAAGCTTTCCGGCGAATAATTTCAATCTTTTGATTATATAAAAGCACCTTATCGCCGGTTTTAAATTCCTTTAACCCCTTCAACTTCCTATCATGCAACACCTTCGTTTTCTCCTTGATACTCCACGATCGTTCATAGGCTGCATCTCTAAGCGCTTCCAACTCATGAATTTGGAAATAACGTTTCTTAGCCGCTTCGGTAGGGTCTAGATTTATGGTCTTAAGGGCCCATAGTGCTCGGTGCTCTAGTTCTACTGGAAGATGGCAAGCTTTGCCATAGACAATCATGAACGGAGTTGTAACATCCGTCAAAAACGGATTTACCAAACCCGCTCCATTTATCAACCGAACAGTCAGTCAAAAATTTCGTTGCGAATTAAATGCCCAAAATAATTTTAAACGATACATAATCAATTATTATACGGGAATATATATTTAGTTTTTGAAAAACTGTTGAAAATCGCAAAATAAAAATAAAATGCTCCTGCCGGGTTTCGAACCCGGGTCAGTCGCCGAATCGGTTCAAAGACTTATCGCACATCACACAAACCACTGCGCCACTTGTATTGTTTAATAAATATTGGAATCATTTAAATTATAAAGTGACGTTACGAATTCAAAACCGGCGCCCAACAGTTCAGTCGTCGGAATCCCGGAAATCTCGCGAGTCTTAACGACAATTTACGTTATAACGTAAACCATTACTAAGACATCGGTTATAACCGACGTCTGAGTCCGCGACCAAAGTTATAACCGCCGGAGTCTTTATAATTTACGAATACAGTCGGAAATCAGACCAGGTTCTTCGACGATTTGCCCTATAAATTCACCCACAACCCACTGCAAACTTTTTCGCTCAAAACCACACCTTTTCTCGGCGTAATTCCACTCGCCGGAATTAATCTGTTCGTCGCCGGAAAACCGGTTTCCCCATTGCCGAGCCTTACTGAACCTCCTAAGCTTATACCGAAGTCACCCATACCTTTTCCAAGCTTTCCGGAGACTCGCTGCTGCAAGACACCTGATGCCGGAGCCTATTGCTGTCGCCGGAGTTCTGCCGGAAAACAGAGAGTCCAGTCGGTATACCTCTTCGCCTAAATTCTTTTTCTTTTCACTCATATCTCACCTTAATGAACTGAAACACACTAAAGAACATGTTTTAAACCTTCGAACCAGTCTGTTGTCGAGTCTGGTTAAAATCTCAGCGAAGAAGATGAAGTTTGGTTTCACATAAGTATAATTTAAATCAACTAATTAATCGGGTTAGACACACAGTCCAGCGGTGGACTGTGTGCACATTAAGCATACAAACGTCTCGAGTTCGAATCCGGTTTCACACACGTCGCCTTAATAAAAATCATTTTTTTGTTAAACTGAACCGGAGTCGCCACAGATATATGTTAAGTATATTAATAACCGGAATAATAACCAAGTTAGACACACAGTCCAGCGGTGGACTGTGTGTATGTTTATATCACAGGTCACGCGTTCGAGTCCGGGCTACTACACCGACTCGGACAATTATCTATTCTTTTTAAATAAGGCAGAAAAGGAAATAACTAATTTGTATTTAAGTATAATAAAAATCGGATTATATAACATGTTAAACACACAGTCCAGCGGTGGACTGTGTGTTAGTTTAAGCCACAGGTCCCGGGTTCGAGACCTGTGGAGCGCACCGTCCGAATTGATTTAAACTGTTTTTAAAATAAAATGATTTTCGTTTAAACTAATTAATATATATATATAAATTAAAATCAGATATATAACGGGTTAGACACGTAGCTCAGTTGGTAGAGCTGCGTGCACGCGTACGAGAGGTCTCGGGTTCGAGCCTCACTCAGCGCACCTATATTCCGAATCGAACCGGTCAACGGTCAGGTCAACGGTCAGAAAAAGTCAAATTTTTTTATTATTTTTATTTAATTATTTTAATTAAAAATCAATTAAAAATAGTTAAAAATAACATTTTTAAGGTTAGAAAATAGCCTCAAACTCACAAAAATACACCCAACAATCCTACTAAAATAGATTAATAAAATCCGTTTACTTACCAAACCATAATGCGATTTATCTAGGTTAATCTCACTCGTGGTTAAAACCACTTCGCGTGCATTCAACATCATCAACCGAACGCACCCACTGTGAGTGAATCTTACAACTCCCCCTTTTAAATTACACGTTTTGGGGTGTGTCATGTGTTATAAAAATAATTAACTTGTTTATTTAAACTTGTGCCATACCACATCATGATCTAAACTTAGATTGATTATATTGTTGTGATTACTTATTTCCTTTTGCCAAATCATATGAAACTCATTCATTAAGCCCATCAGTTCCTCGTGGGAGACGAGTTGAACAACGCGTGCTTCAAATCAAATTCATTATTGTTCATGTGTGTATCATTGAGTTTATATTGGTTGTAGTTGTGTCATTCATATTATCATGTTATGCAATTCATTCATTAGGCCCCTCAGTTCCTCGTGAGAGACGAGTTGAGCATCGCGTGCCTCTAAATGTTCCATTATTGATCATGTGTGTTTTATTTAATATCTTATGATTGTTGAATAAGTTTTACATCTATTTTTATTCATGTTTGGTTGTGCACATATTTCATAATCAATTTAAATAAACTTGTTCAAATGTTTTCCATAGGATTCACTCGCCAACTTTATGTTGATCCAAAAAAACCCTTTTACACATGATACAGGTGAACAGGTTGAAGCAAGGAAAACATAGGATATGCCTTAGAAGAGAACAAAGACGTTTAGATTGTTAGTTAGAACATGTTGTAACATTTATTGTAAATTTCCATTTAATTTGTATTAAAGAATATGAAACGCATAATAAATGTCATGAGCTTTGATGATAACCCAATCATGCCCCGATCACCTTTTCCGCTGCGGGTCGGGGTGTGACAGATTGGTATCAGAGCCATGACTATAGGGATATAGGATAGGTTATTAGACCCTTAGAGCCTATACTATAGTCTGCCTAAATTTTAATTGATTAGGTGGTTACATACAAACTTGTGATATTTATTTGTTTCATATTTGTTTACATTTACAGTCAAACATACATGCTTATATACATATTCATTATACATATATCGATGTTCATGTATTCAATTTATTTTTCATACTCTCATTATCCAAAGATTTTGTGCAATTTTCAAATCTCATCAAAGTAAGTTCTGCGACAGGCATGTAGTAACTGGAAGGGTACAAGTACCGGTAGTCGGAACGTCCTGTCTAGGCTGGCATTCGTATAAATCCAATATAACGGACCAGTTTGCCTACCTGGGGACCAACGATGAGAGTACGAAGGACCTATTAGGCCAAAGCATGCCACACCAAACGTCGTTCGAACTAACCCTACTTTGAGGTGTCACCGTGTCTACACCTGGACACATTCCGAATATCACACGTTGTATACATATTTCTCGATTTTCTCCGGGTTTTTGTGTACGCAACCTGGCAAACCCGTGCGAACCATATGAAAAACCGGTATTCATGGGGGCCCACATGATTACACAGGTAAAGTATGGCGGCATGTAGGGCCTAACAGCGAGCAAACCCAAGACATCCTATGGATGTAGTAGATTTATTTATCTATAATTATTTTATGAATGTTCATTCCTAATGCGACCCATGAACCCAAAAACATCCAACTCATACTCTTGTCATGTATTCCTTGTAGATGTCTTCTAACCTCGCACGTAGGAAGACGAGAGCAAGAAAAGCCCGCGAACGCATGGCTGCCTTAATCGCTCAACAAATGGCTGCCGTAATACCCAACATTGTAATTCAAGTTCAACAAGCACTTACCGCTAATCCTGTCAATCAAGCAAACCAAAACATTATCAACTCTCCCCCAAATACCACTAAATGCACCTACAAGCACTTCAAATCATGCGACCCTCCGAAATACAAAGGGACTGAAGGCGTCACCGCTCTCCTCCATTGGTTTGAAGAAATGGAGAATACTTTTCTAAATTGCGATTGCCCTGATGATCGCAAAGTGCGTTATGCTACCGGTCGACTATATGGGATAGCACTTACTTGGTGGAATACAGAGAAGGCCAAACGAGGCGTCGGCGATGCTATGACCTTAACTTGGAACGAATTGAAGGAAATCATGACCAGACGATTTTGCCCAAGGAGCGAAATCAAGAAATTAGAAGATGAATTTTACTCATTGAAGCAAATGGAAGGAGACCACATCACTTACAACAAAAGATTCCTCGAGTTACATCAAATGGTCCCCAACATGTTCACTCCCCTCTACCGTTTGATCGAGCACTACATTCGTGGTCTTCCGTCAAAGATCCAAAACCCTGTAATAAGTACCAAGCCTGCAACTTTGGAAGCAGCAATGGAGCTAGCAACAGAGCTCACCGAGAACCGAATCCGAAACAAAGACTTCAAGGAGGAGAAGAAGAAGGATAAAGAAACGACTGAAACCTCCGACTCCACCCAAACCGAAACCCCTTCTCAACCCAATCCTAAGAGAAGAAGAGTCGGGCGACTTTTCGATGCTACCCAACGAAATCAACAAGTTTTACACGCTATACCCATCCGAGCTATCCCTATCACCCAAGTGGCACCCGACTCAGCTTACCCAAATAAGAAACCATATCTTGGACCTCACCCTCGATGCAACAACTGTTTTTATCACCATCCCCATACCCTACCATGTCGTCTATGTGCAACTTGTGGACGCTATGGTCATTTGAGCAATGTTTGTCGCACCTTTCAAGACCAAACCTTTTCCCCTACTCAAACCATAAACCAAACCTATCAACAACCCCAATACCCCATGTTCCCATATGCTCGAGCTTGTTTCAATTGTGGCGACCCTACCCACTTTAGAAACACATGCCCTCAATTGGTTAACGTTATCAACACTCAAGCCCAATCAAACCCAGTTAACCAAGTAAACCAAGAAAACCCAACCACTATGCCACCAGCAAGAGGAAGGGTCTTCAACATCAATGCCAATCCGGTCGAAGATAATGACGGCCCAAGTGAAGATACTCAACTAGTCCTCTTCGCCGAAGATCCAGATTCAACTCCTATCGTTTAGTTTTATGTTTTTTCTTTATCACATGTGTAGACTGTTAGAATAATTATTGTATATTATATATTGTTTTCAGTATATGCATTTGCCGAGGCCGTGGGTCCCCATCCATCGAGGTTGAGTTGGATCCCCATTTTATTATGTGGTTGATCTTGGCGTGCCCGCACGATCGGCTCCGTTTGATTGAGCCTTGATCGGTCATTTCATTTTACATTTCAATACATGCAATACGCTCGGCTCCATTTGATTGAGCCTTGAGCGCACATTTCAATTTACATTTCCAGTTCATGCAATACGTTCGGCTCCGTTTGATTGAGCCTTGAGCGCACAGACAATTTCATTATCAGTATCTTGTGGTTGTGGTGTTGTAGTAGAGTCGCATCGAACTAACCATAACTTGCGGATAAAGTCAATGAAAATTTGACAAGGATATGGTGGATACGCCGCTGGTACTTCCTATATATAAGTATTCTTGTCAAATGATCGGTGGCATTATCAGGCGGTTATGAGAGGTTCCATGCATAGGCTGATTGTGTGATGGTTGTTTAGATTAAGTTGTTCAATTTCAGTACATTCAATACGTTCGGCTCCGTTTGATTGAGCCTTGAGCGCACATACAAATTTCATTTTCAGTACATTCAATACGTTCGGCTCCGTTTGATTGAGCCTTGAGCGCACAGACAATTTCATTATCAGTATCTTGTGGTTGTTGTGTTTGTTGTAGAGTCGCATAGAACTAATCATAACTTGCGGATAAAGTCAATGAGAATTTGACAAGAATATGGTGGATACGCCGCTGGTACTTCCTATATACAAGTATTCTTGTCAAATGATCGGAGGCATTATCAGGCGGTTACGAGAGGTTCCATGCATAGGCTGTTTGTGTGGTTAAGTTATTCATTTTCAGTACATGCAATATGCTCGGCTCCGTTTGATTGAGCCTTGAGCACACAGACAATTTCATTTTCAGTACATTCAACACGTTCGGCTCCGTTTGATTGAGCCTTGAGCGCACAGACATTTCATTTTCAGTACATGCAATACGATCGGCTCCGTTTGATTGAGCCTTGATCGCATAGATATATTTCATTTCAGTAATTTATGTTTGTTGTATTGGTTGTAGAGTTATAGGACTAATCATAATTCACTGATAAAACCAATGAAAATTTGACAAGGATATGGTGGATACGCCGCTGGTACTTCCTATATATAAGTATTCTTGTCAAAGGATCAGAGGCATTATCGGACGGTTATGGGAAGTTCTATGTAGGATTTATTAGTTTCTTGGTAACCAATCATAACTTGTGGATAAAACTAATGAAAATTTGGCAAGAATATGGTGGATACGCCGCTGGTACTTCCTATATATAAGTATTCTTGCCAAAGGATCAGAGGCATTATCAGGCGTTATGAGAAGTTCCATGTAGGATTTAGTATTGCCTTGGTTGGAATTTGTGATACATTTATATCATCTTGCTATTTAAAGAGATTGGATTGTGATCCATTTCTACATAAACTAACCTCTCCATCATAACAAACGAGAGAGGAGCTTCCACCATTCGAACATATATGCTATCAGAATGTGGATTCAAATATTAGCTGTTGTGCTTATTTATGTTCGAATATTAGCTGTTGTGTTTTTATTTATGTTCCATGTAGGTTGTAGTGTTAGAAGTTTTGCCTTAGGATATAACCATACTTTCCCAAACGTATCTAAACTCTTATGCATGATATCATTTTTAGCAAATCATTTTCTGCTTATCAATACTTATACAGTAGGCAACAAAAAGCGATTCCTGAATAGGGTATTTAACCCTTACAAGGAACGTTACCGCCTCGAACAAAAACTTAAACCCTTATTTTTTTCTAAGCATACAACTGTCAAACTAAACATCATCATCCTTTTAGTCAAAATATATCATTAATTAAATTTCGGTACGAAATTTCTAAAAAGCAGGGGATACTGTAACATCCGTCAAAAACGGATTTACCAAACCCGCTCCATTTATCAACCGAACAGTCAGTCAAAAATTTCGTTGCGAATTAAATGCCCAAAATAATTTTAAACGATACATAATCAATTATTATACGGGAATATATATTTAGTTTTTGAAAAACTGTTGAAAATCGCAAAATAAAAATAAAATGCTCCTGCCGGGTTTCGAACCCGGGTCAGTCGCCGAATCGGTTCAAAGACTTATCGCACATCACACAAACCACTGCGCCACTTGTATTGTTTGATAAATATTGGAATCATTTAAATTATAAAGTGACGTTACGAATTCAAAACCGGCGCCCAACAGTTCAGTCGTCGGAATCCCGGAAATCTCGCGAGTCTTAACGACAATTTACGTTATAACGTAAACCATTACTAAGACATCGGTTATAACCGACGTCTGAGTCTGCGACCAAAGTTATAACCGCCGGAGTCTTTATAATTTACGAATACAGTCGGAAATCAGACCAGGTTCTTCGACGATTTGCCCTATAAATTCACCCACAACCCACTGCAAACTTTTTCGCTCAAAACCACACCTTTTCTCGGCGTAATTCCACTCGCCGGAATTAATCTGTTCGTCGCCGGAAAACCGGTTTCCCCATTGCCGAGCCTTACTGAACCTCCTAAGCTTATACCGAAGTCACCCATACCTTTTCCAAGCTTTCCGGAGACTCGCTGCTGCAAGACACCTGACGCCGGAGCCTATTGCTGTCGCCGGAGTTCTGCCGGAAAACAGAGAGTCCAGTCGGTATACCTCTTCGCCTAAATTCTTTTTCTTTTCACTCATATCTCACCTTAATGAACTGAAACACACTAAAGAACATGTTTTAAACCTTCGAACCAGTCTGTTGTCGAGTCTGGTTAAAATCTCAGCGAAGAAGATGAAGTTTGGTTTCACATAAGTATAATTTAAATCAACTAATTAATCGGGTTAGACACACAGTCCAGCGGTGGACTGTGTGCACATTAAGCATACAAACGTCTCGAGTTCGAATCCGGTTTCACACACGTCGCCTTAATAAAAATCATTTTTTTGTTAAACTGAACCGGAGTCGCCACAGATATATGTTAAGTATATTAATAACCGGAATAATAACCAAGTTAGACACACAGTCCAGCGGTGGACTGTGTGTATGTTTATATCACAGGTCACGCGTTCGAGTCCGGGCTACTACACCGACTCGGACAATTATCTATTCTTTTTAAATAAGGCAGAAAAGGAAATAACTAATTTGTATTTAAGTATAATAAAAATCGGATTATATAACATGTTAAACACACAGTCCAGCGGTGGACTGTGTGTTAGTTTAAGCCACAGGTCCCGGGTTCGAGACCTGTGGAGCGCACCGTCCGAATTGATTTAAACTGTTTTTAAAATAAAATGATTTTCGGTTTAAACTAATTAATATATATATATATAATTAAAATCAGATATATAACGGGTTAGACACGTAGCTCAGTTGGTAGAGCTGCGTGCACGCGTACGAGAGGTCTCGGGTTCGAGCCTCACTCAGCGCACCTATATTCCGAATCGAACCGGTCAACGGTCAGGTCAACGGTCAGAAAAAGTCAAATTTTTTTATTATTTTTATTTAATTATTTTAATTAAAAATCAATTAAAAATAGTTAAAAATAACATTTTTAAGGTTAGAAAATAGCCTCAAACTCACAAAAATACACCCAACAATCCTACTAAAATAGATTAATAAAATCCGTTTACTTACCAAACCATAATGCGATTTATCTAGGTTAATCTCACTCGTGGTTAAAACCACTTCGCGTGCATTCAACATCATCAACCGAACGCACCCACTGTGAGTGAATCTTACAACTCCCCCTTTTAAATTACACGTTTTGGGGTGTGTCATGTGTTATAAAAATAATTAACTTGTTTATTTAAACTTGTTCCATACCACATCATGATCTAAACTTAGATTGATTATATTGTTGTGATTACTTATTTCCTTTTGCCAAATCATATGAAACTCATTCATTAAGCCCATCAGTTCCTTGTGGGAGACGAGTTGAACAACGCGTGCTTCAAATCAAATTCATTATTGTTCATGTGTGTATCATTGAGTTTATATTGGTTGTAGTTGTGTCATTCATATTATCATGTTATGCAATTCATTCATTAGGCCCCTCAGTTCCTCGTGAGAGACGAGTTGAGCATCGCGTGCCTCTAAATGTTCCATTATTGATCATGTGTGTTTTATTTAATATCTTATGATTGTTGAATAAGTTTTACATCTATTTTTATTCATGTTTGGTTGTGCACATATTTCATAATCAATTTAAATAAACTTGTTCAAATGTTTTCCATAGGATTCACTCGCCAACTTTATGTTGATCCAAAAAAACCCTTTTACACATGATACAGGTGAACAGGTTGAAGCAAGGAAAACATAGGATATGCCTTAGAAGAGAACAAAGACGTTTAGATTGTTAGTTAGAACATGTTGTAACATTTATTGTAAATTTCCATTTAATTTGTATTAAAGAATATGAAACGCATAATAAATGTCATGAGCTTTGATGATAACCCAATCATGCCCCGATCACCTTTTCCGCTGCGGGTCGGGGTGTGACAGGAGTGGTACCTAAAGGTGTCTTACAAGCGGTTCTAAACGCCCATAATGCGTCATCGAGCTTTTCCGACCAATCCTTTCTACTTTTGCCTACCGTCTTCTCTAAGATTCTCTTCACCCCTCGGTTTGCATTCTCAACTTGACCGCTCGTTTGAAGATGATAAGCGGTGGAAAAACAATGAGTGACACCGTAATGTGCTAATGTCTTCTCCATTACGGCATTACAAAAGTGGGTGCCACAGTCACTTATGATGGCTCGAGGTGTACCTAAATGAGTAAATAACCTTTTAAGGAATCTCACCACCACTTGGGCGTCATTTGTAGGTAAAGCTTGAGCTTCCACCCACTTAGAGACATAGTCGATTGCCACGAGGATGTACCGGTTCCCACTAGAGATGGAAAAAGGTCCCATGAAGTCGATGCCCCAAAAATTGAATATTTCAAGAATTTGGATCAGATTTTGGGGCATATCGTCCTTGGATGAGATATTGCTGGTACGTTGGCAACAATCACATGTTTTGACGAATTCTAACGCATCCTTAACTACCGAAGGCCAATAGAAGCCACAATCGGAAACTTTTTGGGCGGTGACGTGTGGATTGTGGTGACCTCCCGTCAACCCCTCATGAACTACCTAAGGATTTCTATTCCCTCTTCTCGACTCACACACCTTTGAAGGATCCTATATCCTCCTACCCTAAACAGAAATGGGTCATCCCATATATGTAACATCCGTCAAAAACGGATTTACCAAACCCGCTCCGTTTATCAACCGAACAGTCAGTCAAATTTTTCGTTGCGAATTAAATGCCCAAAATAATTTTAAACGATCAGTAATCAATTATTATGCGGGGATATATATTTAGTTTTTGAAAAACTGATAAAAATAACAAAATAAAAATGTTTTACCCATGCCGGGTTTCGAACTCGGGTCTGTATCCGGTTCAACCAAAGACTTATCTCTCAGCCGACAAACCACTCCGCCATCTCGATTTTCTGGTAATAACAGAAAACAATTAATTCAAATATTCAATTTCAGAAATTAAATTATTGCGCCCAAAATAACAGTCGTCGGAAATCCCGACGACTTCGCCGTTTAATTACATTTTCGCTCAATATAACCGATGAATTAACTATTACGACGGTTATAACCGACGTCTGAACCCGCGACATCAGCTGTAACCGCCGGAGAACGAATGACTCCGAATTAAGACCGAATTCAGACCCCATTCATCTCAATACTATCCTATAAATTCAACCACAACTCGCCAGAAGTCTTTCACACTCAAATCGCACCTTTTCTCGGCGAAAACTCACTCGCCGGAAATTTTTATTACTTCGCCGGAAAACCGTATCAGTAATCTCTGAGCTTACTGAACCCCCTAAACTTTTACCGAAGTCACCCACAACCTTTTCAAGCCTTCGGAAGACTCTCTGCTGCAAGATACTTGTCGCCGGAAAAAGACTTCTGTCGCCGGAGTTCTGCCGGAAAACAGAGTAAAATCAGTCGGTACTTTTCACGCCTAATTCCTTTCCTTTTTACTTTTATCTCGTTTGTAAATGATCATTAAACGCTAAAGAAACATGAATCAATATTTTGAACCAGTCAGTCACCACTTCCGGTTAAAACCGGTGAAGATGACGAAGTTTCAGTAATGGTTAAGTGTAATTAAAATCAAGATAATTACCGGGTTAGACACACAGTCCAGCGGTGGACTGTGTGCACTTTTAATGCTAAGGTCACGAGTTCGAGTATTGTCCCTCACACGCCGCCTTGATAAAAATTCTTCTTTTTCAGCAAACTAAACCGGGTTGATTGAAGTATATGTTAAGTATATTGATAACTGAGTTTATAATCAAGTGCGACACGCAGTCCAGCGGTGGAGTGTGTGTCCGCTAACCCACAGGTCCCGGGTTCGAGACCTGTGGAGCACACCGGTTCTGAGATTTAATTCGTTTTTAATAATAAAGGGTTTCTGTTAATTCTAATTAATATATATATGTAATTAAAATCGGATATATAACGGGTTAGACACGTAGCTCAGTTGGTAGAGCTGCGTGCACGCGTACGGGAGGTCTCGGGTTCGAGCCTCACCCGGCGCACAACAATATGCCTATGAACCGGTCAACGATAGTCAAAGTCAACGGTCAAAGTTACTGTAGCAAAAATAAAATATTTTTTTTTATTTTTATTCAATTATTTTAATTAAAAATCAATTATAAATACTTAAAAATAACATTTTTAAGGTTAGAAAATAGCCTCAAACTCACAAGAATACACCCAACAAACCTACTAAAATAGATTAATAAAACCCGTTTACTTACCAAACCGTAATGCGATTTATCTAGGTTTAATCTCACTTGTGGTTAAAACCACTTCACGTGCAATCAACGTCATCAACCGAACGCACCCAATGTGAGTGAATTCTTACAAACTCCCCTTTTTATTCATGTTTTGGGGTGTATCATGTGTCGGTTAAATTAATTCTCTTATGCAAATTCGTGCCATACCATTATATGAACTAAATTAGAATGTACCTATTGTTTGGTTGTGATGTGTTACATATTGTCAAAGTCGTATGCAAATTATTTAGGCCCATCAGTTCCTCGTGGGAGACGAGAACAACGCGTGCCTCAAAACTCATACATTAGGCCCATCAGTTCCTCGTGGGAGACGAGAACAACGCGTGCCTCAAAACTCATTCATTAAGGCCCATCAGTTCGTAAGAACAACGCGTGCCTCAAAACTCATTCATTAGGCCCATCAGTTCGTGGAACAACGTGTGCCTCAAAACTCATTCATTAGGCCCATCAGTTCCTCGTGGGAGACGAGTCGAACATCGCGTGCCTCAAAACAATCATTTGGTGTATGTGAGTTTAATATTCAATATTATGTGTTGTGTGAATAAATTTACATCTACATTTACTCATATGTGGTATGCACAGTATTTATAATCAATTGGATAAACTTGTTCAAATGTTTTTCCATAGGATTCACTCGCCAACATTATGTTGATCCAAAACCTTTTTACACATGATACAGGTGAACAGGTTGAAGCAAGGAAAACATAGGATATGCCTTAGAAGAGAACCAAGAAGCTTAGACAGATAGTTAGAATATGGTGTATCATTTATTTCCATTAAATTGTATTAATGAATATGAAACATATAATAAATGTCATGAGCTTTGATGATAACCCAATTATGCCCCGATCACCTTTTCCGCTGCGGGTCGGGGTGTGACAGATTGGTATCAGAGCCATGACTATAGGGATATAGGATAGGTTATTAGACCCTTAGAGCCTATACTATAGTCTGCCTAAATTTTTAATTGATTAGGTGGTTACATACAAACTTGTGATATTTATTTGTTTCATATTACAGTCAAACATACATGCTTATATACATATTCGTTATACATATATCAATGTTCATATATTCAATTCATTTTCATACTCTCATTATTCAAGGATTTTGTTGCAATTTTCAAATCCCATCAAAGTAAGTTCTGCGACGGGCATGTAGTAACCGGAAGGGTACAAGTACCGGTAGTCGGGACGTCCTGTCTAGGTTGGCATTCGTATAAATCCAAAATAACGGACCAGTTTGCCTACCTGGGGACTAACGATGAGAGTACGACGGACCTATTAGGCCAAAGCATGCCACACCAAACGTCGTTCGAACTAACCTCACTTTGAGATGTCACCGTGTCTACACCTGGACACATCCCGAACATCCACATGTTGTATACATATTTCTCGATTTTCTCCGGGTTTTGTGTACGCAATCAGGCAGAAACCGTGCGAACCATATGAAAAACCGGTATTCATGGGGGCCCACATGATTACACAGGTAAAGTATGGCGGCATGACGGGCCTAACAGCGAGCAAAGCCCAAGACATCCTATGGATGTAGTAGATTTATTTTTCTATATTTATTTTATGAACGTTCAATCCCAAACACGACCCACGATCCCAAAGGCATCCAACTCATACTCTTGGCATGTATTCCTTGTAGATGTCTTCTAACCTCGCCCGTAGAAAGTTGAGAGCAGAAAAAGCCCGTGAACGCATGGCTACCCAAATCGCTCAGCAAATGGCGACCGTAATACCCAAAATCGTAGTTCAAGTTCAACAAGCCCTTACCGCTAATTCCGTTAACCCAACCCAACAAGAGGATCAAAACACTATCAACCTTTCAGTCACTAAATGCACCTACAAACATTTCAAATCCTGCGATCCTCCAAAATACGAAGGAACTGAAGGTGTCACCGCTCTCCTCCATTGGTTCGAAGAAATGGAGAACACTTTTCTAAATTGCGATTGCCCCGATGATCGCAAAGTGCGTTATGCTACCGGTCGTTTACTTGGAACAGCACTCACATGGTGGAATACAGAAAAGACCAAACAAGGTGTTGAAGAAACTATGACCTTGACTTGGGAAGAATTGAAGGGAATCATGACAAGACGGTTTTGCCCAAGAAGTGAAATCAAGAAATTGGAGGATGAGTTCCATGCTTTGAAACAGAAGGAAGGCGACCACACCACATACAACAAGAGATTCCTTGAGCTAAATCAAATGGTTCCCAACTTGTTCACTCCCCTCTACCGTTTGATCGAGCACTACATTCGTGGTCTTCCATCAAAGATTCAAGACCCTGTAATAAGCACCTCGCCTGTAACTTTGGAAGCAGCAATGGAGCTAGCAACCGCGCTCACCGAGAACCGAATTCGGAACAAAGATTTCAAAGAGGAGAAGAAGAAGGATAAAGCATCAACGGAAACCTCAAACCCCACCCGAACCGAATCCTCTACACCACCTACATCTAAGAGAAAGCGTGATGGGCAAGTCTTCGCCGTCACCCAACGCAAACAACCAGCTTCACAAGTTGTACCTCCTCAAACTATCCCAAACGCTCAAGTAGCACCCAACTCAACTTACCCAAATAAGAAACCTTACATTGGACCTCACCCTCAATGCAACACCTGTTTCTATCACCATCCAACTACTTCACCCTGTCGACTATGTGCGAATTGTGGACGCTACGGTCATTTGAGCAAAGTTTGCCGCACCGCTCAAAACCAAACCTCAACCCCTACTCAACCCATGACCCAAACATATCAACAACCTCAATACCCCATGAACCCATATGTTCGAGCTTGTTTCAATTGTGGCGACCCTACCCATTTTAGAAACACGTGTCCTCGGTTGGTTAACATCATAAACGCCCAAGCTCAAGCAAACCCAGTTAACCAAGCAAACCAAGCAAACCCAGCTCCACCACCAGCAAGAGGAAGAGTTTATAACATCAATGCCAATCCAGTTGAAGATGTTAACGGTCCAAACCAACCACTTAACTAGCCTTCTCTCACCAAGAATCAAGATTCAACTCTAATCACTTAGTTTTTATGTTTTTTTTTCTTTATGTTATCTCAATTTTCACGTATCTCAATTGGAATTTTATCCAAGAATTTTAATGCAAATTACTAGTTCAGTTGGTTTTATACTCATTGATTTAATATTCATATCATCATACTTCACGACATATCTCAGTTTTATCATTTAAAGAAGTTGAGTTGTGTCTCACATGCAATACATTTCATTTCATTTTACATTTCAATACATGCAATACGCTCGGCTCCGTTTGATTGAGCCTTGAGCACACAGATCAATTTACATTTCCAGTTCATGCAATACGTTCGGCTCCGTTTGATTGAGCCTTGAACGCACATACATTTTCATTATCAGTATCTTGTGGTTGTGGTGTTTGTTGTAGAGTCGCATAGAACTAATCATAACTGGCGGATGAAGTCAATGAGAATTTGACAAGAATACGGTGGATACGCCGCTGGTACTTCCTATATATAAGTATTTTTGTCAAATGATCGGAGGCATTATCAGGCGGTTATGAGAGGTTCCATGCATAGGCTGTTTGTGTGGTTAAGTTATTCATATTCAGTACATGCAATACGCTCGGCTCCGTTTGATTGAGCCTTGAGCACACAATTTCAATTTCAGTACATTCAATACGTTCGGCTCCGTTTGATTGAGCCTTGAGCGCACAGACATTTCAATTTCAGTACATACAATACGATCGGCTCCGTTTGATTGAGCCTTGATCGCCCAAATATATTTCATTTCAGTAATTTATGTTTGTTGTATTGATTGTAGAATTATAGGACTAATCATAATTCACTGATAAAACCAATGAAAATTTGACAAGAATATGGTGGATACGCCGCTGGTACTTCCTATATATAAGTATTTTGTCAAAGGATCAGAGGCGTTATCAGGCGGTTATGAGAAGTTCCATGTAGGATTTACTATTGCCTTGGTTGAAATTGTGTTACATTTATATCATCTCACTATTTAAAGAAATTGGATTGTGATCCAATTCTATATAGACTAACCTCTCCATCATAACAAACGAGAGAGGAACCATCACCATTCAAACATATATGCTATCAGAATGTGGATACAATTGTTAGTTGTTGTGTTTATTTGTGTAGATTGTAGAATTTCTGCCTTAGGATATAACCCTAAGCATATTCAAACTTTTATGCGTGATATCATTTTAGCGAATCATTCCTGCTTAACAATACTTATACAGTAGGCAACAAAAAGCGATTCCTGTATTAGGACACTTAACCTTTACAAGGAACGTTACCGCCTCAAGCAAAAAAAAAACCCAAACCCTTATTTCTTCTAAGTATGTAATTGTCAAAACTAAACACCATCATTCTTTTAGTCAAATATATCACTATTTAAATTTCGGGACGAAATTTCTAAAAAGCAGGGGATACTGTAACATCCGTCAAAAACGGATTTACCAAACCCGCTCCGTTTATCAACCGAACAGTCAGTCAAATTTTTCGTTGCGAATTAAATGCCCAAAATAATTTTAAACGATCAGTAATCAATTATTATGCGGGATATATATTTAGTTTTTGAAAAACTGATAAAAATAACAAAATAAAAATGTTTTACCCATGCCGGGTTTCGAACTCGGGTCTGTATCCGGTTCAACCAAAGACTTATCTCTCAGCCGACAAACCACTCCGCCATCTCGATTTTCTGGTAATAACAGAAAACAATTAATTCAAATATTCAATTTCAGAAATTAAATTATTGCGCCCAAAATAACAGTCGTCGGAAATCCCGACGACTTCGCCGTTTAATTACATTTTCGCTCAATATAACCGATGAATTAACTATTACGACGGTTATAACCGACGTCTGAACCCGCGACATCAGCTGTAACCGCCGGAGAACGAATGACTCCGAATTAAGACCGAATTCAGACCCCATTCATCTCAATACTATCCTATAAATTCAACCACAACTCGCCAGAAGTCTTTCACACTCAAATCGCACCTTTTCTCGGCGAAAACTCACTCGCCGGAAATTTTTATTACTTCGCCGGAAAACCGTATCAGTAATCTCTGAGCTTACTGAACCCCCTAAACTTTTACCGAAGTCACCCACAACCTTTTCAAGCCTTCGGAAGACTCTCTGCTGCAAGATACTTGTCGCCGGAAAAAGACTTCTGTCGCCGGAGTTCTGCCGGAAAACAGAGTAAAATCAGTCGGTACTTTTCACGCCTAATTCCTTTCCTTTTTACTTTTATCTCGTTTGTAAATGATCATTAAACGCTAAAGAAACATGAATCAATATTTTGAACCAGTCAGTCACCACTTCCGGTTAAAACCGGTGAAGATGACGAAGTTTCAGTAATGGTTAAGTGTAATTAAAATCAAGATAATTACCGGGTTAGACACACAGTCCAGCGGTGGACTGTGTGCACTTTTAATGCTAAGGTCACGAGTTCGAGTATTGTCCCTCACACGCCGCCTTGATAAAAATTCTTCTTTTTCAGCAAACTAAACCGGGTTGATTGAAGTATATGTTAAGTATATTGATAACTGAGTTTATAATCAAGTGCGACACGCAGTCCAGCGGTGGAGTGTGTGTCCGCTAACCCACAGGTCCCGGGTTCGAGACCTGTGGAGCACACCGGTTCTGAGATTTAATTCGTTTTTAATAATAAAGGGTTTCTGTTAATTCTAATTAATATATATATGTAATTAAAATCGGATATATAACGGGTTAGACACGTAGCTCAGTTGGTAGAGCTGCGTGCACGCGTACGGGAGGTCTCGGGTTCGAGCCTCACCCGGCGCACAACAATATGCCTATGAACCGGTCAACGATAGTCAAAGTCAACGGTCAAAGTTACTGTAGCAAAAATAAAATATTTTTTTTATATTTTTATTCAATTATTTTAATTAAAAATCAATTATAAATACTTAAAAATAACATTTTTAAGGTTAGAAAATAGCCTCAAACTCACAAGAATACACCCAACAAACCTACTAAAATAGATTAATAAAACCCGTTTACTTACCAAACCGTAATGCGATTTATCTAGGTTTAATCTCACTTGTGGTTAAAACCACTTCGCGTGCAATCAACGTCATCAACCGAACGCACCCAATGTGAGTGAATTCTTACAAACTCCCCTTTTTATTCATGTTTTGGGGTGTATCATGTGTCGCTTAAATTAATTCTCTTATGCAAATTCGTGCCATACCATTATATGAACTAAATTAGAATGTACCTATTGTTTGGTTGTGATGTGTTACATATTGTCAAAGTCGTATGCAAATTATTTAGGCCCATCAGTTCCTCGTGGGAGACGAGAACAACGCGTGCCTCAAAACTCATACATTAGGCCCATCAGTTCCTCGTGGGAGACGAGAACAACGCGTGCCTCAAAACTCATTCATTAAGGCCCATCAGTTCGTAAGAACAACGCGTGCCTCAAAACTCATTCATTAGGCCCATCAGTTCGTGGAACAACGCGTGCCTCAAAACTCATTCATTAGGCCCATCAGTTCCTCGTGGGAGACGAGTCGAACATCGCGTGCCTCAAAACAATCATTTGGTGTATGTGAGTTTAATATTCAATATTATGTGTTGTGTGAATAAATTTACATCTACATTTACTCATATGTGGTATGCACAGTATTTATAATCAATTGGATAAACTTGTTCAAATGTTTTTCCATAGGATTCACTCGCCAACATTATGTTGATCCAAAACCTTTTTACACATGATACAGGTGAACAGGTTGAAGCAAGGAAAACATAGGATATGCCTTAGAAGAGAACCAAGAAGCTTAGACAGATAGTTAGAATATGGTGTATCATTTATTTCCATTAAATTGTATTAATGAATATGAAACATATAATAAATGTCATGAGCTTTGATGATAACCCAATTATGCCCCGATCACCTTTTCCGCTGCGGGTCGGGGTGTGACAATATATACCTCCTAACGTCCCTAAAGAATTTCTTCTTCTGTTGAGTGGCCATACCCTTAAGAATTACTCCATTTGTGAGGTAGTTTGCCAAATCCGAAAACCATGACATACCTTCCTTCTCCACAGCTACAAACTCCACCGATTCATGAGGGAATCTATTACCTATTTCCTCCTTACGAATCTCTTCTCTATTCGGATCTTCTAGTCGTGATAGATGATCGGCGGCTACATTTCTACTGCCTTCTTATCCTTAAATTCTATATCAATTTCGGAGAGTAGGAGAATCCACCGAATGAGAGGAGGCTTAGGGTCCTTCTTTAGAAGAGATAATGCAAAGTCGCATGATCGGTGAAAACGATGGTCTTGGAAGCATGAGGTATGATAAGAACTTATCGAATGCAAAGACTAGGGCTAGGAGTTCCTTCTCGGTAGTAGTATAATTCTCTTGGGCGTCATTGAGGGTTTTGCTCGCGTAATAGATAGGGTGGCAGTGTTTATCTCGTCTTTGCCCCAAAATCGCACCAACTGTAAAAACGATCGCGTCACACATGAGCTCAAAAGGTAAGCTCCAGTCGGGTGATACGAGAGTGGGGGCACTAACGAGTTTCTTCTTTTAGATAGCAAAAGCCTTAAGGCATTCCTTGTCGAAGACGAACGGAACATCCTTCTCAAGGAGTCGGGTCATGGGTCATGTGATTTTGTAAAAATCCTTAATAAACCGCCGATAGAAACCCGCATGACCAAGGAAACTACGGATGGATTTCACACTCATCGGTGGCGTAAGTCTACTGACGGTATCTATTTTTGATCTATCTACCTCTACGCCGAATCTAGATATCTTATGGCCTAACACAATCCCTTCCGTCACCATGAAGTGACACTTCTCCCAGTTTAGCATCAACTTCGTCTCCACACATCTCTTCATCACAGCTTCAAGATTACCAAGGCATTGATCAAAGGAATTCCCATAGACCGAAACATCGTCCATGAAAACCTCCATCGGATTCTCGATCATATCTTGAAAGATGGCGACCATGCACCGCTGAAAAGTCGTTGGGGCGTTACATAATCCAAAAGGCATGCGACGGTACGCGTATGTGCCATATGGACATGTAAAGGTTGTCTTTCCTTGATCCTCCGGAGCGATGGGGATCTGAGAGTAACCCGAAAACCCATCGAGAAACAATAGAATTGTTGCCCCGCGAGACGCTCTAGCATTTGGTCAATGAACGAAAGTGGGAAATGGTATTTCATGTGGCATCATTTAATTTCCGGTTATCTATGCACACACGCCAACCGGTGACCGTACGCGATGGGATGAGTTCATTTTTCTCATTCGTGACAACTGTCATTCCCCCTTTCTTGGGAACAACTTGAGTTGGACTCACCCAGGAAGAATCTGATATTGGTTAGAATAAACCTGCTTCCATCAACTTCAGAACCTCTTTCTTGACTACTTCTTTCATATTCAGATTGAGGCGTCGTTGAGGTTGCACCACCGGCTTGTAGGCATCCTCATTGAGGATCTGGTGAGTACAGAATGTTGGGCTTATTCCCTTGATGTCAGATAGTTTCCACGCGATAGCTTCCTTGTTCGATTTCAGAGCAGTTATCAACTTCACCTTCTCCTCCGTTGTCAATTTCGAAGAAATGATGACGGGTAAGCTCGAACTCTCTCCTAGGAAAGCATACTGTAGGTGTGAAGGAAGGACCTTCAGCTCTAAAGGGGCCAGAGTATCTATGGTTTAGTCTCACTCTCCTCATGAATCTCATGAAAGTCTAACGTTTCGGGGACCCAAAGTGGGTCATCCTCTACGTCCTCGTCTTCAACCTCCTCGTCAACTACCCCCTCATTCACTAAATCGCTCCACTAATATTTTCGAGACAATGATCTACGGCACGAAATGAATGAATTGAGAAAATAGACGAAGTTTAATCTTACCGTCATGGACATCGATAACTGCCTTTGCGGTACGAAGGAATGGACGACCTATAATGATGGGCACTCTCTCATCGGCCTCCATATCTAGAATAACAAAATCAATGGGGAAAACGAATTTATCGACCTTAACTAGCAAATTTTCTATGATTCCCCGAGGATACTTAACTGATCGATCGGCTAAAGACAGTGACATACGGGTGGGAGTAAGATCTCCTAAACCTAACTTCTCATAGAGCGAATACGTCATCAAGTTGATGCTAGCACCTAGATCGGCTAACGCGTGAGCGGGAGTGATGGAACCACCAAAGAAACATGGAATGGTGAAGATACCCGGATCGGTGAGTTTTTCTGGTAATTTATTTAAAACTACGGTGGAACAACCTCCGGTCAAAGGAACATTTGAGAGCTCCCCCAGCCCATCTTTGTGTTTAAGAAGGTATTTCAAAACTTTGTGTATATTGGCATATGCTGGAGGGCCTCAATGAAAGGAAGATTGATTTTAAGCTGGGTGAACATATCGAGAAATTTATCATATTCCTTAGCATATTTTTGTTGCATAAGGCGGTCGGGGTAGGGTAAGCATGAATGATCTACGTATGGTGACGACCTAACCTCTACCGGTTTCTTTTCTGCTCTACTCTTGACTTGAGACTCACGGTTTGGTGGGGTACTATCTGGGTCTAGCCTATTTTGCACCCTAGGCGGAGCCTCCGTCTCTATCTCTTCGTCTACTACTTCCTCATTATCCTCTATCTCTACTCTCTCTCTAACCACTTCTCCTAAACTCTTACCGCTATGGGTGGTGATCGCTTTTGCATGTTGGTTCGCTGGGTTAGGTTGAGTGTTACCCGAGAACTGACCATGTGGTTGTTCTTGCAGTTGCTTAGCGATACTAACTATGGACCTTTGAAGATCTAAGAGTGCGGATTACTGATGCTTTAAAAGAAGATCATGCCGCTAACGTTTTCTGAGTAACCTGATCCTTAACCACCAATTGAGAAAGAAGTTCCTCGATCCTATCCAAACTACATCCTGAACCTCTACTCTGTTTTAACCCTCTTGGTTTGAACCCCCACCACTGAACTGACCTTGTTGACCTGAACCTCCACTAGAGTAATGACCATGCCCCTTGTTTTGATATTGACCTGATTGAAAACCAGGGGGGTTACCAGAAGAACGAAAATTATTATTATTACGCCAGTTAGAGTTTATAGCTAGAATATTATTATTATTATTATTATTATTATTATTATTATTATTATTATTATTATTATTATTATTATTATTATTATTATTATATTATTATTATTATTATAGGGGTTCCTTTGGCCTCGATTCTGACCTGTATGAACTCAACTTGCTCGAGAGTGAGCGTAGGGCATTCTATGGTATCATGACCTCCTCTACATACCTCACATGTATCCACCTTCTTTTTCAACTTTTGTATTTCCATAGTAACCTCTCGCTTAAAACTATCTAGTGCAGCAGCTACCGTTGTTTCCAAGATAACTTGGTGTACTCCCCGATTGACTGGGGTGATACAAGAGACAGGGACCGAATCCCTGCTAGTAACGTTGTAATCTATATCAGAATGTGCAAAGCTCTCAAAGAGGTCATTACATTCAAAAATCTTCTTCTTGCCCATAAGTTGCCCTCCAGCAGAAGTGTTAAATCGGGCTCGGGTTTCGGGGGTGAGACCGTTGTAGAATTTCTCTACAAGTGCCCAATCAGACAAAGCGTGTTGAGAACAACGGGACACTAAGGTTTGGAAACGCTCCCATGCTAAATGATAAGGTTCATCAGGTTCCATCCGGAACGAATGGATCTGATCGCGAAGACGAGATGCTTTGGTGGGTGGAAAATATTTATTAAGGAAAGCATCTCGAAGGGTGGCCCAAGTAGTAAAGGTGCCAGCCGGTTGAGTCAAGCCAAACGGCGGCCCGGCCTCCAAGAGAGAAAGGGAATACTTGAAGGAAACGAGCATCATTGCCTGCACCCTCCATGTTAAAGGTGTGAAAGAGGCGAGTGAGGCGGTTAATGTGAGTGGGCGCATCCTCGTCATCACGACCGTGAAATTGGCACGAGTTAGTTATAGCAGTCATGATGTAAGGCGGGATTGCAAGGTTTTGTCATTGTTCATTGGGGGAAGGGTGATGGGCAAGTTCGCACCGGTGAAACCGGTGGTTGCTTGCTGGTAAATTGTCTGATTGTTAGCCATGTGGGGAACAAGTGGTGGACTTGTGTTTCGAGAAGGTGATGAATTATGTGGTGAGGACTTCGGTGTGAAGTCAAAGTTCGGTGGTTTAGACGGAAAGGAGGAATCAGAAAAACTGAAGATGAGGATGAAGAAGTACTAACCTTTTGCGCGGAAGAAACAGACGTGTCCGTTGGCGGCTTCGGCGGAGGTCCATGCGAACGCGTATGGGGCATGCACTAAAAACCGGAAAAGAGACAAGTAAGAAAACTCAAAAGAAATACTTAGCAAAAATTATATAAAACAAAAATTAAATTAACTAAATTAATTAGACTTCTACGACTCAAACAAAATGGAAAACACATATGATGTCAATTAAGTCTAAACAAAGTAATCAACACAATCGCCAAAGAGAGTCCCCGGCAACGGTACCAAAACTTGATGTACTAAAAGTAGTTTAATAAAAATAAATGAAATTAACCTAAATCTAGACTCGAAGTAATACTCTAGACTCCTAAAACTTGACTAAAACTACTAACCGACAAGTGGACCGATCGTTATAGTAAAGCTTAAGTAAGTCCGGTTATCGAACCCACGAGACTCTCTAATTACGTTAATGACCGTATTTACACTATATTGACACAACTCAAATTATTTTATATTTGTGGGGGGGGGGGGGGGATTTACTAAAAACTACTAAAATTTATAATTAACCTAAAATTAACTTAACTAAAATGACTCGAAATGGAATTTGAAGCGAAAACTTAATTCAATGATAATGAAACGACTACCTAGGTTAGAATCCTTATTACTATCGAATGGTTTTTAAATGAATATTAATGTGATAGAGAACCGGGATCTTGAAATACTAAATCCTAAGAAATACTGAACATGACTACTTTATTAAAAATCCCATAAACACATCATTAATTCAATAAAGACTGCTTGGTTCACGATTCTTTCTGATAAACCAACCCTCTCGCGCCCCACGAGAGGTAGACTATAACCGGTCGCGCCCCGCGACCGTGCGATTTTCTTTCCGGTTTCCTTCTTCCTCTCGCCACCGGCGAGAGAATTAAGCTAGTGCGGTCGCGGCAGAAGGTAATTCTTCCCATTTTTCGATTCGTTTCTTCCCTCGACTTCCAATTATGATCAGGATTGGATTCTTCAACATTTTAACTCTTTTTCTTCTCTTTTCAACTACTTCCATGAACCAAGACATGCGAAACATAATTGGATTAAAAGTATATAAATTCTTATAAAACTAAAACAAAAATTTATGAAACTTATACAAACTATACACGATAAATAGATGTGTTATTCAATACATCAGTATCTTACTCGCGTCAGCGTACTTTTTACCGATTCTGGAATTTGCTCAAAGCGGTGGTTGAACATTATAACCGAGGAGCTCCCCATGTCGATCAGGACTCTATGGATAGTTCCTTCTTCTACCTTCATCTGGATGATGACCGGGTCTTCCAATGTTTCTTCTTTCGACAGGGCTGGGAAGTTTAGCGGTTGCTTCACTCTATGTGCGACCTTCCCATGCTTCCCTAGGTCGGATACGTGGTCTCTTATGTGCCACGGCTAGATGAACCATTAACACTTGCATGTCTTTGCCTTTTTTCATTTATAATTTTCTTTCTTCCTTTTATATCTTTAACTAAATGCGATAGCTCCCCTGTTTGCACATCAAGCTCTATTTGCTTTTTTAACTGAAAGCATTCGTCTGCATCATGCCGCGGTTCATATGGAATTCACAATACTTCTTGGAGCTTTGCTGAGCTTAGGTCTTGTTCAAGGGGTTTGGTGGTTTAAACTTCTGTTGGACCCCTTTTGTTGCAAGTATCTCCCGGGGCGATTTTAGTCATCTCTGTGAAGACCTTCCTTTCTTTATCATACGGCTTGTCATTGTAAGGAACAGTGTTGCCATGGCCTTTATGATCACCCATCGTCTTCTGTGAATCTCGTTCTCCCCTGTAGCCTGAGTTATTTCGAAAGTTTTGATGTAGGTTATCCTTCGCTGGGCCGCGCACAAGAACGTTCCACTTCCTCCTCTGTTCTGTCGCTGAGACAGCCTCCTTCCACGAATGAAAGTTTAGTCCTTTGCATCGCTTCTTCCATGGTATTTGGTATCCTTGCATTGAGATCTTCTATGAGCTGTCTTGTTTTGATACCATGCATGAAACCTGATTTTCTCATTTGCTCCCTTTGATTCCCAACGTGATTCTAGCTGTTTGACTCCCTCTCGCCAGATCAACCAACACGGAGGCTGGCGTTAAAGGGAGGGTCTGAATGGATTCCTGAGGCCACCATATCTCCCTTGAAGATCTGGGGTATAGAATACCTATTGGGAAATGGGCGCCCTGCTAGTAAGGGTGGTGACTACAAAAGGTTCTTCATCGAAAGACAGTTGGAGCCGCACTCCTTTAGCCCTTTCAGACCGAACATACGCATTCATCCATTGCCTTAGCTGCAAAAAGTTGGTACAAACCCCTTCTAGCGAAAGTTCCATGTGGGGAGTATTTATGGGATGACTTGTCCAAGGGGTGGAGGTTCAGACCCATCCATGAACTTTCTTTATTATACGAGACTAGGGTGTTCCACGGATGGGACCAAAATATAAGAGTCGAGACCTCGGGTATGGAAGGATGGAGGTATAAGTACGTAAGGATCTGAGGGATTTGTCCAACTATCTTCACTCGTTCAGCCTTCTTTCCAAATGAACCTACACACTTAAACAAACCGTTAGTCTCGCCACAGGGAGGGGGAGGTCCATGTGACCAGACTCCGACGTGAGAGTAAGTCTTTCATGTTTTTTGTGAGTAAGATGTTAAGTGAGTGATGAGGTGTGTTGTATCCATCTACCACATTAAAAAATGTTCTATTTATACTAGGATTTACTGAGGAAGTATTTAATACCTGTGCCTTTGTCACTCTCTCCAACCACCCAAGTCTGTCTTTGGTGGCTAGACGTCTGTAATCATTGTGATTGATTGATATCTAAGCTTGTACTTGGGAATCAGATATCCTTCATCCTTCGGATATTCTATTCTCCTCTCAGGGATTATGGTATTACTCCGGCCCTACCTCCTATGACTTGTGGACCCTGCTGTCTTGTTATGTTGCTTGGGTTTGTAGGAGACAATTTTCACTGTTGCGTGTGTCAGTGTTAGGTTTCTTACTTTTATTAGATGCATAACCAACTTGTCCTTTTGTCAGGCATCTTATCATTTGATGTCAGTTTGTTTTTAGTTATCATGATTAAGTGGTGCCTTCCATCCTAAGTGTTGTTGGTATGTCCTCGTTTGGTCCAACCTCATTTGGTCCGACCTTTGTTGTCCAACCTCATCTGGTCCGTTCTTCCATCCGTTTTGGAGCGTGAATCGTTCATTCTGGAAGGCTACCAACACCAACAATTAACAAGACATAAATTGATAGTACTAAAAGGTATTTGACGAAATCCCTAAAGACACAACTACACAAGGTGAGTGCTGACTTTTTAAAAAATCAAATGGTGATGCAAATGGATTATGTCATATATTACTTTAGAAGCGGTGAGGTTAGTACAAACAAAAGGTTGTATTGTGGTACATTAGGGAATCTTTTCTATAAATTCTTGTTAGATGAATCTTTATCAATCGGTAGTGGCATGTAGGATACAAATAGTTATATGAGCCTCTTACAAACACATTTGTATCTCACTCGAATAAAGTAGAAAAAAGACGAGAAAAATCAAGAAATAATAAATATTACAGGTTAAAACCCACCTATTATACGCAATTATATAAAAGACCCGTTGTATAATAGAAAAATAAATCACAATTATGTTTAAAAATCTACAAATAAATAATGTGTATAATAGTAATTATATTCCCGATGATAAAACAAACCATATCAATTATCTTGAAAGTTTGTTTTAGTAACAAAAGAAACTGTATCAATTATCTAAACTAAATTAAATTTAACTAAATTCAAAAACATCTATTTGAAATTTAACTAAATTCAAAATATCTATGTAGAGAGGTTATTGTTTAATATAAAACTTAAAATAAGATAAATTACGCTTGTCGTCCTTTATGTTTTACCAAATTTTAGCAGGTGGTCTTTACCTTTAAATTAACAAGGATCATCCTTTACGTTTTAAAACGTTGCACCGCCTATCCTTTCCACTAACGGTGTCAAATTTCTATGTTAAATCTAATCACCTCCTTGTGAAATAACCAAACTACCCTTACCCATTATAATTTAAAATAAGAAATAAAAAAGTTATACATTATAAATATAAGTCTTGTTCTCCCAGCCACTACTATCACCACCACCACTGAGTTTCGATATAGGTATTAAAAGGTTCATAAATTGGTTAGCTTAGGTTGAAACGGTGCTTTCGGTGTCGGAAAACGTGAATGGTGTCGGAACCTCGCAAAAATAGTTCTTTTGGTAGCTCAAGTTCGCGTCTAAAGCTTCGGTTAGGTCAACAAGAGAGTAGAGGGGCTGGTTTCGGTGGTCACGGTACACCAAGATTGGTTTACGCCATTACAATTATGGTCGGTGTAGCCGTGGCGGTGGCAAAGGTCCGGTGGTTAGTATTGCCGAAGCTCGATAATAAAGGAAGGTAAAAACGGTGAATAAGCAGACAAAGGATGATGAAGTGGATGAGATGACGTGCGAAGATCCGTTAATTTGGTTATCTACTTAAGAGGAGAAGAGAAGGTTTTGGATTGACTAATTGGCAAGAGGACAAGTTGAAGTGTTGTATATGCATGAGTTACTTGGAGAATGTTTAATGTCTTCTGTACATATTATATATATATGAATGTGTGCATATTCATATAACTAGTGGGATTTCCGTGCGTTTTGTTGCGTCCTGTTAGTCATTATCGGTCTCGTTCATTAGAATACCACTACAATATTGGCACTCGGCATAACAATCATTGCCAATCGACATGTGTTTTACATCAATTGAAAACAATAAAAACGAGTATCTGTACCGGTAATGATGTTTGTTCGGTCGGTATCGGTCCATTACGATACTAGTATCATATAGACACTCGATATAGCTTACGATACCAAAAAATACTTTATTGCAAATATACTTTGTGTTCAATGAATTTTATATTGTCATTTCGCGAAAACTATAAAACAAATACGGTATCGTTACAATGTTGTTTGGTTGATATATGTTCAGTTTGTGATGATAAAAAAATAAGCTATATATGGCCCGTTCGAATATAACTTTTATCGAATCGTACATAATAATAAGCATATGATTACGCTACTAATAAAAAAACCTATACTGATGTTATATGGTACTGTACTGATACTATTCAAATAGTATCAGTAATATGAAAAAAGAAATTACTAAAAGCTAAAATTAAATAAATTTGTTTAAGGTTAAAAGTAAATATAATAGTAATCTATCGCAATATTGAAATGATAAAAGTACGGAAAAACACTACATATATCATTATAAAAATAAAATTACTATTCATCATCACTTTCTAATTATATATATATATATATATATATATAGTTTCTTTTGACGTCGTGCGTTGCGACAAAATTGAGCAAATGATAATGTAAAACAAACGTGGATTTGAAAATAAATCATGTTGTTTAAAAAGTCAAACAATTAAAACGATTTAGTTTATCATCGTATCGTTTTATGATATCAAATAAATACTTTATTTTGAGTACAACTTTGTTTTTAACAAAACTTATAATGGAATGTCGGGGAAAATATCAAGCACACTGTTTACTTCAGTTTTTAGAAAAAAAATTTAAACGTAAATTATTAAAGAAGTATTAAATTAATCGATAAATTAATATATGTTCTAAAAAAGAATTATAAAAAAAGGTAAAGGAAACATATCGTTTTAAAAAAGAAAAGAATTAAAAATATATTATTAAAAATATGTTATTAAAAGTAAATATAATAATAAACTATTATAATATATTAAATAAAAAATAATGAAAGCTAACTATTATTATAAAAATAAAGTTACTATTCATCGTCCTTAATCAACAATATAACAACTGCGTTTTTAGCAAAACTTATAACGAAATGTCAGGGAAAATATCAAGCACAACTATTTACTTAAGTTTTTAGAAAAAAAATTATAACCGTAAATTATTAAAGAACTATCAAATTAATCGATAAATTAATATATGTTCTAAAAAAGAATTATAAAAATGGTAAAGGAAACATATGGTTTTAAAAAAGGAAAAAAATAAAAAATATGTAATTAAAAGGAAATATAATAATAAACTATTATAATATATTAAATAAAAAAAATAATAGAATATTATGTATTATTATAAAAAAAGTTACTATTCATTTGTCATTCATCAACAACATATATGATATATATACAAGTTGGCTTCCTCTACGTTTTGTGGCGGGCTTTAAGTCAGTATCGGTTCGGTTGATTACAATACCGTAATGGTACCGGCACTCGACCAACAATCAACTCGTTACATCAATTGAAATTCATGAAAACGAATTCCGTACGGTGTTGTTTAGTTGATATTGGTTTGGTTCGTTACTTTAGAGATATTGTGATCATAAAAATAATATTTCTTAGTATATTTAAGGTTAAAAGTAAATATAATAATAAACTTTGTTATAAAATTAAAATGGAAGGCACTCGGCTAACAATCAACTCGTGTTACATCAATTGAAATTTATGAAAACGAATTCTCGTACCATGTTGTTTAGTTGATATTGGTTCGGTTCGTTACGATAGAGATATTGCGATTATAAAAATAATATTTCTTAATATATTTAAGGTTAAAAGTAAATATAATAATAAGCTTTGTTATAAAATTAAAATGAATAATAAACATATTAAAAATTATATGTTATTAAAAGTATAAACTTACTATTCACGTAGACTTTTCAATTATATATAATATATTTAAGGTTAAAAGTAAATATAATAATAAGCTTTGTTATAAAATTAAAATGAAATAATAAACATATTAAAAAATATATATGTTATTAAAAGTATAAACTTACTTTTGTACTTTCCAATTATATATAATAAAAATAAAAATAAAAAAAATAATAAAATAAAAATAAAATAAAAATAATAATAAAAATAAAATAAAATAATAATATATAATAATAGTGGGATTTATGCGCGCTTCGCTGTAGGCCTTTGGTCATTATCGGTCTAATTCATTACAGTACTGGTACTAATACAGACACTCAGCATAGCAGTTGTTGCCAATCGTCATGTTTTTTACATCGATTGAAAACCCATAAAAATGAATACCCGTACAGGTATCGGTGTTGTTTGGTTGATATCAGTCTATTAAGATACAAATATTGTATAGATACCCGATATAGCTTACGATATCAAAAAATACTTTATTGCGGATATTAATTTGTGTTCAATGAATTTTATCCGTCACGTCGAGAATTCTATAAAAACGAATACGGTACCATTACCAATGTTGTTTGGTCGGTATATGTTCGGTTTATGATGAGAAAAAATCAACTATTTATGACCCGTTTGAACATCGATGTTGTTTGGTTGGTATATGTTGGTTTGTGATGATAAATAAAATCAACTATATATGACCCCTTCGAATACCGGTGTTGTTGGTCAGCATATGTTTGGTTTTGTGGTGATAAAAAATCAACTATATATGACCCATTCGAATTGAACTTTTATCGAATCGTACATAATAAAAGGCACATGATGACGTAATAATAAAAAATTATACCTAGGTTTTACGGTACCGGTTCCTTTATTGTTTAGACGACATAACTAATATTAAAAAAGAAAATCATTAATAGTTAAAATTTATGTTTAAGATTAAAAGTAAATATAATAATATGTATCTAGATTTTTTAAGCTAACAAAGACAAATTATTAGACGATTAAATAATAAAGAATTTTTTTTAGCAATCGAAAATTGAAACCCAAAACCAAGTTGTGGTCTACCCAACACATTGACACATGTTTTACAGCGATCACAAACAATAAAATTGAATATCGGTACCATTTCTATTAATACTGCTATTGATACCTATAGTTGTTCATCGTAATCAGTTTATTCATCATGGAACTGTCGAAATGTCAAGTAAAAAAATTAAATACAACTACTTATCTAAATTTTTTTAAGTTAATAATCACAAATTATTGGAGGGTTAAGTAATAAAAAAAACTATTATTCAAAAAAGAAAAACATTATCAAAACAAAACGTATTATTAGGCAAAGAACTATCTATGCCCACTTCTTATTTGTATAAAAAAAATCATATTAAATTTACTATGTAAATAAATATTGTTTAAAAAGAAAAACACTATTAAAACATTCTATTTATAGTCATTTTTTTAATTTCTAATTTTATATATATATATATATATATATATATATATATATAAATTAAATTTATTCTATCATGTTAAGTCCTAGTCAACCAAGCGTATAATTGGATGAAATATCTGGAGTAGGTATTTATGTTTTATTTATTATTTATTATATTTATTGCTATTCTAAAACTTTAAAATTTTAATTTCACACATAAAAGTGTCTGTGTGATGTGATGGAATACACAACACACTAATATATACACTGATAAAGTGTGTAATTATGTAATATATTAATAGTTTTTACAATTAAAAAATAATGTAATATAATTTTCAAATTAAAGAGAATAAAATGCTCGTAGTTATAAATTAATTTTTTTCTTAAATATTAATGTATAAAAAATAATGGTCATTTAAAAATCATGAGGAAACTTGCAAGTAGCTTGAAGATTTAGCTTTTAAGCATTGTACCATATGCTTTAAAACTTGTAATTACTTAGAGTTTTAAATTTATGTTAAACTCCCTTCCTGTCCTCCTTATATATATATATATATATATATATTATATATATTATAATACTAAAAGGGTGTCCAAGCGATGTGGCGGGGAACACAGATAGACAAGGCTGTGCATTGTTCGGTTGATTCGGTTATTATTTTTAACCGAAACCGAAGTCATCCGTTAGTCTATTTTATTAACCAAACGGTTTTTGATTAATTAGGTCGATTTATTCGGTTAGACTGATGGTTTTTTGTCTGATTCATTTAAAATCTGTTAATAGCCAAGACCAAACATGGGCTAAAACTTTTACTTAGAAATACATGAAATGGATGTATAAATACATGAAATGCAAGTATAAATACATAAAATGAAGGTATAAAATATGAAAAAAATGAACTGAAGGTATAAAAGTTAGAAATATATGAAAATATGAATGGTTCGGTTCAATTATTTTGGTTAAACGATGGCACAAAAAATCGATAACCAGTTTTGGTTGATTTTGGTTTGGTTTGGTTTCTTTTGTTTTTGGTTAATGATTCAGTTATCGCTTACCCTTCATAAATACATAAAATTAAGGTATAAAATATGAAATAAATGAACTGAATGTATAAAAGTTAGAAAAATATGAAAATATGAATGGTTCGGTTTAATTATTTTGGTTAAACGATGGCACAAAAAATTGTAGGTCCACTTGGAGGATCAAGATAAACCTGCTTCCTTGTTTATGTAACACACACACGAGTGCGGAATCCAAGTGTGTATGCAAACCAAAGCAAGAGCACAATCAATATAACAAAAGATATATCTTCAAATGTTCACTATATTGATTTGTAGAGAGACTCAGTACATAGACTCTTGAATACACTGCTTATCTCTCTAAACACTCTTAGTGTTCTCTCTCGTGTGTCTATTCGTCTCTAGCTTAGTGTCCTCTGAGCACTATACAGACATGAACATTCTCAGATGAATGCTCGTACGAACATATTATGGCTCGTACGAATGAGAAACTCATTCGTACGATCAAGAAATGATCTTGATAACAAGATCACTCGTACGAGCATACAATGACTCGTAAATGATCTTGATAACAAGATCACTCGTACGAGCATACAATGACTCGTACGAATGTGTAATTGCTCGTATGAGCAAGCAGTTTGCTCGTACGGAGCATCTTTCATTCGTTCGGACAAGCCAAATGTCGTACTTAATCATGATAGGAGGATATCTTGATTTGGTCGACATAACCAAACTTTACAGACACAACAAACAAAGATCGTACGATTACTGACGTAACTAAGAGCAAGCGACTGCATCAACAAACTACCCCTTGGATGTTTCTTGTTCTTTGATCTTTATTTCTAATGGCCTGCTTCAGACTATGAGCTTCCAACATGAAAACCGATCTGAGCTGTACCGAACCGAACTGAGTCAAACTCCCCCTTGGATGCTGCTCGTGATGGTTCGTTCTTTATACTGTTGGATCTTCAGATGTCTTCACGCGTCACAGTCAGGAGGTGCATCAGCAAACTCCCCTTGAATATATCTGTGGTGTTGAAAAGTGGTCAGATAAAAATTGATCTTCTTGATTCACAACTTGCATTCATGTTGTGTCTTTTCTCCGTAACTTGTTTTCTTCAAACTCGTTCTCTTTCCCTTGCTTGCTTGGATATTTCATCTCTACACACAACAAAGCTAAACGCGTAATGAGAACAACTGTAAGGATTTAATCATCCTTAGGAAATTTTCATTTGAAAATTTCACGAAGGATTGATTTTAATCAGAATTAGCAAAAGAACACATGAGACCAAACTCTCATTCAACTACCAACTTACAATGCTTGAAAAGATTTAAGGTTGTTCAAATTTAAACTATTAAACTTCAAAGCTTGACAAACTTCAACCATTTATGAAGATGCAATTGTTTTCCGGCTTATAATCAGGATGTTAGGTAGGATAGACTTGAGTTCCAACATCGGTCAATAAATAATAAGCTAGATGCAAAATCTTTTTGGCTTTTATAAAATTTATATTAAAACTCACCTAAATTCCTTTTGGTATTTTTCAAATTTTAAATGTAAGGACAGAAAGTAATAAATAAATATTTACAGACATTCTTTTTGCGAATTTCAAGGATAAGGGAATCATATTAGTATACGGTCATGTCAAAACACACTTGTTGTTTGATTAGTTAGCATTTAAATAAGTATCCTATATCAATTATCGGTATTGTTGTCCACATAAGCTCAACTTATCAGATATACTTGCGGTTAGGGGATACAATTGATGTATGATTTATACTTACCGACCAGTGTTTATCCACTTCACGGCACATTCCCGTATCAAGATATGCACGAGAGAAAATCTTACCGGTGAGTATACTGTTTATCATCTGTTTTGACGTATATAATGTGAGATACTCACTTATTTTGATTGAAAAACAAGCCCTGTATGATTAAATCACTTATTGATGAGGAACTTGATTTTTAGATGCATGCAGGGCACATGAGTAAGTCCGTGAACAGGTTAGTACCATCATACCAACAAAGAGACGAACTTAGCGCCCGCATAAAGCTGTGATATTTTATCACTTATTTTTGGGTAAATGTGATATCTTTATCACTTATTGATGGTCGTATGCAGTATTTACACATATGTATGGTATCATGGAAGTTCTAGAATTGCGTCACCGTTATTTTTCGGTAAAAGATTCAACCATGATACCCAGATGATAAACAAGCATAAAGACCGCATATCTCAGATCCTCGGCATACTATCAAACGAAATTTCGGTACCAAGACCATAGGCAATGAATGGTTCCCTCCTGATCTTTAGTCGATTATGTTTATATCATCCTGTGCACACTTTAAAATGATTATGAGCCTACCGATACATTGAATATAAAGCTACCTATCATTTTCAATTTTAAGTTCAAAGAGGTTTTGACAAACCACTAATTTACTATCATTTTCCCTTTTTCTTGCCAGTAAATTCATTTTCGTTTTTCTCATGTTTTTGTATTTTTCGGATTGGAATTTACTCCCCTTACAATGTAAAAAGTAAATTTTAATAGTGAAATATATCATTTTGGATTGTCTTTATGAAAAATATTCACAAAAACGATTTTTCGATGTGATTAACTCATGTTTTACCTCGATGCCATGTACCAAAATTAATTTTAATAAAAATGATTTATCAAAATTTTGAAGAAATGAGTTGGCACGTTGGTAATTGGTGTGGACAACAACCGCATTGATGAGTCTCATATTGAAACCATCACGTGTGAGGTGGTATTTGAGATCAATGTGTTTGGTCTGGAGTGTTGTACGAGATTTTTTGAAACTTGGTAAAGCAACGTAAATATCGATAGAGATAGGAGAGATAAGAAATTTAAAACCATAATCCTGCAATTTCTTCGTGCATTGCCAAGAATTTGTGAGCTCTCCCAACTGGATATCCACCCGGTGTGGATTTCAAGGTTTGATTTTGCAGCTGCTTCATTTAACTGAGAAATCTTTTCACAGCAACAAGAACATAGACCTCTAGGTCTGACTGGTAAGAAGCAAGTAAGGATGTGGAGAAGCTTGTACACTTCATCTTTGAATGGTTCATTCATGATGTTGTCCACATGTTTTTGCACCAGCAAAGGTCTTTGTCTTTCTCCTTGAGAAGTAGTGTGCGGTTGTTCAAACCATGCCAAGGCATCCGCACACCCAGTTGGTTTGTTCAAACAAACACTTTTTCTTCAATCACACCCATGGAAAAATGTACAATTTCGATTAAATCTATCCTGTGGATCCGATCCAAGCCTTAAATAAACAGATTGTTGGTTGTTTTCCATCTTTGTCGAAGTTATCAACTTCATTCACCAATCTTTTCTTTCTTCTCTCCAATAAAGGCAACCACTCCTGAATATAACGATGTTTTGGAGCTTCTTGTCACCTAACTTGTGCCTGGATGCTCCACTATTAATACTTCTATGATTATCAATAGTTCCTCCTGGAACATCCTACATACTCATGAAAGATTAGTTGGAGGTGGGGACCCAAGCCTTCACTGACTTGGGTCGTCCGACAACATCAAGAATTGAAACTTCGTTTTTCTGATTGTTTGGCATGGATTGTGCTCCCCCTGAAATAATTTCCGGTTTTGGTTTCCAAATCTGTTTTTGTTTTTCAATTTTAACATCTGATTATGTTTGGACAACCTTCTGTCTTAAAGCCTTTTTAACCACCTTTGTTGTTTCTTTCTCTGTTTCATTTCTTGTTGTTTAACAAGACGAGGGCCCTGTTTTGGTGAAACAGATTTTGTATGATAATGTTTACCATGGGGTGCATCAATTTTGCCTTTCCCTTTGTGAGATATGGATAATTTTTTATAATGTGTCCATACTTACCACACTCAAAACATGATCTCCGGTCAACAATCATCAGAATATGATGAAAGTGATATCTTGATGATGAACTTTGTGATCTTGAGGTACTTGGTCCTTTATCACAACAATTTGTGTGGTGTGTGTAGTTGTTCTGACTGTTTTGCTTCAAAATTTTACTTTGTTTAACAAAATCCGTGTTGGATTTGTTTACAAAAGATTCAATTTTATCGGTCCCTCTATATTTCACAAAGTTCACCTTTTGAATTTTCTTCTTGTTTTGGCTCTGTTTAATTTTTCATTTCCTTGGTTAGCGTGATTTTGCTTTCGTTGATTGTTCTGAGATTTTAATTTTTGGTTTCCGTATTTCTTTCTATCTTCAGTTTTTAGGAGAGGAGCACGCTGAGTTAATGCAACTCTTGGGCTCGAATTTCCCAAAAACTTAGTAGTAGAATCCTCGAAAATTTTATCAATCAAAGATTGATTGACATTTTTTATGGGAAAATCTTTGTTCGAGTAAACTTTATCATAACCAATCAATGTATAAAACAAGTTCATGCTTTCACAGGTTTCATCATGAGCTTCAACATTCTTGACATTGGCAGTCACACACGATTTCATCACATAGAATGAGTTTTTCTTGAGGTACATTTTCTTCTTTTGTTACCGTATTTGACTGCTTAGGTTTGTCCTCATCTGACTCATCATCTAAACTATCATAATCCTCAATAATGGGAGGATTTTGATCATCCTTAGACTTTGAGTAATTGATGTCATCCGGTTGACCTTGACTTGAAGATGTGCCCTTAGTGAACCCTAGACCAGCTGTAAACTCATCTAGATCCAATGGAACAGTGGGTTCAAAATGTGGCATATCTTCATCGTGTAGCATTTTGGTCTAATTTTGCCTAACCGAAGGAGGACAAGCCTCATAACCTATGCATTTCACATCACCTTTCTTCTTTTGAACATCGATGATATGATCTAAAACATATCTTGAGTTGGAGTAACTGTCCAACTTGAGTTTGATTGCATCATGTTCACACTTTGCACAGGCCAGCTCCTTTTTTGTTTCTTCAAGCATGTTAATATAATTGTTAATGAATGTTTGTTTTCTTACAACATTCTTTGACAATTCAGAAACATTCTTCTTTAAAGTTTCAATTGTTGATTTAAATTCTTTTTTCGTTTTTCTTAAGAGCTGTGTTCTCCTCAGTGCACTTTGTTAGCTCTATAATCAAGCTCTGATGATGTTTCTTCATGTGATCAAATTTACCTTCAAGTTCTAAATATTTACCTTTTAAAACTATACATTTAAAACGCTTATGCACAGAAGGTTTATCAAAACTTACCTGACTGGATTGGCAATCCAAACAAGTCATGAATGCTGCACAAAGAGTGGAAGATCCGATAGATGAGAGATGCTTGGAAAACTCATCAGATGGTCCTTCAGTTTCATGCTCCAAGTCTTCTTCACTTGATGTCGATTCTGCTTCATCTGAACTACTGCTATCCAATGAGCTGTCATCATTTCTAGACGATTCTCCTCTGTTGTTACCTTTTGTGATTTCATCGTACTATGCAGTTCCGCCTCCACCATTGTTTCCTAATTGAACAGGCCAATCACAGCCCTCATCTGCTTGAACTACTAATGCTCGGTTGGAATTGTTTGCGAGCACAATTGCTCTTTCGCTGTTAGTAGCCTGATTTCTGTTGAAAGGATAATGATTCCCTTGGTGTGGAGGCTTCGTGCATTCTCTTTTAAAATGCCCCTTTTCTCTACAGTTGAAACAAGTAACTTTCCTTTTGTCAAAACCGTATGGAGTATCCTTGTTACTTTCCAGATTAGTTCTTCTTGCTTTCTCCAAAAATCTTTTGCTCTTCTCACTGCACTTGCAAATGCCCATTTGATATCAATTAGCTCCATCTCTTCCTTATCGATTTGTGCATAGTCTTCACTGGTTAAATTGATATTATCAATCTGTCCAGCTACTAATCCACAGTAAGAACTCACCAACGTGTTCAGAAGCTCCATATGTTCTCGTGCAACTTCCACACTTACCTTGGAAAGGTTTGATGTATCAAGTCTGACGGTGTTTGAATTTGAAGGTTGAAAGTTTTTACCATAACTTGTGGTGTAGCAACTTGTGGTTGAGGAAGATATCCTTTTGGATCAAATGCTAGTTCATAAGCTTGAGGAGCTGAACTAATATCCCGAGGTTGAGGAAGAAAAGCTTTTGGATCAAAAGTTCATTCACAAGCTTGAGCACTTGTACCAACAGACTGATCTAGTTTAACTTAAGACCAAAAATGAATTTATTTGACATGAATGCTGTTTGAAGCTTTGGTTGTTGAACTGTACTTATACCGGGGTTGATGCCTCCAAAATACATTTCTGGATTTTGTGGGACTGGAAATCGTTTTGCTTTGCGAATTTCTTCTTCATTTTTATTTTCAAGTTTCTGAATAAATTCGTAAATGCTGAGCACATCCATCGCACCTGTATGTTTTAGCAATTCAATAAATTGACCCCACTTAGGTGGTAAAGCGTCAGCAAAACACATAACAATCTCATGTTGTGATGCAAGAACCTTGTATGAGTACATCTCACTCATCAAATGATAGAAACGAGTTGTCATATCATTTAGTGTTTCATTTTCCATAAAATGAAACCCTTCAAACTCTTTCTTTAAAAGATCATGTCGAACTTTTCTCGTTGATGTGTTTCCTTCTCCTCTTGTTTTTAACGCGTCCCACAAGCTCTTCGTAGATGTACAATGCATGAATTGATGATAAATGTCTTTGTGAAGTGCTTGCGTAAGAATAGCAAAGGCCTTCTTTTCTAGATCATAGGCCCTTTTATCATTCTCATCCAATTCGGCTAAGGAGGCTGAATTTGATACGACTTCTTCGAGAGATTCTCTGTATGGAGAAATAAAACATGTCCACAATTCGGTATTCTGTCCAAGAATATATGTATGAAAACGATTGTTCCATGATGGATAATCGTTCATATGATTCAACTTTGGTGGACGGTTGTTACTTCCAGTTTCACTTTCGCTAAGGAGAAGAGTTTGAACGCTTTGATTTTAATTCGTAACAAAAGCCCATTGACCAACAGTAATCACATTTGGAGGTATTAAAGATTTTGCCCATGAGGTTGCATCTTGACCTGTACTCGTACTACACTCCCAATTCCAAGGATTTTGTACACATTTTGTTTTATGAAAAATAAAAGGTTTAAAGTTTAATTTTGAAAAATAAAGTTTCTTTTTAAAGTTCACAATTTTAAAAACCATAAAGTTTTGGAAAATGGAGACACGAAAAACAAACTATAACGAAATTTGGTTCTTCGCACAATAGTGATTCGTACGAATCAGATTGTTCGCACGAACAAGGTCTTTCGTGCGGATGACAGGTCTTTCGCACGAGTGGTCCTGTTCTTCGTACGGATGGATTATCCGCATTGATGTTTTTTCGCTGAAGTTTGGTTTTTCGCAGAGGGGAATCTTTTTGCAGGGTTGATTGGTAAAAATTTCCTTTTTAAATAGAGACTTGTTTCTGAGTTTGTTCGAAAATTATCACTTGTCTTACCCAGTTTTGGTTAAAAAGAGAAACATTCCATATTAGCTTTTCAGTCAAAACAGTCAAGTCCAGAGATTTGGTCAACCTTTCAAGAATATTCTGATAAGTTTTCCGATAGGTGTTTCACCAGAAAATATGTGCAACTGAAACTTTGATGGACAATTTTAAGAAAAACCCTATCCTAACATGTCTCCATGCATTCTAACAAGGTTTTTATAAAAACTTTCTGGATACAGCAAGTTTTCCTAAGTTTTAAAGAAGTTATCCTTTTAAAAACTTAAGTTTCCTGCTGAAAGTTCAAGAACACTTCAAGAAACCTCACAAACTAGCTCAGACACAACAATAAGCTTGGTTTTGAACAAGGAAGAGATCCAAAGTTCTGATACCACTTGTAGGTTCACTTGGAGGATCAAGATAAACCTGTTTCCTTGTTTATGTAACACACACACGAGTGCGGAATCCAAGTGTGTACGCAAACCAAAGCAAGAGCACAATCAATATAACAAAAGATATATCTTCAAATGTTCACTATATTGATTTGTAGAGAGACGCAATACATAGACTCTTGAATACACTTCTTATCTCTCTAAACACTCTTAGTGTTCTCTCTCTAGTGTGTATATTCGTCTCTAGCTTAGTATCTTCTGAGCACTGAGAACTGCATGTCTGTTTATATAGTGCCAACACCTAGCAACATTACGAAGAACGTTATTGGTCGTACGAAACACTATACAGACACGAAGAACATCTCAGATGAATGCTCGTACGAACATGTTATGGCTCGTACAAATGAGAAACTCGTTCGTACGACCAAGCAATGATCTTCATAACAAGGTCACTCGTACGAGCATACAATGACTCGTACAAATGTGTAATGGCTCGTACGAGCAAACGGCTAGCTCGTACGGAGCATCTTTCATTTGCACGAACAAGCAAACGTCGTACTTAATCAAGATAGGAGGATATCTTAATTTGGTCGACGTAACCAAACTTTACAAACACAATAAACAAAGATCGTACAATTACTGACGTAACTAAAGAACAAGCGACAGACACAAAAGTCCATCAACAAAAATCGATACCCAGTTTTGGTTGATTGTCGTTCGGTTTCTTTTGTTTTCGGTTAATGACTCAGTTATCGTTTACCCTAGACACTGTAAATCACGTAACTAATCAAAATGTTTAACTAAAATAACTATAACATTACTATACTCAAATTAAAGTGAACAAAATACTTGGTTTTAAGGGAAATTTATAAAAAATATTAATGTACAAAAAAGTTATGATCGTTTAAAAATCATGGGATTAGCAGTTTTTATTAGTTGATAAAGTGTAACTACTACCTAATTATCTATAATTTTGTTAAAGATAAGAGAATTAAAGTGTGATTAAAAGGAGGGGATTAAAGTGTAATTAGTGTTTGAAAAACTAATTACCCACATTTTAGATTGTACCTTATGTATTAAAAAACGTTCTTAATTTTGGGTATCTTAAAATGTCATTGCGTTATGCATTTTTACAGGAATATTGGATTTTAATAATCCCATCTATTCGCCGTTGGCTGCCAACAATCCCAACTTCAAAAATAACACCGGTAGTCCAAACTATTGACATATTGGCCACCAATTGACACTAGCTAACATGACCCTAACAATGTTAGTCTTCGGTCTCCTGAAAACTGTTTTTTAGCCAGAAAAAGATTTCTAAAAGTCCGATCTAAGGTTACAAAAGGTTTGGGACGAAAATATTGAGTTTTCCGACCAAAAGGAAGCTCTCTGGAGAAAAGGAGTTTTCCGCGACTTTAAAATTGAGGTTTTTACTAGAAAAATGTTCGTAAAGGTCAAAGAGGTTTGGGACGAAAATGTTGAGATATTCGACCAAAAATGAGTTTTCCGGCCAAAAACGTTTTTCCGGCGACAAAAGGACTAACGCGTCAGGGTCCTGCTAGTCAGAGTCCATTGGAGACCAATGTTAATAGTTGGGACTGCCAGTGGTTATTTTTTAAGTTGAGACGTTAGCGGCTAACGACGAATAGCTAGGATTATTAAAATCCAATATTCTATTTTTATACAGTATAAATTATTTCCGAACCGCTAAACTTGCAGATCATAAAAAATAAACACTTTAACCTTCTCTCACCCTAAACTCTATCTAACAATTACATCATTGAGCATTCCAAAAATATATAGTACAGAGGATAATAATGTGTGTGTATAAATAAAGATATGGGATGATCTTTTAAAAAGAGAATATGCCAATCTACATTCTCCATTAGTATCATCAAATTTGGTGAATGATGATGACAAATCATCATAAGTTTTTGAGAATTGTCATAACTTTTTCTTTTCTTGTAAATTGGATCAAATTTTTTTTTCACAAATATAGATAAAATATTATAAACACATCTGTAAAAAAGTAAAAAAAAACTGTCGAGTCGATAGTTTTTACTGATTCAAGTTTTTAACGTGTTGGTCTATGTTTTGTACGAAGATAAATATTTTTTTACGACTCATGAAAATGTGAGATGCGACATTTTATTATTATTATTTTTTTTTGCTGAAACAAGTGATTTTTTTTATAACTTTTGAGAAAAAAAATCGGAAAAAGCTTTTGGATGGCATAGTTCTCACGGTTATCACAACTCGTGGTGGTTCTCATTTTAGCACATCTATTCAGAAAAACCTTTTGGATGACCTAGTTCTCACGCTTCTCACAACTCATGGTGGTTCTCGTTTTAACCCATCATATATAGGGATGGGTTAAAACAAGAACCACCACGAGTTGTGAGAACCGTGAGAACTAGGTCATCCAAAAGCTTTTTCCGAAATTTTTTATTTCAAAAGTCATAAAAAATCACTTGTTTTATGAAAAAATTAAAAAAAATGTTTGATACACACATTTACATGAGACGTAAAAAAATATTTATCTCCGTACAAAATTTACACCAGCGCGTAAAAAAACTTGCATCAGTCAAAATTACCAACTCGACAATATGTTTTTTACTTTTTTTTTACAAATATGTTTATAATATTTTTATCTACATTTGTGAAAAAAAAAGTTTTGGCCCAACTAACACGGGAAGAAAAACTTCTCACGTTTCTCACAATTCATGGTGGTTCTCATTTGAACCGAGCCCTATATATATAATTACATAATATGTCCTTTAACTTTAATAATTACACTAAATGCCATTTTTAGGGAATTTTTATATGTTTTATGTCTTCTAAAATAACTGGTGTTAACTTTTTAGATAAAATGACAACTATACCTTTAAAAACATATTCTGTAATTCATTTATTTATAAACGATTGTGAAAGAGAATGATAAATGTATAGATTTAATCTGGAACAAAAAGTTTTGTTTAAAGCTTGGTTAGATTTTTTGAGAGAAAAGAGTAATTAAAGAGGTAGAGTTAATAAAAAAAGTGGTGATGAAGATCAAGTTATATGTAACGCTCTGCGTTTCTATACTTTCTATATTTGGAAACCTTGTATCGTATTTCTATTTTTAGTAAGCGTTGTATCTTGTATTCGTCTTTCGTTGTAAATGTTGTAAACCGAGACTTGGATTGTAATGAGAAACTCGTATTTTATCCATATTATGTTAATCATAGTCCTGTTACACTTATACTTGTTCATACTTTAAACATGTAAACATATTCGTGGTACTCTCAATAGTAAACGTGTCATAACTTGCAAACATGGTATGTATGCGTAATCGAGACTTAAACGTGAAACTTGTAATCGTTAAACTAAATTCGTTACGAAAATATAATTACCTATTCATTTATTAAGTTAATTAATTAAATTAATTAATTAAATTAGTTAATAAAATTAATTAACTTCTTTTTACAAAAAAAAATTAAAATGATATTTAGTTTAATTATATATATATATATATATATATTAACATTTAGTTTTTAGATGTTAATATATACCCCTTTTTAATAAGTCCAAGGTTTAAAATGTACTTCTTGGATTCTCAAACTACAGGGGCTATTCTTGTCATTTATGAAACCTGATTTAATGATTTTTAAATGAAAAAAAAATATATCAACAAAACCGGATCCGCGGGACTCGAACCCGGGACCTCCGGTTCAACAAACAACAACACAGCCACTCCACCAGCAGGCCACTTGTGTTAGAACCCAGAAACACAAAGCTGTTAAACTTTGTTTCCGGGTAAGGCTGGTCGCAAAGGGAGCGCGGACAGCAGCCCTTTTGGGCGGGTTTTTTTATATTTTTTTGTGTTTTTGAGGCCTTTAATACTCCCTTAAACCCCACCTAACTAACCCTAATCCTTCCCCTATAAAACCCACCTCTAACCCAAGAACTTTTACACTTTAATCTCCCTCAAATCTCTCTCAAAACCTTCCAAATCAGCTGCAAAATTACAAGTTCGAGCAGAATTACTCATCTTCACTAAAGTGAGTGTAACTCACTCATTTCTTAACAAAATCCTTCCATTCTTTTTCCCACTTGCTTGGATTAACCTAAGGATCATTTCCATTGGTTTTCCATGGAATGACCAGAAAAAGGTTCCAAAGTGGACTGTTTTACTTTATGTTCTCATAAACTTGATTTAATCTCTTACTTTCTCATTCATCCTAGTGTTCTTGAACTCCTAATCACATCTATGATTATGGGGACTAACCTAGGTTGTTAAACTTGTAAATAGGAGTGTTTAATCACTCCAAACTTTCTGTTTTTTAGGAGCATTGAGCTCACAAGTGATGCAAGTTCTAAACTTGTTCATATGTGTCCACCAAGGAAGCTTGGGATATCCTAACTTGAGACCACACATCACTTGATGATTTTTCATCAAGATCCCAAGATAGTTTGCTAGACTTAAAGTGTCACAACCCCACAAAGCCGTTGACGATTGTCCTAGTGTGCTCGTCGGGTTTTTGAATACTTGGCTACTTGGTATCTAGATGACACCTTATCATTCTTGTATAGTATATAGTTCTTGTACCCTCCTTGTTACCAATGGTAACTTGTGTAGTGGTGAACATAATCCGAGGTTCAAAGTGGATGGTTTAACCTCCCACCTCATACTTGACATACATGACACTAGAGGTTACAAAGTGGATGGTTCATCATCCCACCTCCTACATGATTATAATGATATATATATAACTATATTATAATTCTAAAACCGAAACCTTGATAATGAACTTATAATCACCTATCAAGTTATTAAGTTTAACACTAAAGTATGTAATTCCTTGTCACGATTCTAAAGGCCCCGAACCTATGAAATCACACCTAACTCGTAAGAGTTACTATAGTGTCAAGAACGAGTGTTACATCTTAGTGAATACTTTCGTATCATAATACTTTATCAAACTTATTTTTAATCATGCTCGAATACTCCTAATCTCCCGTTGAAACTCTATACTCATACGCCTTGTTTCCTCTTGTAGGATAATTCGGCGTCATCCTCGAACCAACGTCTTCACGGATTGTCAAGTGTAGAAAAGACTTAGCAAAACCGTGAGTACACTCGACCCACTTTTGTTTATAACACTTTTCGGGTGTAACATGTTTCCATATACAAAATCACGAACACTTAAACTTTATGAAACACACAAACGATCTCATATACATGAAAAGTTGAATCTTATACTTGATGCTTGTCTTGGATATTCGTTATGCCATACTTTAGTCATTAACTATTTTTAGCCTTCGTTTGACATGCTTAGCGCTATAGGAATTCACGCATCCACCTCTATCGTGTTATTCGTGAGGTCATGTTAAAACATCGTGATTGCGTTAAGGGTTTGATTATTAGTATTGCATGCCTTGATATTGCTCTTGTATAGATTTGGTTGCCATGTGGATTGTTTAAACTTATTCGTATACGTATGCTATGCCTAAACTTGTGTACTCGCCTTTGCTTTCGCATTGACATTATTTTAAAACATGTTACAGGTTGAAGGAGATGATGCTATGAAAACAATATAGCAAGGACTAGATACACACAAAAATTAGACGTTAGGTTTAATGTCGATGTATCAATTTTGTTATGACTTTGCAAATGTTATGTTGTTCTTTGTTTTGTTACATTGATGTATTTGACAATTCTTATGAAATGAAATATGGTTTAATTAATTATTATCACTTAATAATGTTGTGAGCAATGAGCAATCTCGTTTTCGTCTCATCCCGATGTTTCCGTCATCGGTTGGGGTGTTACAGATTGGTATCAGAGCCATAACTATAGGGAATTAGGTAGAATTGCCATGTTCGACCTAGTCTATAGTTCTAAGTACCCGTTGTGACCATTCTTGATTATGCTTAAAACTTTATGCTTTCTACTTTGCTTCTCTCATTCATTTTGGTCTTAATACATATACATGGTGTCTTCCTAAGACACTTTTACACAATACACGTTTGGACGCTTAAAGACACTCGTAATATAAACGAGACGACTTCACTAAAATATGTGTGAAAACCGCAATTTGGTGAACGACTCTCAATCCGCTATACTTATTCTTTTTGCACGCAATTATGCCATCGAGTTAGGAGTGAAATCCAAACCTTGATGGAAAATTTCCAACTCAAAACTCTAGTGGACCCTTACCAACGAATCGGAATTTGCTCTTCGTTTGGTAAGTACCAACCACACTTAGGGTACGAAATCGTCAAGTTAGGGGTGAAACCCGCACCTTGTCGATTAAGTACCATTCCTTGATTTTCACTTTCGCCAAAGTCTCGATTTTCCGATCGGTTAGAGACGTGTAGTAACTGGAAGGGTAAAATGTCGTTAGTCGCTTCTCGATGAGAGCATTTTACCTATAGGCCAAAGCACGTTTCTCTAATTCGAAAAGATCTTCGATTCACTTTGGAATTGTTGACGATTCTCTACCCGAATAATTCCCATGTTTTACGAGCCTATTCTTTTTATGTGACTCAAATTTTATGTGTTTTGATACTTGTTACCTCGTTCATTTCAAACCGTTACACACTCGCGCGTTTATCGCAATCAAAAACAATACTAATCCTCGTGAAAAAACTAAATTTATACTCTTTATTTGTATTCATACGTGAGTATACATGTTATACTTGTTGAACTCATGCAAACTATGTGAACCATACTTGATGAACACATGCTTCTTATGTGAAACTTATGTGAATTTTATTAATACTCATGCATGCAAAACCTATTTTCTTTATTGCAATCAAGTCTCATGCTTTTGTCTTGTTTACAACCTCTAGATGCCTCCTTTCCGTAACTCGTTGAACCACCTCAAGAAGTCCAAGAAGACGGATTCCCAGAAGGAATCCAACAACGAGGACTCGATATCGAAGCAAGAACTGATTGGGCTCGTTTCGGAGCAAATGGCCGGGCAATTGGCTAAGATCATACCCGACTTGTTAGCCAAATCCACACCATACACGCCGAAGCCACACCTAAATCATCCGCTGATTCCAAAGCCGATACCCCCAAACCATCTTACCAATTCAAGCATTTCATGGCTTGTAAACCAGTGGAATTCACTGGCATGGACGGTGCTACCGCCATGATCAATTGGTTTGATTCAATGGAGCTTATCTTCCTTCAGGGTGGCTGCCCTGAGGAACTCCGAACCCTTAATGCCACCGGGGTCTTCCGCAAGAGAGCCCTCGAGTGGTGGAGCACCGAACGAAACACGCGTGGAAACGAAGCAGCCCATGCGATGACTTGGGAAGAGCTTAAGGAGCTCATGAAGGAGCAATTTTGTCCTCCCCATAAGACCCAGAAACTTGAAAACGAGTTCTGGAACCTCACACAACAGGGGAGCGACGCTGAAGGATTGATTGCGCGCTTTAAACAGTTAAGTATCATTTGCCCTGGGCAAGTCGATACTGTTCCCAAGTCAATCGCCAAGCTCATCCGTTGCCTCTCACCGGTGATCATGAACCATGTAGCCGCAGCCAACCCGAAAACCCTCGAGGAAGCCTATGCCATAACCCTCCAACTCAAACATAACTGCATCCTTCAGGGGGCCTACGACAAGGTCCCTACGAAGCATGCGCACCAAGCCATTGCCAACACCACCGAATCACCTACCCCTCTAACCAAAAAGCCTCACAACAAGAACAAGAAGCGGAAGGCTTCTTCTCAAAACAATGCTGTCGTCACTCCCGCCTACCCAAAACACCAACCAACCTGGACAAGGTTACATTGGCTCTCACCCCAAGTGTACCACTTGCAACTACCATCACCCTGTTGGCACCTCATGCCGAAAATGTGCCAACTGTAATAGGTTGGGACACCTCTCCAACTACTGTCGCCAACCCCAGAACCAGCAAATCCAAGCCCTTTTACCCAATCCTAACCCAAACCGCCAAACCCAAGCTACACCTGGTCGAACCTGCTACAATTGTGGCGATCCTAACCATTTCGCCAAAGTTTGCCCGAAACGCACCAACAATCAATAGCAACAACAAACCGAACCTGCGAAAGGACGAGCTTTCGTTCTCACCTCAGCTCAAGACCAAAGTTCGAATGACGTCATCACTGGTACGTTCCTTGTGAACCATATCTATGCTACTTGTCTGTTTGATACTGGCGCGGATAGAAGTTTTATATCCGTTGAATTTGAACCCTTGCTTAAGTGCGAACGAACTAAAATGCCTAATCCTTTTGTTGTCGAAGTCGCTAATGGTAAGACCATCTCCGTTGACTTTGTTCTTTCTGGTTGCTCCCTAATCTTAAACGATCATAAGTTTTCCATCGACCTCATACCTATGCAAATGGGTAGCTTTGACGTCATAGTAGGCATGGACTGGCTTAAGCGAGTTCATGCTGAAGTCGTTTGTTCTGAGAAATTCATTCGTCTTCCCCTACCTCAAGGTGACTCTTTACACGTCTATTGTGAGAAACCTTCTAAGGGTCTCAAGCTTATGTCATGCATCAAAGCGAACAAGTACTTGCGTAAGGAGTACTTTGCCTTTCTCGCCCACGTTGTGGAAAAGAAAGACAAAGGTC